>JASDDO010000273.1:1200000-1800000 GCA_030015575.1 Agapanthus africanus | reverse complement strand
TACATGAGGGGGAATCTGACTAAGTCTGCTACAACGGCCGCATCCGTCTAAACCTCCGATACAAAGTGCCATAAATCAACTTGGCATCTTCAGAGAGGTGGACAGATAAATACAAATAGCATCTGCCCCCAAAATTCAGGCCAGACGTCCCAACGTCCCATCGTGTCTTTTCGGCGGCGAACAACGTGCTCCCCACGTGCGCGTCGCAAAAGAGAAGAAAATAGTGCTTAGCACTCCCGAAGCAGCCCAAAACGGCTGAGTGTTCAACACTCATTGGGCAGCGCCCAGCTCCTCATGCGCTCCCCATGTGTACGCCATAAAGAATGCCTAACACTCCATATAAAAAAAGGAGTAAAATGTTCAACACTTATTGGGCAATCGCCATGACTGAAAAATCACATGATCATATGTGGGCGTCAAAACTCATATAAGTGCTCAGCACTTTTTTGCATAAAAAAAGAGGACTGATTAAACAGAGCCCAAATAAGTGCTTAGCACTTTTTCAAAGAAAAAAAGGGGAGACTAAGCAGATTAAAGCCCAAATTGGCTAAGTTGTTAAAGTCTTGCAACTGAGTCCAAAATGCTCTGTTGCTGGGTCTTAAATAAAGAAGATCCTAAAATATTGTTAAGTGGATCTTAGTCTCAAATTAGACTAACGTATCCTTAACAAAGAAATCAATCGAGCCCATATGCTCTCGATTTCCAAGGTCTCAAATATGACCAAAAATTCCTAAACCCACAACAAACCCTTTTCCCTCAAATACGAGATTTTGTCCAAAGGTACATCTCTTCACACCTCTAATACATGTCGTTGTAATTCTCCAACGTCTTCAGAGAGGTGGCGGGGCCCAACGACCAATAACTTCTTCATGCATTGACGTGCATGCCTCAAATTGGATTGTGCCCTAAATTAGGCACATCCATATCTCCATTGTTCACTCTGCCACATAACAAATACACATGCACATAGGGTGAATGATGGACCGAAATGTCCCTAAACTAATATTAGCCTCTAAAAAGGCGATAAAGGACCGAAACGTCCTTAAAACTAACATTTTTCTTCAAACACAGCAATAATGGACCACGATGTCCTTAAACTAAAATAATCGAGCCTAAATGCTTATACATTTAAGTTGATCTTAATCTCAAAACAGATTAACGATCCTTAAATCAAACCAATCCCAAATCTATGAATATACGGATTTGGACTAATTCATGCTCTACGGACGACGAAATAAATTAGTCTCCATATACAATTCACGGGCAACCAAAATAAAACAAACATACACACGACACGAAGTAAACCTCCGGAGTAGGAGAAAGTGGTTATCGTGATGCGGTAACGTAATTAACTGCATAGGCTTGCGCCTGCAGGGAAGAGCGTCCCCACAATCAAATACCCTCGTAACGAGGGGGAATCTTACGAAGTCCGCTACAATGGCTATATCCGTACAAACCTTCGATACACAGTGCCATAAATCAACTTGGCATCTTCGGAGAGGTGGACGGATAAATCCAAATAGTATCTGTCCCCAGGACTCAGGAAAGACGATCCATCCCAGTTCGTCTTTGTTTCCGGCGGTAAACAGAAACCTCCACGTGTTAAAATATGCACCTACATGCAAAGTATGTAGGTACCGCATCAGATAGGATTAAATCCTTGAGCGCCTCACGTGTTTCCCATGTGAGTGCAAGCGCCAGCTTCTGTTAGGATTAAATCCTATAATGGTGCCTCATGTGGAATACACGTGAGCACCGGCGTATAAAGCACGAGAGTTACTATTTATACAATAATTAAATTCTTAGGCGGCGCTCACATGCATAGCACGTGAGTGTCAGTGCCCAAATTAAAAAGGGTAGAATTAAATTCTACATGGGGGATATTTCCCTAAAATCTGGGATATTCTTTGTTAAACATAGCCGTTGGATCAAATATCCAATGGTGACAATAAATCATCAAATGATAGAATTAAATTATATCAGGGGAAAATATTCCTCTAATCTTTATAAATAAAGAAGATATTCTCTGTTGGATTAAAAATCCAATAATAGAATTAAATTATATGTAGGAAATATTTCCCTGATCTTCCTAAAATAAGAGAGATCTTATCTGTTAAACAGAATTATATTTTATAGTTAGGAAAATATTTTCTAATCTTGTTAAACTAACAAGATATTCATATGATAGAATAAAATACTCTTTAGGAAAACATTTCCTAATCTTGTTAAACAAACAAGAAATCTTCTGTGTTAAAAAGAGAGACTTTGGATTAAAAATCCAACGGTGAATAAAATTCACCAATTGATCTAAAAGATTATTTTGATTGATTATGAAATCAATCATGATCTTTTAATGAGAGATTTTCTTAACAAATTGATTTTTTCTCTTCTCCTATAAACAGGAGCAAAGAAATTAATTAAGAAAAAAAGGGGGAGGAGAGGAAAAAAGGAGAAAAACCCCCTCCATAAACTTCTGAAAAATACAGAAAGCTTCCAAAAACAACAGAGAATTCAATTCTCAAAGAGGAAGACTTCCCTTTTAAAAGAAAACTAGGTAAAAAATACAGAGATCAAAATATCTATTTTTACCTATTTTAAGGGTTTAACCCTTCTCAAAGAATTTAGTTCTTTCTCTGAATCAGAGATCCACAAGTGAAGTCTCCAACAAGTTGAGAATTTAATTCTCATCGGGAAGATCTTGTTCTTGAGAACCGAAGATTCAGAAAAGAACTAGGTCCAAAAGAAAAACAAAAAGAAAAAGAACATATAAAAGAACTTAGTTCTTAAAGAAAAACCTGATCCAATATCTTCAAAAATGAAGATCTTGGTGATCATTAATGGTCAAAATGTCATTAACAGAGATTTAATCTCTAAAAAAGGAAAAAATACTAGTGCCTCACGTACTTCCCACGTGGACGCCCTTTTAACAGCGTCTAAGGCCTCACATGAAAACACGCGGGCACCCAAAACAGAAGGCCAGCGCCTCACATGAAACATACGTAAGCATTGAATAAAAGTGATTATCACTCCATATGCAGCCGAAGACAGTTAAGTGCTTAGCATCGATTGGGGAGCGCCCAGCGTCTTACGTGCACTTCACGTGAGTGCCACACAAAAGTGCTTAGCACTCCATATACAGCCAAAACGGCTGAGTGCTTAGCACTGATTAGGTAGCGTCCAGCACCGCATATGCTCCTTATGTGGGCGCCATATAAAAGTGCTTAGCACTTCATATGTAGCCAAAATGGATGAGTGCTTAGCACTGATCGGGTAGTGCTCAGCGCCGCGTGTGCTCCTCATGTGGGCACCATATAAAAGTGCTTAGCACTTCATATGTAGCCAAAACGGCTGAGTGCTTAGCACTAATGGAGCAGCATCCAGCGCCGCACGTGCACCTCACGTAGATTCCATAAGAAGTGCTTAGCACTTCACATTTAGTCAAAACGACTAAAGTGTTCAACATTTATTGGGCAGCGTCCACGACTAAATACTTCACATAATATACATGTGAGTGTCAGAGCTCAAATAAGTGCTTAGCACTTTTACATAAAAAGAAAAAGGCTGAACAAACAGAGCCCAAATAAGTGCTTAGCACTTTTGAATAAAAAAAAGGACCAAGTAGACTAAGCCTAAATTGGCTAAGTCTCTAAAGTTTTCTTGCAGCTGAGCTCAAATACTCTTTTGCTGGATCTTAAGTAAAAATGAACCTAAAATGTTGTTAAGTTGATCTTAATCTCAAATAAGACTAACGTATCCTTAGCGAAAATAAACTGACCCCAAATGTTCACTTATAGATTTAAGTTGATCTTAATCTCAAACTAGATTAACGATTCTTCAATAAACAAATATATTTCTGAACTGTAGGAATATACAACCTAATTTCAAAGCCCCGTCAAGAAAATCCTTGACCCAAGCCCAAATCTAAAATATACAGATTTGGACTAATCTGCGCCCTACGGGCGACAATATAAACTAATCTCCGTATACAATCCACGGGCAACCAAAACACACACAACACGAAGTGAACTGCCGGAGCAGGAGAAAGTGGTTATCGCAATGTTGTAATGTAATTAAATACAGGGGCTTGCGCCTGCAGGGAATAGCGTCCCAACAATCAAAAACCACTCACAAATGAGGGGGAATATGATAAAATCTGCTACAACGGTCGCATCTGTTCAAACCTCCAATATTTGATGCCATAAATCAACTTAGTATCTTCGGAGAGGTGGATGGAGAAGTACAAATAGCATCTACCCCCAAAATTCAGGCCAGACGTCCCAACGTCTCGGTCTCTGTCTTTCAGCGGTGAACAGATTCTGGCACGCCTGGTGGGATCTCTTTCTTTTTCCACTCCACACTTTGTGTGTCGTGTTTTTCCGCGACCAAATAATCGCGGTATAGATGTTTGTAGTTGCCCTTGGGTGATGAGATACTGAAGTCGGCGTTTTGTCTCTATGCAGAATGGCATTGGCTTCTACTCACAGCAACTCGGGCTCTGTCACATCTAGTGGAGTCAAGTATGGACCACTTGCAGCCTCAAATCTCTTCAATCAATGGGCTTCTCTTTATTTCTATACTCCCACCTCCCACCCTCGGTACCTCAACACCGAAGGAGGAGTTCTGAAAGAAGTCTGTCTTCCACAGGCTGGCTCCTCAAGTTTCTGCTTTGCCGACTGAATTGATCTCTAAATAACTGGTACCTTCCAAAGGCCATGGTCGTCGCATGAGGCAGAATATTCAAGCTCTTAAAGAAAACAGGGGGCAGGCTCAGCAAAATTCTAAGGCTAATCAAATTCCGATGGTAAGAAACGGTCGGTATCGATATCGGCATCATGCAAAACAAGCTGGGGGCAGTTCTCCGTATGGTCCTGTTTCAACCCGAGTGGTGTATGTTGTTGTTCCAACTGGAAACAGTTTTGAACTATTGCGAAGGGTCAGACAAAATTCTCCCACCGCAATATTGAAGAAATCTCCACAATCTGTGGAGATCCGACGCGAGCAGAAAACAGTTCGCTCACCAAAAGAATTTTCCTTATCTATATATAAGGTGTAGAAGCATGTGAAGGATTCCGTTGTCAATCGCGGCTTTTCCCCTAAACGTCAGCCAAATTCTGACAAATCACCTTTCAAATACAAGGGGACTCATCCCAAGACGGTTCCTGATACAACGGTTCCTCCCAAAGCCAAAGCGGCTTCTCACAAAAAAAGGATTCCTGATAAAATCCTAATGCCCGAGGCAAACTCCAGGGGTCAAGATTCGAGATGCCCCAAGCTTAGGGGCATGGTAGTTCACACAGTCTATGTAGTGAACTCCGAAGACGAAGTTCACGCTTATACTAGTCACCGACCTCAAACCCGGTCCCTGACAAAGGTTTAACTGCAACGTGAAAAGCTGCAGGAGATGCTTGCTCAGGCGGCAGTACTCGCTAATCCACCGTCTAAGGCAAATGCCAAAGACGCACCTGGAGATAGAACAGAGCAGGAGTCAGATATTGACTTCCTAAAGCGCGCTCTCAAAAAGAGAAATGAAGAAGCAGCAGAAATGTTCGTTAAAATGAACCAGATAGACCTTCTGATCCAGAATATGGCTGGAATAATAGTTCAATCGGAACCACTAGCAGATGAACCGCCGGTAGTCGCTCTTAAAGACAAGGGTGACATTTCAAATCCTTTGCAAGTCTCATCAACGGTTAAGGAGGAAATGGTCTCAAAAGCAAAGCTGGACGAATATATCGCTCAGCAAATCAAAGCTCACTACGCCAGTGAAGCTGCAAATAGATCAATAAAGATTGGTCGACCGTATCCGGCGTGCTATGATCAAATACAGTACCTGCCAGAATACATACTTCCGACGTTCCACATGTACAAAGGAACTAGGAATCCTCACCAGCACATCACGCGTTTTAAATCCATGTGCGGTAACACTGGAGGCAATGACATATTGCTTCTCCGATAGTTTGTCATCAGTCTGATAGGCATCGCCTTCGAATGGTACGTAGGACTCCCAAATGATTCCGTAAAGACTTTCGACGAGATGGATATGCTCTTCTGTCAAAGGTTCGCTAGTGTGAATAAACACACTACCATAGCGGTGTTGTTCAATGAAACAGTTTGACCTAATGAGACCTAGGTTCAATATGTTACCCGATGGCGAAATCTATGGCCAAAATACGAGCAACGCATCGATGAAGCCGCATCCGTGGGAATATTTATAGCCACCCTTGACCCAAATTCAAAGGTGTTCCCATATATAGCCCTCTTCAAGCCAATGACTTTCCAAGAGCTCATGGATAAAATGGCTTGATTGTACCTGATGGGTCAAGATGCTTCCTCTTCCGATGAAAATATATGAAAGCAAAGGCAAGGTGGCGTTGTCGCCAACACTCAACAAAAATGAGCGGTTCTGAAGCAACCTGTCACCAAAATAGCGACAGCATGGGTACTCACTTCCCCCCCCCCCAAATACACACAGGAGGCATATTCCTCACCTGCGGAAGAATCTCTATGTGAGATGTTCATTTCTTCTCAAAGAACAGAAAGGATATAAAGGGACCTACGACCGGGTCCTGCAATTAAGTGGAATATCCCACTTGAACCAAAATCCATGGGAGAGATGTGAAATCCATCAGATGATAAGGGGAAAAGCCCCCAAGTCAAGTTCATTCTTCCAAGGAAGAAGGAAGACTTGGCAGAAGAAATGACGTGATATCTCGTTCGTTCGTATATGAAGAAGATGCTCCATCAGTATCAGAAAGCGACATTGATGAGCAGGGGACAGGTGCCATGTAAAATGCCCGGTATTTCCCGCAAAACAACCCGATTGCTGCGATGATAAAAAAATGAGCAATCCAAGAGGGTGAAGATAGCCTAAGGTGTGAAGTGTCCATGCATATAAAGGACATGCAGCAGCGTCTCGGCCAGCAACCGTTGGAAGGAATGAGTTATGCAACTCCCTGACCGAATAATCGATAATGGACCGAAACGTTCTTAAACTAATAATGGACTGAAACGTCCCTAAACTAACGCGTTCCCCTAAAAAACGGGAACAACGGACCGAAATTTCCTTAAACTAACAACGGACCGAAACGTTCTTTAACTAATATTCGTCCCAAATATGGGAATGTTGGACCGAAACGTTCTTAAACTAATATTCGTCCCAAAAACGGGAATGTTGGATCGAAACGTCCTTAGACTAATATCCACCTCAAACATGGCGATATCGGACCGAGAAGTCCTTAAACTAAAAATCCGCCTCAAATATGGCGATATAGGACCGAGAAATCCTTAAACTAACTATCCGCCTTAAATATGGCGATATTGGACCGAGATGTCCCTAAACTAACAAAAGACCGAGAAGTCCTTAAACTAATTATCCGCCTCAACCATGGTGATATCGAACCGAGAAGTCCCTAAACTAACTATTTGTCTCAAAGGTGGCGATATTGGACCGAGATGTTCCTAAACGAACAACGGACCGAGATGTCCCTAAATCAACAACGGACCGAGATGTCCTTAAACTAGAATTTCTCCTCAAACATACCGAAAAGTCCCTAAACTAAAATTTTGCCTCAAACATGGTGATAATGGACCGGAACGTCCCTAAAATAGTGCATCGCCCCAAATACAGCGATACATTCCTTTGAGATCTATAATGCAATCGAAGTCTTAGCAGCATAGATTGCAACTCAAGTCCCACTGGCTGCAGAGCTATTCCAGCGATGAAGCCACTCCTAATTCCCACCAACAAATTGATGGACACCTACAACGAAACTACTCTCAGGTATGTAGGGTGTTTTTTGTCACCCCATTGAGATAGGAATACGCGCGCGCTTCTCAGGCGTACTACAGACTCCTCCTGCCTAGGATAGTTTGGGGTTTATTGATTGTGGGGATCCGAATCTCCGACAGCCGTGGACTAAGCTGCCGTTAATTACCCCTCGCCTTTGGAGCGAGGCGACCTCTGATTGACGGGTCAAACCAGTCATGTGAACTCAATGTGCAGTGTGCGTATGTGTGCCTTGAGGGGTTTTGGATTTATCTGGGGTCCCACAGAGTTTACGGGGGTCCCGCTATCTGGATAGTGGGCTGGGGGTCAAGGGGGATAGCAGCCTCCTTATGGGGGTGCGGAGCAGCGCCCCATTAGAAATTTTACCTAACGAGGACAGTGTTGTGGAGTGTGTGTGTGTATAAAAAAAGGGAAGAATAGCGTCCAAAGGACGCGTGGGTGCCAGCGCCTTACGTGCTTAGCACGCGGACGCTGGGCGTTGGGTGCTGGTGCCTCACACGCTTGGCGCGTAGGCACTGGGCGTCCCACACGCTTGGCACGCGGGCGCTTGGCGTCAGCAGGAAAAAGGGACTTTGTCCCTGCACTGGGAGCTATGCTCCTGATTTGACTTCTGGAGTTAAACTCCTAAAAAGAGATTAATTTATGGAGTTGAACTCCAACAGATCTTGAATGGAGTTAAACTTCTAGAAATCTTTAGAAATGATCAAAGGGGCCCCTTTGTTTCTCTCCCCTTTGGCCCTGGGTCTTCCCAAGATGAGATTTTTGGAGATGGATCTCCTTCTTCTTCCTCTCGGTTGGCAGGATCTTAGAGAAAGGGGGTGAGCTTTAAAAATCTCCCTTTTTTGAGATCTGAGCTCCCCTTTCTGGGTTTTGTGGTGAAAAACTATTTAATTTTGAAAAAGGAAGAGTAAAACTCTTCATTTAATTGAAAAGAGGAAGAAGGTTTAGAACCTTGAGGAAGGAGAAGGAGGCACAAAAACCCTTGATTTTGAGGGGAATGAAAAGTTCTTTTTTATTTCATTATCATGTTGCCATTTACAGGCTTACAAATTTACATATAGCCCCTTGGGCTTTAAAAAATGGCATCTTGCCTATCCCATGCCTCATGTGCTCATTTTTTTTGCACATGAGCCATAGGTTTTACAAAAATTTGGTTTTATGCCTATTTTTCTTACATTCATGCATAAAAAATTACATCAAAATTATTTATTACATGATTTCATTTTGGTATGGGGGAGGCCGGCCGCGGGACTCGACTTGGGCATGGGCCCACTTGACCTGGGCTTGGGCCCACCTGGCTTGGGGTTGACTTTGACTTTGACTTGGTCAGCTGGGTGTACTTTTCGACCCTAATAAAGTGCCCCTCATCAATAAATACACACCGCACATGTGGGTCGTGTGCATGAAATTGATGGATCTTCTTTCATGTGGAAGTAACTTGATTTGGTTCCCGCTTTTTAGGAGGCTGGCACTGCTCTTTTTACGTCATGGACGGTCAATACTTGACCTATCTCCGAGACGAAGTGTCAGTGTATGACGTATCCCCAAGGCGAAGTGTCGGTGTTGGACGTTTTCCCAAGACGGAGTGTCTGTATGTGACGTTTCCCCGGTACGGAGTGCCGCTAATTGACGTGCCCCCGGCATGGAGTGTCTGTATTGGACGTTTACCCGAAACGGAGTGTCTGTATGTGATGTTTCCCCGGCACGGAGTATCGCTGGTCGACGTGTCCCGGAGGTGGAGTTTCGCTGGTCAACGTTCCCTGGCATGGAGTGTCGCTGGTTGACTTGTCCCCGGCACAGAGTGTCTGTGTTGGATGTTTCCCTGGCACGGAGTGTCTCTTCGACGTTTCCCCGATGCGGAGTGTCTTTTTGACGTTTCCCCAGTACGGAGTGTCGCTGGTTGACGTGTCCTCGAGACGGAGCGGCTGCTTGATGTTTCCCTGTTACAGAGTGTCGGATGGTTGACTTATCCCTGACACGGAGTGTCTGTGTTGGACGTTTCCCCGAGATGGAGTGTCTGTATGCGATGTTTTCCCGGCACGAAGTGTCGCTGGTTGACGTGTCCCCGGCACGGATTGTCTGTTTGTGACGTTTCCCCGGCATGGAGTGCTTATGGTCGACATTTCCTCGGCACGTAGTATCACTGGTTTTGATGTAGAGGCTGATTCCCAGGCGAAGCATAATTCCGACAGGGAAGGTAGATACTTTGAGCTGAAGCATGATTGTGACACGGGGTACATTCTGAGACGAAGTATGATTTCACCGCAGGGGTTGTTGGCTTGATTTGATTTGGGTTGACATCAGCATCGCTACACTGGAATATGGTATCAGGAGCGAATCATCATTTGCCATGAGTGGATTTAGGGATTTTGGTTTTGGTTTGGCATCAGCATCGCTACGCTGGAATATGGTACCAGGAGAGAATCATTATTTGCCGTAAAAGGATTTCCCTCGTTCCCAGTTTAACGACTTAGGGGTCATCCGTTCCCAGTTTGACGACTTAGAGGTCATCTATTCCTAGTTTAGAGACTTAGGGGTCTTCCATTCCCAGTTTAACGACTTAGAGGTCATCTGTTCCCAGTTTAATGACTTAGGGGTCTACCGGATCAGAAGTTTGGAATTTTGGGGTAGGGGTTGGCATCAGCGTTACTAACACTGAAGTACAGGTGCCAGGAGCAATTCATCATTTGCCTTTGCCTGTTGGGGAGCGATGGCTTAGGAGACAGGTTTAGGTCCCTATCACCTAAGACTTTTCAATTTTATGGGCTGTAAGGGTCCCATAAAAGCATTTTCTCCCTACGAGTTGAAAGGATCTCGTAGGTGTACTTTCTTCTTAGGGGTCGTGGGGACTCCCAAGTGTGTTTTTCCAATTTGAGTCGTAAGGATCCCATGAAGGTGTTTTCTTACGAGTCGAGAGAATCTCATAAGTTTGTTCTCCTCATGTATCGTGAGGACACATGAGTAGGTCTTCCCAAATGGAGCATAATTCCAAGGGCGGAGACCGGCCGTTGGACTGGTGATTGCAGTGGGGTATGAGTATGATGAGAATTAATTGAGCCCGTGGATTGTATAAGGTAGTCAGTTCGGGGACCAACCGTAGGGCTTGGAGAATTTTGGAACTTTGTTGGCGTCTGCATCATTGCACTGGAATATGGTACTAGGAGCGACTCATCATTCGCCGTTGGGACATTCAGAGACTTGAAATTTTGGTTGGCATCTGCATCGCTGCACTGGAATATGGTACCAGAAGCGACTCATCATTCGCCATTTGGGAATTTGGATTTTGGTTGGCGTCTGAATCACTGCACTGGAATATGGTACCAAGAGTGACTCATCATTCGCTGTTTGGGAATTTGGATTTTGTTTGGCGTCTGCATCGCTGCACTGGAATATGGTATCATGAGCGACTCATCATTCTCCGTTTTTTTTACCGCGATTGCTCTATCATTTCAGCTTTTCTTGTCACGAAGGTCGTGATTGCCCTATCATTTCGGCTATTTATTCGCGGTTGCCCCATCATTTCGGCTGCTTATTTTCATTTTTATTTTACCCGCTGATTTTTATTGCGAGTTGCCTCATCATTTCGGCTTTTTTTATTTTTAACTTTATTTACACACATTTCTTACATCCCCAGTTTAACGACTTAAAGGTCGATTGTTACCAGTTTAACGACGTGGTGGTCGGCTGTTCCCAGTTTAATGACGTGGTGGTCATCTCCTTTCATGGAAAGGCAGATGTCTGAAAGAATCAGGTTCCCGAAAGACTTCGGTCTCCGTTTGTATGAAATTGGCGGTCACAGTTTGACTGTTTGTTAACACTCCTTTAGACAGTTCTATCTCTCTTGTCTTGTATTGCTTTTCGACCCAATCTTTGAAGATGCAGCAGTCTTCAATAGTGTGCCCTAGGACTCGGTGGTATGGGCAAAAATTTGGATGATCGGTCCTGCTCGCTTCACTTAGCCTTTTTGGTTCTGGTAGCCTCAGGCCATTCTTCAGAGCATCATCGAAAATTTTGTGGATCTTGTCCCTTCTGAAAGAGTAGACCTTATTTCTTCTTTCCTCCAAAGTTGGCTCCTGAGATTTGTTAGTCTTTGCTCCACCCGCTCTTTGCTTATTTAGAGAATCGGTGTTGTTGGAACATTCGCTTTTCCGGTTGTCATCCCTCCGATGTCTTGGTCTGTTTGTGAATTGGAGATTCTGAGTGGACTCGGGCTTTGAGCGTTCCAACATTTGAACTTTCTTGGTCAGCTCTTGGAATGTTTTGAGGCCTACGGTGCACAGGAAAAGTTTCATCCAGTCATTCAGATTTTCTATAAGAAGACTGACGGATTGGTCTTTCTCCAACGACAGTTCACATTTGATAGAGAGATTGCGCCATCGGACTATAAAATCCATATTGCTTTCGTTGTTCTTTGGCTCGGTCCTTACGAGGTCAGCAATGGTGATTTTATCGCTGACACTCATGAACCTTTGCTTGAACATGGATTCTATTCGAGTGAACGTCGTGATTGAGTCATTCGGTATGCTTGCATACCAATCGAAAGCAACATCGGTCAAACTATTGACAAACTGGCGGAGAAGGAGCGCATCATTTCCCCCAGTGTTCGCATATGATGCTTTAAATTGGGCAATGTGCCGGTTCGCATTTCCCGTCCCATCGAACCTTTCAAATTTGGGGACGACATAGCCAGTAGGAAACTCCACAAGATCGTACCGAGAAGGGTATGGTCCCCCGCTGCTACTGACATCTTTTTGCTCTCCGGCTTCGGCTACCAATGTTTTGACTTTGTTGGCAACCAAATCCATGATTTGATCTTGAGTTAGCGGGCTACTGTCATCGATAGCCAAGACATTTCCTGAGATAGGATGCGACTAACTTTCATGCGGTCCGCCTACATTTGGATTTGAGGGAATAGGCGTTGGCTATCTCGGGACACCGTTTCTCGGTTCATGGGCAGAGCCCTGCGCTTGATTGGGCGGCTGAAAGGAAACTTGGGCCTTGATCCGTAAGACGACGTTTGTCAAGTCCTCAATCTTTGAGTAGAGATTGGCCATCTCCTTGTCTTTGTTTCTGAGTTGCTTCTGGAGCTCTTGGAGAAGTTGCTACTCTGTGTTCTTGGGACGGAAGATTCGCTCCACTTCGCTTTCCGAGCCCGACTCCTCATGAACCGAGGGATCTCTCTTCTTATCAGCCTCACTGAAAAGGTTTTCATTACCTCCCAGAGGATGCTGGTCTTAGGAAGTGGTAGCCACATTCATACCAGATTGGATTTGAAATGTGGTGGCCCCGTTCTTGCTCTTGCTACGCGTGCCCGCCATGTAGACAGTGTGGACCACATATCCAGCCATCTCTTTATCTTTAACAGGGTAACCCTGTTCTTGGAACCTCATGAAGTTCAGCCTAGCATGAGTCCTAGCCTTTTGGTTGGCTCTATATCTAAGCCTTTTCTGTCTTAGCTTCTCGATCTTGAGGGCTTGACGGGCATCCGTCATCCAGGAAGCCATCGTGAGTCGATTAACGGAAAGCTTAGGGAAGATACCCAATTGAGCAGTTGTCAGGGGCGCCGCCGGAGCTTGACCGAGATGCCTTATTGCTTTGTTGGTGTTGATGGCCTTGCCCCCAGCTGGGGCCAAGGAAAGTTGTTCAAATACCGACTTGCATTTGGGTTGGGGCTCCTTCGAGACCACCACATTTTGCCTCTTGCCTTTCGAGGACAGTCTGTCTGTTACTGGATCTTGAGAAGCTGAGATGGCGCTAGCTGGCACGAACAGAATAGAGCTAAATAATAGCAGCGGCTCCTCTCACTGTCGCCCGAGACTAGCTGGGAGGACCTTCCTGGCATCCATCTTCATCGTATAGGAGATGGGAGCCGTATTGAGAGTTGAGCTTGTCCTTGAAGATATTCTGCTGCGTCTGGAGATTGCAATATGAAATTTGTTAACCCACACAAAAAAGCATGATTTCAGCACAGGCAATCGATATGTATATTGATTGAGTTCGCATGAACGTTTAACCCGAAATATGGGAGGAGAGAAATGGTCCTATCGGGCGTGCCAGAATCTTTAGGGTGTTTTTCGTCATCCTATTGAGATGGGAATACGCGCGCGCTTGTCAGGCATACTACAGATTCTCCCTGCCTATGGTAGGCTAGGGTTTATTGATTGTAGGGATCCGAATCTCCGGCAGCCGCGGACTAAGCTGCTATTAATTACCCTCGCCTTTGGAGTGAGAGGACCTCCGATTGACGGGTCAAACCAGTCATGCGAACTCAATGTGCAATGTGCGTATGTGTGTCTTGAGAGGTTTTGGATATATCGAGGGCCCTGCAGAGTTTACGGGGGGCCCGCTACTCGGATAGCGGGCTGGGGGTCAAAGGGGCTAGCAGCCTCCTTGCGGGGTACGGAGCAGCGCCCCGTTAGAAATTTTTCTTAACAGGGACAGTGTTGTGGAGTGTGTGTGTATATAAAAAATGGAAGAATAGCGTCCAAAGGACGCGTGATGCCAGCGCCTCACGTGCCTAGCACGCGGGTGCTGGGCGCCGACACCTCACGCACTTGGCACATGGGCGCTGAGCGTCCCACGCGCTTGGCACGCGAGCACTAGACGTTAGCAGGAAAAAAGGGACTTTGTCCTTACACTGGGAGCTATACTCCCGATTTGACTTCTGGAGTTAAACTCCTAAAAAGAGATTAATTTATGGAGTTGAACTCCAACGGATCTTGAATGGAGTTAAACACCTAGAAATCTTTAGAAATGATCAAAGGGGCCCCTTTGGCCCTGGGTCTTCCCAAGATGTGATTTTTGGAGATGGGTCTCCTTCTTCTTCCTCTCGGTTGGCCGGATCTTGGAGAAAGGGGGTGAGATTTAAAAATCTCCCCTTTTTGAGATCTGATGGAAGATCTGAGCTCCCCTTTGTGCGTTTTGTGGTGAAAAACTATTTAATTTTGGAAAAGAAAGAGTAAAATTCTTGATTTAATTGAAAAGGTGAAGAAGGTTTAGAACCTTGGGAAAGAAGGTTTAGAACCTTGGGGAAGAAGAAGGAGGCACAAAAACCCTAGATTTTGAGGGAAATGAAAAGTTCTTCTTTATTTCATTATCATGTTGCCTTTTATAGGCTTACAAATTTACATATAGTCCATTGAGCTTTACAAAATGGCATCTTGCTCATCCCATACCTCATGTGCTCATTTGTTTTGCACATGAGTCATGGGCTTTACAAAATTTTGGCTTTATGCCCATTTTTCTTACATTCATGCATAAAAAATTACATCAAAATTATATATTACATGATTTCATTTTGGCATTGGGGATGCCGGCCGCGGGGCTCGACTTGGGCATGGGCCCACTTGACCTGGGCTTGGGCCCACCTGGCTTGGAGTTGACTTTGAATTTGACTTGGTCAACCGGGGTGTACTTTTTGATCCCAACAAGGTATTCAATCATAAAAAAAGGTATGTCCACAAGCGAAACAGGTGCGGATGAAAACCCGAAAGGGCGCCGTGAGTAAAAACAGCAGGACTGGCAGCAAGCTTCGTGAAAACCCAACATGGCATAATCTCGTAAAAAAAACCACCTGCGTGAGATCCTTACGAATTACAAAGGAGCAACACACTTAGAAATCCACACGATTTCTAAGGAGCAAAATACACTTACAAGATCCTCATGACTCCTAAGGAGAATTTCCCCTATGAGACCCTCACGGCTCATAAGATTCAAAAGACTTAAACTATAGGGATCTGAACATGTTTTTAAGCCATTACATTCCCCTAATATTGCCTTAAGGCTGTAGCATATTGACCCTTGTATACAATTCGCGGGCATAAATAAATATATCCCCCACCGCGAGTTCCACCAATAGCGAGAAATGTCCCTATATGGTGAATGACATTTGTAAGTCCTCTCGACTTATAAGGAGAAAACACTCTTGTAAAATCCTTAAGATTTATAAGAGAAAACGCACTTAAGAATCCTCGCAAAAGGTCGTTGACAGGAAAACCGAGAAAAAACACCTATGAGATCCTCTCAACTTGTAGTGAGAAATGCTTTCATGAGATCCTTACGGCTCATAAAATCAATAAGCCTTAGTCGATGGGATCCAAACCATGTTTGCTAAGCCATCTTTGTTCAAATCGACAAAGGCAAATGATGATTCGCTCCTGGCAACATTCCAGTTGTAGCGAAGATGATGCCTAAATAGGTATCAAACTCCAAGTCCTCTCACGGCAAATGATGATTTGCTCCTAGCAACATTCCAGTTGTAACGATGCTGATGCCTAAATAGGTATCAAATTTCAAGTTCTCGCAAAGACAAATGATGTTCCGCTCCTGGCAATATCCCATTGGTAGCGATACTGATGCCAGGATTGATATCAGACTTCAAATCCCTAACTAAAAAAAAAGCCGAAATTTTTGGGCAACTCGTAATAAAAAGCAGCGAGTAAAAACAAAAACAGCCCAAATGATTGGGCACCGCGATAAATAGTCGAAATAATTGGTCAATCGCGATTTTCGCGACATAAAAGATGAAAAGATAGAGTATCGCGGAAAGAAAAAAGTGAAAATGAAACTTTTTTTCCCTGCAAGTATGTCCATATTGACTCTTGTAGACGATCCATGGGCACAAATGAAAGAAAGATAACTGTAGTTTTCCACCAGGCTCCGTCAAAGGGAGAGCCAGATCTCGACGGTTCATATAAAACCTAAAGACCAACTCGACGTTCTTCTCATTCCAATAGGGTGTAGACGTGCCGTCAACAAAGCTCCAAGGAGCTAAATAAAAAAGGAGTAATGGCAAAATCCCAGCTCCAGCTCGACGTTTCTTCTCGGTGCAGATGCAACATCAACAAGGACCCAAGGACCAAATATAAGTGGAGCAATGGCATATTTCTAGCTCCAGATCTCGACGACAACATTTAAAGCCTAGAGATCACCTCGACGTTCTCCTCATTCCAGCAGGATGCAGACGCAACGTTAACAAAAGACATAAGGGTCAAAGCAAAAATAGAGCCATGGCAAAATCCTAGCTCCAAGTCTTGACGGTACATATACAATCTCGAGACTATCCCTGTGTCCCCTCCTCATTCCAGCACGGGCAGACACACCAATCAAATAAATGTGAAGTGACGATAAAATCCTAGCTTCAGATCTTAATGGCATCATCTAAAGCCTAAATATCACCCCGACGTTTTCCTTATTCCAGCAGGATGCAGACGCAACATTAACAAAAGACCCAAGGGTCAAAGAAAAAATAGCGCCATGGCAAAATCTTAGCTCCAAATCTTGACGGTTCATATACAACATAAAGATTATCTCGGCGTTCCGCCTCATTTTAGCAGGATGCGGACGCAACAAACAAATGAAATTGGAGCAATGGTATATCCCTAGCTCCAGATTTCGATTACAATACATACAGCATAGAGATCACACAGATGTTTTCCGGACTTCAGCAAAGAATCGGCACGACATCATCAAAGAAAAAAACAGGAAGTGATGGCATATTCCTAGCTTCAGGTCTTGACGAAAACTCATATATAGCCTAAAAGACTATTGGAGATCATCCCACCCCAGAAGGGTGCGGTTATGACTCATCGGGGCTCCTAATTGAGCCTAACCTCAAGTGAAAAGCGTCATGGTAAATTCCTAACGCTTGTTCTTCCAACGGTAATATGACCTAAGAAGATTACTTGAAAACATCTTGTCCAGACTCAAAAGGGATCAAAGATACGACAGCCGCGGGGCTACCCGAACAGCGGCTTAAAGACTGCATATCGACGAATACATCAGCCAATGCGACGGTACCACGGACTAAAACCCTAGTACCACAAACCTAACGGACCCCTATAAAAAAAGGGGGTTATCTATATTTCACGTTGGGATATACCTGCAAGATCTTCTCGACTCGTTTCGACTCGTAGGGAAAAACATCTTTATGAGTCCACCACGGCTCATGAGAGTGAAAAGCCTTAGGCGACAGGGATATCAACATGTTTCCTAAGTTGTGGCCCTATAAGTAGGTCCAAATTGACTCTTGTGTACTATCCACGGGCCACATTCTCTACAGTCGCAAGAGAAAACACACTTAGGAGTCCTTACAACTTCTAAGAAGAAAAGACACCTACAGATCCTCTCGACTCGTAGGGAGAAAAGTCTTTATGAGACCCTCACGGCTCATAAAGTTGAAAAGCCTTAGGCGATAGATCTAAACCTGTTGTCTAAGCCATCATTGCCATACAAATAGGTCCAAACTGACTTTTTTATACTATCCACAGGCCACATTCGCCAAAATTACATGCCACTGAAATGAAGAAGCTACTAATGGGTCCTCACGACTCGTAAGGAAAAAATACCGGAGTGAGATCTTTACGACTCACGGAGGTGATGAACACTTAGGAATCGTCACGATTTCTAGGGAGAATATGCACCTATGAGATCTTTATAACTCATAAGGAGAAAAACCTTCTTGAGACCCTTACGGCTCATGAAGATGAAAAAAACCTTAGGCTACAAGGATCCTGAACTTGTCTTCTAAGCCATCAATTCTATGGTCACGCATAATATTGCACTACTTCATCCACGTACATACTTACGTTGGCAAAGTAGTGGAGGCACTTATTCCCGTCAAAAATTTTGGCTCAAAACTTGCTGTTCCTTTATAAAAATAAAAATAAAAGGAAACCTCCAAGTGTTAAACACGTGCACCCATATGCAAAGCATGTAGGTACCGCCTCAAATAGGATTAAATCTTTGAACGCCTCACGTGTTTCCCACGTGAGCGCCAGCGCCAACTTCTGTTAGGATTAAATCTTATAGTGGCGTCTCACGTTGAACACACATGAGCGCCGACGTGCAAAACACAAGAGTGACTATTTATAAAAGAATTAAATTCTTAGGCGGTGCCCGCGTGCATAGCACATGAGCGTATGCGCTCAAATTAAAGAGGGTAGAAATAAATTCTATATGGAGGATATTTCTCTAAAATCTGAGATATTCTTTGTTAAACAGATCCGTTTGATCAAATATCCAATTGTGACAATAAATTATTAAATGAAAGAATTAAATTCTATTAGGGGAAAATATTCCACTGATCTTTATAAATAAAGAAGATATTCTCTATTAGATCAAAAATCCAATAATAGAATTAAATTCTATGTGGGAAATATTTTTCTGATCTTCGTAAAATAAGAGAGATCTTCTCTATTAAACAGAATTAAATTCTATGGTTAGGAAAATATTTTCTAATCTTGTTAAAGTAACAAGATATTCATATGATAGAATAAAATTCTATCTTAGGAAAATATTTCCTAATCTTGATAAATAAACAAGAATGATCTTCTCTATTAAATAGAATAAAATTCTATATTAGGAAAATATCTTCCTAATCTTCTGATAGAATAAAATTCTATGTTAGAAATTTTTTTTCCTGATCTTGTTAAACTAACAAGATCTTCATGATAGAATAAAATTCTAATCATGTTAAACTAACAAGATATTAATATGATAAAATAAAATTCTATCTTAGGAAAATATTTCCTAATCATGTTAAACAAATAAGAAATCTTCTCTGTTAAAAAGAGAACTTTTGGATTAAAAATCCAACGGTGAATAAAATTCACTGATTGATCTAAAAGATCATTTTGATTGATTATGAAATCAATCATGATCTCTCAATGAGAGATTTTCTCAACAAATTGAATTTTTCTATTCTCCAATAAATAGGAGTGAAGAGATTAATCAAGGAAAAAAAGGGAGGAGAGGAAAAAAGGAAAAAAAACCCATAAGCTTCTGAAAATACAGAAAGCTTTCAAAAACAACAGAGAATTCAATTCTCAAAGAGGAAGACTTCTCTTTCAAAAGAAACCTAGGTAAAGAAATACAGAGATCAAAATATTTCTTTTTACCTATTTTAAGGGTTTAACCCTTCTCAAAGAACTTAGTTCTTTCTCTGGATCAGAGATCCACAAGACAAGTCGGCCACAAATTCAGAATTTAATTTTTATTGGGAAGATCTTGTTCTTAAGAACCGAAGATTCAGAGAAGAACTATGTCCAAAAGAAAAACAAAAGGAAAAAAACATATAAAAGAACTTGGTTCTTAAAAAAAAACCTGATCCCAGATCTTCAAAACCGAAGATCTTGGTGATCATTAATGATCAAAATGCCATTAACAGAGATTTAATCTATAAAAAATGAAAAAAAACTAGCGCCTCAGGTGCTTCCCACGTGGGCCCCCTTTTAACAACGCTTAGAGCCTTATGTGAAAAACACGTGGGTGCCCAAAACAGAAGGTCAGCGCCTCACGTGAAACACACGTGAGCGCTGAATAAAAGTGCTTAGCACTCCATATACAGCCGAAGACAGCTATATGCTTAGCACCGATTGGGCAGCGCCCAACGCCTCACATGGGCGCCACATAAAAGTGCTTAGCACCGATTGGGCAGCGCCCATCGCCTCACGCGGGCGCCACAAAAAAGTGCTTAGCACTCCATATACAGCCAAAACGACTAAGTGCTTAGCACTGATTGGGAAGCGTCCAACGCTGCACGTGCTTCTCATGTGGATGCCATATAAAAGTGCTTAGAACTTCATATGTAGCCAAAATGTCCGAGTGCTTAGCACTGATCGGGCAGCGCCGCACGTGCTCCTCACGTGGGCGCCATATAAAAGTGCTTAACACTTCATATGTAGCCAAAACGGCTGAGTGCTTAGCACTAATGGGGCAGCGCCTAGCGTCGTACATGCACTTCATGTGGACGCCATAAGAAGTGCTTAGCACTTCACATTTAGACAAAACGATTAAAGTGTTCAACATTTATTGGGCAACGCCCATGACTGAATACCTCACATAACATACGTGTGAGTATCAGAGCTCAAATAAGTGTTTAGCACTTTTACATAAAAAGAAAATGGCTGAACAAACAAAGCCCAAATAAGTGCTTACCACTTTTGAATAAAAAAAAGGGACCAAGTAGACTAAGCCCAAATTGGCTAAATCTCCGAAGTTTTCTTGCAGTTGAGCCCAAATACTCTTTTGCTGGATTTTAAGTAAAAATGATTCTAAAATATTTCATAAGTTGATATTAATCTCAAATAAGACTAACGTATCCTTAGCGAAAACAAACTGAGCCCAAATGCTCACTTATAGATTTAAGTTGATCTTAATCTCAAACTAGATTAACGATCCTTAAATAAACAAAGATATTTCTAAACTGTAGGAATATACAACCTAAGTTCAAAGCCCCGTCAAGAAAATCCTTGACCCAAGCCCAAATCTAAAATATACAGATTTAGACTAATCCGCCCTACACGCGACAACATAAACTAGTTTCAGTATACAATCCATTGACAACCAAAACAAACAAAAACACATATGACATGAAGTGAACTGCCGGAGCAGGAGAAAGTGATTATCCCAATACGGTAATGTAATTAACTGCAGGGGCTTGCGTCTATAGGGAAGAACGTCGCTACAATCAAAAAACCCTCACAAATGAGGGGGATCTGATAAAGTCTGCTACAACGGCCGTATCTGTCAAAACCTCCGATATATGATGTTATAAATCAACTTGGTATTTTCGGAGAGATGGATGGAGAAGTCCAAATAGCATCTGCCCCCAAAATTCAGGCCAGGCATCCCAATGTTTCGGTCTCTATTTTTCGGCGGTGAACAACAGCAAAGTGTTACGGCTAAAAAAACAAGTCTCTATATGAAAGATAATGATCAGATTTCTTTATACAATTCAATACAACACTTTTTTTGATATGCACACATGTACACACACACACGCGCGTATATCATAAACACACACACACGCACATACACATACACATTTACTAAATTACTATAAAATACATATACGATAATGAATTATCCCGTTTCACAGGATCTGTTCGAGTTCCGGTGGGTTAGTAATTGATTCTAAAGAAGTGTTTGTGTAGTAACCGTAATCAATAATGGTGTCGCGTGTAGCTAGCCGAGATGAGTACAGGTTATCCTCAGGGATGCGTGGAATTTCTAATCTTGCATTAGACGAGTTGAATAGAACAAAAGAATAAGGGAAAATAGATTCTAGATCTATGATAAACACGGATGTATAATATATATAAAGAAGAGGCTTGTAGGGTTCGTTAGGATTTAGTAGTCATGGATGACTAATAAAGATGACTTTTTTTTATCTATTGATAGATTTAAAACTAGATAGATAGTGATGAATGATGATTAGGGTTCTTGGAAGAAACTAGGCTTTCCCCACTATTGACCCTTATCCTTTCATTGATCTCTATTCATGTCTAGCCTTTAACAAAATAATTGTTAATCTGATCTCAAATCATGGTCGAGACTAGCAATAAATTGGTAGCGTGCCCGATTAGGATGTTAACGATTCTTTTTCTAAAGTTTATAAACTTCATAAGACTTAAAAGAAGTTAAAATATTTTCTCAACCATTATTCTACCATAATCCTACGAACCCTATCAAGCAGGGATTTACTCACGCATGATGGAGATAGAAGAAGAACGGATAAATATCATAATGTAAATACAGAAAATAAATGCAAACTAATTAATCTAATGATCTACCTTTATTAATCAACTTCACAATTACAAAATCTTCGAGTTTAGATTACAAGAGGAAGAAAAAGTTACTCTCGATCTCTGCCTCGTAGGAAATAAATGCTCCGTCGAATGTCACGTCGTCTTATCACGTCGAATCGCGGACCTGTCGTGGATCACTTTTTTTTATGGTGATTTGCTTCGTGAAAAAGGTGATGATTTCTAGTTTTAGCCCTCGGTCTTATTTATAGTCACAGAAGATACAAACCCTAGATATCATATGTGAGGGTTTGTTGATATGATCCTACCCACAAAATCCCACACCTAAACTCCCCATATCGGCGGCGGATCCGCCGCAAATTCCATCTTTTGGCCGCAGTTGGGCGGTGGGTTAGAGGGATCAAGTGATGAAAATTCTTCAGTGGCTTCACATTGACACGTAGAGATATTCTAGATATCTGGAATTTTCATATATTCTCTGAGTCTCTGCCAGTATTGATTTTTCGATTTTAATTAAACTTCATCGGCAGATTTTTGATTTCCGACATCTCGATATCCCGATCTCCTGACCTGAGCTAAATCTTGCACAATATCTCCATGAATAATATTAGTAAAATTTGTTTTAGAGATATTATTCTAATCATTTGTATGATATTATATCTTTTAAAGAATCATGATTAGAATATTTGATATGATCTGCATAATAAAAATATTATATGCATATATTTTCCTTCATAATGTTAATTATAATATATAAACATATGGCAATAGATATTTTTATGGATAAACCCTCATATGTGTCATATTTATAATAAACACCTTTAGATATTTAAGAAAAATAAGGAAAATGTTATATCAAAAGTGCGATATTTTCGATTGAACAGTTGGCGTAGTGGGCCTCATGGGGTTTGCTATGAACGTGTAGTTTATGATAATATGTGTAGTCATATGATGAAGAATTGGAGATGTCATAAGAACAAGATCTTTAAAAAACTTGAAAACCGCGCTTCTCCAAATGAGATGTATTCGATTAAGCCGAATCCAGATTGGTCCGACGAATACTGGTATGCGTTGGTCGATCATTTCTTGTCCGGAGTGTTTAGGGTATGTCTTTGATTATACTTTTTTACTATTTTTTAGCAACTTAGTAAACAATATTTGATGTAACTGCAGGAGAAAAGCAAGCGAGGTAAAGTATCTCACGCTCAGCTGCATGATGTTTATAGGGGTGGGAGCAAGAGATCCCAGTAAGTTTCCATCAAACACGTAAGTATCATATTTGATATTAATATGTTAAAATTATCTTAGAAATTTATGTATGAACTTTCTAAATGTTATATACAGGAAGAAAGCCATGGTGGAGAGTCTTTTGATCGGATCGAAATCTACCGGGCTCAATTTGTACGGGACGATGGTGTGCTTGCATCGATTGAGGCACAGGGGATATATGTAAGACTCCACATATGTCAAACTTCTTAATTATTTCAGAATAATTATTGTGTAGCTTTTAGAACACCAGTAATACATTTCTTCTACAAACAAGCAGCGATAGCGGCTGAGAGAGATGGTTGATCCAGACGATAGAGGTGGAGTAGGGATACCCGGTTGATGACGCATAGGAACATTTATCTTAGATAGAGCTTTCATGGTGTTTAGACCGGATCGTCACGGAAGAGTACAGTACGTGTACTCCAAGATCATTTCGTGTCAGTATAACACTCCTTTCCAGCCGACTGGGCATCCACCTCCTTGGTTTTAGCCGGCAGACGAATCGGCATTAGAGATGTCGATACAGGCTAGGGCCTCTAGGACTAGTACTCCTGTGTTTCATGGATTGCCCCAGAAGCGGATGCCTGAATACGGCGGTTCCTCACGCTGATCGACTGCCGCTGCCGCTGCTGCTGTCGCTCCCGCTGCCGATCAATTTGCTGGCTAGACTCTGGAGCAAACACTTAATCTTATCTATGTGTACGTCCAGACTGGGAGGCCAGTACTTCCGATAAGTTCGATAACCTTACATATATACACACATACGCACATATCACATACACACACAACCATATACACACACACACACACATACACACGCACAAGCAAACATACACACACGCGCGTACACACACATACAAAAGCATATCACATACACACACATGCACAAATCACATACATGTGTACACACAAGCATACATACACACAGACACAAATAGGCGCGTGCGTGCACACGCAAACATACACACACGCACGTACACACACATACAAAAGCATATCACATACACACACATGCACAAATCACATACATGTGTACACACAAGCATACATACACACAGACACAAATAGGCGCGTGCGTGCACACACAAACAAACGCGTGCACGCACACACAAGTATACATACACACGCACACAAACAAGCATGCACGCGCACACATTTAATTAATATAAAATATCCATACTAATTTATGTATTTTAAACTTTTAATCGCAGGGGTTTTACCCGGGAAATCCATGAGCTTCTCCTTCATGATTGACTCTCCCTCTTCATGTTCGCCCTCTGTTAATTTTTTGTTTCCCACTTTTGTAAATTTATGATGTTAAGATTGTAATGGAACGCGTAGTATGTATTAAAATCGTATTTGAATAATCAATATTTGAATGGAATAGATTTTCTATTAGAATCATTATTTGAATAGAATGTAATCGATATTAAATTGAAACAGATTGGATTTTAGATTTTCTTAGTTTTTTAAAATTTTTTTCTGTAATGCACTCTATTTCGACGGCTAGTTCCGTCGAAATTAGTCTATTTCGACGGGAATTACCCATTGAAATAGAAAAAATTATTTTTAAATGATTCCAGAAACCATTTTTAACTTAAAAACCTTATATATTTCAACGTGTTACGTCTGTCGAGAAAATTACCATTTCGACGGAAATAGCCATCGAAATAGATTAACTTATTGTGACGAATGTTAGCTGTGGAAATAACCTATTACGACACAATCTATTGCGTCGGCATTCCTTCGTGACTATTTAGGAGTAGCCGACGAAATAGACCTATTTCGACGGTAAATTACCGTCGAAATAAGTATTTATTTACTATAGTGAGCCCGACTGACAACCCATCTGATGATGATCATCAAGCCCTTGAAAATCAGCATTCTGCATTTACTTATCAAAAGATGTGAGCAGAAATTTGTAACTTATTAAACAAAAATAAATTTATTAAATTTTCACGTGCGTTGCACGCTATGGAGCACGGATATTTATATATGCCTTACGAACAGTCCCCGATTGCGAATCGGAGTCCAAAACTCTCGAAAACTCTCGAATTCGCTCGGACTTGTAAATATATCACCAAACTCTTTCAAATCGATGCCTCTAATCTTTTTCTTGAGAATTAAAGCTCTCAAAATTTTGAAAGTGTATTGAATATCTAATATAATACCATTATTTATATATATTATTATATATTGGTATGTATATCTTAACGTATATTCATATTTATTTAATTTAAAATAAATATAAAAACATATCCCGTATCCTACGTTTTTGGAAAATTGCAAATCCACGAATTTATATTGTATCGTATTCTATATCCGTATCCGTATCCGAATCTGTGCTACATAGGTGACACTTGCACCTGACTAATGTGTGTGTGTAAGGAGGGGGGAGAGAGAGAGGAGAGAGAGAGTGAAGGAGAAAAGAATGGAGGAAAGAGGTCTTAGGAGTCTTTTTTTTCTTAGGTGGCGTCGAACAAATATACCCTCCGCCATTTTATTCGATGATCGGCATCCATTGTCTTGATCTTCATCGTCTAAAATGTGCATACACCAAATTTCATTAGATTCTAATACCTTTTCACCATTGATTTAGTAATGTAAAATGTTCTGCAGTCGATAAAACGTTAATTTTGCATCCACTAAATCAAAGATGAAAAGTAGTAGGATCATATGAAATTTGGTGTATGCACATCTTAGACAATGAAGATCAGGACGATGGGTGCCGATCATCGAATAAAATGTTGGAGGGTGTATTTTTTTGACATAGCCTAAGGAAAAAGCCTGCTAGGGCCTCTTTCCTCCATTATTCTCCAAAAATGGTAAATATAGATAATATACCAATGAGCAATAGCTCAGTTGGTATGAACACTTCCCATCTTGGAGAAAGTGCGGGATTTGTACCCCAGGAATCCCAAGAGGGGAAGTGGATACAAATTAACATTTTCGGGGGAAATTCGTGGGTGGCCTCAAATTTACGCTTTCGGGGAAAATTCGTGGGTCCTTTGGGTGCGTGTGTGGCGTGTATGGATGTGCTGTGTGTGTTTGTATGCATAGATTAGGGTTTAGAGGCCAGTGAAAAAAATGTTTAAGATGATATCCACGTTTTTTTTTTTTTACAACTCGAAGGTCAAGTTGTAAACAAATATCAATCAAAAGGTATTTCTTGAAACAATTTTGAAGTGTTAGAGGGGTATATACAAATACAAAAAATGCTGTGCTGGGGCTGTATATAAATATGAAAGAAGGGGAATAAAAGAAGAACAGCCTATTAAATAAATGTAACAAACAAAACTTCAAGAAGGAGATCAGTGATAATATCATTTAGGACAGAGACAGGTTATTAGATTAGTTAATTGCCTCGAGATATTATGATATCTGCCATGGAGACAATGTCCCACTTGCTCTAAGACAACTAAGCCACAATGTCATGTCAATCAAGGCAACCTTTACCTCTATAATGGCGAATTCGACCTATATTATTACAACACATCCTAAAGTATATTTCTATCTTAAATAGTTGAAACCAGGTAACTTATCAAAGAAATGGTTTTATCAAGAACTGATGGGTTATTTGAAATCGAGACCTCTTGATTTTACCAGCATGCATGCTATCTACAGTGACACTCACAAAAGTAAAACTTTCAAACCTCATCATTTAGCAAACATTTGGAGAATTGGAGAAAATATACAAAGATTTTGTATTTATTCTCATATATTGAATATGTAGGATACAGCAAATATTGGACCCGCGAAAAATCAGAACTTGTTGCTTAAATATGTGCTTAGTTTTGAGATAGAATGGATCTTTACGAAAAATCCAAAATTGAATCCCCCAAAAAAGCAAAAGAGTGGACACAATGGACTTGTGCTCCAACTAACATCTTTTCTTCAAATCATGAAAGTACAATAATTTTAAGATTTAATAATTTGTAATAAGATAAAATGAAATATATATGATTGAAAGATGGAGATCTTTTACTGAATTCCACTAAGATTTATATAATAATCAAAGCTAGTGGAGCCTTCTCTTTACCGTTTTGGTGTGTACTCATCCAAAAATGTTGTTAATGTGTCTCTTTAATTGTTTAAAAATATATTTTCTATCCATATGATGCTAATTGTTTTTCCAACCGTAATTATGTTCTGAAGGCTCTATTATCATCTACTCTCTTCTTAATATTTCCTTTCATAAGACTGAGAAACATGGACCTACCTTGAGAAGGTTTATAATGGTATCTCTTGTCAGGTATGGTAACCAACATTCAAAAGAATCCTAACATTAGGAAAGCGGAAAGAATGACGTTTGTTGATAGATTTTGTTCAAGACTGGAAACTTACAGAGTCGGAAAGTGATGATGCTCGATATCGGTGATCTCCCAGATCAGGACACGTGGCTGATGACTTGTTCCAGGGCTCATAAGAAAGGACCTACAGTGGCCGACCAGACCACTCCTGTGCCCGTCCTACAAGCAAACGCTGGCCCACCTCCGAGCCCCCAACACGATTGGCCTTCTCGGCCTCACAGCTCGTCTCCGAGCTATCCCAGGACCGAGCCTCCTCGGCCCTCTCAGCTCGCCTCCGGGCTCGAGCAGAACCAAGATACCTCGGCTCTTCCGCTCCTCCGCGAGCTCTCCCGCCGAGGTCATCTTCCTCGGTCTCATCGACCGACCAACAGCACCGCTTGCAGGCGTAACCGCCATCCCGCGAATCTCGCCATGCGTAAGATCTCCGCCGGCCACATCCCACGTTCCACGCCACCACGATCCCCCATTAACGAGCCTGTCTCGCCATTAATGGGAGGTCCCGCTCATCACGCGGGTGTGACGTCGGGAGCGTAACGGCCGGCGTGATTCTTGTGCCTGCCTCGCCTGCTACCACCGCTATATAAACCACTTCTTCAGACGGTTCAAGTAAGACATTTTTACTCCATTAAGCCGTTACTCTGCTCAGATCTCTAGTCTAACTTGACCGTCGGAGGGTCCTCGGTGGTACAACCACCCCGGGTCTTCCTTGCAGGTAGCTCGGTAACCACAAGCTCAAACCTATTGAGATCCACACGCTTCAGGAGCGACAGCCTCCAGATCCAATCTCAGCCATCCATCGCCGCCATCAGCAGATCAACGGAAGGTAACATCTTGGCGCGATCCAGGTCGCGTCAGCTGGCGCTGTCCGTGGGAACTCCTTGATTCCACAAAAACAAAAGTTTACTTTCCGATCTCAATCCAATGGCAAGCGATCATCACGACGATCCAAGCACCAGCCGCCGCCTCCCCCTCAACGGAGGCGCGGATGAACCTCCTCCGCCGAATTCCATCAACGCCCTCACCGGCCGGATAGCCCGACTCGCGTCTGTTGTGGAGGCGCTGATCCGCGTCCAAACAGCGGGGCAAGATCACCAAGTCGTCGTTCCCCCGCCTCGGGACCAGGACCCCTACAGGGGGAGAGAAGATTCCGTTCGCATCGGCACCGCCTCGCTACCTCCCAAGGCAGCAGATCTCCCGAGCCCATACGTTCTGAGACCCGCTGGGCACCTCATAGTTCGACACCGAGGTCCGTCGCTAGAGCACCTCGCCCAGAGATCCTCCGCGCGCCTGTCCCTCCCGAGGAGATGTCTGTCATCTCGCCTGTTGCCAGGCATGACCGACACCTCCTCTCTCGACGGGGTCGCACGGACGGAACTCGCCGCGGTGGCTCGAGGGCCGCCTCGCCAGGGGATCTAAGGAACCTCATTGAGAGGAACCGGAGCCGCGGCCAGACACAGGTCTCCAACAGCAGAGGCCGAGGATCAGAATGCGCCGAGTCGTCGGGATACCACGACCGACTCGACGCCCTCGAGAAGAAGATCGAGGGTATGCACCGGGAAGGGCACCATTCGAGCGACGGGGCTAAGTATGCCGCCGACTCGCTCACAAAACCATTCACTGAAGAGCTGCTCGCCGTCCATGTCTCCTCCCGCAATAAGCCCCCAAAGGTCTCCCTCTTCGACGGCAAATTTGACCCGAAGGACCACTTGGATGCATTCACCGCAGGAATGAGCTTGCAAGACAACTCCGACGCCGCCCAGTGCCGAGCTTTCCCGGCCACTCTCATCCGCTCTAGGCAAGACTGGTTCCGAGGACTTGAACCACGCTCGATCTCAACCTTCGACGAGCTTGCCACACAATTCCTCGGCCACTTCGTCGGGAACAGGCGACAGAAACGCACAGTCGACCATCTCTTTACGATCAAGAGCGGGGAAAAGGAGACGTTCAAAGCATACGTCGCGCGCTTCAACAACGCCCTTCTCGAGGTCCCAGAGCACCGGGACGAGACGGTCATCACAGCTCTGAGGTCTGGTCTTAGACACAAGGAGTGGTTACGCTCTTTTGCATTAGCGCAACCTAAGACCATGGCCGAGGTAAAGGCCTGGACCGAACGCGAGGTCCAGCTCAAATCCGAGATGAACGCGAATCTCCTCCGGACAGAGCAAGCCGACCAAAAGAAGATAGCATGAGAAGAGAGAAGGGGACCTGAGCGGCAAAAACCCTACCTCCCAAAATTCCAGGAGTACACCCCGCTCAACGTCTCCCAGACGGTGCTACTAGAGGAGACCAAGGGCGAGGGGTTCTTCAAGCATCTCCCAGTCCCGCGAATGGCCTCGAAGAGAACACGGGGCCCCTACTGCGCTTTTCACAGATCGTTGGGCCACTCCACGAAGAGCTGCAAACAACTCCGAGACTATATTGAAGAGCTCATCCGTTCGGGGCACCTCGCAGCGTACTTAAGGGACAAGCAGAAAGCTGACCGAGAGCAGGAGCAGCGTCCCCCTCCCGCCGAGCTGACCATCGGCCAGATCATGGTAGTGTCAGCAGAGGATACGCCTGGTACCCACGAAGCTCGGTACCCTGTGCCGGGCGTAGATACCAACAGACATCCGGGGGGCTCAAGCTGCACGAATAAGAACATCTACTAGCATGTATTTTCTTTTCAGAGCAATGTACATCTTTCTTGAGATCTTTTGTTTATATAATAAAGGGATCAATAAAGCATTGCAGAAAAGAAAAAGAATCTTATTCATTCAAAAGGTACTATAGGCTCCTCAGCCGTACATAAAAATATATATTACACAGTGGGGGAATGGGATACAGAGAGCACTGTTCGTGGTACTCTGAAGATATTTCCGCCAGCCGAGCCCTCGCGGCGTTTAACCTCTCCCTTCGATGACCCCCGCTGGCGTCAGCATCGAGCCTCAACTGGTAGCACTCAAGGACGAGTGCCTCCGAGCGATTTAGCCAGCTCGCAGAGATCACGCCGAAACGCCTCAGGGACCTCAGCTTTCCAATGGCCTCGTCTTTCAGCTACTCGGATAAGGGGCTGTAGAGCCCCGGCGACGCCCTCCAGATGGAGTATATCAGCAGCTGAGGGAGGAGCACCGGGGGAGCAATCGGCCGAAATGAACCTCGATCCGGCCTATCATCAACTGCACTGTGTCATCAGTGCAGTACTGATCATAAAGATACACATCCTCAAAGCTTGTGATTTCGGGGATGGTGAATGGGAAGTCCTCCATTCTTGCGTTTTGGGTGTGAGGAAAAGAGTCATCAACAATCCCTCGATTTATAGCCCACAACGCCCCCGGAGTTTAATGGTCGCCCACAACTGTGCCGCTACACGGTAGGCAACGCGTCGCTCGATGCAAAATAAAAATGACGCGGCTCTGGCGCTTCGCCTCCTCCACGTATTCGTGGCACGTATCAATCGTGACTGTCCATCTTCCCAAAGCCTTCACCAAGAGGCAGCCCAGCAGCTACCCTGCTCGGCTATCCCTGGCTGGTAGCTTCCCTACCCCTCAACGCCAGGGATCGAAGACCTCAAAAAGAGGCAACCGAGCAGCCTCACTGCTTGGTTCATCCTTGGCAGGTCTCCCACGGCCCCTCCAGCGCCAAGGATCGAAGCCCTCATGAAGAGGCAGCCCAGCAGCTACCCTGCTCGGCTATCCCTGGCTGGTAGCTTCCCTACCCCACAACGCCAGGGATCGAAGCCCTCACGAAGAGGCAACCGAGCAGCCTCACTACTTGGTTCATCCTTGGCAGGCCTTCCATGGTCCCTCCAACTCCAAGGATCGAAGCCCTCACGAAGAGGCAGCTCAGCAGCTACCCTGCTCGGCTATCCCTAGCTGGTAGCTTCCCTACCCCACAACGCTAAGGATCGAAGCCCTCACGAAGAGGCAGCCCAGCAGCTACTCTGCTCGGCTATCCCTGGCTGGTAGCTTCCCTACCCCACAACGCCAGAGATCTAAGCCCTCAAAAAGAGGCAACCGAGCAGCCTCACTGCTTGGTTCATCCTTGGCAGGCCTCCCACGGCCCCTCCAATGCCAAGGATCGAAGCCCTTACGAAGAGGCAGCCCAGCAGCTACCCTGCTCGGCTATCCCTTGCTGGTAGCTTCCCTACCCAACAACGCCAGGGATCGAAGCCCTCACGAAGAGGCAGCCCAGCAGCTACTCTGCTCGGCTATCCCTGGCCGGTAGCTTCCCTACCCCACAACGCCAGGGATCTAAGCCCTCAAAAAGAGGCAACCGAGCAGCCTCACTGCTTGGTTCATCCTTGGCAGGCCTCCCACGGCCCCTCCAATGCCAAGGATCGAAGCCCTTACGAAGAGGCCACCCAGCAGCTACCCTGCTCGGTTATCCCTGGCTGGTAGCTTCCTTACCCAACAACGCCAGGGATCGAAGCCCTCACAAAGAGGCAGCCCAGCAGCTACCCTGCTCGGCTATCCCTGGTTGGTAGCTTCCCTACCCCACAACGCCAGGGATCTAAGCCCTCAAAAAGAGGCAACCGAGCAGCCTCACTGCTTGGTTCATCCTTGGCAGGCCTTCCTGGCCCCTCCAGCTCTAAGAATCGAAGCCCTCATGAAGATACCCCCAAACTTATCTTTTGCTCGTCCTCGAGCAAACTTATTTTTTATTCACTATAAATCCTAACCGCACTTTCGCAGGGAAACGCGATTGCACTGAGCTCGTACAACAAGCCGTTAAAGCTCTAGGTGTCCCTAGTAGGAGGAGTGTTGTCTCCTGAGGGTTTTCAGCGGATTACACCCACAAAATCCTATCAATTCGGCCCATTGATTTTTGTTCTCCAATTAAGTTTTCCAACAAGGAATTCTATTATCGTTGACTCATAAATCATCCACCCATATTCTTCACACTTCCTCATTATTTAACTTAAGATTATATATATTCTATAGACTTACTTAGCTTTTGGCATTTCTTAAGTTTTCCTTCTAGGGTTCCATCTCCACTTAGGAATTTCTATCAACTCTACTAAAGATACAAGTTCTATTCTTCACTCATTTCTCTCATCTAAACTCCAATCACATATTCCTACGTGTGTGTATAAGTCACCCCTACACTTGGAAATTCAAATCAAGCAATCATACTCTTGTCCGTTGTCCAAAATACTAATTAGTTGGTGAATTTAAATGAATTTTGCTTACACATCCTTCATGCGACCGTTAATACTTCTTGAGGTACCAACGACCGATTACAAGATGCGTTTGCACTTTAAAGCGTACTTCCTAGCCTTGTAACACCTAAGGCTTTTTAGCAGTGACTCCCAAACCAGTTGGTCTAAGGCACTAGGTGATGAAGCACCCTCGCTAAATATTTTTCTATTTTTGCAGCCTTAAGTAATCACAAAAACCAGTGTTCATTTTTTTATTCTTTATTTACACTTGTATATATTTTTTTCGTACTAAGGACTTTAGACAAGAGCATTTCAAGGTCTCTTCTACTATTCCAAGTTTTAAGGTGCGTGATTGTGCAAATTGTAGAGTATATATTTTCAGAATCTAGACTTAAGCTAGGAATTATTTTTCAAACTTATACTCTAATAAGAACATCAATACTTTTCCTTTGTTTTAACTTAGCCCAAAAAGTGAACTCAAAATTTGCCTATTTCTAAATAAACTACAAAGACATATACTTTCTACCGCTAAACTTTAAGGAAGGTTATCTTTAGGGTTTTTAATTTACTAAGTCTAAGATCTAGTTGTTCCTAGCCAGTTGACCTATTTATCAAACTCAAATCAATTAGCCAAAATTGAATACAATAATTTTTATAATTTTCGAAAATTTTAAATTATCTATTACCGCAACGGCGCCATTTGATTGATCTAAAAAACTATCTATTACCGCAATCAAGAACGGCGTTGCTTGGTAGCTAGCCGGTGAGTACGGGTCGGTCCACAGGGATTTTGTGAATCTCCTAGTCACGCTAACGAGTTAATTCCGAAGGGTGTTCGGATTAATTATTAAATCTAAAAACCTAATTATTCTATACTACGATTATCTAGATCTAGTCTTGTTAGGGTTAGGTTTAGGGATGGTTTGGAAATGCAGGTAAATCTCAACGCTTTCTATACCCGAATGAAGATCTATGAGGAGTTATGGTAATTATCAATAAAGGGGATTAGATCCATTCGGGAAGGTGTTCCTTCCTCTAGGTTCTTGTCCTTTCTTTAGAGATCCTTACCCTAACCTCCATGGAAAACACGCGCAACCGGGCCTTTACACTACGGTGTCATCGTTACCTCAAGGGGTAGGATGCCGTAGGGCGCGGTGTGTGCGTGTATGCATAGAGTCCTATTGAAAATATATTATGGGTAAGAAAGGGATGAGAGATCTCATCTCTCAAAATCCTTCCCCAAAGCTAACTCTAAACAATTTATCTACGGCGAGGAATTAAATCTACCTAGGGCAAAGAATTGAAATCTAAACTAGAGTAAGAAATTAAATCTACTTACAGATGCATCTCTCCAATTATCAACGCAGGTTTGTCAGATCTGAATCCATGAATTGAAAAGAAACACCGATGCTCTCTATAAAAAGATCTGAATTTATTATTTAAAAGGAGGCATAAGAAATTACAATGTTTAGAGTTCCTATTTATAGGGAATAGGAAACCCTAGGTTACATTTTGATCCGCATGTGTACATTTACAAATTTGCCCTTAGGAAGACCCATTCAGCGCTTAAATGATTTATGGTAAAAATTTAATCCACTGAAGCCTCTTAATGGCCGCGGATCCGCGGCCCAATGGTAGGAACAGTGGATGAAAACTTCTGGGCTTGTTCTGGGATTTTTATACTTCCTTATTCTTTGGTTATTTCTTTAATATAGCTTCTGATTCTCTTCCAGATTTTCCAGTGAAGAATTGTGGTGGACTTTAACCGTGGCTTCGCGATCTTGGACCTTGCATTGCCTGGCACTTTTTAAACTTTATCTTTGATGTAGGCTTGATCAAGAGTCTTCTGTTTGTTGGTCAAAGTCCACTTTTGCATCGTCTTTTCATCGTTTTCACTGTTTTCTGTCCAAGAACCTGTAACCTGTAACATGTAGCAGACATGCGTCAAAAGCACCTGTTTATTTATAAAAAGAATAAGAATGGGGAATATAATAATGCAATATTATGGTGTGAACAAAGAGGCAGCCCAGCAGCTACCCTGCTCGGCTATCCCTGGCTGGTAGCTTCCCTACCCTACAACGCCAGGGATCGAAGCCCTCACGAAGAGGCAGCCCAGCAGCTACCCTGCTCGGCTATCCCTGGCTGGTAGCTTCCCTACCCCACAATGCCAGGGATCAAAGACCTCGCCAAGAGGCACCGGGCAGCAACCCTGCTCGGCCATCCTTAAGGACAAAAAGCCTTCGCCAAGAGGCACCATGCAGTAACCCTGCTCGGCCATCCTTAGTAGGCCACTTACGGCCCCTCCCGCGCTAAGGATGAAAATCCCTCGAAAGAGGCAACCGGGCCTGCCCTTGCTCGGTTATCCCTGGCTTGTAGCTCCTTACCCCAACAAACCAGGAATCAAAGCCCTCACCAAGAGGCAACCGGACCCGCCTTTGTTCGGTTATCCCTGGCTGGTAGCTCCCTACCAAACCAGGGGTCAAAGCCCTCACCAAGAGGCACCGGACAGCAACCCTGCCCGTCCCGTCCTTAAGGATCAAAGCCCTCGCAAGAGGCAACCGGGCCCGCACTTGCTCGGTTATCCTTGGATGGTAGCTCCCTACTCCAACAAATCAGGGATCAAAGCTCTCGCCAAGAGGCACCGAGCAGCTACCCTGCTTGGCCATCCTTGGTAGGTCACGTACGGCCCTTCCCGCGCTAAGGATCAAAGCCCTCGCAAGAGGCAATCGGGCTCGCCCTTGCTCGGTTATCCCTGGCTGGTAGCTCCCTACCCCAACAAACCAGGGATCAAAGCCCTCGCCAAGAGTCACCGAGCAGCCACCCTACTCGGCCATCCTTAGTAGGCCACGTACGGCCCCTCCCGCGCTAAGGATCAAAACCCTCGCAAGAGGCAACCGTGCTCGCTCTTGATCGGTTATCCCTGGCTGGTAGCTCCCTACTCCAACAAACCAGGGATCAAAGCCCCCGCCAAGAGGCACCGAGCAGCTACCTCGCTCGGCACCTTCCTTAGTTGGCCAGTTATGGCCCCTCCAACAACTAAGGAACATGAACCCAACAAGAGGAATCCGGTCTATCAACGTCTTAGCGATCTCCACTTTGACTTCGGGGCCATGGAGATACCATCTTCCCGCCGGTCCTCGCACATTCGACAAGTGATCAGATTCAAGTCGACGAGTAATCGCTAGACGAGGAACATGCTGAACATAAAAGCAGTACTATGCGAATACAAGTATCTACCAACAAAAGGAAATACAGGCACAAACACTACTGCAAAAACAAAAATCTTTATTCAAAAAGTCAAAGCTTTTACAATGGTACCGTGGGCTCCCCGGCCTTACAAAAATGCCCGAAGGCCTACAAAATACCTGAGGCAACAAAAAGAAGAAAAAAGCATGAAGACAAGGGGCTTCAGGCCTCAGGGTCGGGGGCAACCTCGGGAAGCCCAGCGCCCACCATAGGAGCCTTGGCGTCGCACTCGTTGGGTATCTCCCTGGGGCCATCCTCCTGCTCGTCATCACCTCGGGGATATTCGGCTCAGAGCTCTTCGTCAGAGAACTCCGGTACCCGGGCCTTGACGGTGTCGAGAGCCTCGTGCCAGATGAGGGTGGTGGCCGAGGCTAGGACGGTGTAAAACTGCTCCGACTTCTAGAAGTTCTCCACCACCTCCGACGCCCTGAGGTCGGCTCTCTTCGCCGCCTCTACCACATCCCCCAACTCCTTTCGGAGGGTGCTCACAGACTTCTTCATGGTGCCGACGAGCACCTCGGAGCCCTGAAGCTTGGCCTCCGTGGCCTGGGCGGCCTCGCGGAACCGGGCCACCTCTTGCTTCGAGGGGCCGCCACCTCCTGCTTCGCGGCCGCCGCCTCCTGCTTCGTTGCCGCCACCACCTGCTTCGCGGCCGCCGCCTCCTGCCTCCCGGTAGCCACCTCGCCCTCAAGGGCAGCGACCCTCGCCATCGCCGCCTCCAGCTCCCGCTTCGAGCTCTCCCCCAGCGAGGAGAGATCGCCCGTGGCTTGCATCGCCGGGGCTATCTCTTCCTCCTCCATCCGGATGACGATAGCGACGTGCTGGAGGACCTGAAAAAATCGAAGGGGTCAGAATGAAAAAGGGGCACCAAATCTTGCAAATGATGAGACGCCGTACGAACACTACTGTAACAGCTCCATTTTTAGTGTACAAAAAAAATTTGTTTAAAAATTAATGTATATTTGGAGTAATTGCAATTCTGTGAGTACCATAACTATTTGCTTTGCTAATTAATTACAAGGAGCTTGTAGCTCATTGGTAATACCTTGCACTGCTGAACCAAGCCACCGGAGTTCAAATCCTATACCCCACATTATTTTTTTATATTGTTTTATTTTGAACCTTTAGAATACCAAGGGTTTACACGTGCATATCTCACAAAAACCCTCCACTACACCCTGAAATGTAATTGTACCGGAGGATAGACCAGCCGTCGGGGGATGATTCCGGCCGCCTAACTCGGCTGGAATCGGCCAACTCGGCAGGTGAACCGGCCGACTCAGGCCGCCGACCGAGTCACGGCCGAGTCGCGGCCGAGTCAGCCGATTCCGGCAACGACCCCAACACAAATAATGTATCTTTTGGTCTCCGCTATACACCTGCATAATTTATTTCCTCATACCATTTCCAGAGCATTCATAAAATCCCAATTACTCCACTATTAATACATTTTAATATGTTTTATTACATTTTTTCATTTAAACCTTCCATCTACCCTAATCCTAGCATAACCCTATAAATACAACCCCTAAACACTACCCCCTCACCCTAAAATTCTGAGTAAACTCTCAAGAAATTTCCTAGAACCCTAGTGTGCATTTGAAGTGAGTAAAGAGGCGAAGCTCCGGCGAATTTTCCGGTGACAACCCTAGGAGTTCCCGGCGACGATACGGCGCACCGGAAACTACGTCCACTCCCTCTCCCTCTCCCATTTAAGCTAAACCCGTAAGTCCCACCTTCCCCCTTCTCTACTCTTTCTAAAAATACGAAATTCTAAAACCCGATGGAATCGGAGCAAATCCGATTTCCGATTCGGTTCTTTCAAAAATCTCACTTTTCCTTTAATACAATCTTGTTAAACCATTACATGTTGACTATTAAACACTAACTAATCATATTGAACAAGTTCCATATCAAAACAAATTGCTATTTCCATTTTACCGTACTTTTTCATTAAAATAACATATAGTTTCATTTTCGACATTTAAATATCACAAACTTGCTATACTTTTAAGTAGATCACGAGGTAATGACCTACATCCTCACAACACTCATATGCAACATACCACAATACCTTTCGGGAACATAGAATACGGGAAAACGAAACATTTCAAATAAATATCATTACTATTAAAACCGTTTTCTAAAAGATTAGTATTTTACACAAATCTTTGCAAAGCGCCGTTACAACCCATTTTGGGGAACTCCACTGGGATGGTGCAGATTATCGCACATTCCTGGGCTTAGTAGTGCGAAATGCAGACCTCCACAAGGAGAATTCGGTCTCGAGAGATTTAAAATACGATATCTTAAGAAAATGAGATTTTTAGAAATATAAAATATATATTAAAATTATTTTTATATAATTATGTATATATGTAACATTAAAATATCTATTTTGAAATAATATAAATATTCCAACACTTTTCAAAAATCACAAGAATCACTTTACATTAATATACCATGAATTCCATACAAGTCAATATTATAAATAAATACCTTTTATTATGAATTTAGCATATTTTCACTAGAAATATCACAATTATAAAATCTACATTCATGATAACTCTAAAGACGATAACTAAATACTTTGGGAGTATTTTGAAAAGTATATAAAATTATTTTTACATAAAACCCCCTCAAGTTCTATAAATTACCCTAAGGACCCTAGTAAACATAGGTTTAAGTGGGACCAATCTCTTGAGCCTCAGGGAGACGGAGAAGTGGGTGCTTGCCTATCTAAGGTAGACAACTTAACAACGATGTTATAAATACGGTAATCGTCTTTGAAAAAAGGCAAATCCTGCCGTCCATGTGCAGCGGTTACCGATAACATCAAAACCATTAGGACTTCAATTTACTTTTCTAATTGTTTGACTCAGACTGAGTCTCATTAATAAACTGACTTGAATATGATTCAAGTACAATCTACAATTTACTATCTGCAATCTGCAATCTACAATATTACAATTCAACATAAATCCATTCAATCTATATTGACTGAACCGAACTATAGATATACTTCCATTTACATGATTCTCCAGTTATATCCATGATTCTACAGTTACATCCATTTACTGATATTATAGTTTCGGTAAGTCATCCAATTATACAATTTATACAGTTTACAATACAAGACAATACAATACAACTATACAAACAAGACATCTCGGGGTTTAAGGGGTAGATTGGTACAGAAGGTGTTAGAAGTGGCACGAGACAGTAAGATTAAGACACCTAACCTATAATCCATTTCTGTTGTACTGTGGCCCAACGGTTCCTTGTACATTCCATTTGCCCTAGTCTCTAGCATATAGAGACTCCTCTCGTATACACTGGTATCCTTCTGTACCAAGCTACAAACAACAGCGTTAACACTACATTAAAACAATATAATACAACTTTAAAAGCTATCTTCTTATCCTGTCTATTCTATTTCTCCCTTATTTTTGGGACTTACCGAGCGATCTGTTCGCTGACGACATTCTCTTCTTTCTTCTTTGAATGTCGTCAGGTGATCTGGACACGTCAGAGATCGAGCCCAGCGCTGAAGACTTGGACTATTTCGTTGAAGACCCAGATCTTTAGTTCATTGTACACTTTTATTTCAGTACCTTTCCTTTTCTGTTATGCCATTGTTTAGGTATTACTTTATTTCATTTGTATTTACATTTCCATGCATTGTACAGAAAGAATGTGAATAAATAAAGTTGTTGTTTTATTATATCTTATCTCTTCTGCATTTACTTTTATATTGCTTAGATACGCTTAGCGTATTTACTTCACAGTAAATACATAACGGCCTCGTCACGTCCTCTGCCCGTATACTGGAAAGCGGGGCATGACAGGTTTTGTTGGTGGCCTATGCAGGTCAGAGCTGTATGAAACTCTATCATGTAGTTCTGTTCTGCGTGAACAACCTAAGCAATATAAAAACACAAGAATCAACAACTAAAATATTCTTTACAATTCATACTTCTTGAATCTCATCATTTCGTATACTTTGAATCTGTCCTAACCTAAATCTTTCTTTCAAAGGTTATGGATTTCCCAAACAACACAAGCACTAACTTCAACAACACTCCACCACCATCACCAATCATACCTACTGTTCCTGCTCCACCCACCGAGCAAACGATTCTGCTTGAGACAATCCGCAGCCTCTCAGATGGACAGCAGTAGCTCTTGAACCGTCCCGAGACTGAAGCGCCTGGGGTGAAGCAATTCAGAGCTTTGCATCCCAAAGAGTTCTCCGGAAAGGGAAGCCCAATGGAAGCTGAAGAATGGGCACAAAGTATAGAAGATGATCTGGCAGCGGCACAAGTGCCAGATATAGCTTGAGTTCGTGTAGCAAAATTACAGCTCACGGACAATGCACGGAACTAGTGGAAGGTGCAAGAAAGCCGTCTTGATCAGCCTATTGAATGGAAGACTTTTCGCGATAGGTTCGACGCGAAGTACTTCCCTGAGACTGCCAGGTTCGACATGGAACAACAGTTTATTCATCTGCAACAAGGTTCGATGTGGATCAAGTCGGTAGATGAGTATGACGCTGAGTTCACCATGCTCACTCGGTAAGATATGTCTCAAATAATTTGAAATATCACTTACTACACGGCTAACACAATCCTTTAAATAGATTCGCGGCACATTTGATACCGACGGACGAGATCAGAGCCCGTCGATTTAAAAAAGGTTTGGACACGGAAATTCAGGCTGCACTAGCCACAGGGAAATTTTCGACTCATGAGGAGGCTCTGACAGCTGCTCGCAGTTTTGAGGCAGTGATAAAGGCAAGGGGCAGACCTCAGTCTGCAGGAGTTAAACGCCCTGTCAACTAGATGACAGGAGGAGACTCGTCTAGGCCACCTTTTGTGCCAAGGCGACCGGGAGTACCGAACCATCGTCCCAGCCCAGCCTTTTGTACCTGCTGCAAGAGATCTGGACATGTGATGCAAGACTGCCGGCGAGCCAACCGTCTTTGCTTAGTCTGCGGCTCAGCTGCTTATGATATTGGTTCTTAATATTATAGACAAAATTCAATTGCTGCACCCAGGCCAGCAAACACTTACCCACAGCGCCCAGTCATCCAGACACCTGCTCCAAGACTTGCACTACCTGCTCCACCATCTAGAGGACCACAAGCTGCACCACCTCCTTGACAGTTCCATCAAGTTCAAAGGAACGTTCCAAGGAATGCTCCTCAGGCCAGGAAGAATGTACCAAGGCGCCAGGCTTTCACGATGACCGTGGAAGAAGCCGAGGCCACTGGCCAAGTTATCACTGGTAACCATTTCTTCTCAACCTTTATTTCAGTCTTGCTACTTATCTACATACATTTCCCCATACCTAAAACATATCCCACATACCTTAGGTACAATCTTAGTATCCTCAATACCTGCACTAGCACTGTTCGATAATGGAGTATCTCACTGCTTTATGTTGCAACGGTTCGTCCGAACCCATGCGATTCCAGTCACACTACTTGTATCCAATTGGAATGTCAGTTCAGGAAATGGCATTCTAAAGGCAATAATGGGATACAGCTTGTGTCCAGTAGTCGTCTGCAGCAGAGAGTTCTATGCTGACTTCAAAGTGCTGGACATACCGAACTTCGATGTGGTTCTAGGTATGGATTGGCTTGGAACTTTGTATGCTACCATCGACTATCGTCAAAGGAGGGTAGTATTCAAGATTCCAGACCATCCGGTCTTCTATTTCAAAAGCGGAGACCGTACTCTGGAGCCAAGTACATACAAAGCGAAGCCAAGGGAAGCAGTAGTTGCAGCAGTTCAAGCGGAGGAAGAATCAAGGCCAGATGTGGTTCGAGAGTTCGACGACGTGTTTCCTGACGATATATTAGGTTTCCCTCCCAATCGAGCTCTTGAATTCAGCATTGATTTAGTACCAGGAGCACAACCGGTAATCAAAGCACCTTATCGATTAAGTCCGGAAGGTTTGAAGGAAGTCCGAACACAGTTGGATGAATTACTGGCGAAAGGATGGATTTATCCCTGCACTTCAAGTTGGGGATCACCTGTACTACTTATGAAGAAGAAGGAAGGTTCATACAGAATGTGCATCGATTATCGAGCCTTGAACGAAGTCACTATAAAGAACAAGTATCCACTCCTACGCATCGACGATTTATTCGATCAGCTAAGTGGATCTTGTGTTTTCTCTAAATTGGATCTTCATTCAAGTTATCATCAGGTGAAGGTCAAGGAAGCTGATATTCATAAAACAGCTTTCAGAACTCGCTATGGTCATTACGAATTTCTAGTGATGCCATATGGAGTGACCAATGCACCAGCAATATTCATGAACCTAATGAATCAAGTTTTCTGGGAGTACTTAGACAGATTTGTTGTCATCTTCATCGACGACATCCTGGTGTATTCTAAGAGTCGGAAAGAGACCTACGAATTGTCCTGGAAACTCTTCGTCAACATCAGTTATATGCCAAATACAGCAAGTGCGAGTTTTGGCTAAATCAAGTTGGTTTTCTTGGACATATCGTATCAGGTGAAGGAATCTCTGTGGATCCAGCGAAAGTTTCAGCAGTTAGCGAATGGCCGACACCAAAGTCAGTGAAGGACATTCGAAGTTTCTTGGGTCTAGATGGATATTACAGAAGGTTCATTGAAGGCTTTTCAAAGATAGCAACACCCCTGACCAAGCTTACACGTAAAGATGAAGATTTTGTGTGGTCAGAAGCATGCGAACAAGCTTTCGTAGAACTCAAGTCAAGGTTGACATCAGCGCCTATTCTCGTCATACCGGATCAATCTGGAGGATTCGAAGTGTATTGCGATGCATCCGGTAAGTGATTAGGATGTGCTCTACATCAGTACGGTAAGGTCGTGGCTTATGCTTCAAGACAGCTGAAGACTCATGAGCGAAATTATCCGACGCATGATCTGGAGTTAGCAGCCGTCATCTTTGCTCTCAAGATTTGGCACCATTATTTACTTGGTGAACGAGTGAACATATATACAGATCACAAGAGCCTAAAATATGTGTTTACTCAGAAGGAGTTGAATATGCGGCAGAGAAGATGGTTAGAACTCATGGTGGATTTTGACATCAACCTGTAATATCACCCAGGGAAGGTGAATGTGGTTCCAGATGCTCTTAGTCTCCAACCATTAGCAATGCATCTCACCGCTCAGTGGAAGCTTCAACAAGACTTGCATCAGATGGAGATTGAAGTAGTCATGCCAGGTAACACTTCAAGTTTGATGAATTTACAAGTTCAATCAACCATTGTCAATCAGATCAAAGCAGCTCAAGCAAGTGATGCTAAGTTGCAAAAGATCAGAGAACAAGTGGAGAATGGACTCAGAACAGACTTCATCATCCATGAAGACGGATCTTTGAAATACGTCAGTAGATTATGTGTACCAAAAGGTTCTGTTCGGGAAGAGTTAATGAAAGAATCTCACAGCTCTCCCTACTCAGTACACCCTGGAGGTACCAAGATGTACAAAGATCTGCGTCAGAATTATTGGTGACATGGAATGAAGCGTGAAGTAACCAGAAGCATCGCAAAATGCTTGGTGTGTCAGCAAGTAAAGGCTAAACATCACAGGACTGCTGGATTACTTCAACCGCTACTAATCCCAGAATGGAAGTGGCAACACATCACGATGGAATTGTGACTGCTCTTCCTCGCAGCATAAAGGGTAACGATGCCGTATGGGTTATTATCACAAAGTCGGCTTACTTCATCCCATTTCGAGTTGGCCAATCAACTGAGACACTAGCAAAGAAGTACATGGAGGTAATAATCTACTTAAGATTTAAACTCTTCATAATGTACTATCTCTAATACCCATGAACTCATACAAGAAATTGTGAGATGTCATGGAGTACCGGTCTGCATTGACTCCGATCGTGACACGAGATTCCGATCGCAATTTTGGCAGAGTCTGCAAGCAAGCTTGGGAACAAGTCTGAACTTCAGCACGTCTTATCATCCACAAACAGATGGTCAGTCTGAGCGAACTATTTAGATCTTGGAGGATATGCTCAGAGCATGTATGTTAGATTTCAAAGAATCATGGGAAGATCACCTACACCTTGTGGAGTTTTCGTACAATAACAGCTACCAAGCAAGCATAAGAATGGCACCTTTTGTAGCACTGTATGGAAGGAGGTGTCGATCGCCATTAAGTTGGGACGACATCGGAGATAGGGAACTTCTTGGACTAGAGATGATAGTAGCGACTGTTGATGTGGTTCGTACTATCAGGGAAAAGATGCTCATAGCCCAAGATCGACAGAAGCACTTAGCTGATGCAAAAAGACGTCACTTGGAGTTCCAGCCAGGAGATCATGTATTCTTGAAGATATCTCCAAACCACGGAGTGATCCAATTTGGAAGATGGGGTAACCTAAGTCCGAGATACATTAGACCATTCGACATACTCGAACGAGTCGGTGAAGTGGCATACCGCTTAGCACTTCCACCTTCATTGGAAGAAGTGCATAATGTGTTCCGCATATCCCAACTCAGAAGGTATGTGAGTGACCCCAGACATGTTCTTGATCATTCTGAGCTCACTATACAGCATGACTTACCTTGTGAGCAACAACCTGTGGATATCCTGGTCAGGAAAGTGAAGACACTTCAGAACAAGGAAGTCAACTTGGTTCGAGTGATGTGGAGAAAAGACACTCCAGGAGAGTCCACTTGGGAAAGGGAAGATGAAATGCGTGCAAGATATCCACACCTCTTTGTAAACTAGTCCTCAAATAAAAGTTGTAAATTTCGAGCACGAAATTTTTGTAAGGAGGGTAGACTGTAACATCTCCATTTTTAGTGTACAAAAAAAATTTGTTTAAAAATTAATGTATACTTGGAGTAATTGCAATTCTGTGAGTACCATAAATATTTGTTTTGCTAATTAATTACAAGAAAGAGCTTATAGCTCATTGGTAATACCTTGCACTGCTGAACCAAGCCACCAGAGTTCAAATCCCATACCCCACATTATTTTTTTTATAATTTTTTATTTTGAACCTTTAGAATACCAAGGGTTTACACATGCATATCTCACAAAAACCACACTACACCCTGAAAAGTAACTGTACCAGAGGATAGACCAGCCGTCGGGGGAGAATTTCGGCCGCCTAACTCGGCCGGAATCGGCCAACTCGGACGACGAACCGGCCGACTCAGGCCGCCGGCCGAGTCACGGCCGAGTCGCGGTCGAGTCGGCCGATTCCGGCGACGACCCCAACACAAAAAATGTGTCTTTTGGTCTCCCCTGTACATCTGCATAATTTATTTGCTCAGACCATTTCCAGAGCATTCATAAAGTCCCAATTACTCCACTTTTAATACATTTTATTACATTTTTTTCAATTAAACCTTTCATCTACCCTAACCCTAGCCTAACCCTATAAATACAACCCCTAAACAATACCCCCTCACCCCAAAATTCTGAGCAAACTCACAAGAAATTTCTTAGAACCCTAGTGTGCATTTGAAGTGAGCAAAGAGGCGAAGCTCTGGCGAATTTTCCGGCGACAACCCTAGGAGTTCCCGGCGACGAAACGGTGCACCGGAAACTACGTCCACTCCCTCTCCCTCTCCTCTTTAAGCTAAACCCATAAGTCCCACCTCCCCCTTCTCTACTCTTTCTAAAAATACGAAATTCTAAAACCCGACGGAATCGGAGCAAATCCGATTTCCGATTCGGTTCTTTCAAAAATCTCACTTTTTCTTTAATACAATCTTGTTAAACCATTACATTTTGACTATTAAACACTAACTAATCATATTGAATAAGTTCCATATCAAAAGAAATTGCTATTTCCATTTTACCGTACTTTTTCATTAAAATACCATATAGTTTCATTTTTGACATTTAAACATCACAAACTTGCTATACCTTTAAGTAGATCACGAGGTAATGACCTACCTCCTCACAACACTCATATGCAACATAGCACAATACCTTTCGGGAACATAGAATACGGAAAAACGAAACATTTCAAATAAATACCATTACTATTAAAACCGTTTTCTAAAAGATTAGTATTTTACACAAATCATTGCAAAGCGCCGCTACAACCCATTTTGGGGAACCCGACTGGGATGGTGCGGATCATCGCACATCGCTGAGCTTAGTAGTGCGAGATGCAGACCTCCGCAAGGAGCATTCGGTCTTAAGAGATTTAAAATACGACATCTTAAGAAAATGAGATTTTTAGAAATATAAAATATATATTAAAATTATTTTTATATAATTATGTATATATGTAACATTAAAATATCTATTTTGAAATAATATAAATATTCCAACTCTTTTCAAAAATCACAAGAATCACTTTACATTAATATACCATGAATTCCATACAAGTCAATATTACAAATAAATACCTTTTATTATGAATTTAGGATATTTTCACTAGAAATATCACAATTATAAAATCTACATTCATGATAACTCTAAAGACGATAACTAAATACTTGGGGAGTATTTTGAAAAGTATATAAAAGTATTTTTACATAAAACCCCCTCAAGTTCTATAAATTACCCTAAGGACCCTAGTTAACATAGGTTTAAGCGGGACTAATCTCTTGAGCCTCAGGGAGCCGGAGAAGTGGGTGCTTGCCTATCTAAGGTAGACAACTTAACAACGGTGTTATCAATACGGTAATCGTCTTCGAAAAAAGACATAAATCCTGCCGCCCATGTGCAGCGGTTACCGATAACATAAAAACCATCAGGAATTCAATTTACTTTTCTAATTGTCTAACTCAAACTGAGTCTCATAAACTGACTTGAATATGATTCAAGTACAATCTACAATCTACAATCTGCAATCTATAATATTACAATTCAACTTGAATCCATTCAATCTATATTGACTGAACAGAACCATGGATATACTTCCATTTACATGATTCTCCAGTTACATCCATAATTCTACAGTTACATCATTTACTGATATCATGGTTTCGGTAAGTCATCCAATTATACAATCTATACAGTTTACAATACAAGACAATACAATACAACTATACAAACAAGACATCTCGGGGTTTAAGGGGTAGATTGGTACGGAAGGTGTTAGAAGTGGTACGAGACAGTAACATTAAGACACCTAACTTATATTCTATTTCTATTGTACCGTGGCCCAACAGTTCCTTGTACATTCCGTTTGCCCTAGTCTCTAGCATATTGAGACTCCTCTCGTATACACTAGCATCCTTCTGTACCAAACTACAAACAACAGCGTTAACACCACATTAAAACAATATAATACAACTTTAAAAGCTACCTTCTTATTCTGTCTATTCTATTTCTCCCTGATCCTGGGGACTTACCGAGCGATCTGTTCGCTGACGACATTCTCTTCTTTCTTCTTTGAATGTCGTCAGGTGATCTGGACACGTCAGAGATCGAGCCCAGCGCTGAAGACTTGGACTATTTCGTTGAAGACCCAGAGTTTTAGTTCATTATACATTTTTATTTCAGTACCTTTCCTTTTCTGTTATGCCATTGTTTAGGCATTGCTTTATTTCAGTTGTATTTATATTTCCATATATTGTACAGAAAGAATGCGAATAAATAAAGTTGTTGTTTTATTATATCCTGTCTCTTGTGCATTTACTTTTATATTGCTTAGATAAGCTTAGCGTATTTACTTCACAGTAAATGCGTAGCGGCCTTGTCGCGTCCTCTGCCCGTATACTGGGAAGCAGGGCATGACAACTAACCTGAACGACCTCTTGGGCGATGGATGCCATTTGCGCTTTTAGCGTCCCCCCAGGGTCCCGGCCCCCGGCTGACCTCTCCATGTCGTGCAGCAAGCTGTCAGCGACGGAGAGCTTCAAAGGCACCTCAAAGCGGAGCTCCCCCTCGTCCACCAAGATCGGAAAGGCCGGGGTCCGCAGAACTATTCAGGGGAACCTCTTGAAAGACGACGGTGGAGAGCTCGTCTCCACCTCCGAAGCATGGGCGTCCCTTTCCCGGGCCCTTTTTCTGCTCGGTGCCTGGCTGGGCTCCGGGGCACGATTCGCACTCGAGCGCTGGGGCGGGACGGCTGCTAGGGGAGCCGGGACCAGCATCTGACGAGAAGAGCCGGCCCCTTCCAGCCTTCGACCCATTCTTCGGCTTGCGCATGGCTGCTCGGAGGAGGCCCGCGTCCATGCTTTCTGCACAAGACAAGATATAATGGAATCAGCGACTCAAACAGAAACAGAAACAAACACAAGCCTAACTTACCGACGAACTGGGCGGGGCTGAGCCCGGCCCAACTAAGGGCCCGCTCAAAAAGCAGCACATCAGCCCGAGGAATAGGCTCCCACGCCACCACTCTCTCCGCATCGGGGTCATTAGACGGATTTCCCTGCCAGCATCTATCCCTAGACCTGGCGGCCCGACGAAGAAAAACTTCTTCTTCCAATCATGGATAGAAGAAGGCAAGACGACAACTCCTGACCCTGCTACACTCCTCCGTTGCTTCCTAAAGGATAGGTAAACCCACCTCGGGTTGCCCGCGCGAGTTCCGGGGTGACTTTTGTAAACGGGAGATGAAGCAAGGATGGACAGACTAAAGGGGATCATCTGCAATTTCAGCCGGACCAAGAACCCAAGGAGAATCCTCCAGGAGTTCGACACTAGCTGGCTGGGGCTAACCCAAAGTATTTTAATGCAGCTACAACCTCGGGAGAGAAAGGTAGGCGCATTCCGGCCTAAAGGGCTTTCAGGTACAAGGCGATCTCTTTACCCCTCACCTGATCTACCCTCTCTCCTTCTTCGGCTAATCGTAGCGTGTAGCCAGAAAGGAATATGGAAACGAACCCAAGCGGTGACAAGCTTGTCCTCATATCTCACTGAGGACGACGCACCAGGAGCGTCTGCCGCCACCGCTCCGGGAACCGCCCCAGACGCGCCCCCCCGGGAAGAGGATCTGACCCCAAGTTCCCGGAGAGGCTCCAACCCAGGGGAAGAATCCCTAGAATCTACCCCTACGACATCTACAGACTTCTCAAAACAAGACATCTAACCTGATGGGAAGAAGTCCTTGATAAAAGAAAACGCAAGATTCGACCTAAAAGGAGATCGCCGAGCAAATAAGACTCAGAATGAGAAAAATGTGAGGAGAGAGAGATCCTGAATCAGGACTCCCCCCTATTTATGCTACCAGCGTCCTCATCCAGCGGCGACGGTCGACTCCCGCCAAAACAATTCAGTGCACTCGACGGCCACGATCGCCCCACCTGTTGCAAGCACATTGGCGGCGTCCTATCGGATGCCAGAAGCCTACGGCACGTCACATCAGCCAACCGACACCCGACATATGGTCCGTCGCTTCAGCAAAGTGCACACAATTCTGTGCACCCTCTTTAATGCAAAGGATCTCGCCCTGATTCGCTTGTCTCTTCCAGAAAAGACAACCAATTGCCCAGAGACACGCCCGACGATATCTTCGAAAAGGAGCTCACTTCGGGTGATCCGGCAAACCACTCTCGACCCGACCCGTCAGCTGGTCGGGATGAGAGTGGGGGGCTAATGATGATGCTCGATATCGGTGATCTCCCAGATCAGGACACGTGGCAAATGACGTGTCCCAGGGCTCACAAGAAAGGACCTACAGTGGCCGACCAAACCACTCCTGTGCCCGTCCTACAAGCAAACGCTGGCTCACCTCCGATCCCCCAGCACGATTGGCATCCTCGGCCTCATAGCTCGTCTCCAAGATATCAGAGGCCTGAGCCTCCTCGGCCCTCTTAGCTCGCCTCTGGGCTCGAGCAGAACCAAGATACCTAGGCTCTCTCACTCCTCCGCGAGCTCTCCCGCCGAGGTCATCTTTCTCGGTCTCATTGACCGACCAACAGCACTGTTTCCCCAATCAGAGCAAAGTTCTGTTCAAATTCCAAGATTGGAAATGAAGCGACGCTTCTGTTTCCCCCAATCAGAGTAAAGCTCTGTTTAAAAATTCAAAAGTCAAACATTGAAGCAACGCTTCAGATCCAGCGCTCTACGCTAGACGCGCCACGTGTCAGACACGGATGCGCTAGCGCAGTTGCGCTAGCGCAGTTGCGCTACGTCCTAGACAGCGCATTATGAGTGCGCTAACGCTAGGTGTGCCGCGCGCCACGTGTCAAACACGGGTGCGCTAGCGCAGTTGAGCTGTGCTCTGCGCTGCGCACCTCAAATTAGAGCAAAGCTCTGTTTCCAAGATTGGAAAGCGAAGCAACGCTTCATGAAAAGTGCTAACATCAAATGCGCCTGCAATAAGAGTCAAAGACTCTGAAACGGCGCCCACGTGCAAAGCACGAGAGCGCTAAGCGCCAGAAGCGCTTCATCCTTGCAAGAATTACTTGCCCCTGATTATAGCAAATTAAATTATGCAGCGCATAAACGCCTTACAGAGGAATAACAAAGAATTAAAAAACAAAGAAACACTTAGTGGATAATAAAATACTTAATTAAAATATCTTTTTATTATTACATTAAAAATAGATCACCAAATATGGGATCAAAAGGACAGGGGTTCGCAAAGCTAAGGAGGAGACTGTCCAGTTCCCTCTCCGTCTTCTCCACCATGTCAAAACGACGATCCTCTCGAGGGGTAGCCATCCATCGATCAACGCCGCACTCACCAGAGAAAGTGGAGATAACGACCCGACGAGCCCGTATCTGGCTCAGCAAGTGGACAGAGAAATCCCTCAGGGCTTCAGTGATCAAATGCGCCTCGAAGAAGTACTCGATCTTGTCTTTAGCAGCATCAAGCATTGCTGAGGACATCTCTGCTGGAGGAGGAGGAATATCAGCGAGCACGGACACAAGGATCATCCGAAGCTAAATAGAGTGTGGGGGGAGAGGATACCCTATAAGAGTCAAGAGCTCGTACAGCGCTGCGTCGCATTGGTCATCCGTAAGAGAAGGATCTACCAAGCGCGCAGCAGAATGAGGAACAATGTCCTGAATTGGCACTTCCCACGGTTGTCGACGAGCATGTGGGCGGTTACAAACCATAATTGAGAGGGTTCTTTGGATATGAGAAAAGAAAGAAACTTTGCTTTGAGTTATAAAGACTAGGCACAGAAAACTTTATGCACAGTGGAGCTATTTCTAAGACTTGGGAAATGAAAGTTCTAGGGAATACAAGTTTGACTTAAAAAGAGAAGTGAAAAGACACCTCTGTTGAAGCAATGTTTCAGATCCAGTGCAGTTGCGCTACGCTCTGCGCCACGTGTCGAACGTAAGTGCGCTAGCGCTGGAATTAAGAATTCCCCACCGTCAGATCAAAAGATCTAATAATAAATTATTAATTAATCAGAATTGAAATTCTGTTATGGAAAGATCTTTCCAATCTTGTTAAAAACAAAAAGATTACCTTCTGTAAACAGGAGCCCTAGGATCAAAGATCCAACGGTGGGAAATATTCCCAAATCAATCAGAGAAAGATCTTTTTAACTGATTTATCAAATCAATTTGCCCTATATAAAGCCCCCGAGACTTAAAGTCTGATATAGAAAAAAAAACCTACAAACGTTGAGAAAACTCATAGAGAGAAAAGCAAGATTTTAGCAAAAGAAGATCATTTCTTCAAGGTAAAGAATATGATTCTTGGACACAGAGATGGAATCATCTCATGAAAAGAAGAACTATCTTCTAAAAAAGATCATAGATCTATAAAAGACCAAGGTCTTTGATAAAAAAAGAGATCAAAAGATCCTATCATAAAAACAAAAGAAGTATTTACTTCATTTACAGATCATTGATCTACAAAGGCAGTGCCTTTTTATAAATAAGAGCTTTTGTTCTTAAACCTTGAGTCAATGCCTCCTTTAAAAGGAGAACATAAACTTGTTCTCTGATCATAAATTTGATCAAATGCGCTTTGCGCTACTGAAAAGTGTCTTGCACTCATGAACTGCGCCTTTGTGCTCCTTGGACCGGCGCTCAACGCCAAAATATGCCACGTGTCAACCACAGACACAGCTTGCGCTTTGCGCTTCTGAAGCAGCGCACTGCGCCCATAGACTGGCGCTCAGCGCCAAGCGCGCCATGTATCACTCACTGGTGTGCCATTAAATCAGCGTAAAGCGCTCATAAATTGAAAACGCAATGCGCTAATAAACTAGCGCTTAGCGCTAAGCGCGCCATGTGTCATCTTCGTGTGTGCTACCTGACAGAAGCGCTATGCGCTCTTTGATTGGCGCAAAGCGCCTGGTGCCCCACGTGGCGCACTGTCAGAATATACATTGTTCTGATGAATGCTATGCATTCAATACAAGACAAAAGATGTCAGAACCCAATGCTTAGCATTATTAAAAGGGCCAAGCCCAAATAAAGGCTCAATAGCTAGAGCAATAAAATGTTAAACATTTTAATTGGATTTAGCCTAACATTGGCCGTAAGTCCTCAATTTATATTCAATTGAGCCCATCTGCTCATGAATATTCAACAAATCTTAGTCCTAAACTGGGCTACAGATTTTCTAATCAATCTACACCCGGTTCGAGGGTACATCTCTTTACTCCTCTGATATCTGTCGTTGTAATCCTTCAACGTCTTCAGAGAGGGGACGGGTCCCGAAAACCACACATTTCACGGACTGTGGGGTCCTTAAACTCATGGACTAGGATGTCCTTAAACTCATAGACTACTATGTCTCTAAACCGGACTGTGGGGTCCTTAAACTCATGGACTACGATGTCCTTAAACTTATAGACTACGATGTCTCTAAACCGGACTGTGGGGTCCTTAAACTTATGGACTACGATGTCCTTAACCATGGACCGTAATGTCCTTAAACTAATCAACTGCAATGTCCCTAAACTAAACAATAGAGCCCCATTGCTCTCTTGTTGGATCTAAATGATCCGTTAAGTAGATCTTAGTCTAGAAATTATACTAACGTATCCTTAACAAACGTTTAAGTTGATCTTAGTCTCAAATGAGACTAACGTATCCTTAAACGAAACCCCCAAACCCAAATCTAAGAAGATATGGATTTGGACTAATCCACGTCCTACGGGCGACAACGTAAATTAGTCTCCGTATACAATCCACGGGCAACCACAAACAAAACAAACACCCACGACATGAAGTGACCATCTAGAGAAGGAGAAAGTTGTTACCGCGATGCGGTAGCGTAATTAACTGCAGGGGCTTGCGCCTGCAGGAAAGAGCGTCCCCACAATCAAAAAACCCCTCGAACGAGGGAGAATCTAACGAAGTCTGCTACATCGGCCGCATCCGTTTAAACCTTCGATACATGGTGCCATAAATCAACTTGGTATCTTCGGAGAGGTGGACGGATAGCACCAATTAGCATCTGCCCCCAGATTCAGGCAAGACGTTTGTCTTCCCGGTTTCCGGCGGTAAACAGATTCTAGTATGCCCGGTGGGACCTTTTCCTCTTTCCACTCCACACTTCGTGTGTCGTGTTCATGAATGAATCGCAGTTTGATATGGTTACCCTTGGGTTCGAGGTACTAAAATTTGGTTTCTTGCTTGGCGTAGAAAGCGAAACATCAATGGCATCCACTTGCGTGAAGTGTTCCAACTGCAATTGCAACTCGCGCTCTGCCTCATCTGGAAGCATAGCCTACGGGCCCCAAGTGGCCTCCTTGTTCACGATGCTGGTGGACCCGGTGACTCAGGCCACCACCGGATTGTTCTTTGGGACTATGCTCCCACCGATGAGCTTCAGCATCCCCGTACCAACATCAGAAGCTCTCAAGAAGTCGGTCTTTGATCGGCTTGCTACTACCGCGGCCCCTCTCAACGGGTCGTCCAGCTCCAGCACCTCAGTCTTCACCAGATTGGGCCAAAGTTCATTTGGGTCCATGATGAAGACTGCAGTTCCAGAAAAGGTTGTTCCGAAGAGGATAGCCATCCCTGCTCATGAAGTCGTCAAGGCGGCTTCTCCCGCAAAGGGTCAGTCTTTACAAGACTGACTGTTCCGGCTCCCACTTCGGCTCCCGTTCCCGCTCCAAAGTCTGTCTTTGACAGATTAAATACTGCTACTCAACGGATATCAGTCTTCAAAAGGCTGACGCCAGCAACAGCCCTTCTCCAAAGCAGGGGGCAAGACAAAGTGACCTCTCAAGCTGAAACCATCCCAACAGCTAGACGCGCTCGACGTCGCCACTGGCGCCGAGTAAGGAAGGCTGGGGGCAACTCCCCCTCTGGGCTAACTCCACCAACCCCAACGGTGGAAGTCAATGCTGCTGTTCCAACTGGGAACAACTTTGAACTGCTGAACAACGTGCGCAGGAACTCTCCTACCGCCGTATTGAAAAGATATTCTCCGCCGGCGGAGAATGTTACAGAAATAAAGCCGGAGCAGCCCCCTTAGCGGCTGTCCTTCAATGTTTACAAAGTCTGGCGACGGGTCCAGGAGTCAGTGATTGATCAAGACTATCCTCACCGACAGAAAAAAGCTGAAGGTTCAGCAGGAAGAGAACCGTCCTGGCAAGCCACAAAGAACGACAACCATATGGGTACCCTCTGCAACGGCCTCCTCAATATCAACCGCTCAAAACAAAAGGAGGCCAGGGAAAGCCCCTGTGAACGTGGAAAACCATAAAGACGCTAAGCCCAAACGCCCCAAGTCTGGGGGTATAATGGTGCATACTGTTTGCATGGCCTCCAGAAAAGAGGAAAGCCGCGCTTTGACGAGCCACCGACCGCTCACCCGATCAATAACAAGGGCTCAGGAACAGCAGCAACAGAAGCTTCAGGAAATGCTGACGCAAATGGCCGCACTCACCGGGCCAAAAGAAAGCCCGGAGGCATCATCAGAACAGCGTCACGAACAAGAAACCGATGCTGACTTCCTACGTAGAGTCCTCGAAAAGAAGAACAGAGAAGCAGCAGAACAAGCTGCCAACATAAAACAAATGGCGCTTCTCTTCCAAGACATGGTAGGGATGATGTTATAGCCGGACCCTCCAGCTGAAGACCCTCCGATCATTGTTGAAGACGATAGAGGGGAGACATCTAATCCTCCTCCGGCTCTTTCAGCAGCCAAGGAGGAAACCATTTCCAAGGCCGCACTGGATGACTATATAGCTCAGCAAATACGAGCTCACCAGGCGAATGAAGCGTCCGGTCAAGTCGTTAAAACTGGGCGACCGTATCCAAGCTGGTATGACCAAATAAAATACCCACCGGGATACACGATCCCTAAATTCCATGTGTACAAGGGGACGGGCAATCCTCACCAGCACGTTACCCAGTTCAGAGCTCTTTACGGCAACACCGGGGGCGATGATAAGCTTTTGCTCCGTCAATTCGTCGGCAGCTTGTCGGAAACGGCCTTCGAATGGTACTCCGAACTTCCAAACGACTCCATCAAGACTTTTGCGGAAATGGAGTTGTTATTCACCAAGCGATTCGCCAGTGCTAGTGAACACCCCCCAATAATGGTATTGATCAATGCCAGGGTGAAGCCGGGCGAGACATGGGTTCAATACGCAATCCGATGGCGGAATCTGTGGTCGAAATGCGAACAGCGGATTGAAGAAGCGCCGGCGGTAGGCATGTTCGTGGGCACTTTGGACCCTCATGCAACCATTTCACAATTCATGATGTTCTTTAAGCCGACCGCATTCCAAGCCTTAATCGACAAACTGGCCCAAATGGATCAGATAGGTCATAGACCGTCTCCTCTAAAGCCGGACTCTCGAAACGAGAAGGGAAAGGGGAAAGCGATCGTTGTAGCCAATGCTCAACAGCAGCCTGGTGGCCCGAGACCAGTTGATCGCCAAAATAACAGAACTCGATCTCTCGAAGATAAAATGAGTCGCCCTTACTCGTTCCCTCGAAATAAGACAAAGAGGTTATTCGAGCTTGCACTCCGCAACAGGCTCATTACTCTGCCAGAGCCAAGACCCCCTGCGCAACCAGGCGACATTAGAAATCCTAACTACTGCCCTTATCACTGAATGTTGGGCCATCCGATCGAGGATTGTTACATCTTCAAAAGCTGGATAGAAGATCAGTACCAGCAGGGAAAATTCGTATTATCTGAGAATTGGAAGGTGAACCCGCCTCGGCCACACACTCCCAAGAAAATGGATACACCGAGGGCATCATGCTTTTTCATAGAAGAAGCTCCATGAGAGGTCGCTCTTTCAGCTAAGACAAAAAGAATGCTGAAGGATCTCCACACATGTCCGGCGATTGGGTGGAAGAATCCACTGGAGCCTGAGATCATCGAGGGGATGCTAAAGCCGCGTCCAACTCCAAAGATCGGTGGTGGTAGCCAAAGCACTCATACCCAGCCGTTAAAATCTTCGAAGAAGAAGAAGAAATCCAAGAAGCCCGTGAAGCCTGGTGACAAGCGCACGGACCTACAAAAACAAATTGACGCGCTGCAAGAGTATAATCAGAAGGCACGGACCCTAATAACACTCCAAGAGTTTCTCAGCCACGTCCTTGAGGATAGAGATGATGATAATGGAGAAGACTCGTCAGATGAATCTGAGGATTATGTGGCAAGTTGCCATGTGATCTCTCACTCGTTGATAGACGATGAAGAGGTTCCTTGCACAAAGAAACTGGGGGCAGGTCCTAAGCCAGAACTCCTGGGACCATCAGATGAAATAATTGATGCATTCCTGAACACAGCTCTTCTTAAAAGCAAAGCTGATTGCGAGCGTGAGATGGCCATATTTGAAAAGGCCAAACGCCGGCGACTGGATGAAAGAGTTAAAACACTCCCGCCAGATCAAAGTACATCCGTCCTAAATAAAAGCAGGTTCAAGATAAGGAAAAGGTTCGCTAAAGCCATCTTGATGGGAATGAAGGTGCCACCCTCCGACGGAAATATTCTTGGTGAAGCGGAAACACATCCTAGCTACTGCTTATATCATCGAAAGATTGCGCACCCTACTGAAGAGTGCAATGCTTTTAAAAGATGGTGGCAGGGATATGTTGCTCACCGGCAATATTTCAAGCGGATAAAATGGAAAACTCGTCGGGAGCAGAGAAGTATGACCAAGGAGCATAAAAGAACTACCAGCAACTGTCGCATGGTCAACGCCGGGGGATCGCAAGTTCTTACCTTCGGGAGCGACTCTGATGAAGAAATGGCTCTTGGCCCTCTCTTTAAAGAGTCCGCCTTAGGAAAAGAGGAAGAACCGAGGACCTGTGAAAATATTCAGCTGCGCAATCGTACGCTGCCCGAAAAGAATCTTTGACCCTCGAACAGTGAGTCAAATAGAAAGGATAAGGGAAAAGAAAGGTCTCTGAGGATATCATCCTTGATGACCAAGCTGTCGAAAAGCTGACAGCCAAGGACCCGCCAAAGAAGAGTAAGGTGGACTACAACATTCTCACACACTTGAGGAAGATACCCTCGCAGCTCAGCGTTCTCGACGCCCTCCTGTTGTCCAAAGAGGCGAGAGATTCTTTAATCAAGGCATTGCAGGAACCCGAGCAATTCCAAGCTTTCCTCGCCGAAGAAAAGATGAAGGACGAGCTAGAAGAAGTACACACAGCCGATATCACCTTCGGCGATGAAGATCTCCTCCTTGGGACATGTGAGCACAACCGTCCCCTATATGTCTCCGGATACTGTCATGACATCAAGGTAGGTAAAATCCTGGTCGACAATGGGTCCTCCGTCAATCTCCTCAACGTGAGAATGTTGAAGGAAATATGCATGAGCGTTCAACACCTCGCTCGGGATAAGGTCACCATCTCTGGGTTTGACTCCCAGTCGTCACGGACGCTTGGGTCCGTAATATTGACGTTACACTTTGGGCTGCTCATCACAGACGTTAAGTTTCATGTCATTGACACCAAGACGTGCTATAATGCTTTGCTCGGCCGGCCTTGGTTACACGAGTACAATATCATCCCTTCTACACAACATCAGTGTATGAAGTATTTCAAGGATGGTCTCGAGTATACTGTAACAGGAGAGCTGAACCCATTCTCCGTGAACGAAGTCTGCAAGTACGAAGATGCAAAATACTTCTTACCAGACTTTGAGGACACAGAAAGATGTCACAAACCGGAGAACAAAGCTATCTCTACCATTCCGGTCTTCGGGAGTGATACCGAGGAGGAAGAAGAGATAATCTACTTAGGTCCGCCCCAGTACAACAAGCCGAGACCGTCCACTCCTATGTTGATCTTCGGCAGCGACTCGGAAGATGAAGTCCATGCCGTATTCTCTGCTCGGCCTTCAATACAAACTTTCGCTGATGAAGAGCAAAGTTTGCAAGTTGCCATGGTTCCGCCCAACCATCATAAAGAACTAGACACGCTTGAAACCTATAATGTGGAAGAGCTGCAGACGTTCTATGTCCCTCCCAGGAGAGAAGGTGAAAGGGCGATCCTATTCTACCGATCCAGGGAAACCAAAGTGGAGAAAGAAATCTGGCACGACGCGGATTCTACACTTGACAGGCTCCACCCCATCCGTTTACCCAGATATTACACAGACGGACTAAAGAGACTCTTGAGGCGCCAAGGTGTACCCCTTAAGCAAACTGCGCGACAAGCACGGTTCTATAACAGGATCTGGAATGTTCCCGGAACTCAACGAAAGTTGCCCAACGGAAGAATGGAAACGACCAGACTTGGGTATCTTCAATCCAAGAAACGGGAGCTATGCCGCGACTGCTACGTCATACATGACTTTGATGAAGAAGGAGACGCTCTGTGGGAAGATGCTAACCCTGAACCAGAACAAGCTCCCGCCATGAAAATGCCCAGTCCGTCGTTCGAAGAACAAATGGACAAACTTATAAGGAAAGCAGGTCAAAAGGTTCGAGATGACCATAATCGCGAAATGGCCATCTAGGAGAAAGCCAGGATGCAACGCCTCCTTCAGCAGGCTAGGGAAAATGAAAATGCTCCTCCTTGTCAACTCGTTGTACAAAATGTTAGTGTATATGCCCTATGGGCCATTATTGTATCATACTAGCTTGTATATTACTTAATGGAAGCTTGGGATATTCATAGTTATATTAACAGTCTTGCTAAACATGGTAGTATGCTACTTGGTTTATATCTATCTTAATATGTGTGTACGTATTGATAGAGCCCTTAGGATTTTGCTTGACTACCAGCGTTGTGATGGCAGTCACACTAGTGGGGGCTGGGTAGTCTACATGCACATCCTTTTTCAGGTCCCTAGTCATAGGATTATCGAGACAGGGCATCGATACTCCGGAGTAGACTAGTGTGTACGCTTCTCATCCCAGTTGGAGAGATGGTCTGTCCCACAGCCATCAGTACGTCGTACTGGAGATAGTATACAGGTGCTCGTTGGGTTACGGATACACCGGACAGGTCTCGTAGGGAACTGTTGGTTGGTATTATACCCGTAGTCAGTTAACAGTTCCCAGGTGACATGAGTACAGCATAGTCCGCAGACTTGACACTGCTGCTTCGCCTCGAGTGTGTTCCCACTGTTCTTAGATTGCTACCCTACCACGGCTCAAAGGAGTCGTGCAAACAGGTAGCAGTTGGGTACAGTCCCAAAGCACTTGGAGGCAGTGGCGGTTAGACAGGATTCGTCTCTCCCGGTATTGGGAGTTGATATCGCGCTGTGTCTGGAGAGCCATTACGCAAAGTCCCTGGCCAGGGCAAGCGGGATTTACTGGTAGGTTTTCCAGTAGTTTCTCAAAGTGTAATGGGCTTCGCTCCGACACGACTTATACCGCTTTTATGGGACTGACGCTTGCCGCTCCCTAGGCCCGATATGCGATAGTCCTAAACGAACAGACCGGACTGTACGGAGATTGTCACATCAGGCTCAGTAGGAGTTCGGATTGGTTTCCTCATCGGCCTTCTTATCGACATCTACCTGGGGACCGTTACGTACAGCTAGTGCCGCTTGCGGTATATGGTTAAACCCACTGCCAGCGTAGTAGTCGAGTCTTTAGAGTTCCACACAGAGAGTTTCCCTGCTTCGGGTGAAACGATATAGAGGTCGTATAGTTTTACGACAGGGTTCGGACGCATACGTTTTTTTACGCATGTACGATGTTTGGACAGTTTTTACTAGCGGGCTTTAGTTTAAGCCAGATTCTAGCATTGGATTATTGGATTTATACAGTCTCAGTATTTCCGTGTTTTCACGGATGAGAGGGGCATTCTCGTAATTTTTCGAGAAGCTTTTAGAAGATTGATGAGTTGGATGCTTAGGTGTTATTTGCATTAAATGGATTAGTGACTCATGAGATGAATCATTCAAATGAGTTAATGAAGCATTTATTGCTTAATGACTCACTTGATGATTCATTGCATATATTAAATGAAGCATGGTTGTTAATATCATTTAAATGATTTATTTGATATTCTTTATGCTTCATCATATATTGAAAATGATAAATAATTCATTTCATTCTCACTCTCACCTTCTCTCTCCTCAAGCTCTCTCTCTTCAAACCCTAATCCTAATCTCTCATGTGTTGAGATCAAGGGTTAGCAAGACTAATTGATCCCTAATCCCACTCTATATCCCCTAGGCTGCTTTGATTAGCACTTTTAGTAACCTAGTTACCTCAAGTTAGAGGTCAAGCTTGGAGTAATAGCTCTCGGGTGGATCTTCTATCACAAAGAGAAGGCCGACAAGGAGGTGGTCAACGAGAAGAAGGACTTAGTTCATTAGGTATAATCTTCTTTCATAGTAGCTAATCCCTCCTATGATGTTGTTTGTTAGGGTTTGGCAAAGATCCGTAAGTTAGTCGATGTTAGTTTAGACAAAAATGATTGTTTTACCTATTCCGCCTCCCCACAACTTGTGGGGTGTTTAACATCGACTTACAGTGGTATCAGAGCCTCGCTAAACCATAACTAACTTGTTAGCAAAGTCGTTAGAAATTCGATCTCAAAACGAACCAGAAAAAAACTTAATTTTCACATAGTTTCTGTCGATTTTAAAACGGGGTCTAAAAATTTTTCAGGGACCCTTAAAAATACATGCAGGTAATTATAAGGTTACTGGAGAAATTTGGGATCCTGACTCGGCCAAACCGCCGCGGATCCACGGCCGATCCAAGCGATCCGCCGCCGAGTTGGGGCCGAGTCAGCCCAAAATTCCCCAGTAACTCTTCTGTATTAATTTTGGTTTTTCTGGGATATTTTGTTTCTGCTCAAGTCTCAGGTGCACAGAGAAGTTTTTGGAGTAGAATCATTTTTGTTTTCTCGATCGAAATTCTAAGATGTTTGACTAATTTGATTATATCTGTGATTTGTATAATGTGTTCGTAAACCCCCCTAACTGCTAGTATGTCGGTTGGCAGGGGTTGCACATTTCTATAATGGTTTTTACTGTTTGTGTTTGTGGACTTGTTGGATTGTCGTGAATGGATAGCCAGGGATATGAGACGAGCATTTCTTTCATTCAAATGTAATTTGTAAATTGTTGTAATATTCTTTTGCGGGGCACTTCCGGGTTGAGGTTGTAGCCACCGTTGCATTATTTCATTTACTGATTTTTGCTCCTAGGATAGACCTAAGGTGGGGTGCAAAAACTACCGGGTACTTTGAAGTGTTTAGTGGCCAACTCACGTTGTTAAGGGAGACCACTTCACTTCGGGTACTTGGCGGGTAGTTTGCCGTACCCGTAGGGGTCTAGGATGGGGTTTTGGCTATTCATCGCGACTGTGTAATCTTTCTTTCTTTGCAGGCTCAAAAGGAATGTGGATTCGTAGAAAATCCAATATGTTCATCTGTAATCTGGAATGCCTATTATTGCGTCTGACGAATGTACAATATCTATATATGATAGCTATTAGACGTCACTTATGTTTTACACCCGTGCTAGCCCAGCCCCCGCTCTGTCGTTAGTTAAGTAACCTAACGGGTGAATGACGGGGCCCAGTGGCGAATGAGGATGGCATAAGAGGACGTTGTATTTTCGTTGTTTTCTGCAATGATAGGTTAATGATGGGACGCATTATATTAATGCAAAGAAAATAAACCAAAATTGAATCGTTGGAATAGTTTAAAAGAAACCACTCGGTTATTTTTAAAAACAGAAGATATTTTTAATTGCGGAGCTTTAACCACTCCTTTTAAAAGCTATCAGGTTCTTTCGATCATATCAAGTTCACTACGTTCACGGTTTCGCCAAAACCATTCGTAGCCCTCCGTCATTTCATTTGGGTATTCAGTAGTATTCAAGCTATGTATTTTGACCAACGCCAAGGCATAGTGTTTGGTAGCTGCTGGGTATTCATTTGTTGCATAGATAGATGAGTTAGTTTGGGACAGTCATATTATCATTTGACCAACGTCAAGGGTATGTACGGATGGGTTCAAATTAACAAGATAATGATGGGTAGAACTTGACATGTGACTTATGCCATTTTGACCAATACCAAGGTCATAAGAGCATGGGGCAGAAATTTATATCGGGAATTTCTAAAGAAACTGAAATTTGCAAAGAGATGCATACCATTTGGAGTGTGATAATTTTGGTAGGATTCCATCAGCTTTATCACACGATGATATTTGGATCCCGATCCTACTGTGAGTATCCGCTACTCATCAGGAGATTCGTCACTGTTCCCCTCCGAATGACGGCGCGACAGGGACGTTTTGCCTGAGATTCGGGGCAGATGCTAATTGGTGCTATCCGTCTACCTCTCCGAAGATGCCAAGTTGATTTATGGCACTGTATATCGAAGGTTTAAACGGATGCGGCCGATATAGCAGACTTCGTCAGATTCCCCCTCGTTTGAGGGGTTTTTGATTGTGGGGATGCTCTTCCCTGCAGGCGCAAGCCCCTGCAGTTAATTACGCTACCGCACCGCGGTAACAACTTTCTCCTTCTCCAGAAATTTCACTTCGTGTCGTGTGTGTTTATTTTGTGTTTAGTTACCCATGGATTGTATACGGAGACTGAGTTATGTCGTCACCCGTAGGGCGTGGACTAGTCCAAATCCGTATTATCTTAGATTTGGGTTTGGGGGTTTGGGTTTAAGGATACGTTAGTCTCGTTTGAGACTTAGATCGACTTAAACGTTTGTTAAGGATACGTTAGTCTAGTTTTGGACTAAGATCAACTTAACGGGATCGTTTAGATCCAACAAGAGAGCAATTAGGGGAGCCCTGTTGTTTAGTTTAGTGACATTGCGGTCAATAGGTAGTTTAAGGACATTGCGGTCCAATGTTAGTTTTAAGACGTTGCGGTCAAGGTTAAGGACGTCGTAGTCCGTGGATTTAAGGACTCCACAGTCCAATGTTAGTTTTAAGACATCACGGTCAAGGTTAAGGACGTCGTAGTCCGTGGATTTAAGGACTCCACAGTCCGATGTTAGTTTTAAGACATCACGGTCAAGGTTAAGGACCTCATAGTCCATGGGTTTAAGGACCCCACAGTCCGATGTTAGTTTTAAGACATCACGGTCAAGGTTAAGGACCTCATAGTCCGTGGGTTTAAGGACTCCACAGTCCGTATCAATGTGTGATCATCGGGACCCGTCACCTCTTTGAAGACGTTGAGGAATTACAACGCCAAGTATCAAAGGAGTTAAGAGATGTACCCTTCAACCAAGGTGGATTAAGTGATCTGTAGTCCAATTTGGAAACAAGACCAATTAATTATATTATGAGCCCATTGGCTCAGTTAAGTCTGAATTGAGGACTTATGGCCAGCTTGGGCTAAGTCCAATCATGTTTAGGATATTGGCCCTCTGTTGGTCCATTGAAGGAGAGTCTTTGCCTCTAGAAATTTAGCCAATTGGGCTAAAGCTAGTGTTGAACACTGGGAATAAAATTAACAAGTTAGTGTTAAACACTAAAAGATAATCATTGTTGAACACTGGGACCAGAGTTTTCAAATTAGTGTTAAACACTAAGGCAAATCAGTGTTAAACACTGGGAACAAAGATTTCAAATTAGTATTAAACACTAAGGAAATCAGTGTTAAACACTGGGAGCAGAATTTTCCAAATTAGTGTTGAACACTAAGAAAATCAATGTTAAACACTGGAAATGGAGTTTTCAAACTAGTGTTAAACACTATGGGAATCAGTGTTAAACACTGGGAGCAGATCATCAGTTTGATGTTAAATATTGTAAGAGAAGAGATCACGTGGGGGCAGGTGATGGCATCCAAAAGGTGGGGCCAGATCCCCTTCATTTTGTTCTACAGATAAGTGTTTAACACTTTTAATTCTGAAGGCCATCACGTGTGGGCACGTGATGTGGGCTCACGTTTTGATATGTTAGAATGTTCATTAGGGGTCACGTGGTGACACGTGAGGGTGCCCCAGAGCTTCTTTTCTTTTGCTTTTTCTTTGTGCGCTTTGAGGGTCACGTGGAGCACGTGAGGCATTGCCTCAAAGTTCTTCTCTATGGATCTTTACAGGGGTCACGTGGTAGCACGTGACCCTGTTTCTTTGCCTGTTTGAAGATGTGTTTATCTTTTTAAGAATTAAATTCTTCATAGGGTTAAACCCTAGCACTAAACTTTAGATGAATGAAATTCCTGTTTTCTTCTGAAGAATTATATTCTTAGATAGGGTTAAACCCTAATTTCTTTTCTGTAGGAATTAAATTCCTCATGTATGTAAAGAATTGAATTCTGGCATAGGGTGAAACACTAATTTCTTATTTTTTAAGGGAATTAAATTCCTGTTATTTTTACAGAATTAAGTTCTTAACTAGGGTTAAACCCTGGTTCTGTTCATTTTGAAGGAATTAAATTCCTATAATATAGGGTTAAACCCTAATTCTGTTTCAAAGGAATTAAATTCCTATAATTCTGTGAGAATTAAATTCTCAAACTTCCATTCTCTCTCTATGCTTTGGATCTGCATGGCAGGATCTCAACCCAATGAGAATTAAATTCTCAATGTATGGGGAGATGTGCACTTTGCAGATCCTCTACTAAAGAGAGAACTAAGTTCTTCTTTTTAATATAAGAGTTAAACTCTTTTGAGAATTAAATTCTCTTTTTAAAAGCATCTCCTTTCTTACCTAAGGTTTTCTTTTGCAGAAGATCAAATTCCTCCAAAGTCTCAAGGCTCTATATTTCTCTCTCTATGTCTCTCTCCCTCTCCCTCTGTATATCTCTTGGCTCCTATTTATAGGAGAAGGAGCAGAATCAATTAGTTTTAGTGAATCTTTCATTGAAAGATTTGATTTGTATTCATTAGAGATTTGATTTGCATTCATCATTCATTTGGACCTTTGGATTATTAGGTGAATTTTATTCACCATTGGATTTTAAATCTAAAAATATTCCTTTTTTTATTTCGGTTAGATTTTAAGGGGAAATCTTTCCAAGTTCAAGATTTTTCCATAAATAGGTGATATTTAATCACCTTTAAATCTCTAATCCAATCGGTTCTAAATAATCATTCTCGTTTGGAAAGATTTGAATGCTTTTCAGAATTTAATTCTGTTAAATAGAGGCTTTGCAAGCCGGTCACGTGTGATCACGTGACCCTTGGTCACGTGTAGGCACGTGACCCCCTGGAGCGAGCTTTCTTCTCCTTTCTGCGCTCTGCTTTCTAGCCGCTGTTCAACCGTCACGTGCCAATACGTGACCCCTGGTCACGTGTGAGCACGTGACCCTTTCTGGAGCCTTTTTTTTGATTTAATCAAGGAGCTGAATCTGCCTTTGCCACTGCTTTTAAATGTCACGTGCCAACACGTGACTGCTGGTCACGTGCTAGCACGTGATGCCTTCTTCGTAAGCTTTCCTGATTTTAAATCAGGAAACAAATGCCCCCACAGCGTTGTTCTCACGTGTCTGCACGTGAGTGCAACGCTCTCACTTTTTGTGACCGTTGGATTCCTCTAGGGATTTGGGGAGATGAAGCGTCTCCATCACATCCTATAAATGCCCATGTCCCTTCAGAAGAGCCTCCACTTTGCTCATCTTCTTCCTTTGAGAACTTTTTCCGAGAATTTAATTCTCTTCTTGCAGAGCTTAGTTCTCTGCCTTGAAACATTTTCAGAGTTTAACTCTGTTTAAAAAGACTCTTTTTCCTCAGGTAATGGTGATCGATGCACCTTCATTTTGACAAAACTCGCTGGATTTTAAATCCACATCAAGGGCTTCACTCCTTTTTTAACAAAGAACCTATTTTTCTTCAAGTTCTTTAACCAAAATATGAAACCACTTAACCTTCAACAGTAAATCTCTTAGGGTTTAGATGATCTTTTAAGGAAATGATGGTGATAATCCATGGAGTTTAACCCCGTTCACAGAAAACATGTTTCTGGGAATTTAATTCCCTTTTTCTCAATAAGGAATTTAATTCCTATGAAGAACTCAGTTTCTTCGCATGGAGGCTTCTTAGGGTTTCCTTGCCTGAGGTTGTCCTTCTCAACCGAGAGGAAGAAGTTCGTAATAAAAAAAATTTTGATTGTTATTTCAGGTATCATGGATGCCCATTTGTATGATCTTGACGAAATCATTTCCTACGGGAACATTCATGCATTGGGTCGCAGTCAGAACCAAGAGTTCACCAACGCTCAGTGCGCCGAGATCATGAGCCGCTTTGACGAGTACAACCATCGGCTACTCCCTCGCCGCTCTTCTCTTCTGAGACTGGTCGTGCTAGCGATCTGGGAGGCGCTCCCTCTCTTTTGCACCGGCGTACCGCTCGGGGCCTTAGACACTGCTGAGGATAAGGTACATTCGGTGTACCTTATGAGTTTGATCTCAAAGAGGAGGCGGGATCACCTCATTGATCTCTTGCACCAGGCCTTTCAGCAATTAGCCATACTTGCCGCCTATCGGAGGGTGGAGGACATTCGTGAGGACCCCGATGCTTGCGACCGCGAAAGGAAGCATACCAGGATGGTTCGAAATGCCTGGAAGATCTTGGACAAAGTTACATTCGAGTTTCTCAATCCCTGCCCTGCGTCTGAGGTCTTGCCGTTGTAATCATGTTCTCTTTATTTTGTATGAACTTCTTAAAGCATGAGTGATAAGTTTTATTATGTCTTTCTATGTCTGCATGCCTCTCTGTGGGATTTTATTATTTTTCTATTGTTGTTGTTGATGCTTCTAGTATGCAGGGTGCTATTCCATTTTTTAGTGCACATCAAGTTTGGGGCTCACATGCTCCGCACGTGGGGTCATTTGATGGGACTGTTCAAAAATTTTCCCATGCCATATTTTTAGCGCACAATATCAGATGCAGAAAAGGAGCCTTGGAAATAGTTCCATCTCCTTGATTTCCGATGCTTTTCCTTTTCTAGGCCTTGGAAATAGCTTCATCATGCAAGATTTTTCGCGCTCAACACTTAATGAACCTCTTTATATCTGAGGCCATAGCCTTCCTTCCTCTTCACAGAGAAGTTTATTCTTATTTTGGTGTGATTTGTCTTGAGAGACAACTGAGCGCCATGGCCTGCAATCGCCCTCATGCTCGTCGACCGCCTTGGGAAGTTCCTATCGAGGAGATGATCCCGCGCTTTGCCGCCCGATTGGTGGATCCCCTTCTTACCTACGACGAATGCGACTCAGCGGCGTATGAACTCTCAATCCGCAGAGGGTCTCCCCTCCCAATGGGTTCCCTCTGGCTCCGGATGATTCTTGCCGTCGTGCTTGCTGACGTCCCTCCTCACCCGGCGGAGATGACCCTGGCGATGCTTGACGCGGCCGAAGAAAAGCTCGAGGGCTTTCACGAAGCGTGCCTAATTACTCAAGCTTTGAAAGATCGCTCGGTTCATCTTTTGAGCGAAATAAGAGCCCGTCGGGCCGTTATGTCTGCTTTTGCGGACGAACATGGCGATAATCGGTGGGGGGCGACTCCTCGCGAGAAATGGCGCTTTGACGTGTTAGAGAGAGCGAAGAGAGAGATGGAGAATTTTGTTTTTTGTTTTGTCAACTCTTGCGCTACCGATCCTTTGTTCGGCGACCTTTTCCCGCTAGTGTAGTATTTTCAAATTAGTCTTCGCCTGCTTTATATTGAACTTTCATGTGTGCTGGGTATCCGCATGTATGTTTTTGCTTGCATAAATGAACTTTGCGTTCTTCCTATGAGAACTTTCTTTAGTTGCAAATGCTATTATCATTCTCATGCGTATCAGACCCTTTTTTTTTGGGCATTATGAATATTCATATGATTGCAAATGCTATTATTTTTTTTTGAATACTCATATGATTGCGAATGCATGCTTGAAATACGTCGAAAATCTTTCTTGTTGCTTCCCATACCAGATGACGTGCACGTGTTTCAGACCGACTACTATTATCAACCGGGGCCTGTTTACATAGTCTTGAGCGTACCCGTCCAGCTTCAGAGGCTGATGCCGTGAAAGTGGGCCTGTGTAATCTGATAGAGTGATGGTGTCATGCGAGAAGAGGCTCAGTCGCAAATTTTCGGAGAGGGAGTTAGCTTCCAAGGCGCTGAGCGAGCTTCACGCTAATCTTACCGCTAAGGCTAACAAAGCATATGAACTCTGGCGGGTGCTTCAGGAGTCCATCAAAGAGGTGGTGGCTCTAGATAAAGCTGCCACGTTCACTCGTGAAAGGGTCGAGGCCCATAAAACCACTGAGAAAGAGCTTGAAGTTCGACTTGCTTTGTATCAGGCCCAGCAGGCTCAGATGGAGGCTCGTCTTCAGGCGATCCTGAATCATGAAGCCGTGACTCAGCAACAGAAAGATGGGCTGGTAAAATTGCTATATCGCCCGCCGACTTGAAGACTTGTATCTTTTCCTTCCTTTTGTATATACTTCTGAATGAGAGTATTTCCTTTTTGTTCTTTCATGAATTGTACTTTGTATCCATTTTGGTTTATGAATAAAAGATACATTTTTCTTCTCAATGGTGTGTCTCTTTTCATTGAATGTGTTTTGCGGACAATTTATCTTGATCTCCTTGCAGGGCAGCGATGGCTTAGGATTCAGGGTTAAGGTCTGCTTCCTAAGACTTTTGCGCTTTATGAGCCACGAGGGTCTCATAAAGAGTTTTTCTCCCTAGAGGTCGAGAGGATCCCATAGGTGTAAGTTCTTCTTAAGACTCGTAAGGATTCTTAAGCGGGGTTTTCCTTGAGAGTCGTAAGGATCTCATAAGAGAGTTTTATTCCTTACAGGTCGTGAGGACCTGCAAGTGCTGGATGTGGTCTCCCTTATCTGTGTTTCACGGGGTCAGGGGTTGCTCAAAGTATCGTAGTTTAAAGACATTGCGGTCAAGGTTAAGGACGTCATAGTCCGTGGATTTAAGGACCCCACAGTCCGATGTTAGTTTTAAGACATCACGGTCAAGGTTAAGGACGTCATAGTCCGTGGATTTAAGGACCCCACAGTTCGATGTTAGTTTTAAGACATCACGGTCAAGGTTAAGGACCTCATAGTCCGTGGATTTAGGGACTCCACAGTCCGATGTTAGTTTTAAGACATCACGGTCAAGATTAAGGACGTCATAGTCCGTGAATTTAAGGACTCCACAGTCCGATGTTAGTTTTAAGACATCACAGTCAAGGTTAAGGACGTCATAGTCCGTGGATTTAAGGACTCCACAGTCCGATGTGTGGTTGCGTGGACCCGTCACCTCTTTGAAGACGTTGAGGAATTACAACGCCAGGTATCAAAGGAGTGAAGAGATGTACCCCTAAACCAAAGTGGAATCAATACAGAATCAGGGTGGTTGATTGTTAGTTTTAAGACATTACGGTCGAGGTTAAGGACATCATAGTCCGTGGATTTTAAGGACTCCACAGTCCGGTGTTTGCTCTGGATGCTTCATACGGGTTCACGGCCGTGCTTGGCGAGGACCAGGCTCCGCTCTGGGCGTTTTCCGCGGGGTCAAAAAGTGACATTATCCGCGTTCCACGTGACCAGGAATTTTGCACTAGATGCTTCACACGGGTTCACTGCCGTGCTCGGCGAGGACTAGGCTCCGCTCTGGATGCTTCACACGGGTTCACTGCCGTGCTCTGCGAGGACCAGGATCCACTCTGGACGTTTTCCACGGGGTCAAAGAGTGACGTTATCCGCGTTCCATGTAACCAGGAATTTTGCACTGGATGCTTCATACAGGTTCACTACCGTGTTCGGAGAAGACTAGGCTCCGCTTTGGATGCTTCACATGGGTTCACTGCCGTGCTCTGCGAGGATCAGGATCCACTCTGGATGTTTTCCGCGGGGTCAAAGAGTGACGTTATCCGCGTTCCATGTAACCAGGAATTTTGCACTAGATGCTTCACACGGGTTCACTGCCGTGTTCGGCGAGGACTAGGCTCCGCTCTGGATGCTTCACACGGGTTCACTGCTGTGCTCTGCGAGGACCAGGATCCGCTCTGGACGTTTTCCATGGGGTCAAAGAGTGACGTTATCCGCGTTCTACGTAACCAAGAATTTTGCACTAGATGCTTCACACGGGTTCACTGCCGTGTTCGGCGAGGACTAGGCTCCGCTCTGGATGCTTCACACGGGTTCACTGCCGTACTCTGCGAGGACCATGATCTGCTCTGGACGTTTTCCACGGGGTCAAAGAGTGACGTTATCCGCGTTCCACGTAACCAAGAATTTTGCACTAGATGCTTCACACGGGTTCACTGCCGTGTTCGGCGAGGACTAGGCTCCGCTCTGGATGCTTCACACGGGTTTACTGCCGTGCTCTGCGAGGACCAGGATCAGCTCTGAACGTTTTCCACGGGGTCAAAGAGTGACGTTATCCGCGTTCCACGTAACCAGGAATTTTGTTGATTGTATTCGCATTTCACGGAATTGGGATTTGGCTTTTCGGTGATCAGGATATCGCCGAGCCATGGAACTGGGAGTTGCCGCTGTTCCGTTTCGCTTGAAATTGTGTTTGTTGTTACGAGACGAGTGCTGAGATGATCTCTAAGTCATTGGCGGCCTGTCGAGATTTTGCTTCTTCTTATGATGAAACCTGGGGGAGAAGTATGATCCCTTTTCTGTTTGTGCCCTTGGATTGTATACAGGGATTGATGTAAGATCATTTGTAGGGCATAAATTTCATTTTTCATTTTATTTCTTTTTCCGCGATGCTCTATCATTTCAGCTTTTATATCGCGGAGGTCGCGATTGCCCTATCATTTCGGCTATTTTTCGCGGTGCCCAATCATTTCGGCTATTTATTTCATTTTTACTCGCTGCTTTTTATTGCGAGTTGCCCCATCATTTCGGCTATTTTGCGTACATACATTTTTACTTGCTGTTTTTTATTGCAAGTTGCCCCATCATTTCGGCTATCTCGTATGCACGTGCGGCCTACTGGCTTTTCGCCATAAACCTGAAATTAGACACCGATTTCGGCATCAACACCGCTACAACTGGGATATGGCCAGGAGCGAATCATCATCTGCCTCTGTCGATGTTGAACAAAGGTGGCTTAGCAAACAGGGTTAGGGTCCTGTCGACTAAGACTTTTGACTTCATGAGCCGTAAGGGTCTCACGAAGGTATTTCTCCCTACAAGTCGTGAGGATCTCATAGGTGTATTTTCTCCCTACGAATCGTGAGGATTCCTAAGTGTATGTTCCTCTGTAATTCGTAAGGATCTTACAAGAGGGCTTTCTCCTTATAAGTCGAGAGGACTTATAAGGGTTGTTCACCATAGGGACATACCCCTAGTCACAGGTGGGACTTTGCTGGGGAAATGTTTATTCGTGCCCATGGATTGTATACAAGAGTCAGTATGAGCTGCTTGTAGGGCATTGTCGAAGGTTATGGGGGATTTTGCTTAAGCACAGGTTTAGGTCTCTGTAACTTAAGACTTTCAAGTCTTATGAGCCGTGAGGGTCCCATAAGAGAGTTCTCCTTGCGAGTCGTGAGGATCTCGCGAGTGTATTTTCTCCTTAGGAATCGTGAGGATCCCTAAGTGTGTTGATCCCTTGTGAGTCGTAAGGATCTCACGCGGGTGGTTTCTCCTTACAAGGTCGTGAGGACCCTGCAAGTGTCCTTTAACGAGGTTGCGCCCTTTCGGGTTTTCACAAACACTCGCCGGTAGTCCTGCTGTTTTTACTCACGGAGCCCTTTCGGGTTTTCATCCGTGCCCATTTTGCTTATGGACATACCGTTATTATATATTTTTTTCTTCTCTTTTTTTTACGAGGTCGCGCCCTTTCGGGTTTTCACGAACACTCGCCGGTAGCCCTGCTGTTTTTACTCACGGAGCCCTTTCGGGTTTTCATCCGTGCCCTTTTTGCTTATGGACATACCGTTTTTATTTTTTTTATTATATTTTTTTTATTCATCTCGTCAGCCTAAGGATGCTGCGGTAGTAGTTTTAAGGACGTTTCGGTCCGTTATTAGTTTAAGGACGTCTCGGTCCGTCGTTAGTTTAAGGTCGTCTCGGTCGTATTAGTTTAATGACGTCTCGGTCCGTCGTTAGTTTAAGGACGTCTCGGTCCGTCGTTAGTTTAACGACGTCTCGGTCCGTCGTTAGTTTAAGGACGTTTCGGTCCGTCATGGAGAGGGCCGGCTACTACTTATAGAGCTTAAGCTTAGGAAGATAGCGAGCGGACATAGTCGTCGTCATCTATCATTGACCTAGGCTGTGGCTCATTAAGCGTAGTATTTCTTTAGGAAGCGGCCGTTTATTGGCCTGAAAGGCCTTTCACCGTGCATATCCATGAGTAGATTGGCTCCACCATGGTAGACCTTGTCTATGATGTACGGGCCTTCATAGTTCGGCTCGAACTTTCCCCGCTTGGCGCGATTGGGGATCATAGGCCTTTTGACCACTAACACGAGTTCGCCTTGGCGGAATGTCCTCGGCCTGGTCGATCTTTCATACGAGCGCGTCATTTTCGCTTTGTAAGCCTCCAGATTTTGTTGCGCTATGAGCCGGGTTTCATAAAGGGCGTCAAGCTCCTCAACCAGAAGGTGAGCATTTTCTTCGTTTGTCAACTCGTGTTGGACTGCCATTCGTAGAGAAGGTAGCTCTATCTCGAGGGGCAGTACGGCTTCCGTACCGAATACCAATGCGTATGGCGTCGCGCTCGTGGCCGTCTTGAACGTAGTTCGATACGCCCAAAGAGCTTCTTGCAGTCTCTCATGCCAGTCTTTCTTATTTCGGGACACCGTCTTCTTCATGATCTTTGTCAAGGTCTTGTTGAAAGCCTCAGCTAGACCGTTAGCCCGGGGATTATAAACTGAGGAATATCTCCAGTCTATATTGTGTTGTTGCACGAAGCGGCTGATCTTGTGGCTTCTGTAGGCTGGCCCGTTATCAGAGATGATCCGTCTTGGCATTCCAAACCGATAAATGACGTGCGTCTTGAAAAAGTGGAGGATATTCTCCGTCTTCACTTCCCTCAACGGTACTGCTTCTGCCCATTTGGAGAAGTAATCAGTCGTCGCCAAGATGAAACGATGTCCCCTGGACGATGCCGGTTCGATGGGGCCGACTATGTCAGTTCCACACATTTCGAATGGCCAGCTAGCCACCGTTGGATGTAGTGGATTCAGATGCTGGTGGATGAAATCCCCATGGATTTGGCATGAGTGGCATTGCTTCGCATATTCGAGGCAGTCCTGGATCATCGTGGGCCAGTAGTAACCCATTCGTTTAATTTTTAACTTCATCTTCGGGCCTGCTTGATGAGAACCACAGATTCCGTCATGAATTTCCTGAACGACTCTTTCTGCTTTGTCAGGTCCTAAGTATCTCAGCCATAGAGAATCAAACGATCTCTTGTATAGAGTATCGTTGAAGAAAGCGAAAGATATAGCTCGTTTCATGAGCTGATGTCTTGAGGACGCTTCTTCGGGCATTCGGTAGGACTTAAAGTAGTCTATGAAGACTTCCCTCCAGTCCTCGGCCTTCTCACGGTCTTTTATTTGTAGGGCCGTCTGCTCAGTCGCCCCCTTTTCTTCAGGTGATTCCGGAGATAGTTCTGCTGGGATGAGCACTCGACGGCTTTGTACCACGATTCTGACGTCATCGAGGTTCTCGTCAGCTAGTTCTTTAGCGAGCTTAGCTAACGCGTCCGTTTTGCTATTTTCCGCGCGTGGTATGCTTTCCAAAGTGTAGGAGGGAATTTGGGTCAACAGTTGTTGCACCTTTTCACCGTACTTCACTAACTCCGGTTTGCACGTTTGTTAGTTGCCGTTTACTTGACTAACGACCAGTTGAGAATCCCCGTATATGAGGAGGTTTTCAATTCCCATGTTAATGGCGATCTCGAGGCCTGCTATCAAAGCTTCGTATTCAGCTTCGTTATTCGTCCTCGGCTCCGCTAAGGAGAAAGCGAAGCGCATTATCCCTCCCTGTGGAGTTACGAAGATGAGGCCTACCCCCGATTTAATCATTAGGGTACTTTGTTTGCGCTTCCTTACGGAGGACGCTCCATCGAAATAAAGTTCCCATCAGGTATCACTACCGTCGATCGCGTCAAACGCATGTTCGTCCGGCAAATCGCAATTTAGAGGAGAACCGGCAGGTATTGGATGCTCAGCAAGGAAGTCGGCGATGGCTTGGCCTTTCATTGCCTTAAGAGGATGATAGGTTATCGAAAACTCCATCAAGAGCAGGGCCCATTTAGCGAGTCTCCCTGTCAATATGGCCTTTGACATTAGATATTTTAGGGGGTCCACCTTTGATATAAGACAGACTTCATGTGCCAATGCATAGTGCCGGAGTTTTGTTATCGCAAAGATTAACGCCAGGCAATGTTTTTTGATAGGGGAGTAATTGCTTTCTGCCCCTAGAAGAACTCGGCTTAAATAGTAGAGCGCTCTCTCCTTCCCTTGGTTGTTTTCTTGTGCCCATAATGCGCCTAAGGAATCCTCAAGGGCTGTTGTATAAAGAATAAGGGACTTTCCCTTGACTGGAGCAGCTAACACCGGCGGGTTCTGCAGGTACTGCTTGATCTCATCAAGCGCGCTCTGGCATTTTTGGTCCCAGACGAACGGGGTTCCCTTCTTCATCAGGTGGCTGTAAGGACGGCACTTGCCTGACAGGTTGGCGATAAACCGCCGGATGTACGCGAGCTTCCCTTGGAGAGACCGCAACTGTTTGAGAGTTCTCGGCGGAGGCATTTCCATGATCGCCTTGATCTTAGATGGATCTATTTCGATACCTCGGTGTCGGATGATGAATCCCAGGAATTTACCCGAGGAAACTCCGAACGCGCATTTGAGGGGATTCATCTTCAAATTATATTGCCGAAGGCGTTGAAATACGGTCTTTAGATGCTCTAAATGCTCTTCATATGACATGCTCTTCACTACGAGGTCGTCGATATAGCACTCGACGATTTCATGTATGAGATCATCGAAGATCTTTGTCATGGTCCTTTGATAGGTAGCACCGGCGTTCTTTAAACCGAAGGGCATAACTTTGTAGCAGAATATACCCAAAAAAGTCCGGAAAGCGGTGTGCTTCTGGTCGTCGGGATGCATCTTTATCTGATTGTACCCTGATGAACCGTCCATAAAGGAGAAAACCTCATGAGTGGACGTATTGTCTATCATCAGCTCGGTGACCGGCACTGGGAAATCGTCCTTCGGGCAGGATTTATTGAGATCTCGGAAGTCCACACATATGCGCACTGTCCCATTTTTCTTCATTACCGGGACGATGTTAGTGACCCAGTCAGGATACTGTACCTCCTGGATAAACCCAGAATCGATCGGTTTCTTGACTTCGGTGTTAATGCTCATCTCAAGCTCGAGCCGCATCCTTCTTGGCGCCTGTTTGACCGGCTTGATATCCGGGGATATTGCTAATTTATGCACAGCAATCTCTGGATCTAATCCCGGCATTTCGGAATAGTTCCATGCGAAGCAGTCTCTGTGCTGTAGAAGCACGTCCTTTAACGCAACCACCCTTTCTTCAGACAGCAGCTCGCTGACGAATGTCGGTCACGGATCATCTGCCGACCCCAACTCAATCTTCTTGAGGTTATCTACAGTAGTATGTATGCCATCTTCTAGTTCTTTCGGAGCTTGTGGAAATTCTGAGATCACCTCGTCATTGCCGTTCTCAAAGCACCAGGGAAGGTCATCCATGTTCTTGGGCTCTTCTTTTAATATTGTTATCATGTGACAAGTGCGAATCCGCTTCCAAGACCGATGTGGATCTGGTTCTGCTCTTGTGGCTTTGGGTTCATGCTTTTGTGGCGGCGTTACCTTCCAGCTGCTGGATAAAGCAAATCTGCCCCGCTGGTACTGGTCTTCGACCCAGTTCTTGAAAGTAAAACAGTCTTCGAGGGGGTGTCCTATGGCTCGATGATAAGAGCAATAGCCCGGATGGGAAACTTTGTTAGCTTACTAAGGGTGCTTAGACTCCGGAAGTGCGATCATTTGATGTTTTATAGCGAGCTCGAGTAACTTCTTCGTCTTGTTTCGAGGGAAGGAATACGCTCGACTCATCTTCTTCATGAGGGACAAATACGGACCGCACAATGCCCGATCACATGACTCTCTAATCCTGCGTCGTTGTTGTCGACTCCTTTTTCCTCTTCTTGACTTACTTCTGCCTCTGCGTCGGGCCTTTTGCACAACGGGTTGACAGGCAGGAGCATCTTCGTCTTTTGCAGCCTGTTGAAATAGACGTTGCGTCTTGGCCTTCTCGTAGATGGCTATCTCGTGATTATGGTCTTCCCGAGCTTTCTGACCCGCTTTCCTGATCAGCTTGTCCATTCGTTCTTCAAACGACGGACTCGGCACTTCGCTCGCGGGATCCAGTTTTGACGAGGGGTTAGCATCTTTCGACATGGCGTCCTCTTCCTCATCGAAGTTATATATGACGTAACTACCGTGGACTCGTCCCCGTTCCCCGGATCTCGCATATCCAAGCCCGAGCGTTTCCATTCTCCCGTTGGGCAATTTGCGCTGAGTTCCAGGGACATCCCAAATCCTGTCGTAGAATCGAGCTTGTCGAACAGTCTGTTTTAAGGGTACCCCTTGGCGCTTCAATAGCCTTTTTAGTCCGTTTGTGTAATATCTGGGCAAACGGATGGGTTGGAGCCTGTCGAGTGTAGAATCCACGCCATGCCATATCTCTTTCTCTACTTTCGTTTCCGAGGATCGATAAAATAGGATCACCTTCTCACCCTTTCGCCTAGGAGGGACGTAAAACGTCTGCAGGTCCTGCACATTGTAAGCTTGAAGCGTGTCGAGATCCTTGTAGTGTTCCCGCGGCACCATGGTGATTTGCAAACTCTGATCCTCGCCAGGGGATGCTTGTATTGACGGCCGACTGGAGAACACGGCATTAACCTCATCTTCCGAGTCACTTCCGAAGATTAACATAGGGGCGGACGGTCCCGGGTTATTGTGTCGGGACGGACCAGCGTAAACTATCTCTTCTTCTTCTTCGGTATCACTCCCGAAAACAGGGATGGTGGCGGCGGCTTTGTCCTCCGGCTTGCGACACCTTTTTGTATCCTCGAAATCTGGCAAAAAGTACTTTGCATCTTCGTACTTGCGGACTTCGTTCACGGAAAATGGGTTCAGCTCACCTGTTACGGTATACTCGAAACCATCCTTAAAGTACTTCATACACTGATGCTGTGTAGAAGGGATGATGTTGTACTCGTGTAACCAAGGGCGACCGAGCAAGGTGTTGTAGCAGGTCTTGGTGTCAATGACGTGAAACTTGATGTCCGTGACAAGCAGCCCGAAGCGTAGTGTTAATATCACAGATCCGAGAGTCCGTGATGACTGGGAGTTGAAACCGGAGATGGTAATTTTGTCACGAGCGAGGTGCTGCACTCTCATGCAGATTTCCTTCAACACCCGAACATTAAGGAGATTGACGGAGGATCCATTATCCACGAGGATCTTGCCTATCTTGATATCGTGGAAATATCCAGAGACGTTTAGGGGACGGTTGTGGTCGCACGTCCCGAGGAGAAGGTCTTCGTCACCGAAAATGACATCGGCCGTGTGCACTTCCTCCAATTCATCCTTCATCTTTTCTTCAGCCAGGAAATCTTGGAACTGCTCGAGTTCTTGTAACGCCTTGATTAATGAATCTCGCGCTTCTTTTGATAATAGGAGGGCATCGAGAATGCTGAGCTGAGAAGGTAGCTTCCTTAGGTGCGCTAGGATGTTGTAGTCCACCTTACCCTTCATGGGAGGGTCCTTGGCAATCAGCTCTTTCATGACTTGGTCATCTAAGGAGATATCCTCAGTGACCATTTCCTTACCCTTATCTTTTCTATTCTCGGGCCCGAGATTCTTTTCCGGGAGCGTGCGATTGCGCAGCTAAATGTTTTCGCAGGCCTCTGGTTCTTCTTCTTTCCCTAAAAAGGATTCTTTAAAGAGAGGGCCCAGAGCCATTTCTTCATCAGAGTCTCTCCCAAAGGTGAGAACTTGCGATCCTCCGGCGTCGACCATGTAACAGTTGCCGGTAGTTCTTTTGTGCCTGTCGGTAGTACTTCTTTGTTCTCGGCGAGTTTTCCGTTTCATGCGCTTAAAATGTTGTCGGTGAGCAACATATCCCTTCCACCACATCTTAAAAGCGTCGCACTCTTCAGTGGGGTGCGAAATCTTCCGATGATATGCGCAATAATTAGGGTGCCTCTCCGCCCCATCGAACGTGTTTTCTTCCGAGGGTGGCAGCTTCATTCCCATCGACATGGATTTGGCAAACCTTTTCCTCGTCTTGAATATATTTTTATCCACATCGGGTGTCTTTTGATCTGGCGGGAGTTCTTTGACTCTTTCGTTTAGCCGCTTGCGTTTCGCTCCTTCCGATGCAGCCATCTCACGCTCCTGATCAGCTTTACTTTTCAAACGAATCTCGTCTAGAAAGGCGTCGATCATTTCATCTGTTGGCCATACAAGTTCTGGCTCAGGGTGTGCCCCCAGTTTCTCAGTGCCTGGAATTTTCTCATCGTCCGTAGGCGAGTGGGAAATCACAAGACAACTCGCTACATATCCCTCGGACTCATCCGACGAGCTTTCTCCATCATCTTCCTCTTGAAAGACGTGGTCGAGGAACTCTTGCAGTGTGACGGGAGTCTGCGCCTTTTGATTATACTCTTCCAGCGCGTCAATTTGTTTCTGCAAATCCATGCGCTGTCTCCAGGCTTCACGGGCTTTTTGGATTTTTTCTTCTTTTTCTTCGAAGATTTTGACAGTTGGGCGTGAGTACTTGGGCCATCCCCACCGCTCTTTATAGTTGGACGCGGCTTCAGCATCCCTCCGATAATTTGAGGTTCAAGCGGGTTCTTCCATTCGACCGCCGGGCACGCATGAAGATCACTCAGCATCCTTTTGGTTTTAGCTGATAGCACGACCTCCCATGGAGCTTCTTCAATAAAGTAACAAGTTGCCCGCGGTGTATCTGCTTTCTTGGGGGTATGCGGCTGTGGCGGGTTCACCTTCCACTTTTCGGACAACGCAAACTTTTCCTGGAGGTATTGATCCTCAATCCATCCTTTGAAGACGAAGCAATCCTCAATCGGATGGCTTACCGTTTGATGGTACGGGCAATAATTGGGGTTATTCACCTCAGTGGGTTGCGGCGGCCGCCTCGGGTTTGGCATGTTGATAAGCTTGTTGCGTATTGCCAGCTCAAATAGCCTCTTTGTCTTATCCCGCGGGAATGAGTAGGGGCGCTTCATTTTCTCGTTGTAATACCGCCATCTTTCTTCCAGTTGATCCGCCACCTTTGGGGCACTGGGTTGCTGCTGTGCGTTCGCAACGAAGCTTGCCTTCTCTTTACCCTTGTCATTCCGAGGTTCCGGCTTCGGGGGAGGTGGTCTGTGACCCATCTGGGCCAACTTGTCGATCAGAGCCTGGAATGTGGTTGGTTTAAAGAACATCTTGAACTATGAAATGGTTGCATGAGGATCTAGTGCACCCATGAACATGCCCACCGCGGGCGCTTCCTTAATGCGTTGTTCGCATTTCGACCACAAATTTCGCCAGCGTATAGCGTACCGCACCCACGTTTCGCCTGGTTTCACCCTGGCATTAATTAATGCTGTTATCGAAGTGCGTTCGCTGGCGCTTACGAATCGCTGAGTGAATAGAAATTCCATTTCAGCGAACGTCTTGATAGAATCGTTCGGGAGTTCTGAATACCATTCGAACGCCGTTTCTGATAAGCTGCCCATGAACTGGTGAAGCAACAGTTTATCGTCGCCACCAGTATTGCCACAAAGCGCCCTGAACTGGGCCACATGCTGATGGGGATTGCCTGTTCCCTTATAGACATGGAATTTTGGTATTGTGTAGCCCAGCGGGTATTTGATCTGGTTATACCAGCTCGGATATGGTCTTCCTGTCCTGACAACTTGACCAGCTGCCTCAGCCGCCTGGTGAACGCGTATCTGTTGGGCTATGTATTCGTCTAGGTCAGCCTTAGAGATTGTCTCCTCCTTAGCCGTTGACAGAGCAGGCGGGGGATTTGACGTTTCTCCCCTGTCGTCTTCAAGAATGATTGGAGGATCTTCAGTAGAGGGTTCTTGTTGGATCATCATACCCACCATGTCCTGAAACAGAAGGGCGATTCGTTGTATATTGGCTGCTTGTTCAGCAGCCTCTTTATCCTTCTTCTCCAGTATCCTACGAAGGAACTCAGCGTCAGTTTCTTCCTCCTGGCATTGATCGGATGGCGCTTCGGGGCTTTCTTTCGGCCCAGTAAGTGCGTCCATCGCGGTCATCATTTTTTGGAGTTTCTGCTGTTGCTCCTGAGCTTTGGTCACCGACCGTATGAGCGGTCTATGCCCTGTAGACTCACGGCTATCTTCCTTCCCCGACGCCATGTATACAGTATGGACCATCATGCCCCCAGACTTAGAGTGTCTGGGCTCAGCGCCTTTAGCTCTCGTCGCCGGCCCGGGGATCTTCTCCGGCCTCCTCTTTTTATGAGTAGTGGAAGTTGAGGGGATCGTTGAGGTGGGCACCCAGACACCTTTTCGTGGCTTAACGTGATGACCGACATCCTGTTGAATTTTCAGCTTCTTGTGCTGGCGGGAGAAATTTGGATCGATCACCGAGTCTTGGGTGTGCCGCCAGACTTTATAGATTTTGGAAGACAGCCGTTGAGGAGATTGGGGCAGTTCTGGCTTTATTTCCGCGGCCATTTTTAGCGGAGGGGAAGACCTCTTTAGCGCCGCGATAGGAGAATTCCTACACACCTTATTCATCATCTCAAAGCTGTTCTTATTTAGAACAGCAGCATTAACTTCTGTCGTCGGGGCTGGAGGAGTTAGCCAAGAAGGGGAGTTACCTCCGGCCTTCCTCACTCGGCCCCAGTAGCGACGTCGAGCGTGTCGTGCTGATGGAATCGGTTCGGTGAGGGCGATAGCCTCGTCTTTCCCCCTGTGTAGGTGGGGGGTCACTGCTGGTGTCAGCCTGTTGAATACTGATGTCCTTTGAGAAGCAGTATCCAATCGGTTGAAAACAGTCTTCTGAGCAGGGACAGGAACCGTTAATCTTGTAAAGACTGACCCTTTGGTAGGAGAAACTGCCTTGACGACTTCAGGAGCAGGGATGGTTATCCTCTTCGGAATAACTTTCTCTGGGATTGCAAGCTTCATTGTGGGCCCACAGGAATTTTGGCCCAGTCTGGCAAAGACCGAGGAGCTGGAGTTGGACGACCCGTTGAGAGGGGCCGCATTAGCTGTAAGCCGATCGAAGACCGACTTCTTAGGAGCTTCCGGTATTGGCACAGGAGCGGTGAAGCTCATTGGCGGGAGCATGGTCCTGAAAAACAATCCTGTGGTGGCTTGAGTGACCTGTTCCACAGGCATTGTGAACAACGAAGCAGCTTAGGGCCCGTAGGCTATACCTCCTGGCGAGGCGGAGCGCCGGTTGCAGTTGCAGTTGGAGCATTTCGCACAAGTGGAAGCCATTGACTCTTTGCTTTCTGCAATAAGCAAAACGCCAAATCTTAGTACCTTGAAACCCAAGGGCAACCATTAGCGAGCCGTGTTTAGTTCGCGAACACGACACACGAAGTGTGGAGTGGAAAGAGAAAAAGGTCCCACCGGGCGTGCCAGAATCTGTTCCCCTCCGAATGACGGCGCGACAGGGACGTCTTGCCTGAGATTCGGGGCAGATGCTAATTGGTGCTATCCGTCTACCTCTCTGAAGATGCCAAGTTGATTTATGGCACCGTATATCGAAGGTTTAAACGGATGCGGCCGATGTAGCAGACTTCGTCAGATTCCCCCTCGTTTGAGGGGTTTTTGATTGTGGGGACGCTCTTCCCTGCAGGCGCAAGCCCCTGCAGTTAATTATGCTACCGCACCGCGGTAACAACTTTCTCCTTCTCCAGAAATTTCACTTCGTGTCGTGTGTATTTATTTTGTGTTTGGTTGCCCGTGGATTGTATACGGAGACTGAGTTATGTCGTCGCCTGATTAAGAGAAGTTTTGTCGATCAAAAATATTTACCGCAATCAAGAACGGCGTCGCATGAAGCTAGCCGGTGAATACGGTTCGGTCCACAGGGATGTGTAAATCTCCTTTAAGTTCTTACGAGTTAATTCCAAATGGTGTTTGGATTTATAATTAAACCTAAAAATTGAAGTTGTATGAGACTAGGATTAGAAACTTGCTAGGATTAGGTCTAGGGAAAATTTGGTAAACAAAGATCTACATCTCTTTCCATTGCTATTAATTAAAGATATCATATTAGTGTTATGGTAAATCTTAACAAAGGGGATTAGGATGATTGGGAAGATTGATTCTTCCTCTAGATCCTTGTCCTTCCTTTCTTAATCTTTACCCTAACCTCCATGGAAAACCTTAAAATCCGGTCCTTTAGACTACGGAATTCACCGTTACCTCGAGGGTAAAAGTGCCGTAGGGAGCGGAGTAAAAAGGTATGCATGGAGTTCTAATGTTCATAAAAGTTTAGCAACGAAAAGAGATGAGAGATCTTCGTCTCTCAAATCCTTCCCTATTCCTAACCCTAACCAGCGAGGAAACTACTCGCTCATTGAGGGGATGAAAGATGACATGAGTTTATTAAAGAGAGAAAAGATCATTGCAAATTAATAAAAGATAAAATAAATTAAACTAAGGCGAGAAAAATAAATTACCTAGGGCAGATATAAAAAACTACAACTACTGCAAGGAAAATAACCTACTTACTGTTGATGCACTCTAACTTCAAGAAAACAGAATTTTATTCATGAGAAGAGGCATAAGAAAATACAAGGTCTTGGGTTCTATTTATAGGACATAGAAACCCTAGGTTTACAATTGCACCGCATGTCTACAATTACAAATATACCCCCAGAAAATCTTTCCATAGCCGCCACAGAATTTTGGAAAAATTTCCTGCGCACTAGGGCTCAGGACGGCCGCGGATCCACGGCATGGGTTGGCTTGGGCCGCGGATCCGCGGCCCTTTAGTGTGATCATGTGATGGTTTCTTCTGGGCTTCTTCAGGTTCTTATGGGCTTTTCATTTCTTGAGTTCTTTTTCCATTTGGGCTTCTGCAGTGATTCCAGATCTTCAGTGAACACTTGTATCGATCCTTTAACCGTTTGCCATGACAATTTGGATCTTGCGTCGCCTTGTTGATGGTGAACCATTCTTCGTTTTTTAGGCTTGACTAAGATCCTCCTATTTGTTGGTCAAAAGTCTCTTTTTGTGTCGTCTTTTGTCTTTTTCACTGTTTTCGCGTCAAGAACCTGTAACCTGTAACATGTAGCAGACATGGGTCAAAAGCACCTGTTTTTATTCTTAAATGCATAAGAATGGGGAATACAAAATGCAATATTATGTTATGAACAAATACCCCCAAACTTATCTTTTGCTCGCCCTCGAGCAAACTTATTATTTTATTTATTCTCGATAAAAATCTAACCTAGCCGCACTTTCGCAGGGAAACGCGATTGCACTGAGCTCATGCAACAAGCCGTTAAACCTCTAGGTGTCCCTAGTAGGAGGAGTGTTGTCTCCTGAGGGTTTTCAGCGGATACTACCCACAAAATCCTATCAATTTGGTTTTTCGACCTTTGTTTTCTAATTAGGTTTTCTAACAAGGAATTCTATTATCGTCAACCCGCAAATTATCCACCCATATTCTTCACACTTTCTCATTATTTAACTTAAGATTATATATATCCTGTAGAATTACCTAGCTTTCGGCATTTCTTAAGTTTTCCTTCTAGGGTTCCATCTCTACTTAGGAATTTCTATCAACTCTATTAAAGATACAAGTTTTATTCTTCACTCCTTTCTCTCATCTAAACTCTAATCACATATCCCCATGTGTGTGTAAATATCACCCCTACACTTGGAAATTCAAATCAAGCAATCGTACTCTCGTCCATTGTCAAAAGCACTTATTAATTGGTGATCTTTCGCTTTCACATCCTTCATGCGACTGTTAATACTTCTTGAGGTACCAACAACCGATTACAAGATGCGTTAGCACTTTAAAGCGTACTTCCTAGCTTTGCAATACCCAAGGCTTTTAGCAGTGACTCCCAAACCAGTTGGTCTAAGGCACTAGGTGATGAAGCACCCTCGCTAAATATTTTTCTATTTTTACAGCCTTAAGTAATCACAAAAACCAGTGTCCATTTTTTTCTTTATTCACTTTATTTTTTTTTTTTGTGCTAAGGACTTTAGACAAGAGTATTTCAAGGTCTCTTCTACTAATCCAAGTTTCAAGGTGCGTGTTTGTGCGTTTTGAAGGGTATATGTTTTCAGAATCTAGACTTAAGCTAGGAACTATTTTTCAAACTTATTCTCTAATAAAAGTTTTAATACTTTTCCTTCGTTTCGACTTAGCCCAAGAACTGAACCCAAAATTTGCCTATTTCTAAATAATCTACAAAGACAAATACTTTCTACCGTTAAACTCTAAGAAAGGTTATTTTTAGGGTTTTTAATTTGCTAAGTCTAAGATTTAGTTTTTCCTAGCCAGTTAACCTATTTATCAAACTGAAGTCAATTAACCAGAATTGAATACATTAATTTTTATAATTTTTGAATTTTTTCAATTTTTATGGGTTTTTCTGTTTTCTAATTTTTTTTTTATTTTTCAAATTTTCAAATTTTTATGATTTTTTATATAAAGATGCAATGCAGAAATATACATATGAATGCAAAAGGAAAAACTTACCGAACATACCCCCAAACTTACAATGGACAGTGTCCTCACTGTCATGCTGCACCAAGTGGGTTGATAATATCGGCGAGTTCCTGCTTATTATTATATTTACATATTATATACACACCCCCAAACTTATTTGAAATAATGTTTTGGAAGAAAAGAAATCTGGGGGTGAAAGTGGAGGAATATTACTCAGTGTAGATCGGCTCCTGCAAGAACAGGAGCTCCTCCGAAGGGTCCGCTGTGAGGAACGGTTTCAAACGATGTCCATTTACTTTGAAAAGCGTACCGTCCTCCGGGTTTTCCAGATCAACCGCACCGTGCGGATAAACGGTGCGGACTACAAAAGGTCCTCTCCACCTAGAACGGAGCTTGCTGGGATGAAAATGTAACCGAGTATCATATAATAAAACCTGTTGACCTGGTTTAAATGTCTTTCGCAAAAGGTTTTTATCATGAAATACCTTAACTCGGTTTTTAGCAATCACGGCATTATCATATGCCTCATCCCGCAGCTCTTCTAGTTCATTTAACTGCAGCTTTCAGTTGCTGCCCGCATCTCCTAAGGATAGATTCAGCTCTTTAATGGCCCAAAATGCCTTATGCTCAATTTCTACTGGAAGGTGGCAGGCCTTCCCGTAAACAAGCCGGTATGGAGACATGCCAAGATCGGTCTTGTATGCAGTACGGAAAGCCCATAGTGCGTCGATCAATTTTAGTGACCAATCTTTACGGTTTTTAGAAACCGTCTTCTCCAAGATTTGCTTAATTTGTCGATTCGAGACCTCGGCTTGCCCACATGTTTGGGGATGGTATGGCGTTGACAGCTTATGGGTGATAGAGTATTTGCGCATTAAGGACTCAAAAGTCCTATTGCAAAAGTGAGAACCATTATCACTTATTATCGCGCGAGGGTGCCCAAATCGAGAAAAGATGTGATCTTTAAGAAATCGAACGACAACCTTGTTATCATTCGTTCGACTAGGCATCGCCTCGACCCATTTTGAAACATAGTCAACAGCCAAAAGAATATACACATTTCCAAAAGAGTTGGGAAATGGTCCCATGAAGTCTATACCCCAAACATCAAATATGTCTACAACCAAAATAGGTTGGAGCGGCATTTCGTTTCTCCGCGATATCCGGCCCAAGTGTTGGCACCGGGAGCAAGTTTTGCAGTATTCGAAAGCATCTTTGAAGAGTCGTGGCCAATAGAAACCACACTGCAAAACTTTCTCGGCTGTCTTCTTTGGGCCAAAGTGCCCGCCACATGCTTGATCGTGGCAAAAAGACAGCGCACTCTTGACCTCATTTTCTCGCACACACCGACGAATGATTTGGTCGGGACAATATTTAAAAAGATAAGGTTCATCCCAGTAAAAATGCTTTACTTGGGACAAAAATCGAAGTTTATCTTGTTTCGACCAATCTTTAGGTATCAAGCCGGTGGCTAAGTAGTTTACAATATCGGCGAACCATGGTTCGCAAGAAACAGTCAAGAGTTGCTCATCGGGGAAAGTATCAGTGATAGGCAGTTCAAGTGTAGGCGACGAAGGAAGTCGTGAAAGGTGATCGGCCACTACGTTTTCACATCCCTTTTTGTCCCGTATGATAAGGTCAAATTCTTGTAGCAAGAGGATCCAACGTATGAGCCTAGACTTAGCATCCTTCTTCGCAAAAAGGTGGCGAAGAGCTGAGTGATCCGTGTACACTATAACTGGAGAGCCGATTAAATAAGGCCGAAATTTCTCAAGTGCAAACACAACCGCTAAAAACTCTTTTTCTGTTGTTGTGTAGTTTAATTGGGCCTCATTTAATGTTCGGCTAGCGTAGTAAATTACATGCGGCATCTTGTTAATGTGCTGTCCGAGAACATCACCAATTGCAAAATCTGATGCGTCGCACATAATTTCAAAGGGATGCGTCCAGTCTGGAGATGAAAGGATGGGCGCAGAAATGAGTGAGTGTTTCAAAGACTCGAACGCTTTCATGCAAGTTGAGTCGAAAACAAAAGTAGTGTCCTTGGCCAACAAGAGAGTCAAGGGTCTAGCAATCTTGCTAAAGTCCTTGATGAACCGTCTATAGAAACCGGCATGGCCAAGGAAAGCTCGGATATCTTTGACGCATTTAGGAGGAGGAAGATTAGAAATGACTTCGATTTTTGCTCTATCAACCTCTATGCCGTTTTGTGAGATGACATGTCCTAAGACAATGCCTTCTCGTACCATAAAGTGGCACTTCTCCCAATTCAAAGTCAGGTTCTTTTCCCTACAGCGGGTGAGAACTGCGTCAAGATGTCGTAAACACTCATCGAAGGAGTCACCAAAAATGGAGAAATCATCCATAAAGATTTCCAAAAACTTCTCCACCATGTCCGAAAAGATCCCCATCATACACCGCTGAAATGTAGCGGGTGCATTGCATAACCCAAAGGGCATGCGACGATAAGCAAAAGTGCCAAAGGGACAAGTAAATGTAGTCTTGTCTTGATCCTCTTTGGCTATGGGGACTTGATTATAACCGGAATAGCCATCTAAAAAGCAGTAGAATTCATGCCCCGCCAATCGTTCTAGCATTTGGTCAATGAATGGTAAAGGAAAGTGGTCCTTCCTTGTCGCGGCATTGAGTTTCCGGTAGTCGATGCAAACTCGCCACCCAGTTTGGGTGCGAGTGGGAATTAACTCATTTGCCTCATTGGTGATGACCGTGATGCCCGATTTCTTTGGCACGACATGAATGGGGCTAACCCATTGGCTATCCGAGATAGGGTAAATGATACCGCTATCAAGACACTTAACAATCTCCTTCTTGACCGCCTCTTTCATGATGGGGTTGAGGCGTCTTTGTGGATCCCGTGCCGGCTTGGCATCATCCATCAAGTGTATATGATGTTCGACTATAAGGGGACTAATCCCCTTGATGTCCGCCATAGACCAGCCGAAAGCTTGCCGATTATTGTATAAGACCGTTAAAAGAGCCTTCTCTTGCTCAAGAGCTAGAGAGGCCGAGATGATAATGGGTAAGGTCTCATTTTCACCTAGATAAGCATATTTTAGGTGCGACGGCAAAAGCTTTAGTTCGAGTTTGGGTGGTGAAACAATAGATGGTAACAATGGAGTAACTGTTTCAAACTCGAAGGATTCCATCAAAGGTTCAAATTGAGTGTATGCTACCGAGTCGGATGGTTCAACTAACTCATCCGAAAAAGCAAAAGACTCAAACTCGGGTGGAGAGTCTTCAAGATCATCAACAAAGGTGAAACACTCATAATCTTTGTCCGTCGTGAAAGCTGTGTCGGATTCTAGGAGGAACGCACTAGTGGCGTCAATATTACTGTGATCAAATATGAAATTTTCGAACTCACAGTCCTCCTCCGCGATCTCATCGATCGAGCACACATCAAGTACGCTAGAATTAGGCTCGCAAGGCTGACTTCCTAACTTAAAAATGTTGAGTTCAACTGTCATCTTGCCAAAAGATAAATTCATTGAACCGTTACGACAGTTGATTACCGCGTTAGAAGTCGCGAGGAATGGTCGACCAAGTATCACCGGAATTTGATTACGGGGGTTAGCGACAGGCTGTGTATCCATAACAATAAAGTCCACGGGGAAAATGAAATCCCCTACTCTAATTAACACATCCTCCAACTCTCCCCTAGGGTGGGTGATTGATCGGTCGGCCATTTGGAGAGTACAATGAGTAGGCTTGAGCTCTCCAACGCCTAATTGTTCGTACACCGAATATGGTAGCAAATTGATACTAGCATCAAGATCTAATAGTGCTCTATTGATGGTCTTGTTCCCAATTGTGATCGAAATAGTAGGAAAACCGGGGTCCTTGTGCTTTGGGGGTAAAGAATTGACAAGAGCATCACTAACAGCACTAGCCACGAAAACTTTCTTTGGTACTTGTGACTTCCTCTTTTTGGTGCATAAGTCCTTTAGGATTTTTGCATATGAAGGAACTTGTTGGATTGCATCCAGAAGAGGGATATTTATGCTAACCTGCTTGAACAACTCTACAATCTTCTCCATCTGTGGAGTTGGTTTATTGGATCTCAACCGATTTGGAAAAGGAACATTTTGAAAAGTTGTTGAGTCCAATTTTTGCGGATCAGATTGTTGAGTTGGAACGGAACCCCGTGTAGATGTGTTCGTGTTGTGAGAAGAGGGTCCGTTCGAGCTAGAAGAAGTAGAGCCATGTGAAGGATGGAGAATAGGCTCTAACGAAGAAGAAGATGAAGATGAAGAACCACCGGCAGAGGTGTCATGGTGAATACCCACATTGTTTTGCAGTACTTTTCCGGATCTCAACGTAGTCACCGCATTCACGTTATGATTCTGCTGTTCATGTGCAACATGTGCGTGACCGGGATTTGGGAGTGGTTGAGACGGAAGCTTTCCTTTCTCTCGCTCTTTCAATGCTGCGTTGAGTTGTGCAATTTGTGCCTCAATAGCTTTGTTGCTTTGATCGTGTGAGGCACTGTTTTGCTCCAAAGATTGAATAGAAGTCTCTATCCTAGCTGTGGACTGTGCAGATTGCTTTAGGAATGCTTCTAGACTTCTTTCGAGCGAGCTAACAGCATTTTGAGGGGGAACAAAATTGTTGGGCACAAAATTGTTCATCTGATTAGGGTAAGGTTGCTGTTGGAGAGGCTGCTGAAATTGAGTTTGTGGAGGTGCTTGTTGTTGTGGAGGAGGAGCCCTTTGAAAATTGTTGTTTCCTTGGGATTGTTGAGTGTGGTTCCAAGCGAAATTAGGGTGGCTCTTCCAACTCGAATTGTATGTCGAAGAGTATGGATCATTTCTTTGTCGTTGCTGAAAGGCAGAATTGACTTGATCTTGTCCTTGAGTAGAAGAAGTGTAAGGACACTCTTCGGTGAGATGTGATGGATCCGAACAACAAGCACAGACAGTTCGTGGGGGCACAACAGGGGCAGGAGAAGGTGCTGAGATTTTGGTCTCAAGCGCTTCAAGCTTTTTCGTAAGAGCGGCCATCTCGGCCTTCATAGCAATTGACATCTCTACTTGATGTATGCCTGCCCTAGGTTGACCAATAGAAGAAGATGATGTGGTCTTGGTGCTCTCCCATTGAATTGTTTGCACACTACGATCCTCAAGAAACTGCCACGCTTCCTCACTAGACTTGGACAGAAAGTGACCTTGACTAATGGTTTCTAGCAACTGCTTCGTTGCCGGGTTCAATCCCTCGTATAATGTTTGGCAAAGTTGCCATCTTTCGATTCCATGGTGAGGGCATTGAACGAGAAGGTCTTTGAATCTTTCAAAACATTTCCAAAATGGTTCGGCAGGAAGCTGTGAAAATTGTATAATCTCATTACGGATTTTAGCAGTTTTGTGATGAGGATAGAACTTTTTAAGAAAAACTTTCACAAACTCGTCCCAATTTCTAATTGAGTGTGATGCGGTGCTGTATAGCCACTTCTCGGCTAGGTCACATAAGGTGAAAGGAATGACCCTTAGCCTTATAGCGTCATCACTTAATTGGGTAGTTTTCATCATGGCGCAAACGTTTTGGAATTTGTTGATAAAGATATATGCATCTTCGGATTCCAAACCATGAAACTTAGGAAGCATGTTGATGAAGTGAGGTTTGATCTCAAAATTGTCCCCATTAGCCGGTGGGAGGGAAAGACAAGTAGGAAGGGCGGTGCGGACGGGGTAGAAAAGATCCTGGAGCGCGACTCGTGCGGGCGCTTCGACAGGCGGAAGATTCGGGTTATTCGCACCTAACGGAGGTGGAATCCTTCCCGTCGGTAAGGTATTGTTAGGATCGTATCCCGACATACCTTCGGAAGAATATGATGGTGAAAGTGAAGAAGTGGACAAGATTTCGACTTCGGAGTCGAAAGGTTCGTCGGTCGGTACCAACGAAACGCGGACTAATCGGGCGCTAGGGTCCCTAGTCCAACCGGACATACACTAAAAGGGTTAGTGTAGTCGAAAGATGAAAGATAGAATGTGAAGGTAAGAAAACGTCAATGAGAAGAAGTGGTGTAAGTGAGTGCAAAGATTCTTTAGCGACAAGTTGCAAGTTTTTGAAAAGATTTTCCTTTTTCTTTTTAAGTGGGCATTTGCAAAAAGATTTTGAAAAGAGACTAGTGACACAAATGCAATTAACCACACATGCACAATCAGGCCTAAGTCTAGGGTCACCTAGGTCAGCTAGACAGCTCCTAACTGTTCCAAAGGGCTAGAGATAGGACCTCAAACCGCCTCTTCACAGACAAGTACGGCCAGGTAAGTGGGAAGGAACCACCACTACAGTGGGCCTAATTAAAAACCACTAGCCTAGACACCGCAATGTCGGTTAGGATAAACGGCCGATGCCTATACTAGTCCTCTGTCCTATTGAGCTCGAGGTCCTTAGGGCTGAGTCTAATATTTTTTAAATTAAAAGTGGTCAATGCAAATGCTTTAAGTGATTTCTGGGGTCCTGGGAAGGGTGATGAAATCCCCACCCAATCTGAATTGGTCAATAGCCCCTTAAAGTCAGATTAAAGTATGCAAAGCAGTAAATCACTTGCAATCAATTTGCTTTTTAGCGCGGCGCAAGGAATCCTGCAGAAAATCAATTATTGGAAGGGGGAAGAAGATTTTTAGCGAAAAGAATCCTGCAGAAGATTTGACAGAAGATATATGAAGATTTGCAGAGGAGGGAAAGAGGAAGCAAACCAAGCAAAAATTGCGCAGAGAACCCTCCAGACGGCGGGGGAAGCGCGGCGTGAGGTGGGTTTATGCGGCGGAAGCGCGGCGGATTGGGGGCTTCAGGTCTCTGGATTTCTTCAGCTGCTCTGTACTTTCAATCTCCTCCTGTGTTGATGTATCTTTTTCTGTGTCCCCTTCTGTGTTGTTTCAGATCCGTCAATCCTGCAAAGATCCACAAAGAAAACCCTTCAAACAATAAAAGATGATAAAATTTTTATTTTATTTTATTTTTTTTTTCAGATTTTTATGAATTTTTAGATTTTTATGATTTTTTAGATTTTATATTAGCCCGAAATTACAAAAAGAAAATTTTACGCCATCCCCGGCAACGGCGCCATTTGATTAAGAGAAGTTTTGTCGATCAAAAATATTTACCGCAATCAAGAACGGCGTCGCATGAAGCTAGCCGGTGAATACGGGTCGGTCAACAGGGATGTGTAAATCTCCTTTAAGTTCTTACGAGTTAATTCCAAATGGTGTTTGGATTTATAATTAAACCTAAAAATTGAAGTTGTATGAGACTAGGATTAGAAACTTGTTAGGATTAGGTCTAGGGAAAATTTGGTAAACAAAGATCTACATCTCTTTCCATTGCTATTAATTAAAGATATCATATTAGTGTTATGGTAAATCTTAACAAAGGGGATTAGGATGATTGGGAAGATTGATTCTTCCTCTAGATCCTTGTCCTTCCTTTCTTAATCTTTACCCTAACCTCCATGGAAAACCTTAAAATCCGGTCCTTTAGACTACGGAATTCACCGTTACCTCGAGGGTAAAAGTGCCGTAGGGAGCGGAGTAAAAAGGTATGCATGGAGTTCTAATGTTCATAAAAGTTTAGCAACGAAAAGAGATGAGAGATCTTCGTCTCTCAAATCCTTCCCTATTCCTAACCCTAACAAGCGATGAAACTACTCGCTCATTGAGGGGATGAAAGAAGACATGAGTTTATTAAAGAGAGAAAAGATCATTGCAAATTAATAAAAGCTAAAATAAATTAAACTAAGGCGAGAAAAATAAATTACCTAGGGCAGATATAAAAAACTACAACTACTGCAAGGAAAATAACCTACTTACTGTTGATGCACTCTAACTTCAAGAAAACAGAATTTTATTCATGAGAAGAGGCATAAGAAAATACAAGGTCTTGGATTCTATTTATAGGACATAGAAACCCTAGGTTTACAATTGCACCGCATGTCTACAATTACAAATATACCCCCAGAAAATCTTTCCATAGCCGCCACAGAATTTTGGAAAAATTTCCTGCGCACTGGGCTCAGGACGGCCGCGGATCCGCGGCATGGGTTGGCTTGGGCCGCGGATCCGCGGCCCTTTAGTGTGATCATGTGATGGTTTCTTCTGGGCTTCTTCAGGTTCTTATGGGCTTTTCATTTCTTGAGTTCTTTTTCCATTTGCAGTGATTCCAGATCTTCAGTGAACACTTGTATCGATCCTTTAACCGTTTGCCATGACAATTTGGATCTTGCGTCGCCTTGTTGATGGTGAACCATTCTTCGTTTTTTAGGCTTGACTAAGATCCTCCTATTTGTTGGTCAAAAGTCTCTTTTTGTGTCGTCTTTTGTCTTTTTCACTGTTTTCGCGTCAAGAACCTGTAACCTGTAACATGTAGCAGACATAGGTCAAAAGCACCTGTTTTTATTCTTAAATGCATAAGAATGGGGAATACAAAATGCAATATTATGTTATGAACATCGCCCGTAGGGCGTGGACTAGTCCAAATCCGTATTATCATAGATTTGGGTTTGGGGATTTGGGTTTAAGGATACGTTAGCCTCGTTTGAGACTAAGATCGACTTAAACGTTTGTTAAAGATATGTTAGTCTAGTTTTAGACTAAGATCAACTTAACGGGATCGTTTAGATCCAACAAGAGAGCAATTAAGGAAGCCCTGTTGTTTAGTTTAGTGACATTGCGGTCAATAGGTAGTTTAAGGACATTGCGGTCCAATGTTAGTTTTAAGACGTTGCGGTCAAGGTTAAGGACGTCGTAGTCCGTGGATTTAAGGACTCCACAGTCCAATGTTAGTTTTAAGACATCACGGTTAAGGTTAAGAACGTCGTAGTCCGTGGATTTAAGGACTCCACAGTCCGATGTTAGTTTTAAGACATCACGGTTAAGGTTAAGGACCTCATAGTCCATGGGTTTAAGGATCCTATAGTCCGATGTTAGTTTTAAGACATCACGGTCAAGGTTAAGGGCCTCATAGTCCGTGGGTTTAAGGACTCCACAGTCCGTATCAATGTGTGGTCATCGGGACCCGTCACCTCTTTGAAGACGTTGACGAATTACAACGCCAAGTATCAAAGGAGTTAAGAGATGTACCCTTAAACCAAGGTGGATTAAGTGATCTGTAGTCCAATTTGGAAACAAGACCAATTAATTATATTATGAGCCCATTGGCTCAGTTAAGTCTGAATTGAGGACTTATGGCCAGGTTGGGCTAAGTCCAATCATGTTTAGGATATTGGCCCTCTGTTGGTCCATTGAAGGAGAGGCTTTGCCTCTAGAAATTTAGCCAATTGGGCTAAAGCTAGTGTTGAACACTAGAGACCAACAGTGTTGAACACTGAGAATAAGATTAACAAGTTAGTGTTAAACACTAAAAGATAATCATTGTTGAACACTGGGACCAGAGTTTTCAAATTAGTGTTAAACACTAAGGCAAATCAGTGTTAAACACTGGGAACAAAGATTTCAAATTAGTATTAAACACTAAGGAAATCAGTGTTAAACACTGGGAGCAGAATTTTCCAAATTAGTGTTGAACACTAAGAAAATCAGTGTTAAACACTGGAAATGGAGTTTTCAAACTAGTGTTAAACACTGGGAGCAGATCATCAGTTTGATGTTAAATATTGTAAGAGAAGAGATCACGTGGGGGCACGTGATGGCATCCAAAAGGTGGGGCCAGATCCCCTTCATTTTGTTCTACAGATAAGTGTTTAACACTTTTAATTCTGAAGGCCATCACGTGTGGGCACGTGATGGGGGCTCACGTTTTGATCTGTTAGAATGTTCATTAGGGGTCACGTGGTGACACGTGAGGGCGCCCCAGAACCTCTTTTCTTTTATTTTTTCTTTGTGCGCTTTGGGGGTCACGTGGAGCACGTGAGGCGTTGTCTCAAAGTTCTTCTCTATGGATCTTTACAGGGGTCACGTGGTAGCACGTGACCCTGTTTCTTTGCCTGTTTGAAGATGTGTTTATCTTTTTAAGTTTAGTGCTAGGGTTTAACCCTATGAAGAATTAAATTCTTCATAGGGTTAAACCCTAGCGCTAAACTTTAGAGGAATGAAATTCCTGTTTTCTTCTGAAGAATTATATTCTTAGATAGGGTTAAACCCTAATTTCTTTTCTGTAGGAATTAAATTCCTCATGTATGTAAAGAATTGAATTCTGGCATAGGGTGAAACCCTAATTTCTTCTTTTTTAAGGGAATTAAATTCATGTTATTTTGACAGAATTAAGTTCTTAACTAGGGTTAAACCCTGGTTCTGTTCATTTTGAAGGAATTAAATTCCTATAACATAGGGTTAAACCCTAATTCTGTTTTAAAGGAATTAAATTCCTATAATTCTGTGAGAATTAAATTCTCAAACTTCCATTCCCTCTCTATGCTTTGGATTTGCATGGCAGGATCTCAATCCAATGAGAATTAAATTCTCAATTCATGGGGAGATGTGCACTTTGCAGATCCTCTACTATAGAGAGAACTAAGTTCTTCTTTTTAATATAAGAGTTAAACTCTTTTGAGAATTAAATTCTCTTTTTAAAAGCCTCTCCTTTCTTACCTAAGGTTTTCTTTTGCAGAAGATCAAATTCCTCCAAAGTCTCAAGGCTCTATATTTCTCTCTCTATGTCTCTCTCCCTCTCCCTCTGTATATCTCTTGGCTCCTATTTATAGGAGAAGGAGCAGAATCAATTAGTTTTAGTGAATCTTTCATTGAGAGATTTGATTTGTATTCATTAGAGATTTGATTTGCATTCATCATTCATTTGGACCTTTGGATTATTAGGTGAATTTTATTCACCATTGGATTTTAAATCCAAAGATATTCCTTTGTTATTTCGGTTAGATTTTAAGGGGAAATCTTTCCAAGTTCAAGATTTTTCCATAAATAGATGATATTTAATCACCTTTAAATTTTTAATCCAATCGGTTCCAAATAATCATTCTCGTTAGGAAAGATTTGAATGCTTTTCAGAATTTAATTCTGTTAAATAGAGAGGCTTTGCAAGCCGGTCACGTGTGACCACGTGACCCTTGATCACGTGTAGGCACGTGACCCCCTGGAGCGAGCTTTCTTCTCCTTTCTGCGCTATACTTTCTAGCCGCTGTTCAACCGTCACGTGCCAACACGTGACCCCTGGTCACGTGTGAGCACGTGACCCTTTCTGGAGCCTTTTTTTTGATTTAATCAAGGAGCTGAATCTGCCTTTGCCGCTGCTTTTAAATGTCACGTGCCAACACGTGACTGCTGGTCACGTGCTATCACGTGATGCCTTCTTCGTAAGCTTTCCTGATTTTAAATCAGGAAACAGTCACTTAACGATCAATGCTATAAACCAAGTAGGTGCCGAGAACGGTGTCAGCGGGGCTACGCCCCTAGAGAAAAGAGGTTATTTAATTAAGGAACTTCGCGAAAGCGTTGGAAAACCTCCCTCGAAATACCGACACCAGCCTGGCTGAACGGTTAAGCAAGTATTGTATGGTGAGAATAGTCCTGGCTGTAAGTCCACGTTGCCCACCCCGGTGCTTGCGGGGAGGCGGAAAACGGAATAAAAATCGGATTTTTATCATTTTAGGCAACATGGACTAGACAAAGAAGGATTTTTGCTAAACAAAAACAAGCTAAAGCTAACTAGAAACTAGCTAAAGGGTAGAATGGTTATACCTAGGGCTTTATGTCCTTCTCTCCTTGCTCCTTGGAGTGGTAGAAAGGGATCACCTTTGTCTTCTTCTTGTGTCGAAGAAGGATCCACTCGAAAGCCTCAACCTTTGGCTTCAACTTCAAGCTAGAAGTAACTAGGGTGCTAGAAGTGCTAGTCCTAAAACCCTAGATGAGAGTAAAGATTATCAAGAAGAGGTTTTTCTCAAGCTCAAGTGTTTCTCAACACATTAGAGGGGAGAGCTTGAGGGAGAGGAAGAACAAGAGAGAGAAAGTGAATGATAGAATGAGAGAATAATATGAAGCATTCTCACATATATGTGTGAATTATTATAAATTGATAATTAGTAAGATAATTGTCATGGCTTAATCAAGACATGACCATTATCATTTCATTTTTAATGCAAATTGCAAGGATCAAACAGCATCTTCCAAATGAAATGATGATGGTCAAAGTGTCAACCTAGGTCAACAAGTCAAGAAGATCAAATGGTCAACAACCATAACCATGCACAATTATATTAAACTAATATCAATTAGCCATAATACACACATAAGCATTAGGGTTAATAAAATGACAATGGTCATTAACCCTAATCAAAAGTCCTCTCCCTCTGTCTCAAGGAACTGTGCATACGCACCCGTATTCGTGATCCGAGGAACACGAATATAATGAGATAAAACCAATCCCAAATCATATACTAGGATCCGGCTTAAACCAAAGCTCGCTAGTATAAGCTGTCCGGACAGCAAACGTGCACGAGTGCGCGGATGTGAACGTACCCTGTCGCAAAACCATGCGACCTCTACTCATTTTGCCTAAAGGCGAATAGCTCTTTGTGTGGGACTCTAAAGACTCGACACTACGCTGGCAGTGGGTTTAACCACAGACCGCAAACGGCACTAGCTGTACGTAACGGTCTCCAGGTAGATGCCGATAAGAAGACTGACGAGGTAACCCCATCTGAACTCCTACTGAACCTGTATGTGACAGTCTCCGTACAGTCTGGTCTGTTCGTCTGATACATCACATGGCGGGCCTAGGGAGGCGGTGAACGTCAGTCCCCTAATAGCGGTACAAGTCGTGTCGGAATGTAGCCCAGAACACCCTGAGATAACACTGGAAACCTACCAGTATATCTCGCTTGCCCTAGCCAGGGACTACTCGTGTAATGGCTCTCCTAGACACAGCGCGATGTTAACCCCCAATACCGGGAGAGACGAATCCTGTCTAACCGTCACTGCCTCCAAGTGCTTCGGGACTGCACCCAAAAACTACCTGTTTGCACGACTCCTTTGAGCCGTGGTAGGGTAGTAATCAAAGTGCAGTGGGAACCCATTTGAGGCGAAGTGACAGTGTCAAGTCAGCGGACTAAGCTGTACTCATGTCACCTGGGAACTGATAACTGACGATAGGTATAATACTAACCAACAGTTCCCGACGAGTCCTGTCCAGTGTACTCGTAACCTAACGAGCACCCGCATACTATCTCAAGTACGACGTACTGACGGCTGTGGGACAGACCGTCTCCCACGCTGGGATGAGAAGCGCATACGCTAGTCTACTCTGGAGTATCGATGCCCTGTCTCGATAATCCAACGACTAGGGACCTGTATAAGGATGTGCTTATGGATTACCCAGCCCCCACGAGTGTGAGCGCCATCACAACGCTGGTAATCAAGCAAAGATCCTAAGGGCTCTACTAATATGTATATCAACGATATGCTAAAAAAAACACATGCACATATTAAAGCAGAGACAAACCAAGTAGCATACTACCATTTCGAGCAAGATTGTATATACAACTGTGAATATCCCAAGCTTCCATCAAGTAATATACAAACTAGTATGATACAGTAATGGCCTCTAGGGCATATACACTAACAATCTCCCACTTTACATAAGGCCATGTACTGGCGTATCGAAGACCTATCATCTCGATCAGCCGCTCGAGCTGAGTCTGGGGCAAGGCCTTGGTGAATGGATCTACAGTGTTATCTTCTGAAGCAGCCCTCCGAACCTCGATCTCCTGGCGATCCACAATCTCCCTGATCAGGTGATACCGCCTCAAGATGTGTCTGGATTTCTGATGGGACCTGGGTTCCTTCGCTAAAGCTATAGCCCCGTTGTTGTCGCAATACAGAGGTATTGGGTCAACAATGGACGGAACCACCTGAAGTTCTTTCAAGAACTTCCTCATCCAGACAGCTTCTTTTGCGGCATCAGATGCAGCGATGTATTCCGCTTCCATAGTCGAGTCAGCAACGGTTTCCTGTTTGGAGCTCTTCCAACACACCGCCCCTCCATTGAGGGTAAAGACAAAACCCGACATGGACTTGGAATCATCCTTGTCACTCTGGAAGCTGGAGTCAGCAAAGGCCTCAATCTGGAGGTCTTTTCCGCCATACACCACGAACATCTCTTTAGTCCTTCTCAGGTACTTGAGAATGTTCTTTACCGCTATCCAATGTTTCTCCCCAGGGTTTGACTGATACCTGCTTACCACACTCAGTGCATAAGCCACATCTGGTATGGTACACAACATCGCATACATTATAGAGCCTACCGCAGAAGCGTAGGGTATAATAGACATGCGATCCCTCTCCAAATCAGTCTTGGGAGACATCTCTTTGGAGAGGGTGATCCCGTGACAAGCCGGTAGATTACCGCGCTTGGAATCTTCCATACTGAATCTCTTCAGTATGGTGTCGATGTACCTGGACTGTGAAAGTCCTAATATCCTCTTGGATCTGTCACGATAGATCCGGATACCCAGAATGTATGAGGCATCACCCAGGTCTTTCATGGAGAACCTGTGTGACAAGAACCCCTTGACAGATTGTAGCATAGGAATGTCATTTCCTATTAAGAGAATGTCATCCACGTATAAAACGAGGAATACTACAGTTCTCGCTACAAATCTATAATAGATGCATGGTTCATCTGGATTTTTGATAAAGCCAAATTCCTTGACCGTCTCATCAAAATAGATGTTCCAACTCCGCGATGCCTGCTTCAGTCCATAAATGGACTTAAGCAGCTTGCACACCTTTCCGCTGCTCCCACTCTGAATGAAACCCTCTGGCTATTCCATATAGACACACTCCTCTAAATGTCCATTTAGAAAAGCGGTCTTTACGTCCATCTGCCAAATTTCATAATCGTGGAAAGCAGCAATGGCAAGAAGGATCCGAATGGATTTCAGCATAGCTACTGGAGAAAAGGTTTCGTCATAGTCCAAACCAGGTCACTGACGAAAACCCTTTGCAACCAGTCTAGCTTTATAGGTCTCAACCTGTCCATCTACACCAATTTTCCTTTTGAAGATCCACTTGCATCCTATGGGTTTACCCCATCTGGAGCAATGTCCAACGTCCATACTTTGTTGGTGTACATGGACTCCATTTCGGTCCACATTGCATCCAACCATTTTACCGAGTCGACGCTTTGAATGGCTTGCTGGAAGCTAGTAGGCTCATCACAATCTATGATGCAATCCTCTCTATCCCCGTCAATGAGAAAACCGTAGTATCTCTCGGGCGGATGAGACTGCCTACTACTCCTGCGGAGTGGCGTGGGAATGTCCTGATCTTTCGAACCCTCTGGTTCTACTAAGCTTTCAGTAATAGCTCGTGGTTCTGGAATTTCTTCCAGTTCTATTGCGCTCCCACTTATTTCTTTTTCTATGAACTGATGTTCCAGAAAATGGGCATTACGAGAAACAAGGACTTTTTGTTCCTCTGCGTAATAGAAAAGATACCCCCTGGAGTTCTTTGGGTATCCCACAAACTTGCACAGTACTGAGCGTGCCTCTAGTTTGTCCGTATGCTGCTTTTTGACATAAGCTGGACATCCCCAAACCTTCAAGTATTGAAGATAGGGTTTCTTCCCACTCCATAACTCATATGGTGTGGTAGGCACAGTCTTAGTGGGAACTCGGTTCAAAAGGTATGCAGCTGTTTCTAGCGCATATCCCCAGAACGATCGCGGCAACTCAGCGTTACTCATCATGGACGTACCATATCCAATAGGGTTCGGTTCCGTCTCTCCGATACACCGTTATGTTGCGGAGTGTATGGAGGAGTAAGCTGAGAGAGAATTCTATTCTCTTTTAAGTAACCCAGGAACTCGGCACTCAAGTATTCACCACCTCGATCAGATCTCAGTGCCTTGATACTTTTTCCTGTTTGTTTTTCTACTTCATTCTTGTATTCCTGGAATTTTTCAAAAGCCTCGGATTTATGTTTCATTAAGAAGACATAACCGTACCTTGAAAAGTCATCCGTAAAAGTAATGAAGTAAGAATAACCGCTTCGTGCATGTGTAGACATTGGACCGCACACGTCGCTGTGTACGAGTCCCAAGAGCTCGCTCGCTCTTACTCCGTGTCCAGTGAACGGAGTCTTTGTCATCTTTCCTTTGAGACAGGATTGACAAGTTGCATACGATTGATATTCGAACGGATCCAAATATCCTTCTGTATGTAACTTAGTCAACCTTCTCTCATTGATGTGACCCAGTCTACAATGCCATAAGAAAGTTTTATTGATTTCTGGAGACTTTCTTTTGTGTGTATTCTGAACATTGAAAATCTGTGGTTGGTTTAATACGTATATACCGTTGTTCAATGTACCTGACCCAATCAAAACTTGATTAAGGTGAATGTTCACTACATTACTTACAAATGCAAATTCATAACTTTCTTTAGATAATAAAGATACAGAAATGATATTATAGGTTGCATTTGGTACATAATAACAACTACGCAAAACCAAAAAGTGTCCATCCGACAGTCCCAGTTGATAGTCCCCCACGGCCTCAGCATCCATGCTAGCACCGTTTGCAACTCTGAGGGTCATGTCACCTGCCTTCAAAACTCTACGCTTTCTCAACGCCTGCAAAGAATTACAGATATGAGATCCTGATCCGGTATCCAATACCCAGGATGTAGAGTTTATTGATAGACAGTTTTCAATAACATACACACCTGAAGCTGAAGCCGCAACTCGCTTCAAATCCTGTGTTCTGGCCTTCCAAGCCTTGCAATCCTGTTTCCAGTGACCACTTTTGTGACAGTAGAAGCATTCTTCCTTCCCCACCAGCTTTCCCGCTACCTTTGTTGCTTTTCCTTTTCCCTTCGTATCCACTTTACTGACACCGCCTCTTGGTTTGGCGGGGGCTTTCTTCTTCTTACCCTTGGCTTTCGCCCTGGATCTAGAAGAGGAAGATCCTCCTACAAACAAAGTGGATGTCTTCCTACTTTTCTGTAGGGTGCCCTCTGCACTCCTCAACATGTTGAGGAGCTCTGAAAGTTCAACTTCCTTTTCCTGTAAGTTGAAGTTCAGAATGAACTGGGCGTAAGTGGAAGGAAGGGACTGGAGAATCAAGTCCGTATAGAGCTCATTCTCCAACGTGGTCCCAAGTTCCGCGAGCTCCTCTATGTAACCAATCATCTTAAGCACGTGTTCCGCTACCGATGATCCGACGGCCAACCTTGCCGAAAATAACTTCTTCGACACTTCGTATCTTGCGATACGAGACTGCTCTCCATACAGTTCTTTTGTATGAAGAAATATGGACTCTAGGTCCATATTCTCGTGCCTCCTCTGATGTTCGTTGTCCATCGAGGCAAGTACGGGGCATTTGGCCTTCGCGCAATCTATTTCCCAGGTCTTACGGATTTTCCTATCCGCGACACTGGTTTTGGGACCTAGGACAGGGGGAGCTTTGGTGGTAAGGAGATACCCCAGCTTGTCGTAAGTGATTGCCATCTTGACATTCCTGAGCCAATCTTTGTAGTTTGGCCCTGTCAGTATATTTTTATCTAGTAATAACTTAAGTCCGGTCATGTTGAATGGTCGCTGCAATTAGGAGAGAGAAAAGAAACACTTTAGCATGATGCTCTTGCAAGTTTAGAGTGGTTTTTAGTTTGTCTAAACAGGATGGCTCCCACTGTCTCTCGAATCCCTTCTCAAACCGTAAAGAAAGGATTAGTCAGGATCAATCTCACCGTACAATACTTGCTTAACCGTTCAGCCAGGCCAGTGTCGGTACTTCGAGGGAGGTTTTCCAACGCTTTCACGAAGTTCCTTAATTAAGTAACCTCTTTTCGCTGTGGGCATAGCCCCGCTAACACCTTTCTAGACACCTACTAGGTTTATAGCATTGATCGTTAAGTGAGAGTTTTCCCGAGGAGTAGCATATACTCACAGTTGGATCGGGATCCAAATATCATCGCGTGATAAAACCGAAGGAGTCCTACCAGAATTATCACACTCCAAATGGTATGCAGCGCTAGCAAGTTTCAGTACTTATGAAACTCCCGATGTGGATTTTTTCCCCATGCTCTTATGACCTTGACTTTGGCCAAAATATCATAAGTCACATGTCAAGTTCTACCCGTCATTCTCCTGGTTAATTTGGACCCACCCGTACCTACCCTTGACTTTGGCCAAAATGGCAGCACGACTGTCCCAAACCAACGCATCTATCTATGCTGCACATGAATACCCAATAGCTACCAATCACTATGCCTTGACTTTGGCCAAAATACATAGCTTGAATACTTTTGACCATTCATGTGAAATGACGGAGGGCTACGAATGGTTTTGGCGAAACCGTGAACGTAGTGAACTTGATATAATCGATGGAACGAGATAGCTTTTAAAAGGAGTGGTTCAAGCTCCGCGTTTAAAAGTTTAGTTTTGAAAAGAACCGAGTGGTTTTCAAAGTGTTCCAATCGACTTTTACTTGGTTTATTTTCTTGCATTAGTTCTTTTAATGCGTCCCATCATTTAATCCTACCATTGCAGAAAAAAACCAAAATATGACGTACGCTTATGCCATTCGCATTCGCCACGGGGCCCCGTCATCACCCGTTAGGTTACTTAACTAACGACAGAGCAGGGGCTGGGCTAGCGCGGCTGTAAAACATAAGCAACGCCTAAATAGTTTTAATATATAAATATATAGCAATGATAGACATTACAGATCACAGATGAATATATTGGATATACTAGGAATCCGCAATCCGTTCGAGCCTGCAACGAAAAGCGGATTACACGGTCGCGGTGAATAGCCAATACCCCACCCAAGACCCCTACGGGTGCGGCAAACTACCCGCCAAGTACCCGAAGCGAAGCAACCTCCCTCACCACCGTGAGTAGGCCACTCGGCACTTCGAGATACCCGGTAGTTTGTGCACCCTCTCCATGGGTCTATCCTAGGAGCAAAAACAGTAAAAAGAATTATACAATGACGGCTACAACCCCGACCCGGTTGCGCGGCCATACAAATAATAATACATTAATTTACATGTTACAATGAATGAAAGAAAAAGAAACACTCATCTCACATCCACCCCGGCTATTCACCCGCGACAATCCAACGCATTCATATACACATACCATCATCAAACACAGATCACAGATATGTATAACCCCCACTAATCGACATATAGCGATTAGCCGACGTTTAATACATATAAACATCACAGATATAACCCTTTAGTCAAAGTGTATTGAAGTTCGATCAAAAATACGGATTTATAGGCCCCCAAAAACAAATTTCTTTTCTGGAAAACCTGGGCACATATAAACCATCTTAAAAATCCCAAAACCATGCCAGAAGAACACTGCACCAAACTCGACCCAGAGCCGAGCCAAAACGGCCGCGGTTGCGCGGCAATAGCTTGCTATTGCCGCGGAACCGCGGCTCTTTGAGCGAGTCACTGGATCGTTTTTGGTGGCTTTCTTCACAAAACCCTGAGATGATTTTTGGAGTATGATTTATTTTATTTTGAACAGGAAAAATTTTAACAGAAACTTAGGGTTTTGATGTTTTGGTTTTTTGATTTTTCCGATCAAACTTCCATACACTTTTACTACCTAGCTAGTTTATGTTTAGTTACGCTCTGATACCACTGTAAGTCCACGTTGCCCACCCCGGTGCTTGCGGGGAGGCGGAAAACGGAATAAAAATCGGATTTTTATCACTTTAGGCAACATTGACTAGACAAAGAAGGATGTTTGCTAAACAAAAACAAGCTAAAGCTAACTAGAAACTAGTTAAAGGGTAGAATGGTTATACCTAGGGCTTTATGTCCTTCTCTCCTTGCTCCTTGGAGTAGTAGAAAGGGATCACCTTTGTCGTCTTCTTGAGTCGAAGAAGGATCCACCCGAAATCCTTAACCTTTGGCTTCAACTTCAAGCTAGAAGTAAGTAGGGTGCTAGAAGTGCTAGTCCTAAAACCCTAGATGAGAGTAAAGATTATCAAGAAGAGGTTTTTCTCAAGCTCAAGTGTTTCTCAACACATGAGAGGGGAGAGCTTGAGGGAGAGGAAGAACAAGAGAGAGAAAGTAAATGATAGAATGAGAGAATAATATGAAGCATTCTCACATATATGTGTGAATTATTATAAATTGATAATTAGTAAGATAATTGTCATGGCTTAATCAAGACATGACCATTATCATTTCATTTTTAATGCAAATTGCAAGGATCAAAGAGCATCTTCCAAATGAAATGATGATGGTCAAAGTGTCAACCTAGGTCAACAAGTCAAGAAGGTCAAATGGTCAACAACCATAACCATGCACAATTATATTAAACTAATATCAATTAACCATAATACACACATAAGCATTAGGGTTAATAAAATGACAATGGTCATTGATCAGTCGAAAATAATGTATTTTTAACACGGCAATTTTCCTATCATTTGCACTCATTTAGAAGTGTTCGGTATTCATATTTCACATATTAATAAAACAGTCGTAAAATATCAGATTACATGTGTTAGACCTTAAAACCGGTATTTCTAAGGAAATTGACTATATTTTATGGCATCGCAACATTCCTGTATTGCGCAACACTTGTGTCGAGATTTATGCAGGTAATTGCAGGAGCAAAGTCAAAAGAAGTTGATCAAAAATACGCCAACTCAATGATTTCAGATCTGGTAGCATTTCAGAAGGAGATATTAAATTAAACATATATTATAAAAGCCTAAAAGTCAGCCCAAGTTCAACACAGAAGACTCAAGCCATGAAGCTTCAAAAGAACCGCGGAACCGCGGCGGGAGCCGGCTTGCGCCGCGGTTCCGCGGCGGTTTGGCCACGTCAGCGCATAATTTTCAGTGCAGAATCTCAATCTCAAGGCCCACATTCATTTATGATATGTCAAATTCCAGAATTCTCCCGAAGCTACTGCCAGATCAGCAAAGATCATTAAGCAAGGCTAATCCTAATTAAGCTCCTAACTAATCTTTTCTAGAAGCTCCCTCCTAACTAATCACATCTAGAAGCTTCTCCTCTAACTAACTTTTGGAGGGAAATTCAAATTTCCTCAACAAACTTTTGGAGGGAAACTTAGAATTTGAAATTCTAGATCTAGGGTTTGGATATCTATAAATAGGAGCCTAGATCTAAGAGTTGAGGTTGTTCATTCTTACACCATTTTCTTCCACAAGTCTAGTGACAAGGCTTGTGCGAAACCCTAACCCTAATTCCACTCCAAATTCAAGATCTTGAGTACCAATCAAGCAAGAAGCCTTCAACCTTTTAGGAGCCGAGCCGATCTTCAATCGGGCAAGTGATCCAAGCCGATCCGCGACCCACGGAGACGAGCGAAGCCAAATCGACGATCGAGTTCTTCCTCTTGTAGTTCTTAAGCGAATGTAATGAAATTGTTGATATAAATAAAAGGTGAAATTCTTTAATCTTGCTTTCTTTTAAATTCTTGCATCATGATTCGATCTCAATTTATGATTATAGTTCTTGTTGTGATGTTTGAGTAAAACTCCGCTCATTAAGGGGTCGAGACGATCAATAGAATGATGATGTAACAAATCTTTAAACGATTCTTGAGTCCTACGAGTTTTGTAAACCCTAGCAAGTTCAAGAATCGATGACCTAGTTTCGTAGCGATGCTTTCTTGATTGTGATCGCTCGAAATTAGAGATCTACGATCGTTTCTTGAATTTACTAGAGGCTAGAATGTGAATGATATCGACGAAAGAATAAGGGATAAGATGAAACCCTAGCTTCATAAGAAATCCCTACTTCTCGATCGATCATCATCGATCTAGTATCAATTCATCGAAAGATAAGAATACGTAATTGTAATATTACATCACATCTATAGATCCGATCGATTCGTACGAGCCTCATTTAGATTCTTGATATTTGGTTGGAAAAATCATCAAACTATCAATTCTTGATTCTATCTTTTCTTGTTATTAGATCTAGATTTTCTAATTCTTGAACTTCGAATATAAATCATGAATTGTTTGTTTTCTTTTCTTTAATGTTTCGACTCATCTAATTCAAAAGACGAACTATTACACTGTCCCTGTGGACGATCCGCACTTACTAACGCGCTACAACCGATACCGTTATTGATTGCGGTCAAATATTTTTGGTTGTGATTTCTTTACAAATTTTCCCAATTACACATCACAAAAATATTAAATCAAATGGCGCCGTTGCCGGGGATCATTTGATTTACTTACACAATCGGAAATCATTCAAATCAAATGGCGCCGTTGCCGGGGATCGTGCGCTAATTGTTCGTATTTTGAAATTTGAATTGAAAAATTTATTCATTAAAATTTTTAGATCAAAATTCGCGCAAACCCTAATACGTGGTTGTGATTTGATTGCGAGGAAATCTGGAACTTGTGGAGCTGTGGAAAATTTTTTCTGCTAACTCCAGAGAGCTTTGTAAGTGAACAGGAGCTTGTACACAAAAATTGGTGCAGTGATCCCATTAGAAGACCGCGGTTCCGCGGCATTTGGGCGCTATTGCGGCGGATCCGCCGCAGTTTAAGTTGATCACTGCTTCAAATTTTCAGGTATACTTACATACTTTCTTATCTTCTCCTCTATCTGCTCCAATTAATAATTTCTTGCAGGTTTCTTTGCAAATAATCGCAGCGCGCAAAATAGCAAAATTAAAATTTGTGCGTATTTTTGATTTTTGGTTGTTTGCATATTAATACGGAAATTAAGGGGCACGGCCAAATCCAAATTAGGTGGGGATTTCATTACCCTTCCTAGGCCCCAAAAATCGCAAAACTTGCATCCGCATTGACCCACATTAACTAAAAAATATCTAGAGATGACTCTAAGGACCGTCGCGCTCAATTAGGACAAGAGAAGGCCGTGGGTAATTCATTGCTTATCCGCGTTTTCTTATGGTGCCTAAGGCGAGTGTGTCTAAGGCTAGTGGTTTTTAATTAGGCCCACTACTTACGTAGTGGGGTACCTTCCCACTTACCTGGCACTTATCCGGCCACAGGGGGACAAAGAGGCAGTAGAGGATTCTATCCTGCGACTTGTCTTTTGGCAGTTAGGAGCGGTCTAGAGCCTGACCTAGGTGACCATAGAATTAGGGTATTGCTTGTTGCATTTGTTGTGTCGCATCATATTTTTTCAAAAATCCGTATCAATTTTTAAAACAAACACCGCATTCATTCATCATTCCCCTAATTATAAATTCACGCTGCCACTTGTACTAACCCTTTTTAGTGCAAGATAGGCTGGACAACAGGATTCTAGTGCCTGTTCAGTCCGAGTCCCCCGATCGACCCTAAAGTCGGTATTTTTACATTTACCTTTTCTTTACCCACCACCACACCCACATCGATGGATCCGTCTCCATCGAACTTCTTTTCCACTACCCTGCCGCCGTCCGTTGGTGCGCAGAATCCACCTCGCATCTCTCTCCAAGAGAGGTGCTATCCTACACGAGGCCCCCTTTCCACCTGTCTTTCCATTCCACCAGCCAACGGGGAAAATTTTCAAATAAAACCCCAATACATCAACCTTCTACCCAAATTCCACGGTCTCGAGTCTGAGGATGCATACGTGTTTATCACGAAATTTGAAAATGTATGCGCAATGATGGGTACTTCACAGCTTTCTGTGGATGCTTTCCGTCTACGTCTTCTCCCATTTACCTTGTGCGATTTAGCCGAGAAGTGGCTATATAACACTACCGCACATTCCATTTCAAATTGGGACGAATTCGTCAAAGCATTCCTTAAGAAATTCTACCCACATCAAAAGACAGCTCGAGTCCGTAGCGAAATCTATCAATTCACCCAGCTTCCAAATGAAACATTCTCAAAATGTCTTGAACGTTTCAAGGATCTGTTAGTCCAATGTCCACATCATGGCATCCCGAGATGGGAACTGTGCCGAATCATCTATGAGGGCATTACTCCTTACACAAGACAGACCCTTGAATCCATGTGTCAAGGCAACTTTATGACCAAAGATGATGGGGAAGCCTGGGAATTCCTAGAAAATTTTGCAGAAAAATCTTTACAGTGGGAGGGTGTGAGTCAATCGTCTAGGGAAGGCAATGATATTTCCATAGGAGTTAGAGCTGACATTTCGGCTATGCAAAAGAAACTTGAAACTATGGAAAACAAATTTTTAGCCGCCCTAAGTCAAATATCACTCTCCAAAACTGTATGTGGCTGTTGTTCTGATCCGTCTCACTTGACGGAAGAGTGTCCGTTTCAAGGTCATGAGCATACCAATACCGCATTTCAAAGACCTAGAAACGATCCATCTTCCTCCACATATGATCAGGGTTGGAGGAATCACCCGAATTTTGCTTGGAACCAATCACAATCTCAAAACACGGTTCCAAATCCGAATCAATTCCAAAGGGCTCCTCCACCACCACAGCAACCACAATTGAGTCAGCACCCCTTTCAAGCACAAAATTTTCAAAACCCGGTCAACACACCCGCACCATCTAGTCCTTTGCAGTTGACCGGGACTGATGAATCCTATTCATTTGCACAATGCATGAATTTGGTCTTAACAAATATCATGCAAGTTTCGGCTGAAATGAAGTCTTCTGTCGATAAAATTGAGAAAAACTCAGCGTCCCAAGCTGAGAGTATCAAATCGATGGAAGCAGAAATTTTACGATTAAGAGCCGAAATGAGTACAAGAGAGAAAGGGAAACTTCCAGCTCAACCCTTACCTAATCCTGGCTATTCACATCATGTGGATGCAATCACGTTGAGATCTGGAAGAGTGCTTGACACTCACGTTGGGGAAGAGTTTGATGACACAGATAAATCAATCAATATCACCCCGGCTGAGACCTTTCCTCACACACACCCTTCTAATTCTGACCCCAGTTCTTCTACCCCACCACCTTCTTCCGAGCCTATTCTTCGTTTCCCAAAAGGCTCGCCACTTCAGCCCACCTCTTTTACCCCTCCACGGACGATCCCCACTTCTATTTTGGGATCGATTCCACAAACACTTCCTTCTCCTATGATGGACCCAGCGCTTATTGCTAAAGCACCTTATTGCTAATACACCAAATAAGCAAGCACATGAGTAATCGGTCGGTTAGTACCTCAAGAAGTATTAACGATCGCATGAAAGTGTATGAGCAAATTCATATAAATATTCATTAATTAAAAAGTACTGAGGCTGATGGGCAAGAGTATGATAGCTTGAATTGAATTCTCCGGGTGTAGGGATGTCCTTTACACACACGCAGGGTTATATGATCGATGTTTGGAAGAAAGATAGGAATGAAAAATAAGAAGATGTTTTATTGAGGGAGGACGTGATTTCTAACATCTTTTCATGACTATTAAGATAGGGCTCATGACAACCGAAAATCTAGCTTAGTTGGAAACCCTAATTTTCAAAGTTTTTCATTTACAATTCTTGTCTTTAAATGTAATATTCATGATCTTCCTTTTATTATTGGATTTTGTGGGTGCAATCCGCTGAAAACCCTCAGGAGACAACACTCCTCCTACTAGGGACACCTAGAGGTTTAAAGGCTTGTTGCACGTGCTCAGTGCAATCGTGTTGCCTACGAAAGTGTGCTAGTTAGTTTTTCTCTTTCTTTATTTTCTCCTTCTTTTTAATAAAAAGTTCACTCGAGACGATCGAAATTAAGTTTGGGGGAATTTGATCGGTCGAAAAAAAATGTATTTTTAACACGGCAATTTCCCTATCATTTGCACTCATTTAGAAGTGTTCGGTATTCATATTTCACATATTAATAAAACAGTCGTAAAATATCAGATTACATGTGTTAGACCTTAAAATCGGCATTTCTAGGGAAATTGACTATATTTTATGGCATCGCATCATTCCTGTATTGCGCAACACTTGTGTCGAGATTTGTGCAGGTAATTGCAGGAGCAAAGTCAAAAGAAGCTGATCAAAAATACGCCAACTCAATGATTTCAGATCTGGTAGCATTTCAGAAGGAGATATTAAATTAAACATATATTATAAAAGCCCAAAAGTCAGCCTAAGTTCAACACATAAGACTCAAGCCATGAAGCTTCAAAAGAGCCGCGGAACCGCGGCGGGAGCCGGCTTGCGCCGCGGTTCCGCGGCGGTTTGACCACGTCAGCGCATAATTTTCAGTGCAGAATCTCAATCTCAGGGCCCACATTCATTTATGATATGTCAAATTCCAGAATTCTCGCGAAGCTACTGCCAGATCAGCAAAGATCATTAAGCAAGGCTAATCCTAATTAAGCTCCTAACTAATCTTTTTTAGAAGCTCCCTCTTAACTAATCACATCTAGAAGCTTCTCCTCTAACTAAGTTTTGGAGGGAAATTCAAATTTCCTCAACAAACTTTTGGAGGGAAACTTAGAATTTGAAATCCTAGATCTAGGGTTTGGATATCTATAAATAGGAGCCTAGATCTAAGGGTTGAGGTTGTTCATTCTTACACCATTTTCTTCCACAAGTCTAGTGACAAGGCTTGTGCGAAACCCTAACCCTAATTCCACTCCAAATTCAAGTTCTTGAGTACCAATCAAGCAAGAAGCCTTCAACCTTTTAGGAGCCGAGCCGATCTTCAATCGGGCAAGTGATCCAAGCCGATCCGCGACCCACGGAGATGAGCGAAACCAAATCGACGATCGAGTTCTTCCTCTTATAGTTCTTGAGTGAATGTAATGAAATTGTTGATATAAATAAAAGGTGAAATTCTTTAATCTTGCTTTCTTTTAAATTCTTGCATCATGATTCGATCTCAATTTATGATTGTAGTTCTTGTTGTGATGTTTGAGTAAAACTCCGCTCATTAAGGAGTCGAGACGATCAATAGAATGATGATGTAACAAATCTTTAAACGATTCTTGAGTCCTACGAGTTTTGTAAACCCTAGCAAGTTCAAGAATCGATGACCTAGTTTCGTAGCGATGCTTTCTTGATTGTGATCGCTCGAAATTAGGGATCTACGATCGTTTCTTGAATTTACTAGAGGCTAGAATGTGAATGATATCGACGAAAGAATAAGGGATAAGATGAAACCCTAGTTTCATAAGAAATCCCTAATTCTCGATCGATCATCATCGATCTAGTATCAATTCATCGAAGGATAAGAATACGTAATTGTAATATTACATCACATCTATAGATCCGATCGATTCCTACGAGCCTCATTTAGATTCTTGATATTTGGTTGGAAAAATCATCAAACTATCAATTCTTGATTCTATTTTTTCTTGTTATTAGATCTAGATTTTCTAATTCTTGAACTTCGAATATAAATCATGAATTGTTTGTTTTCTTTTCTTTAAAGTTTCGACTCATCTAATTCAAAAGACGAACTATTACACTGTCCCTGTGGACGATCCGCACTTACTAACGCGCTACAACCGACACCGTTAATGATTGCGGTCAAATATTTTTGGTTGTGATTTCTTTACAAATTTTCCCAATTACACATCACAAAAATCATTAAATCAAATGGCGCCGTTGCCGGGGATCATTTGATTTACTTACACAATCGGAAATCATTCAAATCAGTCATTAACCCTAATCAAAAGTCCCCTCCCTCTGTCTCAAGGAACTGTGCATACGCACCCGTATTCGTGATCCGAGGAACACGAATACAATGAGATAAAACCAATCCCAAATCATATACTAGGATCCGGCTTAAACCAAAGCCCGCTAGTATAAGCTGTCCGGACAGCAAACGTGCATGAGTGCGCGGATGTGAACGAACCCTGTCGCAAAACCATGCGACCTCTACTCATTTTGCCTAAAGGCGAATAGCTCTCTGTGTGGGACTCTAAAGACTCGACACTACGCTGGCAGTGGGTTTAACCACAGACCGCAAGCGGCACTAGCTGTACGTAACGGTCCCCAGGTAGATGCCGATAAGAAGACTGACGAGGTAACCCCATCTGAACTCCTACTAAGCCTGTATGTGACAGTCTCCGTACAGTCTAGTCGTTCGTCTGATACATCGCATGGCGGGCCTAGGGGGCGGTGAACGTCAGTCCCCTAATAGCGGTACAAGTCGTGTCGGAGTGTAGCCCAGAACACCCTGAGATAACACTGGAAACCTACCAGTATATCTCGCTTGCCCTGGCCAGGGACTACTCGTGTAATGGCTCTCCTAGACACAGCGCGATGGCAACCCCCAATACCGGGAGAGACGAATCCTGTCTAACCGTCACTGCCTCCAAGTGCTTCGGGACTGCACCCAAAAACTACCTGTTTGCACGACTCCTTTGAGCCGTGGTAGGGTAGTAATCAAAATGCAGTGGGAACACACTTGAGGCGAAGTGACAGTGTCAAGTCAGTGGACTAAGCTGTACTCATGTCACCTGGGAACTGATAACTGACGATAGGTATAATACCAACCAACAGTTCCCGACGAGTTCTGTCCAGTGTACTCGTAACCTAACGAGCACCCGCATACTATCTCAAGTACGACGTACTGACGGCTGTGGGACAGACCGTCTCCTACGCTGGGATGAGAAGCGCATACGCTAGTCTACTCCGGAGTATCGATGCCCTGTCCCGATAATCCAACGACTAGGGACCTGTATAAGGATGTGCTTATGGATTACCCAGCCCCCACGAGTGTAAGCGCCATCACAACGCTGGTAATCAAGCAAAGATCCTAAGGGCTCTACTAATATGTATATCAGCGATATGCTAAAAAAAAACACATGCACATATTAAAGCAGAGACAAACCAAGTAGCATACTACCATTTCGAGCAAGATTGTATATACAACTGTGAATATCCCAAGCTTCCATCAAGTAATATACAAACTAGTATGATACAGTAATGGCCTCTAGGGCATATACACTAACACTGGCTAGTTCTTCCTTTTTGGTTTGAGGACGGATTTGAGAAACAGTGGGAGCCATCCAGTTTAGATAAACTAAAAACCACTCTAAACTTGCAAGAGCATCATACTAAAGTGTTCCCTCTCTCTCCTAATTGCAGCGACCCAGAACATGACATGCCTTAAGTTACTACTGGAAAAAAATATATTGGCAGGGCCAAACTATAAAGATTGGCTGCGGAATTTCAAGATGGCTTTGACTTATGACAAATTGGGGTATGTCCTTACTACTAAGGCACCTGCTGTCCCTAGTCCAAAATCCAGTAATGTGGATAAGGAAATCCGCAAGACCTGGGAGTTAGATTGCGCGAGGGCCAAATGCATCGTGCTTGCCTCTATGAATAATGAACATCAGAGGAGGCACGAGGATATAGATCTTGAATCCATATTTCTCCACACCAAGAAACTGTATGGAGAGCAATCTCGTATAGCAAGATACAAGACCTCGAAGAACTTGTTTCAGTCGAGGATGGCCATCGGATCATCTGTAGGAGAACATGCCCTAAAGATGATTGGCTATATAGAAGAGCTCGCGGACCTCGGGACGACTTTAGAGAACGAGCTCTATACAGACTTGGTTCTTCAGTCCCTTCCTTCCACCTACGCCCAGTTTATTCTGAATTTCAACATTCAAGGAAAAGAAGTTGATCTTCCAGAACTCCTTAACATGTTGAGGAGTGCAGAGAGCACCTTGCAGAAGGCAAGGGAAACACCCGCTATATTTGTTCGCGGTGCTTCCTCTTCCGGGTCCAAGGCTAGGGCCAAAGGAAGGAAGAAGAAGGCCGCTACCAAACCTAGAGGAGGTGTTGGTAAGATGGGAGTCAAGGGAAAGAAAAATATTGCGGTGCCAGTAGTGGAAAAGGACGATTGCCTCCACTGTCGTAGGAAAGGGCACTGGAAGAAAGATTGCAAAGCTTGGATTGCCAAGAACCAAGGACCGAAGCAAGCCGTGGCTTCGACTTCAGGTGTGTTTGTAATTGAAAATTGTCTGTCAATCAACTCTACTTCCTGGATATTGGATACCGGATCAGGATCTCATATATGCAATTCATTGCAAGCACTGAGAAACCTTAGAGTGCTGAAGGTTGGTGGTATGACCCTCCAGCTTGCTAACGGAGCTAGCGTGGGTGCTGTGTCCGTAGGGGATTATCACCTTGGATTGACGAGTGGACATATTTTGGTTTTGCATAACTGTTTTTGTGTACCCATTTTAATGTGTAATATCATATCAGTTTCGTTGTTATCAAAAGAAGGTTATGATTTCACGTTTGTAAGCGATATTGTTAACATCCACCTTAATCATGGATTGATTGGGTCCGGTACACTAGATAGCGGGATATATGTCTTAAAACAATTACAGATTTTCAATGTCCAGAACACACTAAAAAGAAAGTCACCAGATTTAAATAAGGCTTTCTTATGGCATTGTAGACTAGGTCACATCAATGAGACAAGGTTAACTAAGTTACATAGAGAAGGATATTTGGATTCGTTCGAATATCAATCTTATACCACTTGTCAATCATGTCTCAAAGGAAAGATGACAAAGACTCCATTCACTGGACATGGAGTAAGAGCGAGCGAGCTCTTAGGACTCATACACAGCGATGTATGTGGTCCAATGTCTACACATGCAAGAAGTGGTTTTTCATATTTCATTACTTTTACGGATGATTACTCTAGGTACGGATTCATTTTCTTGATGAAAAATAAATCCGAGGCTTTTGAGAAATTCCAAGAATATAAGAATGAAGTAGAAAACCATACCGGCAAAAGTATCAAGACACTATGATCTGAACGAGGTGGTGAATACTTAAGTGCCGAGTTCCTAGGTTACCTAAAAGAGAAAGGAATTCTCTCTCACCTTACTCCTTCATACACTCCACAGCACAACGGTGTATCGGAGAGACGGAATCGAACCCTATTGGATATGGTATGTTCCATGATAAGTAATGCTGAGTTACCGCGATCTTTCTGGGGTTATGCGCTAGATTCAGCTGCATATCTTTTGAACAGAGCTCCTACCAAGACTGTGCCTACTACGCCATATCAGATGTGGAGTGGGAAGAAACCCTATCTTCAGTATCTGAAGATATGGGGATGTCCAGCTTTTGTTAAAAAGCAGCATGCGGACAAACTCGAGGCACGATCAGTACAGTGTAAGTTTGTGGGACATCCAAAGAACTCCAAGGGGTATTTCTTCTATTACGCAGAGGAATAAAAGGTTTTTGTTTCTCGTCATGTCCATTTTCTAGAACAGCAGTTTTTAGAAAAGGAAACAAGTGGGAGTGAAATAGAACTGGAAGAAATTCCAGAACCACAAACTACTACTGAAAGTTTGGTAGAACCAGTAGTTCAAGAAGAACAGGACATTCCCGCACCCCTCCTCAGGAGTAGTAGGCCGTCTCATCCGCCTGAGAGATACTACGGTTTTCTCATAGATGGGCATGGAGAGGATTGCGTCATTGATGATGATGAGCCTCCTAGCTTCCAGCAGGCCATCCAGAGCGGCGACTCGGTACGATGGCTAGATGCAATGCGAAACGAAATGGAGTCCATGTACACCAACAAAGTATGGACTTTGGACTTTGCTCCAAATGGGGTAAAACCCATAAGATGCAAGTGGATCTTCAAGAAAAAGATTGGTGTAGATGGACAGGTGGAAACCTATAAGGCTAGATTTGTTGCAAAGGGTTTTCGTCAAAGACCTGGTTTGGACTATAACGAAACTTTTTCTCCAGTGGCTATGCTTAAATCCATTCGTATCCTTCTTGCCATTGCTGTCTTCCATGATTATGAGATCTGGCAGATGGATGTAAAGACGGCTTTTCTAAATGGTAATTTAGAAGAGTGCGTCTATATGGATCAGCCAGAAGGTTTCAATCAGAGTGGGAGCAGCGGGAAAGTGTGCAAGTTGCTTAAGTCTATTTATGGACTAAAGCAGGTATCGCGGAGTTGGAACATCTGTTTTGATGAAACGGTCAAAGAATATGACTTTATCAAAAATCCAGATGAACCATGTATATATAGTAAAATTGTAGCACGAACTGTAGTATTCCTCGTCTTGTACATGGATGATATTATATTGATAGGAAATGACATTCCTATGCTACAATCTGTCAAAGGATTCTTGTCACACAGGTTCTCCATGAAAGACCTGGGTGATGCCTCTTACATTCTGGGGATCCGGATCTATCGTGATAGATCCAAGAGGATGTTGGGACTTTCGCAGTCCAGGTATATCAACACTATACTGAAAAGATTCAGTATGGAAGATTCTAAGCGCGGTAATCTACCGGCTTGTCATGGAATCACCCTCTCCAAAGAGATGTCTCCCAAGACTGATTTGGAAAGGGATCGCATGTCTATTATACCCTATGCTTCTGCGGTAGGCTCTATAATGTATGCGATGTTGTGCACCAGACCAGATGTAGCTTACGCACTGAGCGTGGTAAGCAGGTATCAGTCAGACCTAGGGGAGAAGCACTGGATAGCAGTAAAGAACATTCTCAAGTATCTGAGAAGGACTAAGGAGATGTTCTTGGTTTACGGTGGAAAAGACCTCAAGATCGAGGCCTTTGCTGATTCCAGCTTCCAGAGTGATAAGGATGACTCCAAGTCCATGTCAGGTTATGTCTTTACCCTCAATGGAGGGGCGGTGTGCTTGAAGAGTTCCAAGCAGGACACCGTTGCTGACTCAACGATGGAAGTGGAGTATATTACTGCTTGCGATGCCGCAAAAGAAGCGGTCTTGATGAAGAAGTTCCTAACAAAACTTCAGGTGGTTCCTACCATTGTTGATCCAATACCTCTGTATTGCAACAACAACGGAGCTATAGCTTTAGCAAAAGAACCCAGGTCCCATCAGAAGTCCAGACACATCTTAAGGCGGTATCACCTGATCAGGGAGATCATAGATCGCCGAGAGATCGAGGTCCAGAGAGTTACTACAGAGGAGAACACTGCTGATCCATTCATAAAGGCCTTACCTCAGATTCAGTTCGAGAGGCTACTCGAGATGATCGGTCTTCGATACGCCAGTACATGGCCCTAGTGCAAGTAGGAGATTGTTAGTGTATATGCCCTAGGGGCCATTATTGTATCATACTAGCTTGTATATTACTTAATGGAAGCTTGGGATATTCACAATTATATTAACAGTCTTGCTAAACATGGTAGTATGCTACTTGGTTTATATCTATCTTAATATGTGTGTACGTATTGATAGAGCCCTTAGGATCTTTCTTGACTACCAACGTTGTGATGGCAGTCACACTAGTGGGAGCTGGGTAGTCTACAAGCACATCCTTTTTCAGGTCCCTAGTCATAGGATTATCGAGACAGGGCATCGATACTCTGGAGTAGACTAGTGTGTACGCTTCTCATCCCAGTTGGGGAGATGGTCTGTCCCACAGCCATCAGTACGTCGTACTGGAAATAGTATATATGTGCTCGTTGGGTTACGGGTACACCGGACAGGACTCGCAGGGAACTGTTGGTTGGTATTATACCCGTCGTTAGTTAACAGTTCCCAGGTGACATGAGTACAACATAGTCCGCGGACTTGACACTGCTGCTTCGCCTCGAGTGTGTTCCCACTGTTCTTAGATTGCTACCCTACCACGGCTCAAAGGAGTCGTGCAAACAGGTAGCAGTTGGGTGCAGTCCCGAAACACTTGGAGGCGGTGGCGGTTAGACAGGATTCGTCTCTCCCGGTATTGGGAGTTGATATCGCGCTGTGTCTGGAGAGCCATTACGCAAAGTCTCTGGCCAGGGCAAGCGAGATTTACTGGTAGGTTTTTCAGTAGTTTCTCAAGGTGTAATGGGCTTCGCTTCGACACGACTTATACCGCTTTTAGGGGACTGACGCTTGCCGCCCCCTAGGCCCGATATGCGATAGTCCTAGACGAACAGACCGGACTGTATGGAGATTGTCACATCAGGCTCAGTAGGAGTTCGGATGGGTTTTCTCATCGGCCTTCTTATCGACATCTACCTGGGGACCGTTACGTACAGCTAGTGCCGCTTGTGGTCTGTGGTTAAACCCACTGCCAGCGTAGTAGTCGAGTCTTTAGAGTCCCACACAGAGAGTTTCCCTGCTTCGGGTGAAACGATATAGAGGTCGTATGGTTTTACGACAGGGTTCGGACGCATACGTGTTTTTACGCACGTATGATGTTTGGACAGTTTTAACTAGCGGGCTTTAGTTTAAACCAGATTCTAGTATTGGATTATTGGATTTATACAGTCTCAGTATTTCCGTGTTTTCACGGATGAGAGGGGAATTCTCGTAATTTGTCGAGAACCTTCTAGAAGATTGATAAGTTGGATGCTTAGATGTTATTTGCATTAAATGGATTAGTGACTCATGAGATGAATCATTCAAATGAGTTAATGAAGCATTTATTGCTTAATGACTCACTTGATGATTCATTGCATATATTAAATGAAGCATGGTTGTTAATATCATTTAAATGATTTATTTGATATTCTTTATGCTTCATCATATATTGAAAATGAGAAATAATTCATTTCATTCTCACTCTCACCTTCTCTCTCCTCAAGCTCTCTCTCTTCAAACCCTAACCCTAACCTCTCATGTGTTGAGATCAAGAGTTAGCAAGACTAATTGATCCCTAATCCCACTCTATATCCCCTAGGTTGCTTTGATTAGCACTTTTAGTAACCTAGTTACCTCAAGTTAGAGGTCAAGATTGGAGTAGTAGCTCTCGGGTGGATCTTCTATCACAAAGGGGAGGCCGACGAGGAGGTGGTCAACGAGAAGAAGAAGGACTTGGTTCATTAGGTATAATCTTCTTTCATAGTAGCTAATCCCTCCTATGATGTTGTTAGTTAGGGGTTGGCAAAGATCCGTAAGTTAGTCGATGTTAGTTTAGACAAAAATGATTGTTTTAACTATTCCGCCTCCCCGCAACTCGTGGGGTGTCTAACGTCGACTTACACAAAAGGTCCGACGCAGAGGCAGAAACAAACCAAAGAGCTAGAAAGGCGTTCGACAGCGACAAAGCGGGTCCAAGAAGCCACGCGATCAGGAATCGAGCAGTCCGGATTCGTCTCTTATGAAAAAGATGAGTCGAGAATATTCTTTTCCTCAAGACAAGACAAGAAAGATATTCGAACTCGTCATAAAACATCAAATGATTACCCTCCTGGAGTCTAAGCACCCTGAGCAAGCAGGCGAAGTCTCTCACCTGGACTACTGCTCCTATCACAGGGCAATAGGGCATCCTATTGAAGACTGCTTCACATTTAAAGATTTGGTAGAAGACCAGTACCGACAAGGCCGGTTCTCTCTATCCAGCAGCTGGAGGGTAACCCCGCCGCAGAAGCATGTACCCAAATCCCTGAGAATAGAACTAGATCATCATCGGTCTTGGAAGCGAGCTCGTACCTGTCACGTGATAACACTGTCAAAAGAGGAGCCCGAGAATGTGGATGAACTCCCCTGGTGCTTCGGAAACGATGATGACGAGGTAATCTCAGAATTTCCACCGGTATCAAAAGAGCTGGAAGATGGAATACATACTACTGCAGATAACCTCAAAAAAATTGATTTGGGGACGGCAAGTGACCCGCGACCGACATTCGTTAGTGAGCTATTTTCTGAAGAAAGGGTGGCTGCACTAAAAGACGTGCTTATGCAGTATAGAGATTGCTTCGCATGGAATTATTCCGAGATGCCAGGAATAGATCCAGAGATTGCTGTCCACAAATTGGCAATATCCCCGGACGTTAAGCCAATCAAGCAAGCACCGAGGTGAATGCGGCTCGAGCTTGAGATGAGCATCAACACCGAGGTCAAAAAGCTAATCGACTCCGACTTCATCCAGGAGGTTCAATATCCTGACTGGATCGCTAACATTGTCCCAGTGATGAAGAAAAATGGGACGGTACGCATCTGCGTAGACTTTCGGGATCTCAATAAAGCTTGCCCGAAGGATGATTTTCCCATACCAGTCACCGAGCTGATGATAGACAATACGTCCACTCATGAAGTTTTCTCCTTCATGGACGGCTCGTCATGATACAACCAGATAAAGATGCATCCCGAAGACCAGAAGCACACTGCTTTCCGGACCCCTTTGGGTATATTCTGCTACAAGGTGATGCCCTTCGGTCTAAAAAACGCCGGAGCCACCTATCAGAGGGCCATGACGAAGATTTTTGATGATCTCATACATGAAATCGTCGAATGCTATATTGAAGACCTTGTAGTAAAAAGAAAATCATACGAGGAACATTTAGAGCATCTGAAGATCGTATTTCAACGCCTCCGACAATACAACTTGAAGATGAACCCTCTCAAGTGTGCGTTCGGAGTTTCCTCCGGCAAATTCCTAGGATTCATCGTCCGACACCGAGGCATTGAGATAGATCCGTCAAAGATCAAGGCGATCATGGAAATGCCTCCACCAAGGATGCCTTGGATGAAACCCGGCTCATAGCGCAACAAAATCTGGAAACCTATAAAACAAAGATGACGCGCTCATATGAAAGATTGACTAGGCCGAGAACATTCCGCCAAGGCGAACTCATGCTAGTGGTCAAGAGACCTATGATCCACAATCGTGCTAAACGGGGGGAAGGCCCGTATATCATAGACAAAGTCTACCAGGGTGGAACTTACCTACTCAAGGACATGCATGGTGAAAGACCTTTCAGGCCAATAAACGGTCACTTCCTAAAGAAATACTACGCCTAACGAGTCATGGCCTAGATCAATGATAGATGACGACGACTATGTCCGCTCTCTATCTTCCTAAGCCTAAACTCTATAAGTAATAGCCGGCTCCCTAAACAACGAACCGAAACGTCCTTAAACTAACAATGGACCGAAACGTCCTTAAACTAACGATGGACCACTATGTCCTAAAACTCTAGCTGTTGACCAAGACGTCGATAAACTACTGTGGGTTACAGCATCCCAAAGCTGATAAAAAAAGGTATGTCCATAAGCAAAAGGGCACGGATGAAAACCCGCAAGGGCTCCGTGAGTAAAAACAGCAGGACTACTGGCGAGTTTTGTGAAAAACCGAAAGGGCGCAATCTCATCAAAGGACACTTGCAAGGTCCTCTCGACCTTGTGAGGAGAAACCACCTATGTGAGATCCTTACGACTCACAAGGGAGAAACACACTTAGGGATCCCCACGATACCAAAGGAGAAATTACACTTGCGAGATCCTCACGACTCGAAAGGAGAACCCTCTTATGGGACCCTCACGGCTCATAAGATTCAAAAGTCTTAAGCTACAGGGATCTAAACCTATTCTTAAGCATCCACCACAACCTCCAGTATTGCCCTACAAGCGGCTCAATGCTGACCCTTGTATACAATCCACGAGCGCGATTAAACATTTCCTTAACAAAGTCCCATCCGTGACTAGGAATATGTTTGCACGGTGAACCCCCTTGTAAGCCCTCTCGACTTATAAGGAGAAAGCACTCTTGTAAGATCCTTACGACTTATAAGAGATCATGCACTTAGGAATCCTCACGATTCTTAAGGAGAAAACGCACCTACGAGATCCTCACGACTCATAGGGAGAAATACCTTTATGAGACCCTTACGGCACATGAAGTCAAAAGCCTTAGTCGACAGGATCTTAACCCTGTTTGCTAAGCCACCTTTGTTCGACATCGACAAAGGCAAATGATGATTCGCTCCTGGCAATATTCCAGTTATAGCAGTGCTGATGACGAAATCGGTGTCTAATTCCAAATTTGCAGTAAGAAGCTAGCAAGCCACACATGCATACGAAATAGCCGAAATGATGGGACAACTTGCAAATCAGCAAGTGAAAAAAAATGTATGCATGCAAAATTACCAAAATGATTGGGCAACTCGCAATAAAAAGTAACGAGTAAAAATAAAATAAATAGCCGAAATGATTGGGTACCACGAAAAATAGCCGAAATGATTGGACAATCGCGACTTTCGCGATATAAAAGCTGAAATGATAGAGCATCGCGGAAAGAAATTAAAAAAATGAAATTTATGCCCTACAGGTGATATCATATCAATCCCTGTATACAATCCAGGGGCGCAAACAAATAAGGAACCACACCTTCCCTCCCCAGGCTCTATCAGAAGAAGAAGCCAAATCTCAACGGTTCACAGACAACCTAGAGACTACTTCGATATTCGTCTCATTACAACAGACGCTACGTCATCCACATGACCCCGTTCGGAAATACGTCATCCATATGACCCCGTTCGGAAATACATCATCCAGATGACCCCGTTGCGGAAATACGTCATCCAGATGATCCCGTCGCGGAAATACGTCATCCACATGACCCCATTCAGAAATACGTCATCCACATGACCCCGTTCGGAAATACGTCATCCACATGACCCCGCTCGGAAATACGTCATCCACATGACCCCGCTCGGAAATACGTCATCTACATGACCCGTTCGGAAATACCTCATCCACATGACCCCGCTCGGAAATACGTCATCCACATGACCCCGTTCGGAAATACGTCATCCATATGACCCCGTTCGGAAATACGTCATCCATATGACCCCGTCACGGAAATACGTCATCCATATGACCCCGTTTCGGAAATACGTCATCTACATGTCAATCCCACTAAACACTTACGGATCCTCTCGATTCATAAGGAAGAAAACTCTCTTATAAGATCCTTACGACTTATAAGGGAAAACGCACTTAGGAATCCTCACGATTCCTAAGGAGAAAATACACCTACGAGATCCTCACGACTCGTAGGGAGAAAAATCTTTATAAGACCCTCACGGCTCATAAAGTTGAAAATTCTTAGGCAGCAGATCTGAACCTATTTCCTAAGCCATCACTACCTCTCGGAGAATCTAAAATGGACAGCTATATGCTATCTACAGGCCACACTTGCTAAAATCACATGGCAACAACACGCAAGGAGCAGAAAGCGACAAGGAGAACATTTGATTTGCATTTAATTAAAGCGTTCGAGACATACCCGTTCATGAATATGCAAAACATTTAGTACATAAAATAAAACAAGCTGAAATGAAGAATTTTCCATTCATACTTCGAAAAATTTCTTACAATTATGAAAGCAGTAAAAAAAAAACATTATCAAAATGATTACAATGGCAAAACCTCAGATCCGGGACACGGATTGAGGAATTCAAATGTGACATTGTTCAGAATCTTCCAGACCTTTTGAACCATCCTAGTATGCCTTTTTTCGCGATCACAAGCGTCGGGATCCTCACGGATGTCCTCCACCCTCCAATAGGCAACAAGTATGGCCGCCTGTTGAAAAGCCTGATGCAAAAGATCGACAAGATTGTCTCGCCTTCTCTTTGAGATTAGGCCCATCAGATACACCGAGTGCACCTTATCCTCGGCAGCATCCAATGCCTTAAGCGGCATGCTGGTACAGAATAAAGGAAGCGCTTCCCAGACGCTCCCACGATAAGCTTCAGGAGAGAGGAACGTCGATGAAGCAGTCGACCATTGTATGCGTCAAAGCGACTCAGGATTTCGGCACACTGGGCGTTTGTGAATTCTCGATTTTGAGAACGGCCGAGTGAGCGGATGTTTCCGTAAGAGATAATCTCATCAACGTCATACATATGAGCGTCCATAACTCCTGAGAAAGAAAATCAACAAGAATTAGCGGACAGACTGATTAAGCAAATTCTTATTAAAAACAGGCACAGGGATTTAAACGACTCTTGATATCCCCATGGAGAAAACGAATTCTAATTATGACACCTAATAAATTCGAATTTGTAAGAAATCCTAAAAAGGGAGTCTCATTTAATAAGCAACCCTTCGGGTCAAAGAGTTAAACTCCTTGAGAGCAATGCTCTAAAAACAAGAATGACACCTGTCAAAGTCAATTATGAAAGGAATTTAAAGAGATTCCCCGAGAAGGTCAAGAGCCTGGCTCTGTAATGATGATGGAAAAACCCATCAGAAAAGAAAATTAAAATAAATTAATTTTTATGAATTAAAAAATTCTGGGATCTTCAAAATCCATGAAAAACTCTTAAGAGTTCTTCATCAAGGATTAAGAAATCTACATGTGGGCAAAAGAGCAAAGCTCTGATTCATAGACTATGAAACCTAAGAAAAGATCTCTTTAGATCTATGGGTTCATGAGAGCAAAGCTCTGCTGATGAAACCCTAAATGGGTTTTCTTTAGACCAAAAATCTATGAAGAGCAAGGCTCTGTTAAATGGGTAAACCCTAATTTATTAAAAACTCTTAATTTTACCTAAGTTTTGACAGAGTTTTACTCTTAAAAAGTTGGTAAACAAAAGAGCTATGCTCTGTGGGAGAATGAAATTCTCAAAAAACAAGAAGGAGATGAACAATGGTCATCTTAGAGGGCCAAAGGCCCTATTCATAGGCATTGTGAGCCATTTCAACTTCCAAAAGTTGATTCAACGGCTAAGATGCTACCCCCGCCGCACTCACGTATGGGCCACGTAAGCGCAACGGTAGGGGCATTTGTTTCCCCAATCAGAGCAAAGCTCTGTTCAAATTCTAAGATTGGAAATGAAGCGACGCTTCTGCTCCCCCCAATCAGAGCAAACCTCTGTTTAAAAATTCAAAAGTTAAAAATTGAAGCAACGCTTCAGATCCAGCGCTCTGCGCTAGGCACGCCACGTGTCAGACACGGATGCGCTAACGCAGTTGCGCTGCGCCCTAGGCAGCGCATTATGAGCACGCTAGCGCTAGGCGCGTCGTGCGCCACGTGTCAAACACGGGTGCGCTAGCGCAGTTGCACTGTAATCTGCGCTGCGCACCTCAAATTAGAGCAAAGCTCTGTTTCCAAGATTGGAAAGCGAAGCAACGCTTCATGAAAAGTGCTAACATCAAATGCGCTTGCAATAAGAGTCAAAGACTCTGAAACGGCAACCACGTGCAAAGTACGAGAGCACTAAGCGCCAGAAGTGCTTCATCCTTGCAAGAATTACATGCACCTGATTATAGCAAATTAAATTATGCAGCGCATAAACGCCTTACAGAGGAATAACAAAGAATTAAAAAACAAAGAAACACTTAGCAGATAATAAAATACTTAATTAAAACATCTTTTTATTATTACATTGAAAACAGATCACCAAACATGGGATCAAAAGGACAGTGGGTCGCAAAGCTAAGGAGGAGATTGTCAAGTTCCCTCTCCGTCTTCTCCACCATGTAAAAACGGCGATCCTCTCGAGGAGTAGACATCCATCGATCAACGCCGCACTCACCAGAGAAAGTGGAGATAACGACCCGACGAGCCCGTATCTGGCTCAACAAGTGAACAGAGCAATCCCTCAGGGCTTCAGTGATCAAATGTGCCTCGAAGAAGCACTCGATCTTGTCTTCAGCAGCATCAAGCATTGCCGAGGACATCTCTGCTGGAGGAGGAGGAATATCAGCGAGCACAGACGCAAGGATCATCCGAAGCAAAATAGAGTGTGGGGGGGAGAGGAGACCCTACACGAGTCAAGAGCTCGTACAGCGCTGCGTCACATTGGTCATCCGTAAGAGAAGGATCCACCAAGCCCACAGCAAAACGAGAAACAATGTCCTGAATGGGCACTTCCCTTGGTTGTCGACGAGCATGTGGGCGGTTACAAGCTATAATTGATAGGGTTCTTTGAAGATGAGAAAAGAAAGAAGTTTTGCTTCGAGTTATAAAGACTAGGCACAGAAAACTTTGTGCACAGTGGATCTATTTCCAAGACTTTGGAAATGAAAGTTCTGGGGAATACAAGTTTGACTTAAAACGAGAAGTGAAAAGACACCTCTGTTGAAGCAACGCTTCAGATCCAGCGCAGTTGTGCTGTGCTCTGCGCTGCGCGCCACATGTCGAACGTAGGTGCGCTAGCGCAAGGTGCGCTAGCGCTGGAATTGAGAATTCCCCACCGTCAGATCAAAAGATCTAATAATAAATTATTAATTAATCAGAATTGAAATTCTGTTATGGAAAGATCTTTCAAATCTTGTTAAAAACAAGAAGATTACCTTCTGTAAAACAGGAGCCCTAGGATCAAAGATCCAACGGTGGGAAATATTCCCAAATCAATCAGAGAAAAATCTCTTTAACTGATTTATCAAATCAATTTTCCTTATATAAAGCCCCTGAGACTTAAAGTCTGATATAGAAAAAACCCCTACAAACTTTGAGAAAACTCAAAGAGAGAAAAGCAAGCTTTTAGCAAAAGAAGACATTTCTTCAAGGTAAAAAATATGATTCTTGGACACAGAGATGAAATCATCTTATGAAAAGAAGAACTATCTTCTAAAAAAGATCATAGATCTATAGAAGACCAAGGTCTTTGATATAAAAAAGAGATCAAAAGATCCCATCATAAAAACAAAAGAAGTATTTACTTCATTTACAGATCATTGATCTACAAAGGCAGTGCCTTTTTATAAATAAGAACTTTTGTTCTTGAACCTTGAGGCAAGGCCTCCTTTGAAAGGAGAACATAAACTTGTTCTTTGATCATAAATTTGATCAAATGCACTTTGCGCTACTGAAAAGTGCCTTGCACTCATGAACTGCGCCTTTGCACTCCTTGGACCGGCGCTCAGCGCCGAAACATGCCACGTGTCAACCACAGACACAGCTTGCGCTTTGCGCTTCTGAAGCAGCGCACTACGCTCATGGACTGGCGCTCAGCGCCAAGCGCGTGTTCATATCATAATATTGCATTTTGTATTCCCCATTCTTATGCATTTTACAATAAAAACAGGTGCTTTTGACGCATGTCTGCTACATATTACAGGTTACAGGTTCTTGAAGCGAAAGCAGTGAAAAAGATAAAAGATAACGCAAAAGTGAGACTTTGACCAATAATCAGAGGATCTTGATCAAGCCTACACAAAACATCGCAAGGTTCAGGACTTCGTCACGAAGCAACGATAAAAGTCCGCTACAATGTTCACTAGAGACCTGGAGAATGCCTAGAAGCCCAATTGAAAAAAGACATATATAAACAGGGACCAAGAGTCAACAGAAGACAGCACCAGAAGACCCAGAGCCCAAATCCTCAATTTGGCCGTGGAACCGCGGCCAAACCCAGGCTGGGACCGCGGTTCCGCGGCCATTAGACGCACGTGTCGGTGCATATTTCTTCTGGCGGTGCGTCGGTGACTTTGTTGGGATTTTTCGGGGGTATATCTGTAATAGCACATGCGCGAGAATTTGTAACCCTAATTTTCCTATTTTCTTATAAATATGTAATCAAAAGATTGTATGAGGAATGCCTCTTTTCAATAAAGAAAAATTCAGATTCTTTTGAGGATTAAAGAGCATCATTCTTGTAAGTTCTTCTTTTAATTCCTGCCTTAGTTTTCTAATTTAATTCTTGCCTTAGATAAATCCTTCTTTTGCCCTAGTTTAATCCAGTGTAGTATCTCTTAAACTGCAGTAGGTAAGTAATCTTAAAATGATGTTTTTAATAGATCCCCTTGTTCCCCTCCGAAAAGCGGCGCACAGGACCGCTGTGTCCTGACGCTGAGATTCGGGGCAGATGCTATTTGGTTTTATCCATCTACCTCTCCAAAGATGCCAAGTTGATTTATGGCACCGTGTATCGGAGGTTTAGACGGATGCGGCCGATGTAGCAGACTTCATCAGATTCCCCCTAACTTGAGGGGTTTTTGATGGTGGGGACGCTCTTCCCTGCAGGCGCAAGCCCCTGCAGTTAATTACGCTACCGCATCGCGGTAACAACTTTCTCCTTCTCCGGAATTTCACTTCGTGTCGTGTGTGTTTTTTTTGTTTGTGGTTGCCCGTGGATTGTATACGGAGACTGAATAATGCCGTCGCCCGTAGGACGTGGACTAGTCCAAATCCGTATTTACTTAGATTTGGGTTTGGTGTTTTTATTTTAAGGATGCATTAGTCGCGTTGCGGCTAAGATCAACTTAAACGTTCGTTAAGGATACAATAGTCCTGTTTGAGACTAAGATCAACTTAACGTGATAATCCATTTAATATCTGGCCATCGGGACTCGTCGCCTTTCTAACGTCGTTGAAGGATTACAACGGCAGATGTCAGAGGAGTTCAAAGATTTACCCTTGAACCAAAGTCGATTTGGAGTTTTATAGTCCATTTAAATGTTTAAGGATACGTTAGCCGTATTTGGGGCTAAGATCAACTAAAACGGGACCGTTTAGATCCGGCAAAAGAGCATTTGGGAGCTCTATTGTTCCAGTTTAGAGACGTAGTGGTCCATGTTCCAGTTTAGGGACGTGGTGGTCCACCTTTAGTTTAAGGACGTTTCGGTCCAATATTAGTTTAGGGACGTTTCGGTCCAGCATTAGTTTAGGGACGTTTCGATCCAATATTAGTTTAGGGACGTTTCGGTCCACGAGTTTAAGGACCCCGCGGTCCGTATTGATGTGTGGTCGTTGGGACCCGTCACCTCTTTGACGTCGTTGAGGAATTACAACGATGGATGTCAAAGGAGTTCGAAGATGTACCCTCGAACCGGATATAAATTGATTTGAGAGAGCATTTATGCTCAGTTCAATTTAACTAAAGGACTTACGGCCAGAATTGGGCTAAGTCCAGTTGAAAATGTTCAACATTTTATTTATTTTTAGTCCATTAAACCTGTGCTAGGGCTTTGCCCACACTTAAATAATGCATTGCATTACTTCTACTTTCTTGTTTGGGCTCTGCCCATAAAAGATGCAGAGCATCAATTTATTTTGGGCTCTGCAAGGCATTTGCATAGCATTTTATTATTTTTGTTTGGGCTTTGCCCATTTATAAATGATGCAGAACATCAATTTAATTAGGCCTGTTTGGTCTTTTAATTGGGCTTGGCCCTGCATTGCATTTGTTAGGCGCTTTGCGCCACTCACTGAGCGCAAGCGCTTGTGGTGAAGACACGTGTCATGCTCTTGTGAGCGCAAGCGCAACAGTGCAGTGCGCTGCGCTAGTGCGCTGCGCTGTTGCGCTGCTGACACGTGGCGCGCTCTGGTGAGCGCAAGCGCAACAGTGCAGTGCGCTGCGCTAGTACGCTGCGCTGTTGCGCTGCTGACACATGGCGCGCTCTGATGAGTTGCGCTAACTCCAGAGAGCAAAGCTCTTATTTCAAGAGTGCATAGCGCACGTGGCGCTCTCCCAAGAGCGCAACAGCGCAGTTTGCAAGTGCAAAGCACCAAGAATATTTTAGATTCAAGAACAGAAGTGCAAAGCACTATTTGATTTCTTGATCTAATTTAGATCAAAGAAAAATAAGTTTTTTCTTGTTTTTCTTATCTCAGAGAACCAAAGGTTCATGAAAAGTGCAAAGCACTATTTTTGTTTTATTTTATTTTTTTTTAAAGATCATTGATCTTGTTTTTAGATCTATGATCTATTCATATGAGAACTTTCTCTTTTTTCTAAAGGTTTTTTACCTTTTTTATTCTTGAGGAGTTTCTCAGAGTTCTCTTTTCTCCCCTTTTTTTTAGAAAGATGTTGATACCTTTTAATTGAGGCTTAGGGTCCTTTTTTATAGTGCCCATAAATTAGTTAAATTTGTTAAAGAGATCTTTCTCTGAGTGATTTGGGGAATTTTTTCCACCGTTGGATCTTTGATCCAAGGGCTTCTGCTTTGCAGAAGAAAATCTTTTTGTTTTAACAAAGAACAGAAAAGATTTCTTAAAATTTTAATTCTGTTTGGCGCAGATGCCCCAGCGCGTGACACGTGTCGCGCAGCGCACAGCGCAGCGCAACTGCGCTAGCGCATCTGCGGTGACACGTGTCGCGCAGCGCAGTGCCTGCGCAACCGAAGCGTTGCTTCCTTTAATAGAGCTTTGCTCTGATTGGGTGCGCCTTCTTGGGCGCTGCGCGGACGTATCAGCGCCTAACATGTGGCGCGTTGCGCCCGAGACTTGAAGCGTTGCTTCAGAATTTTTGAATTTTGAATTTCAACAGAGTTTTGCTCTGATTGGGCGAAACAAATGCCCCCCACCGTTGCGCACACGTGAATGCAGCGGTGGCAAACTCCTGATCGTTGGATCAAGGGGTGAGCTCAAGGGGCGCAAGCGCCTTATAAATAGGACCTCTGGCCCTTAGAAAAATCTCTCCATTTTCTAGATTTTGATTTCCAGAGCTTTGGTCTTGCTTAGAACTCCAGAGCTTTGCTCTCGTTTCCAGAACTTTAGAGCTTTGCTATCATTTTCCAAGTTAAAAAAGTTTAGGTAAAATTAATCTTATGTTAAATATCTTAATTAACTAATAGAGCTTTGCTCTTACAGATCTTTTGATCTAAAGAGATCCCCATTGGGATTTTATAAACAGAGCTTCGCTCTAAAAAACTTACAGATCTACAGGGATCTTGTTCATGGGTTTTAACCCATGAACAGAGCTTTGCTCATAGATCATCTGTGGATCTTTTAGATCTGATAAAATGAAAAAATTTCACAAGTTTTTCGTGGATTTTCCAAGATTTCAAAAATTTTAATTCTTTTAGGTGTAGACATTTTTTGATGGACCTTTCCATTATTACCATATAGCTGTGCTCTTTTTAAGGAATCTTATTTCCCTGGAGCCAGAGTTTGACAAGTGTCACTCTGTGACAGAGCTTTGCTCTGAAAGGGGAGATTTTCTCCTTGTCTCTAGGGATTCTTCCCTCCCCTTTTTTTTATAAATGGGAATGTTTTCCTGGGGACCAACTGACAATCTCATCCAATGATGAGGTTGTCTTATTAACTGACATATTGTCATCCAGATTTTGTGGGTCCCCGTTTGGTCTCCCACTCACTGCACTGCTGTGTGGTGTAATTAATTAATTTTAATTTAATGCATTTTTTTTTGGATGCCAAACGTTGGAATTACAACACTAATGGCTAAATTGTTCCTTTGCAGCGATCATGTCTCCAGACACTTCATTCCCTTTCGTCCGCTCGGAGGAGGGATTTCCCGAGGCACCCTCGGACCGTGAGGTCCTGACCATGATTAAGGAGTACGACCCGGAATACAAGAGTCTCCACCTTTGGGGATCGTGGTATAATCAGATCATCATGGGCCGCCGGAGCTTCACATGCGCGGTGCCGTCGGAACCCATCACGACGATTCACTATGCTACCCCACCCTCGGTGCAGTATGCCGTGGAGTTGGTGGATTGGACATCGAAGGGCTTTCTACATCCCGCTATAGATGCGATACCGGCTCAGCGTCCTATGGTTTTGGACATCCTAGGGCGCCGTATCTGTCAGGGTGAAGCACGACCTTGGGGGCAATCGTATAACCTTGGTCTGATCCCCCGCCACCCGATTGGCTATCTGCCGTGGGCCCGGTACATCCTGTCGACGAAGAAGTTGCAGTTGATAAGATTAGGACTGTACACCGCGGTCTACGTCTCTCTTTTCCAGTATCCCACGTTCCCCACCTGGTGGTTCAAAGCTTTCTTGGAGCAATGGAATATTCCTACCCACACTTTCCTTGCCATGGATCGGGAAGTGTCAATCTCCTTGGAGGAGTTTGCGGAGGTATCCGGTTTACCAGTGTTGGGGGAACATTATGAGGAGCTGCTCCCGACAGATGTGTACGTCTTTGGTGCTAGGCTGATGGTAAGGGGGGTCACACCAGAGAATGCCGTTCAACATCAATTCCCAAGCTTGATTAAAGTGTTGAACATATATGAGTCCCTCTTCGTCGAACATGGGGGTCGGGGAGTTAACTTTGAGGACTTCATTGCTCGTTTCCTTCGTCCAAGCGTCATCTCATCGGAAGCTGCCAAGTTCGCCACCCTGGATGACCCTTTCGGTCTAGGTGTGGACAACCTACCGGAGAAGGATATAGATCAAAAGTGTTTTTTTCTTCCGGACTTCCCTACTATGTCATTTGCAGACATTGCGGCCCCTGGAAGGCCCTTTTCTTAGGATTTCTTGGATTGTGGCTGAGCTGGTTTGCGATCCCAATGCACTCTCATCGGATGCGACCCTCTGTCTTTTACCCAGCCCACCGGATGGTCATCGGGGTAAAGGTAGCTGTTGGGATTGCTGGCTTGGCGCACTTATACCATGGCCTCAGTCGAGCAGCGGATGCTAATGAGCCCGGGGTACTGCATGTGGTCTTCCCGATGCATTACTTTGCATCGTGGCTCAAGCTACACACAGCGGGTGTCTTCGGCATGCATAAAAGGCCCTCGTTCTTTGACAAGTGCGGTTTTCCCCGCATTATACAGCTGATCGGCGCATCAATTGTAACCCCATCACCGCGGAACGCCAGGGGCTTACTCCTTCGCCCTCACACCGTTGGAGCCGGTATGTCCTTTGTCGATAAGGTATTGACCATTGGAAAGGTGTCTACCACTGTGACGCGGCCATTACAAGATGTCTTTAAAGATGGAGTCTCAGTTTTGACGGTTCAGGAGACCCTTCACTTATATTCCATTAGACCGGGTTTCTTAGTCTTTAAGCAGAATGGTGTGGCAATTTTTATGAGGTATAACCCGCATCGTTTTGCTCAACAACTGGGCTACGATCAAGGGGTCCCCTTGGAAGCCTTCTTGCTGGAACCCACTGCCACTGAAGAAGGGATGGAGAACGCACTGCATCATTTCATGCGCCTGAATACGAGCTCTCATTTTTTTATCAATGCGCCGGCTTATGCTCCGAGACTCCTCAATGTGTACAAAGACTGGTACAATCATGCAACATGAGCAGTTATAAAGGAGGAAAGGCGACTGTTGGTCGATCGTAAGGGTGTGCCCCCAGGTACCGATCGCAACGCTCCTTTGGTCCCGAGGACCCCAGTAGTTGCCCCTTTAAAAGAGGTCAGAACCGGACCATCGCGTGCGCGAAGCCCTCCACGTGGCTCGTCGCTCCCTGATGTCGCAGATGCACCTGCAGCGCCCCGTGCTCCGGCGGAGACAGTGGTTGTATCCTTGCCGGAGTCTGGCGTGGGTGCGGACATCGGGACCCGTCGTCCCAAGGTGGCTGCTAAACGGAAGTCGATCTCACGTGAGCCTAGGGGCGGAGGGCAAAAGAAAAAGAAATCGCTCTTCGCTGCAAATGTCGTGTTCGGCCAGGAACCCCATGCTCTCTACGCCGAGGGCCTAATCGAATATGGGACTAATGAGGGATTAATCATGCCGCCGCCGGACGACACAGACTTGGAAGCCGCTCTCGAAACCTCAGCATGGTTGGCGAAGCGTGACGCGTGGCTGGCTAAGCTTGCGCAATCAGGTAACTACTAGTCACATTTTCTTTATTGTAACATATCTTCCTTATTGCTTTTGAGTAACACTTTTCTTTCCTTCCTTCCAACAGGCATCACTGATGAAGAAGCCATCACCGCTTCTTTGAAGACTTTCCAGGAGGAGGAACGTCTTAGAGCGTCTATGGGCCTTAGTAAGTTTTAATCCATCAAGTCTCCATCTTCCTCGTGTTATGGTCGATCTAACCTCTCTCTTTTTATTGCAGAAACCTCAATGCCGTTCCCACCAAGCGACGCAGATGTTTTACCAGCTGCCGATGTTCCCGCTTCCTCTGGGCCACCGCAGGAGGTTCGTCTTGAAGAGCCGATGAAGGATGCCTTAAAGGCTCTGGAGGCATCCCTGAACGAGGATGACGACGCCTTGAAGGAGGCATCACTAAGGTCCATCGCGACAGCCCGGGAGGAAAGGAAGCGGCTGAGGCGTGAGGCGAAGGCGCGCATGGCTGCCTTGGCTATGAGAGCGGGTCCCAGCACCGCCCCTCGTGCTGATACTCCATCTGAAGAGGCCCCTGTCGCCCTATCCACTGCCCGCAGAGAGGTGGCGCGCGCAATTCGGAGCGCAAACGGTAGATCCGCTTCAGGTAATATTTCTCTCAGAGTTTTTTGTTATAAGGATTTTTAATGTCATTGGTCCTTATATCCCTTATCTTGCAGGGCCGAGTCCGATCGAGGGGGAGGTGGAAACCGTTGATCCTAAAGAAACAGAGGAGGCGGTACCTGCCGAACTCGAGCCGACGGTGGGCAACGTCGTTGTGGCTTTAGAGCCTGAGGTGGAGGTCGAGGGGCCTGCAGCCGAGAAGGTCATTGATGCTGAACCTGAAGCGGCGGCAGACGATATGATCGTTATAACTGAACCGAGGGTGGTGGTGGACGAGGCGCTTGAGGCCGGCGACCTCGTGGTGACAGTGGATGAGCCGATGGAGACGGCGGAGCTCGAAGTAGTTGCGGGTGAGATGGATACGACTCTCGGGGAAGAGTCAGCCGCTTCCTTCCAAGAATCCGGCAACGCTCCAATCATTGCCCTCCCTGCTTACGATCTCCTGCCGTCTCCTGGTCGCGGTAGCACGACGACGGTCCCCATCGAGTCGGGTGATGAGGCTACGGGCGGTGGCCTCATGTCGATAGAGGAGGGAGTCGCTTCTGTTTCGGCCGGGAGCTCCTCAGGTAAACCTTAGGTTACTGTCTTTCTTATTTTACAATCCTTTCTGACAAGTTCACCTTTCTTGTAACGCAGGTGCAGCCAGCGCCGATGCCCCACTGCTTGAAGGAGCGCCTTCAACGACTGCCTTGGCGGTAGTCACCTCTCAACCCTCTCTTATACCATCTACGATGTTGGAAGGTATGGGTCCGCAACTTATTAGTCTTATCTTTCAGATGTATAGTGTATGTACTGAAGTCGTGCTGTTGTGTCTTTTCAGGAGTACTTTTTGACCACCTTTACCAGATGTTTCTCCCACACTTCTCCTTCCCATCCGAGATTGCTTCTTCCTCTGGTGGCGTTGGTGAGTATGATTTCCAATGACATCCTTCTTTCTTCATTGATGGGATTATTTCTAAACCTTTTTTTTTTATCTCGACTGCAGTGTTACAAATCGAAGGAGGGGATGAAAGATGGGCTGCGTTGCCGACTCTTCCGGCTCTGCCACCTGCCTCAGCTGGTACAGCGACTATCACATTGATAAAGTCTTCCTTCTTTATTTTCAGAACTGTTATCTGATCACATCTTGTTTCTTTTCAGCTGTCGTTCCGGTCTCGGCGCCCTTCGAATCTCGCATCATAATGCCGGCGGGTCCTTATCTGAGGAGTCTGTCTTCAAAAGGCGCCGCGAATAGTCTGCGCATGTTGAGTGACTACGTCGAGGAACTCGACGTTGAAACTCCTACATCTGCCGCAGACTTCGCTATGATGGTTAACCCGATGCTAGCAATACTCGTGAACTTTCATGATGAGGGCATTGTCGCATCCTGGGTTAACCATTGTAGGGAGATCGAGGGTCGCCTATATCAGTTGGAGTCGCTGCGTCCCGCTCCCGAGGCCCTGGCTGCCAGTAATCAAAGAACAGCGTGGATTGAGAAGAGCGCTCCTTACTTCCGCTACCTCGAACAAGAAGTCATTTCAAGGCGTAAGGAGCGTGGTAAGACTTCAAGCAAGTCTGCCCAACTGCATGCTCGGGTGGAGGCCAACGCCGCACGGCTGAAGGTTGTCTTTGAGGGCCTCCTGCAATGTCTTTCTGAAGGGTTATCATTGAGGCAACACCTTGATGTTGTCGAGCGAGATGCACCTAGCCAGGAAGCAGCCCAGAAGGCGGCGGAGGAGCAACTTTCATCTTTCTTGCAGCAGCGAGCCCGGGTGGAAGCGGAGGTGGCCGCGGCAGCGGAGGTGGCCGCGGCAGCCGCTCAGGAGGAGGCGCTGAAAGAAGTGCGAGAGCAGCTTGTGGATTTACTAAAGACACTCCCTCCTCAGTAGCTATCCATCTTTGTATCGTTTGTACTTGTAGATAAAAGAATGTATATATATATATATATATATTTTTCTTTGACATAATGTATCCTGTACCCGATCAAGTTTATGAATAAAAGATACACCTTTTTTTGTCATGTGTCATTTTCTCCGTCTTCTCTTTCTTTTACTATCAGCATATCACTTTAGCAAACATGGTTAACGGATGATTAGAACGAGTATCCCGATTTCCTTAAGAAATAGCGATGGCTTAGGCCGCAGTTTCGGATCTGCTTCCTAAGACTTTTCAACTCCATGAGCCGTGAGGGTCTTATTGAGATTCTTCTCCCTACGGATCGAGAGGATCTCGTAGGTGGGCTTTCTCCTTAGGAATCATGAGGATTCCTAAGTGTTGTTTTCTCTTACAAGTCGTAAGGATCCTATAAGAGAATTTTTCCCTCTTACGAGTCGAGAGGACCCACAAGCGGTTGTTTCCCTCCTCGTCGAAATTCGACTTTGGAGAGTGAGACCCGTGAATAGTATGCAAGAGAACATTTTGGATTGACTTGCAGGGTCCCATTGTTCAGGAAGCAAGTTTTTTAGTCCCTGCTGCCTGAGGCTTCATTTGCATGTTGAGACGAATCGGGAATTTCCCGCAGAGACACAGTTTCTCTACGAGCCGACGCGAATCAGGAGGCTCTCATCAAGGAGTGTTTGTATCCGTGAGTCGAGGAGTTTTCCAGGGATTATTTGTTTCCCAAGCGCCAAGGATTATTTGTTTCCTTGGGGTTTGAAACGAGTCGAGGATTTCCCACGGAGGCACTGATGGCTCTGTGAGTCGACGCGGATCAGGAAGCTCTCGTCAAGGAGTGTTTATATCCGTGAGTCGAGGAATTTGCTAGGGATTATTTGTTTCCCAAGCACCAAGGATTATTTGTTTCCTTGGGGTTTGAAACGAGTCGAGGATTTCCCACGGAGGCATTGGTGGCTCTGCGAGTCGACGCGGATCAGGAGGCTCTCGTCAAGGAGTGTGTGTATCCGTGAGTCGAGGAATTTGCTAGGGATTATTTGTTTCCCAAGCGCCAAGGATTATTTGTTTCCTTGGGGTTTGAAACGAGTCGAGGATTTCCCACGGAGGCACTGGTGGCTCTGCGAGTCGACGCGGATCAGGAGGCTCTCGTCAAGGAGTGTTTGTATCCGTGAGTCGAGGAATTTGCTAGGGATTATTTGTTTCCCAAGCGCCAAGGATTATTTGTTTCCTTGGGGTTTGAAACGAGTCGAGGATTTCCCACGGAGGCACTGGTGGCTCTGCGAGTCGACGCGAATCAGGAGGCTCTCGTCAAGGAGTGTTTGTATCCGTGAGTCGAGGAATTTGCTGAAGACACTGGTTTCTTCGGAGTTGGACTGAACCGTCTAGATTTGGCTTCGTCTTCTGGCGGAGCCTGTTGGGAAAGTATGGTTCCCTCTTTGTTTACGCCCTTGGATTGTATACAGGGATCGATGTGATCTTAACTATAGGGCCAAAGTTATTTTATTTTTTTTGTTTTATCTCCGCGATGCTCTATCATTTCAGCTTTTCTATCGCGAAGGTCGCGATTGCCCAATCATTTCGGCTATTTTTCGCGGTGCCCAATCATTTCGGCTATTTATTTTATTTTCACTCGCTGCTTTTTATTGCGAGTTACCCAATCATTTCGGCTATTTTGCATGCATACCTTTTTACTTGCTACTTTTTATTGCAAGTTGCCCAACCATTTCGGCTATTTTGCATGCATACATTTTTACTTGCTACTTTTTATTGCAAGTTGCCCAATCATTTCGGCTATTTTGTATGCATGTGCGGCCTACTGGCATTCCGCCGTAAACCTGGAATTAGACACCGATTTCGGCATCAACACCGCTACAACTGGGATATTGCCAGGAGCGAATCATCATTTGCCTCTGTCGTTGTCAAACAAAGGAGGCTTAGCGATCAGGGTTACGGTCCTATTGACTAAGGCTTTTGACTTCATGAGCCGTAAGGGTCTCACAAAGGTATTTCTCCCTACGAGTCGTGAGGATCTTGTAGGTGTATTTTCTCCTTAGGAATCGTGAGGGTTCCTAAGTTTTTGGTTCCTCTGTAAGTCGTAAGGATCCTACAGGAGGGTTTTCTCCTTATAAGTCAAGAGGATTTACAAGGGTTGTTTACCATGCAAACATATCCCTAGTCTCGGATGGGACTTAGTTAGGGAAATGTTTATTCGCGCCCATGGATTGTATACAAGGGCCAATATTGGACTACTTGTAGGGCAATATCGAAAGTTGTCGGGGTTGCTTAAGTACAGGTTTAGGTCTCTGTAACTTAAGACTTTCAAATCTTATGAGCCGTGAGGGTCCCATAAGAGAGTTTTCCTTACGAGTCGTGAGGATCTTGCAAGTGTATTTTCTCCTTAGGAATCGTGGGGATTCCTAAGTGTGTTGTTCCCTTGTGAGTCGTAAGGATCTCACGCGGGCGGTTTCTCCTTACAAGGCCGAGAGGACCTTGTAGGTGTCTTTTAACGAGGTTGCGTCCTTTCGGGTTTTCATAAACACTCGCTGGTAGTCCTGCTGTTTTTACTCACGGAGCCCTTTCGGGTTTTCATCCGTGTCCATTTTGCTTATGGACATATCGTTTTTTTTTTCTTCTTTCTTTTTTTTATTTTCTTTTTCTTTATTCTATTCTTTTTTTTTACGAGGTCGCGCCCTTTCGGGTTTTTACGAACACTCGCTGGTAGCCCTGCTGTTTTTACTCACGGAGCCCTTTCGGGTTTTCATCCGTGCCCTTTTTGCTTATGGACATACCGTTTTTTTTATTCTTTTTATTATTATTATTTTTTTTTATCTTGTCAGCCTAAGGATGCTGCGGTATTAGTTTAAAGACGTTTCGGTCTGCTATTGAGAAGACCAGCTACATGCGTATAAAGTTCGAGCTTAGGAAGATAGCGAGAGGACATAGTCGTCATCATCTATCATTGACCTAGGCCGTGACTCATTAAGCGTAGTATTTCTTTAGAAAGCGACCATTTATTGGCCTGAAAGGCCTTTCACCGTGCATATCCATAAGCAGATAGGCCCCACCTTGGTAGACCTTATCTATGATGTACGGGCCTTCATAGTTTGGCTCGAATTTTCCCCGCTTAGTGCGATTGGGGATCATAGGTCTTTTGACCACTAGCACAAGTTCGCCTTGGTGGAATGTCCTCGGCCTGGTCAGTCTATCATATGAGCGCGTCATCTTTGCTTTATAAGTTCCAGATTTTGTTGTGCTAAGAGCCGGGTTTCATCAAGAGCGTCAAGCTCTTCAAACCGTAGGTGAGCATTTTCTTCATCCGTCAGCTCGTAGCGAACTGCCACTCGCAGAGTGGGTAATTCTATTTCGAGGGGGAGTACTGCTTCCACGCCGAACACCAACGCGTAGGGCGTTGTGTTCGTGGCCGTTTTGAATGTAGTTCGATATGCCCAAAGAGCCTCGTGCAGTCTCTCGTGCCAGTCTTTCTTATTTCGGGACACCGTTTTCTTTATGATTTTCGTCAAGGTCTTGTTAAAGGCCTCGGCGAGACCGTTAGCTCGCGGATTATAATCCGAGGAATATCTCCAGTCTATATTGTGTTGTTGCGCGAAGCGACTGATCTTGTGGCTTCTATAAGCTGGCCCATTATCGGAGACAATCCGTCTCGGCGTTCCAAACCGATATATGACGTGCGTTTTGAAGAAATGGAGGATATTCTCCGTCTTCACCTCTCTCAGCGGTACTGCCTCTGCCCATTTGGAGAAGTAGTCAGTCGTCGCCAGGATGAAATGATGTCCCCTAGACGATGCTGGTTCGATAGGGCCGACTATGTCAGTTCCCCACATTTCGAACGGCCAGCTAGCCACCGTTGGATGCAATGGATTTGGATGCTGATGGATGAAGTCGCCATGAATTTGGCATGAGTGACACTGCTTCGCATATTCAAGGCAGTCCTGAATCATCGTGGGCCAGTAGTAGCCCATCCGTTTGATCTTCAACTTCATCTTTGGGCCCGCTTGGTGAGAACCGCAGATTTCGTCATGAACTTCCTGAACGACTCTTTCCGCTTCGTCCGGTCCTAAGCATCTCAGCCACAGAAAATCAAATGACCTCTTGTATAGAGTATCATTGCCGAAGGCGAAGGACAGAGCTCGTTTCATGAGCTGATGTCTTGCGGACGCCTCTTCGGGCATTCGGTGGGACTTGAAGTAGTCTATAAAGACTTCCCTCCAATCCTCAACCTTCTCATGGTCTTTTATTTGTAAGGTCGCTTGTTCAGTCGCTCCCTTCTCTTCGGATGATTCCGGAGGTATTTCTGCGGGGGCGAGCACCCGACGACTTTGTACCATGATTCTAACATCATCGAGGTTCTCGTCAGCCATTTCTTTAGCAAGTTTGGCCAACGCGTCCGCTTTGCTGTTTTCCGCATGCGGTATGTTCTCCAAAGTATAGGAGGGAATTTGGGTCAGCAGTTGTTGCACCTTTTCACCGTATTTTACCAATTCCGGTTTGCATGTTTGGTAATCGCCGTTCACTTGACTTACGACTAGCTGGGAGTCCCCATATATAAGGAGACTTTCAATTCCCATGTCGATGGCAATCTCGAGACCTGCTATCAAAGCTTCATATTCAGCTTCATTATTCGTTCTCGGCTCTGTTTAGGAGAAAGCGAAGCACATTATTCCTCCTTGTGGGGTCACGAAGATAAGGCCTACTCCCGATTTGATCATTGGCGTACTTTGTTTGTGCTTTTTCATGGAAGACGCTCCATCGAAATAAAGCTCCCAACGGGTATCACCACCGTCGATTGCGTCAAACGCATGTTTTTCTGGAAAATCGTAATTTAGAGGAGAATCGGCCGGTATCGGATGCTCAGCGAGGAAGTCGGCGATGGCCTGGCCTTTTATTGCCTTGAGAGGTTGATATATTATCGAGAACTCCATCAAGAGCAGGGTCCATTTAGCGAGTCGTCCCGTCAATATGGCCTTTGACATTAGATATTTGAGAGGGACCACCTTCGAAATGAGATGGACTTCATGTGCTAACGCGTAATGTCTAAGCTTTGTTATTGCAAAGATCAACGCCAGGCAGTGTTTTTCAATGGGGGGTAGTTGTTTTCTGCCCCCAGTAGAACTCGACTTAGATAGTAGAGCGCTCTTTCTTTTCCCTGGTCATTTTCCTGCGCCCATAATGCGCCTAAAGAACCTTCGAGGGCAGTTGTATAAAGGATGAGAGGTTTCCCCTTAACCGAAGCAGCCAACACTGGGGGGTTCTGCAGGTATTGCTTAATCTCATCCAGTGCGCTTTGGCATTTTTGATCCAAGATGAATGGAGTTCCTTTCTTCATCAGGTGACTGTAAGGGCGACACTTGCCTGAGAGATTGGCTATAAATCGCCGTATGTATGCGAGCTTCCCTTAGAGAGACCGCAACTGTTTAAGAGTCCTCGGCGGAGGCATTTCCATGATCGCCTTGATCTTGGACGGATCTATTTCGATACCCCGGTGTCGGACGATGAATCCTAAAAATTTGCCCGAGGAAACTCCGAATGCACACTTAAGAGGGTTCATCTTCAAGTTGTATTGCCGAAGGCGTTGAAATACGGTCTTCAAATGCTCGAGATGTTCTTCGTATGATTTACTTTTAACCACGAGATCGTCGATATAGCATTCGACGATTTCGTGTATAAGGTCATCAAATATCTGCGTCATGGCTCTCTGGTAAGTAGCACCGGCGTTCTTTAAACCGAAGGGCATCACCTTGTAGCAGAATATACCCAAAGGAGTCCTGAAGGCGGTGTGCTTCTGGTCTTCAGGATGCATCTTTATTTGATTATACCCTGATGAGCCGTCCATAAAGGAGAAAACTTCATGAGTGGACGTGTTGTCTATCATCAGTTCGGTGACTGGCACCGGGAAATCATCCTTCGGACAGGCTTTGTTGAGATCCCGGAAGTCCACACATATGCGCACCGTCCCATTTTTCTTCATCACCGGGACGATGTTAGCAATCCATTCAGGATATTAAACTTCCTGGATGAAGCCAGAGTCAATCAGCTTCTTGACCTCAGCATTGATGCTCATCTCAAGCTCAAGCCGCATTCTTCTCGGTGCCTGTTTGACTGGCTTGACGTCCGGGGATATTGCCAATTTGTGCACAGCAATTTCTGGATCTAGTCCCGGCATTTCGGAATAGTTCCACGCGAAGCAATCTCTATGCTGTAGAAGCACGTCTTTTAACGCAGCCACCCTTTCTTCAGATAGCAGCTCGCTGATGAATGTCGGTCATGGATCGTCTGCCAATCCCAACTCAATTTTCTTAAGGTTATCTGAGTGGTATGGATTCCATCTTCCAGCTCTTTTGGCGCTGGTGGGAAATCTGAGATTATCTCGTCGCTGCTGTTTTCGAAGCACCAAGGGAGCTCATCTATGTCCTCGGGCTCTTCTTTTAATATTGTAATCATGTGACAGGTGCGAATTCGCTTCCAATCCCAATGTGGAACCGGTTCTTCTTTCGTGACCTTGGGCTCGTGCTTCTGTGGCGGCTCTATCCTCCAGTTGTCGGACAGAGCGAATTGGCCGAGCTGATACTGATCTTCGACCCAATTCTTGAAGGTGAAGCAATATTCAAGAGGATGCCCTATAACTCGGTGATAAGGGCAATAGTCCGGGTGAGAGACTTCGCCTGCCTATTCGGGGTTTTTGGACTCCGGCAGTGTAAGTATTTGATGTTTTAGAGAAAGATCAAGTATCTTCTTCGTCTTGTCCTGAGGAAAAGAGTATGCTCGACCCATTTTCTTCATGAGGGATAGATCAATAATGCTCGCCTTCCGTTTGCGTGGTTTCTTAGCCCCGTCTTGTTGTTGTTGAGCGTCTTTTTGGCCTTTCGACTTATTTCTGTTTTTGCGCCGAGCTTTCTTTATAACAGGTTGACAAGGAGCGGTATTTTCATCCTTTACAGCCTGTTGGAGAAGGCGTTGCGTCTTAGCTTTCTCATAAATGGCCGTTTCACGGTTGTGATCATCTCGGACTTTTTGACCAGCTTTCTTTATAAGTTTGTCCATTTGTTCCTCGAACGACGGACTGGGTTCCTTTGCATCTGGAACTTTCACTGGCTTAGGATTAGCGTCCTCCCATTGAGCATCCGCTTCTTCGTCAAGGTCATACACGACGTAGCAGCTGGGCAGTAACTCTCGTTTCTTTGACCGGATGTATCTAAGCCCTTTTGTTTCCATTCTCCCATTAGGCAGTTTGCGTTGAGTCCCGGGAATGTTCCAGACCCTGTCATAGAATTTGGCCTCTCTAACGGTCTGTTTGAAGGATATCCCCTGGCGTTTCAGCAGCTTCTTCAAACCCTCTGTATAATATCTGGGAAGACGGATAGGCTGAAGCCTGTCGAGCGCAGGATCCGCGCCATGCCAGATTTCTTTTTTCACCTTGGTTTCTTCAGAGCGGTAAAATAGAATTGCTTTTTCGCTTTCTCGTTTGGGAGGGATATAGAATGTCCGCAGCTCTTCTACACTGTAGATATTAAGTGCACCCAGTTCTTTATGATGTTCAGGCGGCACCATGGCGACTTGTAGACTTTGCTTTTCGTCAGCGGACATTTGTATTAAAGGTCGAGCAGAGAATACAGCATGGACTTCATCTTCCGAGTCGCTGCCAAAGATCAATGTAGGAGCCGATGGTCCCGGCTTGTTGTGTTGGGGCGGATCCGAATAAACAATCTCCTCTTCTTCCTCAGTATCACTGCCGAAGACAGGGATGGTAGGGTTAGTTTTATTCTCCGGCTTGTGACACTTCTCTGTGTCTTCGAAACCCGGGAAGAAGTATTTGGCATCTTCATATTTGCGGACCTCGTTCACAGAGAACGGGTTCAGTTCTCCCGTCACGGTATACTCAAAACCATCCTTAAAATACTTCATACACTGATGTTGTGTAGAAGGGATGATGTTGTACTCGTGTAACCATGGCCGACCGAGCAAAGCGTTGTAACATGTCTTGGCGTCTATGACGTGGAACTTAATGTCCGTGACGAGTAGCCCGAAGCGTAGTGTCAGTATCACAGATCCAAGAGTTTTTGACGATTGGGAGTCGAACCCGGAGATGGTGATCTTGTCCCGAGCAAGGTGCTGGAAGCTCATGCAGATTTCCTTCAACACCCGCACGTTGAGTAGGTTAACAGACGACCCGTTATCGATCAGGATTTTGCCTATCTTTATATCATGGCAGTATCCTGAGACATAGAGAGGGCGATTGTGTTCGCACGTCCCAAGTAGAAGGTCTTCATCGCCAAAAGTGACATCGGCCGTGTGCACTTCCTCCAATTCATCCTTCATCTTTTCCTCGGCCAAGCATGCTTGGAATTGTTCCGGGTCTTGGAGCGCCTTAATCAACGAATCTCTCGCCTCTTTTGATAGCAAAAGGGCGTCAAGAATGCTGAGCTGTGAGGGCAGCTTCCTTAGATGTGCTAAGACGTTGTAATCCACCTTATTCTTCTTTGGTGGGTCTTTGGCAGCTAGCTCTTCCACCACTTGGTCATCTAAGACGATATCTTCAGAGGCCTTTTCTTTCCCTTTATCTTTCCTGTTCGAGGGTCTGAGGTTCTTTTCGGGCAGCGTGCGATTACGTAGCCGGATATTTTCGCAAACCTTCGGTTCTTCTTCTTTTCTCGAATCGGACTCTTTAAAGAGGGGGGCAAGTTCTAGCTCTTCATCAGAATCACTCCCAAATGTAGGCACTTATGGTTTACCGGTGTTAATCATGCAACAATCGCCAGCAGTTCTTTTAAGCCCTTCGGTCGTATTTCTTTGCTCCCGACGAGTTTTACGCTTTTCCCGCTTAAAGCGTTGTCGATGAGCAACGTATCCTTGCCACCATCTATCGAAAGCTTTGCACTCCTGAGTGGAGTGCGAAACCTTCTGATGATATAAGCAATAAGACGGGTGCATTTTCGCCTCACCAGTAATTTCTTCTTCGGAGGATGGTAGCTTCATGCCCATTGATATGGCCTTAGAAAACCTTTTCTTTATCTTGAATTGACTTTTGTCGGTAGCAAAAGTGTTTAGCTCCAGCGGGATCTTCTCAGCTCTTTCATCAAGTTGCTGGCGCTTGGCCCTTTCCAATATAGCCGTCTCGCGTTCTCGATCAGCTTTACTTTTCAATCGAGCTTCATTGAGGAATGCGTCAATTTCCTCATCTGATGGCCCCAGGACTTTTGGTTCAGGATCTGCCCCCGGCTTTTCAGTGCAAGGAGTCTCCTCCTCATTTGTGACCGAATGGGAAATCATATGACAACTCGCCACATATCCCTCGGATTCATCCGATGAACTTCCTTCCTCATCTTCTTCATGAAAAACGTGATTGAGGAATTCTTAGAGCGTAATGGGAGTCCGTGCCTTTTGATTATATTCCTCCAACGCGTCAATTTGCCTTTATAAGTCCGTGCGCTTATCGTCAGGCTTCACGGGCTTCTTAGATTTCTTCTTCTTCTTTTTTGAAGATTTTGACGGTTGGCTGCAAGTGTTTGAGCCACCACCATCGGTCTTTGGAGTTGGACGTGGCTTCAACATCCCTTCAATGACCTATGGTTCCAACGGGTTCTTCCACTTGATCGCTGGACATGTCTGAAGATCGTTTAGCATTCTCTTTGTCTTGGCTGATAATACAACCTCCCATGGAGCTTCTTCAATGACGGAGCATGTTGCCCCCGGCGTATTCGTCCCCTTAGAGGTGTGGGGCTGCGGGGGATTCACCTTCCATCTGTCAGATAACGCGAACTTGCCCTGTCGGTACTGGTTTTCAAGCCAATTCTTGAAAACGTAGCAATCTTCAATCGGATGGCCTAGTACTCGATGATAAGGACAGTAGTTGGGCTCGTTGACGTCACTTGGTTGCAACGGACGTTTTGGATCTGGCAGATTTATGAGTCTGTTGCGCAACGCCAGCTCGAATAACCTCCTCGTTTTATCGCGGGAAAGGAATAAGGATGTCCCATCCTATCCTCAAGGGGCACGTACGGTCACATATTATTTTGACGAGCAACCGGCTTCGAGTCGCTCGGTTGTTGTTGAGCATTAGCGACGACGATCGCTTTTCCCTTCCCTTTTTCATTTCGGGAATCTGGCCTTGGAAGAGGGGGTTTATGGCCCATTTGATCCATTTGCGCTAGTTTGTCAATCAAGGCTTGGAAGGTAGTCCGCTTGAAAAACATCATAAACTGTGAGATGGTTGCTTGTGGATCGAGGGTTCCTACAAACATACCCACCGCGAGAGCTTCTTCAATGCGCTACTCACACTTCGACCATAAGTTCCGCCATCGTATAGCGTACTGAACCCACGTCTCGCTGGGTTTTACCCTGGCGTTAATCAGTGCTGTCATCGGGGTACGTTCACTGGCGCTTGCAAAACGCTGAGTAAAAAACAGCTCCATCTCCGCGAAGGTTTTAATAGAGTCGTTCGGGAGCTCAGAGTACCATTCGAACGCCGTATCCGATAAGCTCCCAACAAACTGGCGAAGCAACAGCTTGTCGTCACCGTCGGTGTTTCCGCAGAGTGCCCTGAACTGGGCAACATGCTGATGAGGATTGCCCGTCCCATTATAGACATGAAACTTGGGAATCGTATAACCTTGCGGGTACTTGATTTGATCGAACCAACTTGGATATGGCCGCCCCGTTTTTACGACCTGACCGGCCGCTTCGGTCGCATGGTGAACCCATATTTGTTGGGCAATGTATTCATCCAAATCAGCTTTGGAGATTGTATCCTCTTTAGCTGTGGACAGAACTGGTGGAGGATTCGACGTCTCTCCCCTATCGTCTTCAAGAATGATGGGGGGATCTTCAGCAGGTGGATCTTGTTGAATCATCATACCCACCATATCCTGGAACAGGAGGGCCATTTTCTTTATGTTGGCTGCCTGCTCCGCAGCTTCTTTATCTTTCTTCTCTAGTACGCGCCGAAGGAATTCGGCGTCCGTTTCTTGTTCTTGACGCTCGTCCGAGGATGTTTCAGGGGTTTCTTTTGGCCCTGTAAGCGCGGCCATAGCGTTCATCATTTCTTGGAGCTTCTGCTGCTGCTCCTGAGCCTTGGTCACTGACCTCGTGTGCGGTCTATGACCTGTTGATATGCGGCTATCTTCTTTTCCCGATGCCATGTAAACCGTATGAACTGTTATGCCCCCTGACTTGGGGCGTTTAGGTTCACTATTTTTAACTTTTGCCGCTGACGCGGGAGTTTTCTCTGGCCTCCTTCTTTTGTGGGCCGTTGAGGTTGAAGGAACCATTGAAGTGGGCATCCTAGCAGCTGCTGTCCCCTGCTGTTCAATGGGACGGCCCTTGTCTTTTTCCACCCTCGCCCTTTTCTGGTGACGAGAGTGACCTGGGTCGATTACGGAGTCTTGAACCCTCCGCCAAACTTTATAAATTCTTGAGGACAGTCGTTGAGGGGGCTGTTCTTGCTTTGTTTCTGGGACTTTCTTCGCAGGCGGAGGAGATCTTTTCAGTGTAGCGGTTGGAGAATTCTTCCGTACCCTCCTCAGCAGTTCAAAGCTGTTCCCAGTTGGAACAGCAACATTGACTTCCACCACTGGAGCCGGTGGAGTTAGCCCTGAGGGAGAGTTGCCCCCTGCCTTCCTCACTCGTTGCCAATGGCGACGTCGAGCACGGCGAGCCGTTGGGATTGGCTCAGAGATTGAGATAGTTTCTTTTTGCCCCCTGTCTGAATGAGGCGCCGCCGGTGTTAACCTCTTAAAGACTGAGGTTGTCTTTCGAGGGGTGATATTCAACTTGCCGAAGACGGATCCTTGAGCAGGGGCAGGAGCAGGAATCGTCAGTCTTGAAAAGACTGACTCTTTGACAGGGGAAGCCGCCTTGACGACTTCTGGAGCAGCAGTTATTGCTTTCCTTGGGACAGCCAATTTAGAGTTCTGATTTAGCCTGGTAAAAACAGAGGCTGTTGGTTTGGTAGTGGGCGACCCGTTAACAGGGGTCGTCGTAGCAGTGAGCCGGTCGAAGACCGACTTCTTGTTCACTTCCAGTGCAGGCATGGGCGCAGAGAAGCTTGTAGGTGGGATCATGGTCCCGAAGAACAGACCAGTGGTGGCTTGGGTCACCTGGTCTACCGGCAGAGCGAGGAAGGAAGCCGCTTGGGGCCCATATACTACACCTCCTGGTGAGGTAGAGCGTCCGTTGCAGTGGCACTTCGAGCAGTTGGAGCAATTACTGGCCATTGAATCTTGAGTTCTGCGCCAGGCAAAAGACCAAATCTTAGTAACTTGAAATCCAAAGGCAACCGTTAACAAACCGCGATTGGTTCGCGAAGACGACACACGAAGTGTGGAGTGGAAAGAGGAAAAGGTCCCACCGGGCGTGCCAGAATCTGTTCCCCTCCGAAAAGCGGCGCACAGGACCGCTGTGTCCTGACGCTGAGATTCAGGGCAGATGCTATTTGGTTTTATCCGTCTACCTCTCCAAAGATGCCAAGTTGATTTATGGCACCGTGTATCGGAGGTTTAGACGGATGCGGCCGATGTAGCAGACTTCATCAGATTCCCCCTCGCTTGAGGGGTTTTTGATTGTGGGGACGCTCTTCCCTGCAGGCGCAAGCCCCTGCAGTTAATTACGCTACCGCATCGCGGTAACAACTTTCTCCTTCTCCGGAATTTCACTTCGTGTCGTGTGTGTTTGTTTTGTTTGTGGTTGCCCGTGGATTGTATACGGAGACTGAATAATGCCGTCGCCCGTAGGACGTGGACTAGTCCAAATCCGTATTTACTTAGATTTGGGTTTGGTGTTTTTATTTTAAGGATGCATTAGTCGCGTTGCGGCTAAGATCAACTTAAACGTTCGTTAAGGATACAATAGTCCTGTTTGAGACTAAGATCAACTTAAAGTGATAATCCATTTAATATCTGGCTATCGGGACTCGTCGCCTCTCTAACGTCGTTGAAGGATTACAACGGCAGATGTCAGAGGAGTTCAGAGATGTACCCTTGAACCAAAGTCGATTTGGAGTTTTATAGTCCATTTAAATGTTTAAGGATACGTTAGCCGTATTTGGGGCTAAGATCAACTTAAACGGGACCGTTTAGATCCGGCAAAAGAGCATTTGGGAGCTCTATTGTTCCAGTTTAGAGACGTAGTGGTCCATGTTCCAGTTTAGGGACGTGGTGGTCCACCATTAGTTTAGGGACGTTTCGGTCCAGCATTAGTTTAGGGACGTTTCGGTCCAGCATTAGTTTAGGGACGTTTCGGTCCACGAGTTTAAGGACCCCGCGGTCCGTATTGATGTGTGGTCGTTGGGACCCGTCACCTCTTTGACGTCGTTGAGGAATTACAACGATGGATGTCAAAGGATTTCGGAGATGTACCCTCGAACCGGATATAAATTGATTTGAGAGAGCATTTGTGCTCAGTTCAATTTAATTTAAGGACTTACTGCCAGAATTGGGCTAAGTCCAGTTGAAAATGTTCAACATTTTATTTATTTTTAGTCCATTAAACCTGTGCTAGGGCTTTGCCCACACTTAAATAATGCATTGCATTACTTCTACTTTCTTGTTTGGGCTCTGCCCATAAAAGATGCAGAGCATCAATTTATTTTGGGCTCTGCAAAGCATTTGCATAGCATTTTATTATTTTTGTTTGGGCTTTGCCCATTTATAAATGATGCAGAGCATCAATTTAATTAGGCCTGTTTGGTCTTTTAATTGGGCTTGGCCCTGCATTGCATTTGTTAGGCGCTTTGCGCCACTCACTGAGTGCAAGCGCTTATGGTGAAGACACGTGTCATGCTCTGGTGAGCGCAAGCGCAATAGGGCAGTGCGCTGCGCTGTTGCGCTGCTGACACGTGGCGCGCTCTGGTGAGCGCAAGCGCAACAGTGCAGTGCGCTGCGCTAGTACGCTGCGCTGTTGCGCTGCTGACACATGGCGCGCTCTGGTGAGTTGCGCCAACTCCGGAGAGCAAAGCTCTTATTTCAAAAGCGCATAGCGCACGTGGCGTTCTCCCAAGAGCGCAACAGTGCAGTTTGCAAGTGCAAAGCACCAAGAATATTTTAGATTCAAGAACAGAAGTGCAAAGCACTATTTGATTTCTTGATCTAATTTAGATCAAAGAAAAATAAGTTTTTTCTTGTTTTTTTTATCTCAGAGAACCAAAGGTTCATGAAAAGTGCAAAGCACTATTTTTGTTTTATTTTATTTTTTTTAAAGCTCATTGATCTTGTTTTTAGATCTATGATCTGTTCATAAGATAACTTTCTCTTTTTTCTAAAGGTTTTTTATCTTTTTTATTCTTGAGGAGTTTCTCAGAGTTCTCTTCTCTCCCTTTTTTTTTAGAAAGATGTTGATGCCTTTTAATTGAGGCCTAGGGTCCTTTTTTATAGTGCCCATAAATTAGTTAAATTTGTTAAAGAGATCTTTCTCTGAGTGATTTGGGGAATTTTCCCCACCGTTGGATCTTTTGATCCAAGGGCTTCTGCTTTGCAGAAGAAATTTTTTTTGTTTTAACAAAGAACAGAAAAGATTTCTTAAAATTTTAATTCTGTTTGGCGCAGATGCCCCAGCGCGTGACACGTGTCGCGCAGCACACAGTGCAGCGCAACTGCGCTAGCGCATCTGTGCTGACACGTGTCGCGCAGCGCAACTGCGCTAGCGCATCTGCGCTGACACGTGTCGCTCAGCGCACAGCGCAGCGCAACTGCGCTAGCGCATCTGCGCTGACACGTGTCACGCAGCGCAGTGCCTGCGCAACCGAAGCGTTGCTTCCTTTAATAGAGCTTTGCTCTGATTGGGTGCGCCTTCTTGGGCGCTGCGCTGACGTATCAGCGCCTGACATGTGGCGCGTTGCGCCCGAGACTTGAAGCGTTGCTTCAGAATTTTTGAATTTTGAATTTTAACAGAGTTTTGCTCTGATTGGGCGAAACACCCCTAATGAGCGAGTAATTTTCTCGCTTGTTAGGGTTAAGAATAAGAGAGGGATTGAGAGATGAAGATCTCTCATCTCTTTCATGCCCAATAACCTGTAATAACTAAAACTTCATACATGCATGCATGATCCGCTCCCTACGGCACCCTACCCACGAGGTAACGGTGAAATCGTAGTATAAAGGACCGGACATGCATATCTTCCATGAAGGTTAGAGCGAATATTAGGAAAGGATGGACAAGGATCTAGAGGAAGAAACTTCGTTTCTTCCCAATCATCCTAATCCCTTTTTCTAATAGTTACTATAACTTCTAAAAGATTTCATTTAGGGAATTGAAAGAGGTGTGACATTCAATCTTATCAAACTCCACTTTAGACCTAATCCTAGCAAGTTTCTTAACCATCGTACAACTTAGTTTTTTTTAGATTAAATTAGAAGACCAAACACCCATTGGAATCAGCTCGTAAGAACACTTAGGAAAATTACACATCCCTGTGGACCGACCCGTATTCACTGGCTAGCTTCATGCGACGCCGTTCTTGATTGCGGTAAATATTTTTGATCGTTAAAAACCTACATCAACCAAATGGTGTCGTTGCCGGGGATGGCGTAAAATTTCTTTTGTGTAATTTCGGGTTGATATAATTTTTTAAAAATCATAAAAATCTGAAAATATAAAAAGTACAAAAAATTTTATCATTTTTTTAATTGTTTGAAGGGTTATCGTTTGAATCTTGCAGGAACAGCGAAGAATCTCAGATCTGGAAATTTACAGAGGGCGAAACAGAAATTTGTATATCATAACAGAGGAGAATTGGACCAAAGGAGCGGCAGATTTTTTCTCGGAAAGCGATCCCTCCTCCAGACCAAACGCGTTTCCGCGGCCGATAAGCGCCATAAACCGCGGAACCGCGGCTCTTATGCCACGTTAGCCCCTTAATTTTGCATGGTTTATTCTCTCATTCTCCCCTCTGCAACCTACATATATCCTTTTGTAAAATTTTCTGCAGGATTTCTTTGCGCTAAAAATCTTCTTCCCCCTTCTCAATAACAGATTTTCTGCAGGTTTCTTTGCGCCGCGCTAAAAATAATTGATTGCATGTGAATTTACTGTTTTGCATAATTAATCGGACTTTAAGGGGCTATTGACCAAACTCAGATTGGGTGGGGATTTCATCACCCTTCTCAGGACCGCAGAAAGCACTTAAAGCATTTGCATTGACCACTATTAATTAAAAAATACTAGACTCAGCCCTAAGGACTTCGAGCTCAATAGGACAAAGGACTAGTCATAAGCATCAGCCGTTAATCCTAACCTGACTTTGCGGTATCTAGGCAAGTGTGTCAAGGCAAGTGGTTACTTAATTAGGACCGCTACTTGTAGCGGGGAGCCTCCCACTTACCTGGCACTTACCTGGCCGCAATTGGCGGTGAAGAGGCGGTTTGAGGTCCTATTGCTAATCCTAGTTAGGAGCTGTCTAGCTGACCTAGGTGACCCTAGAGCTAGGCCTGATTGTGCATGTGTGGTTGATCGCATTTGTGTCACAAGTTTCTTTTCAAAAATCTTTTGCAAAAATTTCACATAAAAAAAAAGAAAAAAATCTTTTCAAAACTTGCAACTTGTCGCTAAAGAAATTTTGCAACTCACTTACACCATTTCCTCTCATTGACGTTATCTTACCTCCACATTCTGTCTTTCATTTTTCTGACTACACTACCCCTTTAGTGTATGTCACTTTGGACTAGGGACACTAACGCCCGATTAGTCCGTGTTTCGTTGGTACCGACCGACGAACCTTTCGACACCGAATTCGAAATTCCGTCTACTTTCTTACCTCCACTTTCAAATTCTTCCTTCGAAGGCATGTCGGGATTCAACCCCAACAATACCTTACCGACGGGAATGATTCCACCTCCGTTAGGTGCGAATAACCCGAATCACCCGCCTGTCGAAGCGCCTACACGAGTCGCGCTCTAGGATCTCTTCTACCCTGTCCGCACTTCTTTACCTACCTGTCTTTCACCCCCACTGGCAAATGGGGACAATTTTGAAATAAAACCACATTTCATCAATATGCTGCCAAAATTTCACGGTTTGAAATCGGAAGATGCGTATATTTTTATCAATAAATTCCAAAACGTTTGCGCTATGATGAAAACAACCCAATTAAGTGATGACGCTATAAGGCTAAGGGTCATTCCTTTCACCTTATGTGACTTAGCCGAGAAGTGGCTATACAGCACCGCATCACATTCCATTAGAAATTGGGACGAGTTTGTGAAAGCTTTTCTTAAAAAGTTCTATCCTCATCACAAAACTGCTAGAATCCGTAATGAGATTATACAATTTTCACAGCTTCCTTCCGAACCATTTTGGAAGTGTTTTGAAAGATTCAAAGACCTACTCGTTCAATGCCCTCATCATGGGATCGAAAGTTGGCAACTTTGCCAAACATTATACGAGGGATTGAACTCGGCAACGAAGCAGTTGCTAGAAACCATCTGTCAAGGTCACTTTCTCTCCAAATCTAGTGAGGAAGCGTGGCAGTTTCTTGAGGATCTTAGTGAACAAACAATTCAGTGGGAGACCACCAAGACCAAATCATCTTCTTCTAGTGGTCAATCTAGGGCAGGCATACATCAAGTAGAGATATCGATTGCTATGAAGGCCGAGATGGCCGCTCTTACGAAAAAGCTAGAAGCGATTGAGACCAAAATCTCGTCGCCTTCTCCTGCCCCTGTTATGCCTCCACGAACTGTTTGTGCTTGTTGTGCGGATCCATCACATCTTACTGAAGAGTGTCCTTACAATGCATCTACTCAAGGACATGATCAAGTCAATGCTGCCTTTCAGCAACGACAAAGAAACGATCCATACTCTTCTACATATAATCCGGGGTGGAGGAGTCACCCAAATTTCGCGTGGAACTAAAATCAACAATTCCAAGGAAATAACAATTTTCAAAGGCCTCCTCCTCCACAACAACAACAAGCACCTCCACAAACTCAATTTCAACAGCAACCTTTTCAACAGCAACCTTAACCTAGTCAAGTGAACAATTTTGTGCCTAACAATTCTTACCCGCCAAACAATTTTGTTCAACCTAATAATGACAATGTTACTTCGCTCGAAAGAAGTCTAGATGCGTTCCTAAAGCAATCTACACAATCTACAGCAAGATTAGAGACTTCTATTCAATTTTTGGTGCAAAACAGTGCCTCACACGATCAAAGCATCAAATCTATTGAGGCACAAATTGCACAACTCAATGCAGCATTGAGCGAGCGAGAAAAAGGAAAGCTCCCATCTCAACCACTGCCCAATCCCGGTCACGCACATGCTGCATATCAACAGCAGAATCATAACGTAAATGCTGTGACCACGTTGAGATCGGAAAAAGTGTTGCAAAACAATGTGGGTATTAACAATGACACCCCTGCCGGTGGCCCTTCTTCATCTTCTTCACCTTCTTCTTCTACTTCTTCTTCGTTAGAGCCTATTCTCCATCCTTCACATGGCTCTACTTCTTCTAGCTCGAACGGACCCACTTCTCACAACACGAACACATCTACACGGGGTTCCGTTCCAACTCAACAATCTGATCCGCAAAAATTGGACTCAACAACCTTTCAAAATGTTCCTTTTCCAAATCGGTTGAGATCCAATAAACCAACTCCACAGATGGACAAGATTGTAGAGTTGTTCAAACAGGTTAGCATAAATATCCCTCTTTTGGATGCAATCCAACAAGTTCTTTCATATGCAAAAATCTTAAAGGACTTATGCACCAAAAAGAGAAAGTCACAAGTACCAAAGAAAGTTTTCGTGGCTAGTGCTATTAATGATGCTCTTGTCAATTCTTTACCCCCAAAGCAAAAGGACCCCGGTTGTCCTACTTTTTCGATAACAATTGGGGACAAGAACATCAATAGAGCACTATTAGATCTTGGTGCTAGTGTCAATTTGCTACCTTATTCTGTGTACGAGCAATTAGGTGTTGGAGAGCATAAGCCCACTCACTGTACTCTCCAAATGGCCGACCGATCAATCACCCATCCTAGGGAAGAATTGGAGGATGTGTTAATTAGAGTAGGGGATTTCATTTTCCCCGTTGATTTTATTGTTATGGATACACAACCTGTCGCTAACCCCCAGAATCAAATCCCGGTGATACTTGGTCGACCATTCCTTGCGACCTCCAACGCAATGGTCAATTGTCGTAGTGGTTCAATGAATCTATTTTTTGGCAATATGACAATTGAGCTCAATATTTTCAAATTGGGGAGTCAGCCTGCCGAGCCTAATGCTAACGTACTTGATGTTTGCTCGATCAATGAGATCACGGAGGAGGACTGTGAGTTCAAAATTTTTTTGTTCGATCACAGCAATGTTAACGCCACTAGTGTGTTCCTCTTAGAATCCGACACAGCTTTCATGGCGGACAACGATTATGAGTGTTTTACCTTTGTTGACGATTTTGAAGACTCATCACCTGAGTTGGAGTCTTTTGCTTTTTCGGATGAGTTAGTTGAACCATCCGACTCGGTTCCATACACTCGATTTGAACCTTTGATGGAATCCTTCGAGTTTGAAACAGTTACTCCATTGTTACCATCTATTGTTTCACCTCCTAAACTCGAACTAAACCTTTTGCCGTCGCACCTAAAATATGCTTATCTAGGTGAGAATGAGACCTTACCCGTCATCATATTGGCCTCTCTAGCTTTTGAGCAAGAGAAGGCCCTTTTAATGGTCTTAGAAAATAATCGGCAAGCTTTTGGCTGGTCTATGGCGGACATCAAGAGGATTAGTCCCCTAATAGTCGAACATCATATACACTTGATGGATGATGCCAAGCCGGCAAGGGATCCACAAAGACGCCTCAACCCTATTATGAAAGAGGCTGTTAAGAAGGAGATTGTTAAATGTCTTGATAGTGGTATCATTTACCCTATCTCGGATAGCCAATGGGTTAGACCCATTCATGTCGTGCCAAAGAAATCAGGCATCATGGTCATTACCAATGAGGCAAATGAGTTAATTCCTACTCGCACCCAAACGGGATGGCGAGTTTGCATTGACTATAGAAAACTCAATGCCACGACAAGGAAAGACCACTTTCCTTTACCTTTCATTGACCAAATGCTAGAACGATTGGCAGGGCACGAGTTCTACTGCTTTTTAGATGGCTATTCCGGTTATAACCAAGTCCCCATAGCCAAAGAAGATCAAGACAAGACCACATTTACTTGTCCCTTTGGCACTTTTGCTTATCGCCGCATGCCCTTTGGGTTATGCAATGCACCCGCTACATTTCAGCGGTGTATGATGGGGATCTTTTCAGACATGGTTGAAAAGTTCTTGGAGATCTTTATAGATGATTTCTCCATTTTTTGTGACTCTTTCGACGAGTGTTTACGACATCTTGACGCTGTTCTTATCCGCTGTAGGGATAAGAACCTAACTTTGAATTGGGATAAGTGCTATTTTATGGTACGAGAGGGCATTTTCTTAGGACATGTCATCTCGCAAAACGGTATCGAGGTTGATAGAGCTAAAATTGAAGTCATTTCTAATCTTCCTCCTCCTAAATGCGTCAAAGACATCCGAGCTTTCCTTGGCCATGCCGGTTTTTATAGACGATTTATCAAGGATTTTAGCAAGATTGCTAGACCCTTGACTCTCTTATTGGCCAAGGACACAACATTTGAATTTGACTCGACTTGCATGGAAGCGTTCGAGTCTTTGAAACACTCTCTCATTTCTGCGCCCATTCTTTCATCTCCAGACTGGACGCACCCCTTCGAAATCATGTGCGACGCATCAGATTTTGCCATTGGTGCTGTTCTTGGACAGCATATTAATAAGATGCCGTATGTGATTTACTACGCTAGCCGAACACTAAATGAGGCCCAACTAAACTACACAACAACAGAAAAAGAGTTTTTAGCAGTTGTGTTTGCACTTGAAAAATTTCGGCCTTATTTAATCGGCTCTCCAGTCATTGTGTATACGGATCACTCAGCTCTTCGCCACCTTTTTGCGAAGAAGGATGCTAAATCGAGGCTAATACGTTGGATCCTCCTGCTACGAGAGTTTGATCTTGTCATAAGGGACAAAAAAGGATGTGAAAACGTAGTAGCCGATCACCTATCACGACTTCCTTCTTCGCCTACACTTGAACTTCCTATCACTGATGTTTTTCCCGATGAGCAACTCTTAACCGTTTCTTGCGAACCATGGTTCGCTGATATCGTAAACTACTTAGCCACCGGCTTGATACCTAAAAATTGGTCGAAACAGGATAAACTTCGATTCTTGGAACCTTATCATTTTAAATACTGTTCCGACCAAATCATTCGTCGGTGTGTACCGGAAAATGAGGTTAAGAGTGTGTTGTCTTTCTGCCACGATCAAGCATGTGGCGGGCACTTTGGCCCAAAGAAGACAGCCGAGAAAGTTTTGCAGTGTGGTTTTTATTGGCCACGACTCTTCAAGGATGCATATGAATACTGCAAGACTTGCTCCCGGTGCCAACACTTGGGCCGGATATCGCGGAGAAACGAAATGCCGCTCCAACCAATTTTGGTTGTGGATGTTTTTGATGTTTGGGGAATAGGCTTTATGGGACCGTTTCTAAATTCTTTTGGGAATGTTTATATTCTCTTGGTTTTTGACTACGTTTCAAAGTGGGTTGAGGCCGTGCCGAGCCGAACGAATGACAATAAGGTTGTCGTTCGATTTCTTAAAGAACACATCTTTTCTCGATTTGGGCACCCTCGAGCGATAATAAGTGATAATGGTTCTCACTTTTGCAATAGCACTTTTGAGTCCTTAATGCGCAAATATTCTATCACCCACAAGCTGTCAACACCATACCATCCTCAAACATGTGGGCAAGCCGAGGTTTCAAATCGGCAAATCAAGCTAATCTTGGAGAAAATGGTGTCTAAAAACCGTAAAGATTGATCACTCAAACTGATCAATGCACTATGGGCTTTCCGTACTGCATACAAGACCGATCTTGGTATGTCTCCATACCGGCTGGTTTACGGGAAGGATTGCCACCTCCCAGTAGAGATTGAGCACAAGGCATTTTGGGCTATCAAAGAGCTGAATTTATCTTTAGGAGATGCGGGCAGCAATCGAAAGCTGCAGTTAAATGAACTAGAAGAGCTGCGGGACGAGGCGTATGATAATGCTGTAATTGTTAAGAACCGAACTAAGGTGTTCCACGATAAACACCTTTTGCGAAAAACTTTTGAACCTGGTCAACAGGTTTTACTCTATGGCACTCGGTTACATTACCACCCCGGCAAGCTCCGTTCTAGATGGAAAGGGCCATATGTTGTTCGCACCGTTTATCCGCACGGTGCAGTCGATCTTGAAAATTCTGAGGACGATACTTTATTGAAAGTTAATGGACATCGATTGAAACCGTTCCTCACAGCGGACCATTCGGAGGAGCTCCTGTTTTTGTAGGAGCCGATTTACACTGATTGATTTTCCTCCACTTTCACCCCCGAATTTCCAATCAATTTTCTAAAACTTTATTTCAAATAAGTTTGGGGGTATGTATCATTTGTAAATATGTTAATAAACAGGGGAGTGCCGACATTTTGACCCTCTTGATGTAGCATGACAGTGAGGACACTGTCCAGTTTAAAGTTTGGGGGTATGCTCGGTACGTCTTCTTCCTTCGTATTCATATGTATATTTTTGCATTTGCATACTTATTTGAAAACACATAAAAAAAACTTCAAAAATTATAAAAACTATTGTATTCAATTTTGACTATATTTAACTTGAGTTTGACAAATAGGTTAACTGGCTACGAACAACTAGATCTTAGACTGAGTAATTTGAAAACCCTAAAAATAACCTTCTTTAAAAATTAACGGTAGAAAGTATATGTCTTTATAGTTTATTTAGAAATAAGCAAATTTTGAGTTCACTTTTTGGGCTAAGTTGAAATAAAGGAAAAATATTGATATTCTTATTAGAGTATAAATTTGAAAAATAATTCCTAGCTTAAGTCTAGATTCTGAAAATGTATACCCTATAAATTGCACAATCACGCACCTTGAAACTTGGAATAGTAGAAGAGACCTTGAAATGCTCTTGTCTAAAGTCCTTAGTACGATGAAAATAAAAAAAATGTGAATAAAGAAAAAAAATGAACACCGGTCTTTGTGATTACTTAAGGCTGCAAAAATAGAAAAAGTATTTAGTGAGGGTGCTTCATCACCTAGTGCCTTAGACCAACTGGTTTGGGAGTCACTGCTAAAAGCCTTGGGTGTTGTAAGACTAGGAATTACGCTTTAAAGTGCAAACATATCTTGTAATCGGTTGTTGGTACCTCAAGAAGTATTAACAGTCACATGAAGGATGTGTAAGCAAAAAATTCATTAAGAATTCACCAGTTAATTAGTGCTTTGGACAACGGACAAGGGTATGATTGCTTGATTTGAATTTCCAAGTGTAGGGGTGATTTATACACACACGTGGGGATATATGATTAGAGTTGAGATAAGAGAAAGGAATAAAGAATAGAACTTGTATCTTTAGTAGAGTTGATAGAAAAATTCCTAAGTGGAGATGGAACCTTAGAAGAAAAACTTGGGAAATGCTGAAAGCTAAGTATGGCTATAGGAAATATATATTCTTAAGTTAAATAATGAGGAAGTGTGAAAAATTTGGGTGGATAATTTACGAGTCAATGATAATAGAATTCCTTGTTAGAGAACCTAATTGGAGAATTGAAGTCGAAAAGCCAAATTGATAGGATTTTATGGGTGTAATCCGCTGAAAACCCTCAGGAGACAACACTCCTCCTACTAGGGACACCTAGAGGTTTAACGGCTTGTTGCACGTGCTCAGTGCAATCGCGTTTCCCTGCGAAAGTGCGGTTAGGTTTTTTAGAATAAAATAATAAATTTGCTCGAAGACGAGCAAAAGATAAGTTCGGGGGTATTTGTTCATATCATAATATTGCATTTTGTATTCCCCATTCTTATGCATTTTACAATAAAAACAGGTGCTTTTGACGCATGTCTGCTACATATTACAGGTTACAGGTTCTTGGAGTGAAAGCAGTGAAAAAGATAAAAGATAACGCAAAAGTGAAACTTTGACCAATAATCAGAGGATCTTGATCAAGCCTACACAAAACAGCGTAAGGTTCAGGACTTCGTCACGAAGCAATGATAAAAGTCCGCTACAATGTTCACTAGAGACCTGGAGAATACCTAGAAGCCCAATTGAAAAAAGACATATATAAACAGGGACCAAGAGTCAACAGAAGACAGCACCAGAAGACCCAGAGCCGAAATCCTCAATTTGGCCGCGGAACCGCGGCCAAACCCAGGCTGGGACCGCGGTTCCGCGGCCATCAGACGCACGTGTCGGTGCATATTTCTTCTGGCGGTGCGTCGGTGACTTTGTTGGGATTTTTCGGGGGTATATCTGTAATAGCACATGCGCGAGAATTTGTAACCCTAATTTTCCTATTTCCTTATAAATATGTAATCAAAAGATTGTATGAGGAATGCCTCTTTTCAATAAAGAAAAATTCAGATTCTTTTGAGGATTAAAGAGCATCATTCTTGTAAGTTCTTCTTTTAATTCCTGCCTTAGTTTTATAATTTAATTCTTGCCTTAGATAAATCCTTCTTTTGCCCTAGTTTAATCTAGTGTAGTATCTCTTAAACTGCAGTAGGTAAGTAATCTTAAAATGATGTTTTTAATAGATCTCCTAATGAGCGAGTAATTTCCTCACTTGTTAGGGTTAGAAATAAGGGAGGGATTGAGAGATGAAGATCTCGCGTCTCTTTCATGCCCAATAACCTGTAATAACTAGAACTTCATGAATGCATGCATGATCTGCTCCCTACAGCACCCTACCCACGAGTTAACGGTGAAACCATAGTATAAAGGACCGGACATGCATGTCTTCCATGAAGGTTAGAGCGAATATTAGGAAAGGACGGACAAGGATCTAGAGGAAGAAACTTCGTTTCTTCCCAATCATCCTAATCCCTTTTTCTAATAGTTGCTATAACTTCTAAAAGATTTCATTTAGGGCATTGAAAGAGGTGTGACATTCAATCTTATCAAACTCCACCTTAGACCTAATCCTAGAAAGTTTCTTAACCATCGTACAACTTAGTTTTTTTTAGATTAAATTCAAAGACCAAACACCCATTGGAATCAGCTCGTAAGAACACTTAGGAAAATTACACATCCCTGTGGACCGACCCGTATTCACCGGCTAGCTTCATGCGACGCCGTTCTTGATTGCGGTAAATATTTTTTATCGTTAAAAACCTACATCAACCAGCGCGCCACGTATCACTCACTGGTGCGCCATTAAATCAGCACAAAGCTCTCATAAATTGAAAGCGCAATGCGCTAATAAACTAGCGCTTAGCGCTAAGCGCGCCACGTGTCATCTTTGTGTGCGCTACCTGACAGAAGCGCTATGCGTTCTTTGATTGGCGCAAAGCGCCTGGTGCGCCACGTGGCGCACTGTCAGAACATATATTGTTCTGATGAATGCTATGCATTCAATACAAGACAAAAGATGTCAAAACCCAATGCTTAGCATTATTAAAAGGGCCAAGCCCAAATAAAGGCTCAATAGCCAGAGTAATAAAATGTTAAATATTTTAATTGGACTTAGCCCAATATTGGCCGTAAGTCCTCAACTTATATTCAATTGACCTCATCTGCTCATGAATATTCAACAAATCTTAGTCTTAAACTAGGCTACAGATTTTCCAATCAATCTACACCCGGTTCGAGGGTACATCTCTTTACTCCTCTAATATCTGTCGTTGTAATCCTTCAACGTCTTCAGAGAGGCGACGGGTCCCGACAACCACACATTTCACGGACTGTGGGGTCCTTAAACTCATGGACTACGATGTCCTTAAACTCATACACTACGATGTCTTTAAACCGGACTGTGGGGTCCTTAAACTCATGGACTACGATGTCCTTAAACTCATAAACTACGATGTCTCTAAACCGGACTGTGGGGTCCTTAAACTCATGGACTACGATGTCCTTAAACTCATAGACTACGATGTCTCTAAACCAGACCGTGGGGTCCTTAAACTCATAGACTACGATGTCCTTAACCCTGGACCGTAATGTCCTTAAACTAATCGACCGCAATGTCCCTAAACTAAACAATAGAGCCCAATTGCTCTCTTGTTGGATCTAAATGATCCCGTTAAGTAGATCTTAATCTAGAAATTAGACTAACGTATCCTTAACAAACGTTTAAGTTGATCTTAGTCTCAAATGAGACTAACGTATTCTTAAACAAAACCCCCAAACCTAAATCTAAGGATTTGGACTAATCCACGTCCTACGGGAGACAACGTAAATTAGTCTCCGTATACAATCCATGGGCAACCACAAACAAAACAAACACCCACGACACGAAATGACCATCTGAAGAAGGAGAAAGTTGTTACCGCGATGCGGTAGCGTAATTAACTGCAGGGGCTTGCTCTTGCAGGGAAGAGCGTCCCCACAATCAAAAAACCCCTCGAACAAGGGAGAATCTAACGAAGTCTGCTACATCGGCCGCATCCGTTTAAACCTTCGATACATGGTGCCATAAATCAACTTGGCATCTTCGGAGAGGTGGACGGATGGCACCAATTAGCATCTGCCCCCAGATTCAGGAAAGACGTTTGTCTTCCCGGTTTCCGGCGGTAAACAAGCATTGCTTGCAGGCGTAACCGCTATCCCGCGAATCTCTCCATGCGTGAGATCTCCGCCGGCCACATCCAACGTTCTACGCCACCACGATCCCCCATTAACGACCCTGTCTCGCCATTAATGGGAGGTCCCGCTCATCATGCGGGCGTGACGTCGGGAGCGTAACAAACGACGTGATTCTTGCGCCTGCCTCGCCTGCTACCACCGCTATATAAACCCCTTCTTCAGACGGTTCAAGTAAGCCATTTTCACTCCACTAAGCCGTTACTATGCTCGGATCTCTAGTCTAACTTGACCGTCGGAAGGTCCTCGGTGGTACAATCACCCCAAGACTTCCTTGCAGGTAGCTCGGCAACCACAACCTCAAACCTATTGAGATCCACACGCTTCAGGAGCGACAGCCTCCAGATCCAATTTCAGCCACCCATCGCCGCAATCAGTAGATCAACGGAAGGTAACATCTTGGCGCGATCCAGGTCGCGTCAGAAAGACAGGATGGACCATTGTGGATGATAGAATATAAAATAGATTACCTTAATTCTCATCATAATTTCGGAGTTAATTTTGGCGCAGCGGAAGGGATATTTCATATGATATCAAAGCAGCCCAGCTTCGATTCCCACCGGACATGTATTAAATGTGGTTTTATTTAAATTAAAAATGCTGCCGTGCAAAAGCTCAGGTTTCGGTCCAAAGCGCGTACGCCATGTGGCAACGTGTTGGAATATAAAATATATTCCCTCAACGCTCATCATAACTTCTGAGTTTTGGTGCAGTGGAAGGGACATTTATAATGGAAATAGGCTTTGAATCGAGCCTTTGCAGTCAAATGTTTTTATCAGATCTTTAATTATGGAAGAGTGTTGCGGATAAGATAATCACAAAGCACAAACTAAATGATAACGAGAAGTAATCAAAACCACAGGCAAGATAGAAATATGAGAACTTACTGATGGGCGAAAGCAAAAATTTATTAATATCAAATTCAAAGTACAAATCGATGGAGTAATACGAATCCCTCTCAAAACCCTAGCTCTCTCACAACAATGGGTTCTCTCTAAATTATCAAAAGCTATCATATTTAGAGTTAAAACAAGCTATCATATATATACTATACAAAAGATTTACCCAAATAACAAATTTCCTAACTAAGAAAATAACAGCCGGCCCAATACGACAGACGTCTGCATAAGAAATGGTCAGACGTCTGCCTATGTATCTTCGAAACTCCAAAGCGTAACCAGACGTCTGAACAAGGATTGTGCAGACGTCAGGCCTTCACATCCAAAATTGCCAGAGCGCTTGCAGATATCTGAACTTATAGAAGTCAGACGTCTGCCCTTCGATAAACGTCTGAAGCTCTTAGATCCAGACGTCTGTTTACAGATAACATCAGATCATCAATCAGCTTCGTGATAACGCCAGATTATAGGAAATATTCAGGGATTGAATGTGAGACATCACAACAAATCTCCACTGCATCACAACAAATCTCCACCTTGTCTCGCATTCCATAAACTCCTCCATAATAACAGCTCTATATTCACCACAAAACCCCTAAAAGACTCAATGAGTACGTCGCACACTATTAAGTTTAAGCAGTGCTCAAACTTAACAACTGAAAGAGACTTCATCAACATGTCAGTCGGATTGATCGCTGTGCAAACCTTTTTCACAATAATATCTTCTTTCTCAATGACTTCCTGCACGAACCAGTATCTCACATCAATATGCTTCGTCCTCTCATGATGCATCTGATCTTTCATCAAATGAATGGCGCTTTGGCTATCACAGTAGACTATTATAGTATCCTTTTGAATACCAAGTTCCGAAAATAGTCGTTTCAACCAGATTACCTCCTTAACGGCTGCAACTATGTCCATATACTCCGCTTCCGTCGTAGACAATGCAACCGTAAGCTATAATGAAGCGCGTCAACTGATGGCACATCCTCCTAAGGACAACACATAACCGGTGATTGATCTGCGTATGTTAAGATCATCCGCATAATCGGAGTGGCTGAATCGAACTAAATTACAGTCGTTCCTCCCAAACACCAACCCCACATCAGACATACCTCGCAGGTATCGTAAAATCCATTTCGCAGCTTGCAAATGATCTTTACCTGGAGATGACATATAGCGACTAACAACACTAATAACATGTGAAATGTTGGGTCATATACAAACTATAGTATACATAATGCTACCCACCGTATTTGCATATGGAACATTCGACATATACTTAATCTCATTCTCTGTTTGCGGTGATGAACGAGCTGAAAGTTTAAAATGAGCTGCCAACGAAGTACTTACAAATTCAGCGCCTGCCATGCCGAAACGCTCCAAAACTTTCTCAACATATCGCTGCTCAGACAAGTAAAACTTTTCTCCTTTGCGATCTCTCTTTATCTCCATATCAAGTATTTTCTTGGCCGCTCTCAAATTCTTGGTCTCAAACTTGCCTTTTAACTATTCTTTTAAATTCTGAATATTAACCATATATCTTGCTGCTATCAACATATCAACATAAACCGGCAAATATATGTAAGAACCATCGGCGGGCTTCTTCGAATAGACACAACTGCCTTCTATACTTCTCGTAAACCCTGTATATATCATGAAGGAGTCAAATTTCTTATACCAACGTCTAGGTGACTGCTATAAACCGTAGAGAGACTTCTCTAGCAAGCGAACGCCGTCTTTTTTTCCTTTAATTTCAAAACTTTCGGATTGTTGCATATATATTTTCTCTACCAAATCACCGTGTAGTGATGCGGTCTTCACATCGAGCTGCTCAAGCTCCAAATCTTGCATAGCTACCAAATCGAGCAAAACACGTATGTAACAACTCTGTTTTTATTGTACAAATTTTTTTAAAAGTTAATATAAAAAATGGAGTAGTTACAAGCCTGAGTATATTTTAAATGTTGTTTTTGTTTAAGAACAGCAAGAAGCAACTTGTAACTCACTGGTTAATCCTCTGCACTGCTGTGACGTAACCCATGTGTTCGAATCCCATCAGCCATATATATTTTTAATGATTTTTTCTTTTAAATTTTTTTTGGAAGCCTAAAAGTTTACACGTGCAATACATGTAAAATGAAACGTCACAGAAAATCAAACATGTGCTAAATGTTATATGAACAGATATGGACACAGCGCACAAATCCAAGCCCCAAGCCCCTATAGTGGACAGGCGAGATCTCTCCCTAGGCCGGAACCGCCGGGCCCCCCGTAGGGGATGGTCTCCGTCTTTGTACAAAACACCCCTTGGCCTACCCCACTACCCCTGTTCTGTTTGTTTTCTCTGCAATTATCTAGAGAATTAAAATTCACCATTAATCCAATTTTTAATACATTTTAATTCAATCTTTCAATTCCAAAACCCTAATTCCACACTATAAATACAACTCCATACCCTAACCTTTCTTCATTCTGAAATCTATTGTCAAAATTCTCAAAATTTTCTAAGTCCTAGAAGAGTATAAGTGGAGTTAGCTCAAGAACGATTTTCGGTGAGGATTCGAGACAATTCCGGCGACCCCGTGACTCCACGAAACTACCTTTCTCATCCTATACCTCCCCTCTCTCATTTTAACTCGTAAGTCCCGTATCTCTTCCTCTCTTCCTATCTCAAAATGATCTCTTTTCAAAATTATGTCGGTAAGTGGAGTTATACCGACATTCATTTCTAAAACTTTTAAAATTTTAATTTTTCTTAAGAACTACTCATCCATATCATTATACCTTACTTTATAATCATTAACTGATAATGACCTACGAGACATATTTTAATCATTTCAAAATGCTTTTTAATTAAGCTTTTACGTTTAAATACCATAAACTTTACACATGACATATTTTAATCATTTTTTTATATTACCTTTAGAAAACCTCACGAGATAATGACCCACCTCTCACATACACACATCATGACATAACACAATTCTCTTGAACAATATTTATGGGACAAATACGACTTTTCATCAAAATACCTTAAACTATTAAAAACCGGATTTCTTTAAATTTTGTTATTTTAAATTCCTTGCAATTGTGTCTCTACAACCCACTTTTTGGGGAATTCGAATCAGATGGTATGCGTTATCGCACATCCATCGGATGAGTAGGGTGAGATGCAGACCTTCTCACGGAGCATACAATCTCGATAAAATTTTAATACAATTTTTAAGAAAAACGAGAATTTCTATTTAATAATAAAAATTAATTTTTAATAATTATATAAATATTATCAAAACATCTATTTTTAATGTATAATAAAAATTCTATGTTTTCTAGAATATAAAGAATGACAAGTTTCATGGTAATACCATCAAGAATCAATACAAGTCAAACTTTACACTAAAATACCTTGAACTATTCAAACTATATATATTCACTAAGATAGCTCATTCTCCAAAATTCACATCCATGACAACTCTAAAGAATATAAATAAATGCTTGAGATTTATTTTGAAAGTATATTTAAAATATTTTTCATAAAACCCCCTCAAATTATATTAAATTTACATTAAGGACCCTTGTAAATATAGGTTTAAGCGGGACCAATTCTCCTGAGTCTCAGGGAGCCGAAGAAAGTGGGTGCTTACCTGTTTAAGGTAGAAAACTAAAACGGGATTATCAATGGTAATTGTCTTGGAAAAAGACGTAAATCCTGCCGTCTATGTGCAGCAGTTACCGATAACTCCAAAACTTAATTTAGGAATCTAAATCTGTTTAAGTATCTTACTCAATCTGAGTTTTAGTCAAATTTGAATACAATCTAAACCTGAATATAATCCAAACATAACTCCAATTCAACATGAATCCAATATATACTTGGACTAAACATGAATACCCGAATTTTATCAAGTATACAATATGACCTGACTTGACCGAACCATAGATATATCTTGACTTGACTACATGACTATCCGTTTACATCCTGAACCTTTTACATGAACAACTTATACCATGGTTTCGGCAAGTCTTATATCAACAAAACAATACAATATACACTACGGGGTTTTAAAGGGGTAGACTGGCATAGAATGTGTTAAAAGTGGCACGATGATGGTCACTAAAAGACACCTACATGAAGATCCCATGCGTTGTACCGTGGATTTTGATAGGGCATTGTACTTACATGTTATCTTAGAGTACGGAGCAAGTTGGACTCCTCTCATATACACTGATACATTCTGTACCAAGTTACAAATAACTATTTTAGTATAACAAACACATACTTTATCTATTATATTCTCTTTACCTATCTATTATATTCTATCTTTTGGGACATACCGAGTGGTAGTTCGCTGACGATATTCCTGTCTCTTCTTTCTTTGGAATGTTGTCAGGAGGACCTGACTCTCAGAAGATCGAGCCCAGGCAGAACGATTTGGAGCAGTTCACTGAGGTGCCTGAGTTTTATTTCCTACTTGTACTTACTTTTCTTTCAGTTCATATGCCATTGTTTAGGCATTGCTTTCTTTCACTGTACTTTACTTTTCAGTTGTATGTAAAGAATGGTTATCAATAAAAAGTTGTTGTTTTACACATCTCTTGTCATTCTTGTGCTTTACATTTATATTGCTTATTTATGCTTAACGTGTTTACCTCTGAGTAAATACGTCGCGGCCTCGCCACGTCTCCTTACCCGTACACTGGGAAGTAGGGCGTGACAGGTTTTGTTGATGGCCCATATAGGTCAGTTCTGCATAGAACCCTACCATGCAGGTTAGTTCTGCATGAAAATATAAGCAATATAACATAAGAATTATAAGAATCAGCAACTAAAAACATTCTTTACATTTCAAATGCCTTGAATCTATCCTAACCCTATTTTTCTTTCAAGGTTATGGATTCCCCCCACAATACGAGCTCGAACGTTAATGGAAACACCCTACCACCACCACCTCCTCTACCATTTACACCTACCATAACAACTCCTATCAATGAGCAGACGGTATTGCTTGAGGCAATCAAGAGGCTCTTGGAGGGACAGCGGCAGCAGACTGTTATTCTATTGCACCGCCCTAAGACTGAGGCATCCGGAGTCAAAAAATTCCGGGCACTGCACCCTAAACAATTCTCTAGGAAAGAGAACCCCGTGGAAGAAGAAGGATGGGCTCAGTTGATTGAGGACGATCTAGCAGCAGCACAAGTGCCAGATATTGCTTGGGTGAGAGTTACGAAACTGCTACTCACTGATAACGTCAGAGTTTGGTGGAAGGCTGAAGAAAGCCGACTCACCCAGCCGATTGAATGGAAAACATTTCGCGATATGTTAGACGCGAAATATTTTCCCGAGACTGCCCATTTTGATATGGAGCAGCAATTCATCCACCTGTAATAAGGTTCTATGTGGACCAAATCTGTGGATGAGTATGATGCTGAGTTCATCATGTTGAGCAGGTATAATATGTCTCAAATATTCAATTTTATAATATCACATACTACACAGCTAACACAAGACTGTAACAGGTTCGCGGCACATCTTATATCGACTGCTGAGATCAGGGCTAGACGATTTCAGCAAAGGTTGGACCAGGAGATCCAAACTACTCTAGCTACAGGGATTTCCCAACCCATGACCTTGCACTCAAGGCTGCCCGAAGATATGATGCAGTAGTGAAGAAGAAGGGCAGACCTCAATCTGCCAGTGTGAAACGCCCTACCACTCAAATGACAGGAGAAACCTCTTCCATGCCAATTTTTGCACCCAGGAGACCAGAAGTAACATTTAACTGGCTAAGTCCAGATTTTTTCTTCTACTGCAAGAGGAATAGACACTTAGGGAAGGACTACAGGCGTGCAAATAGTATGTGCTTAGTTTGTGGCGCATCCACTCACGACATTGGAACATGTCCTCATAGACGCAACCAGTTCCAGCACACATCACCTTTCCACAGCGGCCAGTCATTCAGGCTCCTGCACCCTGTCTTTCCCTACCTGCTCCACCTCCTCGTGGACCTCCTACACAGCCTCTTCATCAGTTCCACAAGGTAATGAGGAACATGCCTCAAAGGCAGAGAAACATTCCAAGGACAGAGGAATGTGCCTCCAGCTAGGAGGGTTGTACCCCGATGTCAGTCTTTCACTTTAGCGGCCGTAGAAGCCAAAGGTCAGGGTAACACTGGTAATCCTTCTTCTTTTAAAACCCTTGCATCCTTTCATTCTTTCAAATATTTTCATGCACTTTCAGTAGTTCTTTTCACCACCATTGTAATCAAATTTTCTTGAATCTGTTACAATTTCCTTCTATAAATTTCGAGAACGAAATTTTTATAAGGAGGGTAGAATGTAACGACTCTATTTTTATTGTACAATTTTTTTTAAAAGTTAATGTACAGAATGGAGTATTTGCAAGCCTGAGTATACTTTAAATGTTGCTTTTGTTTAAGAATAGCAAGAAACAATTTGTAGCTCACTGGTGAAGTCCCTACACTGCTGTGACGTAGCCCATGTGTTCGAATCCTATCAACTACATATATTTTTAATGATTTTTTCTTTTAAAATTATTTTTAAAGCCCAAAATTTTACACGTGCAATACACGTAAAATGGAAAGTCACAGAAAATCAAACATGTGCTAAATGTTATATGAACAGACATGAACACATGGCACAAATCCAAGCCCTAACCCCTACATTGGACCGGCGAGATCTCTCTCCAGGCCGGCACCGCCGGGCCCTCCGTAGGGGATGGTCTCTATATTCTGCACACAACACACCTTGACCTACCCCACTACCCCTGTTCTGTTTGTTTTCTCTACAGTTATCCAGAAAATTAAAATTCAACACTAATCCAATTTTTAATGCATTTTAATTCAATTTTTCAATTCCAAAACCTTAATTCCATACTATAAATACAACCCCATACCCCAGCCTCTCTTGATTCTGAAATCTATTGTCAAAATTCTCAAATTTTTCTAAGTCCTAGAAGAGTACAATTGGAGTTAGCTAAAGAACGACTTCCGGCGAGGATTCGAGACAATTCCAGCGACCCCGCGACTCTACGAAGCTACCTTTCTCATCCTATACCTCCCCTCTCTCATTTTAACTCGTAAGTCTCATCTCTCTTCCTCTCTTAAAATGATCTCTTTTCAAAATCATGTCGGTAAGTTGAGTTATACCAACATTCATTTGTAAAACTTTTAAAATTTCAATTTTTCTTAAGAACCACTTATCCATATCATTATACCTTACTTGATAATAAATAACTGATATTTAGAAACAAGTTTCACTTTAAACCTCCATGTAAAAAAGTTTTAATTAAGTTTTTACGTTTAAATACCATAAACTTTACACATGACATATTTTAATAATTTTTTAATATTACCTTTAGAAAACCTCATGAGGTAATGACCTACCTCTCATATACACACATCTTAACACGGCACGATTCTCTTGAACAATATTTTTGGGAAAAATACGACTTTTCATCAAAATACCTTAAATTATTAAAAACCGGATTGCTTTAAACTGTGTTATTTTAAATTCCTTGCAATTGTGCCTCTACAACCAACTTTTGGGGAATCCGAATCGGATGGTGCAGATTATCACATATCCATCGAACTAGTAGGGCGAGATGCAGACCTCCTCACGGAGCATACGATCTCGATGGAATTTTAATACAATTTTTAAGAAAAACGAGAATTTCGATTTAATAATAAAAATTAATTTTTAATAATTATATAAATATTGTCAAACCATATATTTTTAATATATAATAAAAATTCCATGTTTTCTAGAATATAAAGAATGACAAGTTTCATGATAATACCATCAAGAATTAATACAAGTCAAACATTACACTAAAATATCTTGAACTATTCAAACTATATATATATATATATATATTCACTAAGATACCTCATTCTCCAAAATTCGCATCCATGACAACTCTAAAGAATATAAATAAATACTTGAGATTTATTTTGAAAGTATATTTAAAATATTTTTTATAAAACCCCCTCAAATTATATTAAATTTACATTAAGGACCCTAGTAAATATAGGTTTAAGCGGGACCAATTCTCTTGAGCCTCAGGGAGCCGGAGAAAGTGGGTGCTTGCCTATTTAAGTTAGAAAACTAAAAAGGGGTTATAAATGGTAATTGTCTTGGAAAAAGACACAAATCCTGCCGGCCATGTGCATCAGTTACCGATAACTCCAAAACCTAATTTAGGAATCCAAATCTGTTTAAGTGTCTTACTCAATCTGAGTCTTAGTCTAATCTGAATACAATCTAAACCTAAATACAATCTAAACATAACTCCAATTCAACATGAATCCAATATATACTTGGACTAAACATGAATACCAGAATTTTATCAAGTATACAACATGACTTGACTTGACCGAACCATAGATATATCTTGACTTGACTTCATGACTATCCGTTTACATCCTGAACCGTTTACATGAACAACTTATACTATGGTTTCGGCAAGTCTTATATCTACAAAACAATATAATATACACTACGGGGTTTTAAAGGGGTAGACTGGTACGGAATGTGTTAAAAGTGGCACGATGATTGTCGCTAAAAGACACCTACATGAACATCATGTATCGTTGTCCCGTGGGTTTTGATGGGGCCTTATACTTACATGTTATCTTGGTCCACGGAGCAAGTTGGATTCCTCTCGTATACACTGATACATTCTATACCAAGCTACAAACAACAGCATTAGTATAACAAACACATACTTTACCTATTCTATCCTCTTTACGTATCTATTACATTCTAATGCTAGTTCGCTGACGACATTCCTGTCTCTTCTTTCTTTGGAATGTTGTCAGGAGGACCCGACTCTTAAAAGATCGAGCCTAGCTAGGGTGATTTTTAGCAGTTCACCGAGGATCCAGAGTTCTAGTTTTTACTTGTACTTACTTTTCTTTCAGTTCATATGCCATTGTTTAGGCATCGCTTTCTTTCATTGTACATTACTTTTCAGTTGTATGTAAAGAATGGTTATCAATAAAAAGTTGTTGTTTTATTACATCTCTTGTCATTCTTGTGCTTTACATTTATATTACTTATTTACGCTTAACGTGTTTACCTCTGAGTAAATACGTCGCGGCCTCGCCACGTCTCCTTACCTGTACACTGGGAAGCGGGGCGTGACAGGTATAATGGTGTGTTTAACGACCAAAGAAAATACCTCATTGAAGTCAATTCTCTGCACCTACGAATAGCCTTTAGCTACCAATCGTGCCTTAAACCTCGTATCCAACGCCTTTTGGTCATCTTCTTTCTTCTTGAAAACCCACTTGCAGATAACTATCTTCTTTCCTCTTTCGGGCTTCACGAGCTTCCAAATTTGGTTCTTGTAAAGAGACTCAATCTCTTCATTCATAGAGACTAACCAACGAGCTGCTTCATCGGATGAGATGGCTTCTTTATAGCTTGTCGGTTTACTACTATCAACTGTCTCTCCAACGGATAGCGCATACACTACTAGATTACCATAGCCATATCTCTGTGGCAGTCTAATATCCCTTCTTTGTCGGTCACGAGTAAGAAAATACTCCTCATCATGGGACCGCTTATCTTGAGTTTCTTCATATGTTGGTGAAGGAGAGTTCTCCAGCGAATTCGAGCTTTCACCAACCTCAATATTAACTCTCGACTCATCCTTCCTTGAATCGTCAACAACTAGAGATTCCTTGTTATTCGGTTTCAATATGGCGATTCATTAAAAGTCACATCTCCGCTAATCATAAATTTAAGCAACTTAGAATCCGAACACCACAATCTATAACTTTTAACGCCAATAGCATAACCAAGAAATATGCACTCCTTCGCTCGAGGATCCAACTTGCCTTCATGACAATGTGCATAAGCGGGGCAACCAGACACCTTAAGTTTTGAATAATCGGCATGCTTCCTTGACCATACCTATTCCAGTGTCTTACTACCTAGTGTCGTATGAGATGACCGATCACAATATAGCATGCCGTGTTTATCGCTTCTGCCCAAAACTCTTTGCCAAGTTGTGCATTAGACAACATGCACCACACTTTCTCCAAAAGAGTCTGGTTCATCCACTCCGTGACACATTATGTTGTGGTGTATAGACAACGGTATGATGCCGAACTATCCCTTCATTTTTGCAGAAATCATTGAAATCTCCACCGCAAAACTCTAATCCGTTATCAGTATCTAGTCTCTTGATTTTCTTCCCCATATTCTTCTCAAGCAAAGTCTTCTATTACTTGAACGTAATAAACATATCACTTTTGTACTTCAAGAAGTAGACCCAAATATTCCTTAAAAATTTATCAATGAAGGTAAGCATATACTTGGCACCACATCCTTTAGAAGTAACCGGAGCGAGTCCCCAAAGATCCGAATGGATATAATCTAGAGCATCTTTCGTGTTGTGCACCGCCGAACAGAAATTAACGGGCTTTTGCTTCCCAAAGACGCAATGCTTATAAAACTCCAATTTCATCGTACACTTATCGCTAAGTAGACCTTGTTTCGACGACTCGGCCAAACCTCTCTCACTCATATGCCCGAGCCTCATGTGCCTGGTAGTTTCTGAATCCGTCATAAATTTTGATGATGAAATATCTGCCAATTCGGAAATCGTCGAACCCTGCAACTGTAGGGTGTTTTTCGTCACCCCATTGAGATGGGAATACACGCGCGCTTGTCAGGCGTACTACAGATTCCCCCTGCCTAGGGTAGGCCGGGGTTTAATGATTGTGGGGATCCGAATCTCCGGCAGCCGCGGACTAAACTGCCGTTAATTACCCCTCGCCTTTGGAGCGAAGGAACCTCCGATTGATGGGTTAAACTGGTCATGCGAACTCAATGTGCAGTGTACGTGTGTTGTGTTTTGAAAGGGGTGTTTTGGATATATCGGGAGCCACGCAGAGTTTTTACGGGGGTCCCGCTATCCGGATAGCGGGCTGGGGGTCAAGGGGGCTAGCAGCCCCCTTGCGGGGTGCGGGACAGCGCCCCGTTAGAAATTTTTTTCTAACAGGGACAGTGTCGCGGAGTACGTGTATGTGTACATTTGTATACATATGTATATATATATACATGTATATATAAGTAAAGGGGAAAAAGACATCCAAAGGATGCGTGGGGCCAGCGCCTAGGCGCTTGAGCGTGAGCGCACCACGTGTCGGCACGTGGGCGGTTTGCGCTCGAGCGCAGAGTGCTGGAGCGCAACGCGCCACGTTTCGGCACGTAGGCGACTTGCGCTCGAGCGCCTGCGCTGGAGCGCAAGAGCGCCACATGTCGGCACGATGGCGACTTGCGCTCGAGCGCCTGCGCTTGAGCGCAAGAGCGCCACGTGTCGGCACGTAGGCGACTTGCGCTCGAGCGCTTGCGCTTGAGCGCAAGGGCGCCACGTGTCGGCACGGGGGCGACTTGCGCTCGAGCGCTTGCGCTGGAGCGCAAGCGCGCCACGTGTCGACACCGGGGCGACTTGCGCTCGAGCGCTTGCGCTTGAGCGCAAGAGCGCCACGTGTCGGCACGAGGGCGACTTGCGCTCGAGCGCTTGCGCTTGAGCGCAAGCGCGCCACGTGTCGGCACGTGGGCGCTCTGCGCTTGAGCGCCGGCGAGAAAAGAGGCTTTTAGCCTAAAAATATTTCTCTGAAGTGAAATCAAAGAAGAGTTGGACTCCTGAGTTGTTTTTTTTTTTGTTGGGTTTAGTGAAAGGGGTTCTTCTTCTTCCTCCTCTGTTGGCTGGATCTTGATGATCAAGAGATGTGAGATCTAAAAATCTCTCCTTTCTGAGATCTAATGGTAGATCCAAGTTCCCCTTTGTGGGTTTTGTGGTGGAAGACTTCTTAGTTTTTGAAAAGAAAGAGTAAAACTCTTGATTTAATTCAAATGAAATGAGAAGGTTTAGAACATTGGAGAAGGAGCAGGAGGCACAAAAGATCTCAGATCTAAAATTTTTTGTGGAGAGAATGAAAAGTTTTTTTCTTTTTTTTATTCATCATGTTGCCTTATATAGGCTTACATATTTACATATAGCCCCTTGGGCTTTGCAAAAATGGCATTTTAGCCATCTCATGGCTCATGTGCCATTTCATTTTTGCACATAAGCCACGGGCTTACAAAATATTGGCTTTATGCCCATTTTGCATACATTCATGTATAAAAAATTACATAAAAATTATTTATCACATGATTTTGTTGTTGGCATAGGGAGGCTGGCCGCGGGCTCGACTTGGGCATGGGCCCGCTTGACCTGGGCTTGGGCCCACCTGGCTTGGGGTTGACCTTGACTTTGACTCGGTCAACGGGGATGTAAATTTTTACCCCAACAAAGTGCCCTCCATCAATAAATGCACACCGCACATTTGAGTTGTGTGCATGAAATTGATGGATCTTGAAGCTGAACTTCGAGGTGGAACATCATTCCGGAGGCGAAGCATTATCCCGGGGAGCATGATTCCCGTGGATCGGAGCATCATTCTGATTCGCGGAGCATAATTCCGGGGTCGGAGTATCCCTCGGGAGCATGATTCCCGGGGATCGGAGCATCATTCCGATGAGCGGAACATGATTCCAGGGATCGGAGCATCATTCCGATAAGCGGAGCATGATTCCAGGGGATCGGAGCATCATTCCGATTTGTGGAGCATAATTCCAAGGATCGGAGCATCATTCCGATGAGCGGAGCATAAATCCAAAGATCGGAGCATCATTCCGAAGGGCGGAGCATAATTCCAGGGATCGGAGCATCATTCCGAAGAGCGGAGCATAATTCCAAGGATCGGAGCATCATTCCGAAGCGCGGAGCATAATTCCAGGGTCGGAGCATCATTCCGATTTGCGGAACATGATTCCGGGGATCGGAGCATCATTCCGATGAGCGGAGCATAAATCCAAAGATCGGAGCATCATTCCAAAGGGCGGAGCATAATTCCAAGGATCGGAGCATCATTCCGATTTGCGGAGCATGATTACGGGGATCGGAGCATCTTTCCGATGAGCGGAGCATAAATCCAAAGATCGGAGCATCATTCCGAAGGGCGGAGCATAATTCCAGGGATCGGAGCATCATTCCGAAGAGCGGAGTATAATTCCAAGGATCGGAGCATCATTCCGAAGCGCGGAGCATAATTCCAGGGTCGGAGCATCATTCCGATTTGCGGAGCATGATTCCGGGGATCGGAGCATCATTCCGATGAGCGGAGCATAAATCCAAAGATCGGAGCATCATTCCGAAGGGCGGAGCATAATTCCAGAGTTCGGAGCATCTTTCCGAAGAGCGGAGCATAATTCCAGAGATCGGCATACATTCTGACCGAAGCATGATTTCGATGCAGAGGTAGATTCCTAGGCGAAATATAATTCCGACAAGGGAGGCAAATATTCCGAGGCGAAGCATGATTTAGACACGGGGTATATTCTGAGACGGAGCATGATTCCGGCGCAGAGCTTGTTGGCTGACTTGATTCCGAGACGAAGCATAATTTCGACAGGGAAGGCAGGTACACCGAGGCGAAGCATCATTTCAACACGGGGTGTATTCTAAGACGAAGGATAATTCCGACGAGGAGGTCGTTATCCCGAGGCGAAGCATGATTTCGACACGGTGTAAAATCTGGGACGAAGCATGATTCCGCCGCAGAGGTTGTTGGTTTGATTTGATTTGGGTTGACATCAGCATCGCTACACTGGAATATGGTACCAGGAGCGAATCATCATTTGTCATGAGAGGATTTGGGAATTGTTTTTTTTGTTTGGCATCAGCATCGCTACCCTGGAATATGGTGCCAGGAGCGAATCATCATTTGCATTTGCTTATTAGGAAACGATGGCTTAGGAGACAGGTTTTAGGTCCCTATCGCCTAAGACTTTTCAACTTTGTGAGCCGTAAGGGTCTCACAAAGCATTTTCTCCCTACAGGTCGTAAGGATCCCGTAGGTGTATTTTCTCCTTAGGAGTCGTGGGGACTCCTAAGTGTGTTGCTCCTTTGTGAGTCGTAAGGATCTCACGCGGGAATTTTTTCCTCACAAAGTCGAGAGGACTTTGTGAGTGCAGTTCATCTCTTTTTTACGAGTTTGCGCCCTTTCGGGTTTTCACAAACTCGCCGGCAGTCCTACTGCTTTTACTCACGGAGCCCTTTCGGGTTTTCATCCGTGCCCATTTTGCTTGTGGACATACCTTTTTTATTTTTATTTTATTTTATTATATTTTTTTTTGGAGAGATTGAGATTGTTTTACGCCCGTGGATTGTATACGGTTTTGCAGGATGTATGATCCAGACCGTAGGGCCATAAAATTTTGGGACTTTGTTGGCGTCTGCATCGCTGCACTGGAATATGGTACTAGGAGCGACTCATCATTCGCCGGTTGGGAATTTGAGTTTGGAATTTGGTTGGCGTCTGCATCGCTGCACTGGAATATGGTACCAGGAGCGACTCATCATTCGCCGCTTAGGGATTGGAATTTGGAATTTGGTTGGCGTCTGCATCGCTGCACTGGAATATGGTACCAGGAGCGACTCATCATTCGCCACTTGGGGATTGGGATTTGGTTGGCGTCTGCATCGCTGCACTGGAATATGGTACCAGGAGCGACTCATCATTCGCCACTTAGGGGTTGTGGAGCGATGGCTTAGGAGACAGGTTTAGATCCCTACCACCTAAGACTTTTCAATTTTATGGGCCGTGAGGGTCCCATAAAAGCATCTTCTCCCTGCGAGTCGTAAGGATCTCGCAGGTGTATTTTCTCCTTAGGAGTCGTGGGGACTCCTAAGTGTGTTTTTCCTTCGTGAGTCGTAAGGATCTCACGAAGGTTTGTTCTCCTCATGCATCGTGAGGACACATGAGTGGGTCTTTCCAATGAAGCATAATCCCAAAGGCGGAGACCAGCCGCGTAACTGGTGGTTGCGGTAGGACATGGGTATGCTGAGAATTATTTGAGCCCGTGGATTGTATACGGCAGTCAATTTGAGGACTAACCGTAGGGCCGAAAGAATTTTGGGAAACTGGATTTTTTTTTTGTTTTCGTTTTTGTTTTACCGCGATTGCTCTATCATTTCAGCTTTTCTTATCGCGAAGATCGCGATTGCCCTATCATTTCGGCTATTTATTCGCGGTTGCCCCACATTTCGGCTTTATTCTCATTTTTATTTTCACTCGCTGATTTTTATTGCGAGTTGCCCAATCATTTCGGCTTTATTTTTTTCTTTTATTTACACTTTTTTTTTTATTTACACATGTATATATATATATTTTTTTACATTCCCAGTTTAACGACTTAGAGGTCGATTGTTCCCAGTTTAATGACGTGATGGTCGATTGTTCCCAGTTTAATGACGTGGTGGTCGATTGTTCCCAGTTTAATGACGTGGTGGTCGATTGTTTTCAGAGAAAGGCAGATGTCTGAGAGAATCAGTTTCATGAAGAACTTCGGTCTCCGTTTGTATGAAATTGGCGGTCGCATCTTGACTGTTTACTAACACGCCTTTGGACAGTTCTATCTCTCCTGCCTTGTATTGCTTTTCGACCCAATCTTTGAAGACGAAGCAGTCCTCAATGGCATGACCTATCACTCTGTGATAGGGGCAGTATTTGGGGTCGTCGGTCCTATTCGCTTCCTGCGGTCTTTTTGACTCTGGCAGTTGTAGACCGTTCTTCAGGGCGTCTTTGAATATTTTACGGATTTTGTCCCTTCTGAAGGAATAGACCTTATCCAGCTTCTCTTTCAGTGGAGATTCTCCTCCCTCTCCGAACACTGGCTTCCGAGGCTGGTTGGCGCTAGGCCCGCTCATCCCTTGCTTATTTCGGTTAGCCGAAGTGTTGAAAGATTCAGAATCATCGGAGTTTCCGCCTTTGCGATTATCGTCCTTTCGGTTTCTCCAGGACCTATTATTATTTTGGGAATCCGAGGAGGACTCCTGTTTCGAGCGCTCCAGCATCTGAACTTTCCTGGTCAGCTCTTGGAACGTTTTGAGACCCGCGGTACATAGAAACGGGGCCATCCAGTTGTTGAGATTTCCGACAAGGAGACTGACAGATTGGTCCTGCTCTATCGGCGGTTCGCATTTGACGGAGAGATTGCGCCATCGGGTTATAAAATCCATGCTGCTTTCGTTGTTCTTGGGCTTGGTCCTTACGAGCTCGGCAATGGTAATCTTATCGCTGACGCTCATGAACCTCTGCCGAAACAGAGACTCCATTTGGACAAAAGTTGTGACGGAGCCATCCGGTATGCTCGCGTACCAGTCGTAAGCAACATCGGTCAAGCTATTAACGAACTGGCGGAGGAGAAGCGCATCATTGCCCCCAGTATTCCCGCATGAAGCTTTGAAGTGGGCGACATGCTGATTCGCATTTCCCGTCCCATCGAATCTTCCGAATTTGGGGATGACATAGCCGCTAGGAAATTCTACCAGATCAAACTGAGCAGGATATGGTCTCCCACTACTGCTGATATCTTTTTGCGCTTCGGCTTCAGCCACCAATGTTTTGACTTTGCTGGCAACCAAATCCATAATTTGATCTTGAGTTAGCGGGTTACTGTCATCGGTAGCCAAGACATTTGCTGAGATAGGATGCGACTGATTTTCATGCGGTCCGCCCACTTTTGGATTTGAGGGAACGGGCGTCGGCTGTCTCGGGACACCGTTTCCCGGTTCATGAGCTGAGCCCTGTGCTTGATTGGGCGGCTGAGAGGCAAGTTGGGCCGTAAGCCGTAAGACGACATTTGTCAAGTCGTCGATCTTCGAATAGAGCTTGGCCATCTCCTTATCTTTGCTTCTGAGCTATTTTCGGAGCTCTTGGAGAAGTTGCTGCTCTGCGGTCTTAGGACGGAAAGTTGGCTCATCTTCGCTTTCCGAGCCTGACTCTTCATGAATTGAGGGCTCTCTCTGCCTATCAGCCTCATCGAGAGGGTTTTCATCATCCAGCGGAGGCGGCTGTTCTTGGGAAGTGGCAACCACATTCAAGCCAGATTGGATTTGAGATGTGGTGGCCCCGTCCTTGCTCTTGCTGCGTCTGCCCACCACGTAGACAGTGTGGATAACACATTCAGCCATCCCCCTATCTTTAGCGGGGTAACCCTGTTCTTCGAACCTCATGAGGTTTAGCCTGGCAGTAGCCCTAGCCCTTTTGTTGGTTCTATATCTGAGCCTTTTCTCCCTCAGCTTCTCGATTTTGAAGGCTTTGCGGGCATCCGCTACCTGGGAAGCCATTGTGAGTTGATCAGAGGGGAGCTTAGAGAAGACATCCGATTGAGCAGTGGTCAAGGGCACCGCTGGAGCTTGCTCGGGACGCGTTGTAGCTTTGTTGGTGTTGATGGCCTTGCCCCCAGCTGGGGCCAAGGAAAGTCGTTCAGACACCGACTTGCGTTTGGGTTGGGGCGCCCTTGAGATCACCACATTTGGTCTCCTGCCTTTCGAGACCGGTTTGTCTGCCACCGGGGCTTGAGGAGCTGGGATGGCGCCAACTGGCATGAACATAATAGAGCTAAATGGTAGCAGCGGCTCCTCCCATTGTCGTCCGAGACTGGCCGGAAAGACCGTCCTGGAGGCTATCTTCATCGTGTAGGAGACGGGAGTCGTGCTGAGAGCTGAGATCTTCCTTGGAGACATTGTTGGAGAGTGATTGCTTGAAAACCTGCATGAAAAGGCATTATTTTAGTTTAAATATAGACATGTATACTGATTGAGTTTGCATGAACGCTTAACCCGAAATATGGGAGGAGAGATTGGTCCCACCGGGCGTGCCAGAATCTGTAGGGTGTTTTTCGTCACCCCATTGAGATGGGAATACGCGCGCGCTTGTCAGGCGTACTACAGATTCCCCCTGCCTAGGATAGGCCGGGGTTTAATGATTGTGGGGATCCGAATCTCCGGCAGCCGCGGACTAAGCTGCCGTTAATTACCCCTCGCCTTTGGAGCGAAGGAACCTCCGATTGACGGGTTAAACTGGTCATGCGAACTCAATGTGCAGTGTACGTGTGTTGTGTTTTGAAAGGGGTGTTTTGGATATATCGGGAGCCACGCAGAGTTTTTACGGGGGTCCCGCTACCCGGATAGCGGGCTGGGGGTCAAGGGGGCTAGCAGCCCCCTTACGGGGTGCGGGACAGCGCCCCGTTAGAAATTTTTTTCTAACAGGGACAGTGTCGCGGAGTACGTGTATGTGTACATTTGTATACATATGTATATATATATACATGTATATATAAGTAAAGGGAAAAAAGACATCCAAAGGATGCGTGGGGCCAGCGCCTAGGCGCTTGAGCGCGAGCGCGCCACGTGTCGGCACGTGGGCGGTTTGGCTCGAGCGCAGAGTGCTGGAGCGCAACGCGCCACGTGTCGGCACGTAGGCGACTTGCGCTCGAGCGCCACGTGTCGGCACGTAGGCGACTTGCGCTCGAGCGCTACGTGTCGGCACGTAGGCGACTTGCGCTCGAGCGCTTGCGCTTGAGCGCAAGGGCGCCACGTGTCGGCACGGGGGCGACTTGCGCTCGAGCGCTTGCGCTTGAGCGCAAGAGCGCCACGTGTCGGCACGGGGGCGACTTGCGCTGGAGCGCAAGCGCGCCACGTGTCGACACCGGGGTGACTTGCGCTCGGGCGCTTGCGCTTGAGCGCAAGAGCGCCACGTGTCGGCACGAGGGCGACTTGCGCTCGAGCGCTTGCGCTTGAGCGCAAGCGTGCCACGTGTCGGCACGTGGGCGCTCTGTGCTTGAGCGCCGGCGAGAAAAGAGGCTTTTAGCCTAAAAAGATTTCTCTGAAGTGAAATCAAAGAGGAGTTGGACTCCTGAGTTGTTTTTTTTTTTTGTTGGGTTTAGTGAAAGGGGTTCTTCTTCTTCCTTCTCTGTTGGCTGGATCTTGATGATCAAGAGATGTGAGATCTAAAAATCTCTCCTTTCTGAGATCTAATGGTAGATCCAAGTTCCCCTTTGTGGGTTTTGTGGTGGAAGACTTCTTAGTTTTTGAAAAGAAAGAGTAAAACTCTTGATTTAATTCAAATGAAATGAGAAGGTTTAGAACCTTGGAGAAGGAGCAGGAGGCACAAAAGATCTCAGATCTAAAAAATTTTGTGGAGAGAATGAAAAGTTTTTTCTTTTTTTTATTCATCATGTTGCCTTATATAGGCTTACATATTTACATATAGCCCCTTAGGCTTTGCAAAAATGGCATTTTAGCCATCTCATGGCTCATGTGCCATTTCATTTTTGCACATAAGCCACGGGCTTACAAAATATTGGCTTTATGCCCATTTTGCATACATTCATGTATAAAAAATTACATAAAAATTATTTATCACATGATTTTGTTGTTGGCATAGGGAGGCTAGCCGCGGGCTCGACTTGGGCATGGGCCCGCTTGACCTGGGCTTGGGCCCACCTGGCTTGGGGTTGACCTTGACTTTGACTCGGTGAACGGGGGTGTAAATTTTTATCCCAACAGCAACGAATACAAAGAACCTTTCTTCAAGCCCTTCATCACAATGAGAGAACTTTTGGTTACCTTCAAAATTCCACCTTCAGTGAAAACTCGTAACCCTTGTCATCGAGTGTACCCAAAGAGATGATGTTCTCCTTCAAGTCAGGTATGTGCCTGATTTCCACCAACGTCCTCAAAATACTATCGAACATCTTGATTTGGATTTTCCCATTGCCAATAGCTCGGCACGAGCTATTGTTACCCATCAAAACCACTCCACTATGAACGAACTCGTATGTGGTGAATAAATTCCTATTAGGACGCATGTGGTAAGAACTAACCCGAATCCATATTCCACTTGTCTTTGAATCGATGTGCGCTTTCAAGAATCACAATAAGAACTCCTTCTCCTTCCGCTATACTCGCTTTATCCGAAAAATCCTTTTTCGATTTGTCTTCCTGCTTCAGCTTGCTCTGCAACTTAAAGAAATCGTTTTGAAGTGCCCTTTCTTCTTACAATAACTGCAGGTCACGTTCTTAACCTTGGATTTCGACTGCGATTTCTTCCTATTTGCTTCCGGATCTCTCTTCTCCGCTTGCCCTCGAACAAATAATCCAGACGATGAACCATCCGCTTCGGTGGAAGTTAACTCCTTATCGATTTTCTATTTGTTCATCAAATTCTCCTTGACATTCTTGATTGAGATCATGTCTTGTCCATAAACTATGCTGTCACGGAAGTGCTTATAAGAGGGTGGCAACGAACACAACAAGAGCTGTAACACCCTAGTACGGTTATCACTAGTAAAATAGGGGGTTGCCCCTACGGATATTGAAATCTGTAGGGGCAGATTTAATTAGGCCCTACGGATTAATCCGTAGGGCTAAAAGGTTGCCCCTACGGGCCCAGACGTCCAAGAATGAAAATATTAATTCTTAATTTGGTGTTTGCCCCTACGGAGCCACAAACCAAGGACCTACGGACAAATCCGTAGGGGCAACTAAATATCGATTTAATAAAGGCACAGATCGATCGCCTACGCTCACTTTCTTCCTCTCTCTCGATCGCGCGCGAAAAAAATCCCCAAATCGCCACGTCGTTCTCGTCATCGCCACCGCCGTTCTCCTCGTCGCCACCGCCGTTCTCGTCGCCACCACCGTTCTCGTCGTCGCCACCGCCGTTCAGGTCGTCGCCACCGCCGTTTAGGTGAGTAAATCTTCAGGTAAATTAAAGAATTTTTTGATTATTTTGGGCTTAGGGTTCATGGCTGGGTCTGGGGTTGCGCGCGCGAGTTGGGGTTCGGCAGGGGTCGCGGTCGGGGTCGGGGTCGGGGTTGGAGTTAGGGTTAGGGTTAGGGTTGGGGTTCGGCTGCTGCTGGGGCTGGGGCTGGGGTTAGGGTTTGCCTTAGGGTTGGTGTTGGGGTTTAGCTGGCCGCGCTGGGGTTAGGGTTAGGTTGGGGCGGGGCTGGGCTGGGGCTGGGGCTGGGACTGGGGCTGGGGCTGGGGCTAGGGTTAGGTTGGGGTTGGGGCTTGCGGAGCTCTACAAGCCCAGTAAGGTCTTAAACTAAATCAAAAAATGGCTTCTACTTGTATGATTATAAGTATAATTGCAGGGTTTCTCAAGCAGACACACTGAGGGCTCTAACTACATGGAAATCTAAAAGTTGGTGTCTGGTTGCTAGTAGTTGTTCCAACACGTAGTTGGAACAACAATTTGAATTTAAAAAATATGTAGTTGCAACTATTCTCGGCCTCAAATTGAGTGCTTTTGCAGCTACTGGCTTTGGGATACACAAACAAAGGGAAATTTTGCTATTTCGTTGCAATTACACCCAACCATACACAAATTTTGCAAAATATGTTGTTAGAACTACATTTAACCAAACAAAGGAATGATGTTGCAACATCTGTAGTTGGATTTACTTGTACTTTTAAATACTTTTTTTTTGGCAGCTACAACCAACCAGACACGCCCTAAGAGGCTAAGATCATGGAAGGAATGTGCCTAGAAAAGTTAAAAAAATCATCCCCAGCTTGAAGTCATGCTAGAAATACCATTTTTTGTTATTGTCACTTTAACGTGGAGGATATTCTATTTACAACTCGAAGTATTGGCTTAGGTGTTTACTAAGAAATCTTATTTTGTGGATTGATGACAACAAAATACCATAATTTATAACTATATTACTCATCTAATGTGTATGGCATGTGAAAGCTAGATGAAGGTCGAGGCAAGCACAATAAATTTGTTGGATGGGACAATGTCAATAGGAGCTCAATGCTATTTGGAAAAATAATAATTCAAAGACATAGTGGAGTTTCCGATTGGTGGCATGGACTAGTTTGATGTATGTAGTTAGTTTGATTTATGAAAAAATGGGGAGACAACATGCATGTATGCATATAGGTAACATATGCCAATATGCCATATCCAGACCGCAATCTATTTTTGCTTATTGGCTAATATGAAAATATCGGCCCGCGTATATGACATAATCAAAGTTGTTAAATCTTGATACGGTTTGTGTTTCGTTTTTTTATTTATCAGTTCTATCAATGTTGCGTATAACGCTTTATGATATCAGTATCCTACATTTGTAGTTTTAATTGTTGATTGTTATAGATGAATACCATTGCAATAATAGTTTTTGGTTGATGAATGCTATTGCAATGTAGGATGATCAGTTCTATCAATCTTGATCTCAATGGTTTAAAATCATGTTACACATACAACACGAATGCACAACAAACGCATAATTAGATAGCGATTCGAGATATTCAGATTAAAACCAATATATGATACTCGATGATAATATGAAACCTTCATATTCCCATCGATACTCATAAATGAAACTAAAAGCGCCACTTAGTCCCCGTCTATCAGTTAACATACGTGCGATGCTCGTCGTGACCTAGAACTATACGAAGGTTGTTAAATATCGGACAGTATAGCTCGATACTAACAACCGTCGTATAGTCTACGCGACGAGAAAATTCAATCGTATGGTAACCCATAGATTTGTCCCGTGTGGACAAGTTAAGAATGTATAAAGCAAACGCCTTCATTCACTTGTGTTTTCATCCGTTTCGAGATATTTCTTCGGTACCTTTCCGCTGGTTCTCCGTGTACAAAGATAGATTAGATGTTCATTTCAACGTTGTTTCACAGCTTTGAAATGATTATCTATTCTATTACAGTGTACTCGGAGAACAGCGGGGAGGTGCTGCCAAAATTTACTCGAAACGGTTGAAAGCACAAGTGATGGGCGTTCGCTCTATACATTCTTAATGGGATAGAAGCCTACCCCCGACAGCCGGAACACACACATACAACAAGAATACACAAAAAACGCATAATTAGAGAGCGATTCGAGATGTTCGGGTTAAAACCAATATATGATAATATGAAACCTTCATATTCCCATCGATACTCATATATGAAACTAAAAGCGCCACTTAGTCCCCGTCTATCGGTTAACATACGTGCGATACTCGTCGTGACCTAGAACTATACGAAGGTTGTTAAATATCGGACAGTATAGCTCGATACTAACAACCGTCGTATAGTCTACGCGACGAGAAAATTCAATCGTATGGTAACCCATAGATTTGTCCCGTGTGGACAAGTTAAGAATGTATAAAGCAAACGCCTTCATTCACTTGTGTTTTCATCCGTTTCGAGATATTTCGTCGGTACCTTTCCGCTGGTTCTCCGTGTACAAAGATAGATTAGATGTTCATTTCAACGTTGTTTCACAGCTTTGAAATGATTAACTATTCTATTACAGTGTACTCGGAGAACAGCGGGGAGGTGCTGCCGAAATTTACTCGAAACGGTTGAAACCACAAGTGATGGGCGTTCGCTCTATACATTCTTAATGGGATAGAAGCCTACCCCCGACAGCCGGAACACATACATACAACAAGAATACACAACAAACGCATAATTAAAGAGCGATTCGAGATGTTCGGGTTAAAACCAATATATGATAATATGAAACCTTCATATTCCCATCGATACTCATATATGAAACTAAAAGCGCCACTTAGTCCCCGTCTATCGGTTAACATACGTGCGATGCTCGTCGTGACCTAGAACTATACGAAGGTTGTTAAATATCGGACAGTATAGCTCGATACTAACAACCGTCGTATAGTCTACGCGACGAGAAAATTCAATCGTATGGTAACCCATAGATTTGTCCCGTGTGGACAAGTTAAGAATGTATAAAGCAAACGCCTTCATTCACTTATGTTTTCATCCGTTTCGAGATATTTCGTCGGTACCTTTCCGCTGGTTCTCCGTGTACAAAGATAGATTAGATGTTCATTTCAACGTTGTTTCACAGCTTTGAAATGATTATCTATTCTATTACAGTGTACTCGGAGAACAGCGGGGAGGTGCTGCCGAAATTTACTCGAAACGGTTGAAAGCACAAGTGATGGGCGTTCGCTCTATACATTCTTAATGGGATAGAAGCCTACCCCCGACAGCCAGAACACACACATACAAAAGCATAATTAGAGAGCGATTCGAGATGTTCGGGTTAAAACCAATATATGATAATATGAAACCTTCATATTCCCATTGATACTCATATATGAAACTAAAAGCGCCACTTAGTCCCCGTCTATTGGTTAACATACGTGCGATAATTTATTCTTTTCAACGACAAACGCACACACAAAGCATATACACGGATTTTCTCCTTTGTCAGTAACTATCCCGTTCTTATATTTCTCAATATAGTCAGCATAACCTACAATTTATATGTTATTCAGTCTAACATGGCCCATGAGTACGTCAGAGTTAAGGACTGGATGTATGTGGATTGGAAACAACGTATGCAACCTAAGTTTGTCGCAGGAGTTGCTGCTTTCCTTGAATTTGCACGCGCACATAATAAGATCATAATAGAGAAGATTCTCTGTCCTTGCGATAGATGTAGCAATAAGTACTGGCAGAAGGTAGAATTGGCAGAGCTTCATATTGTAAAACATGGGTTTACTAGACTTTATTCAACTTGGAAATATCACGGGGAAGGAGAAGAATGCAGTACTGCGGTAGAAGAAGAAGGAGAACACGATAATGCGGCAGGAGAAGAAGAAGAATTCGGTAATACGGCAGGAGACGGAAATTTATTTCCATCAGAAGAAATGAAGGATATGGTAGAGACTGCCCTAGGTGAATCTATTCGTACCGAAGATGACATTCCTTCCGGTCAAGGACCGCGTGCGGATAAATATGAAAATTTTATGAATGATGCTAGGAAACCAATTTATGAGAATGCGAAGTATTCCACCCTCTCGTGGTTCGCCCAACTTTTCCAGATTAAGTGCCTAAATGGATGGAGCAATAAGTCATTCACAATGCTTCTTTCGTTCTTGAAAGATTCTATACCTCCGGGAAATAATGTGCCCGAAAGCTAGTACGAAGCCCAGAAGATGATGTCTGATTTGGGTCTAAAGTGCGAGAAGATTCAAGCATGTCCTAAAAATTGCGTGTTGTACCGGAAAGAGAATTCAGATTTGAAAGAGTGTCCAACATGCGGAGAGGCCAGGTATAAGCCGAAAGATTCTGATAAGAAGCCTGATATACCTGTGAAGATAGCACGATACTTTCCCATAACACAGAGGCTACAGAGGCTATTCAGGTGCAAGAAAACAGCCGAGGCAATGATTTGGCATCACCGTGCTCCTCCAAGCAAAACTGGAAAAATGAGCCATCCAAGAGATTCACCGGCATGGAAAGATTTCGATAGGAGGCATGCAATATTCAGTAGCGATCCTCGCAAGGACTAGCTACCGATGGCTTCTGCCCATTCAACTATATGGCTGGAAGTCACAGTACATGGCCCGTTGTAATGATAATTTATAATCTGTCGCCTTGGTTGGCTATGGACCAATCATACTTTATGATGCCTCTTCTTATCGACGGACCAAACTCACCGGGGAACAATATCGACGTCTATCTCCGACCTCTGATCGAGGAGCTGAAAACTTTGTTCATTAATGGTGTAGAGACATATGATTCAAACACAAATACAACCTTCATACTGCGTGCGGCTTTAATGTGGACAATTAATGACTTTCCTGCGTATGGAATGCTATCAGGTTGGTCCGTACATGGTCACAAAGCATGTCCTCATTGCCATGAACACACAACATCAAAATTTTTGAATTTTAGCAGGAAGGTTTGTTATTGCGGCCATCGACGTTTTCTGCCTCCAGACCACCCCTATAGGTTAGACACGGTTCATTTTGATGGTCATCAGGAGCTTCTTGGACCTCCATCTCCATTGTCCGGAGAGGACGTGACTGCTAAATGGGATGGTTACAATAACGTGACCTTCGGGATGGATCCGACGAAACAGGTCAAACCACAATATTGGAACAAGTTAAGCATTTTCTTCGAGCTTCCGTACCGGTCTACAAATTCAGTGCGTCATTGTCTGGACGTCATGCATATAGAGAAGGGAGTATCAGAGCACATACTTAACTTGCTTCTGTGTAAAGACGGGAAATCGAAAGACAACATGAATGCTCGGATGGATCTACAAGAGTGAGGAATAAGAAGTGAATTGCACCCTAAACCGGTAGCGGGTAAACCGGGTAAGTTTGTACTTCCCAATGCCGCTTATCATATGTCACAACCGGAGAAGAAAAGATTCCTGCAGGTGTTGCATGATTTGAAAGTCCCCACAGGTTTCTCAGGATCATTCAGCAAGAAAATAAAAATTGTGAAGGGCAAGATCGATGGGCTGAAAAGTCATGATCACCATGTTATCGTGGAGCACCTTCTTCCATTAGCCCTCAGGACTTCTCTCCCCGACTCGGTTGGTCTAGTAATCAATGACCTATGTTGTTTTTTCAGGGAGTTGCGTGCTAAAACACTGGAGGTTGCGACGCTGGATAAACTAGAAAATTCTATTGCGTTGATACTTTGCAAGTTTGAGCGTATTTTCCCACCGTCATTCTTCGATATCATAATACACTTGACGGTTCATCTTGCAACTGAGGCGAAGTTAGCCGGACCGGTACAATATCAATGGATGTATCCCGTCGAGAGGTACGTGTAATTTTTCGTTTCGCGCAATTTATAAATTTATTGTTGTCCTGTATGCCCGTATTTATTTATTCAACATATTCTCATTAGGTACCTTTACACTCTTAAGAAGTATATACGCAATAAAAATCGACCAGAGGGTTCTATCATGCAAGGTTATCTTCTTGATGAAGCAACCACATTTTGTTCCCGCTATCTGGACGAGAACATTGAAACAAGGCTTAACCGACCACGAAGAATTCAAGACGGGCCATATGGTAAAGCCGAGTATAAGAGGGTAGACACTATGTTTATCAACAAGATATACCGGTTTATCTTGCTTAATTGCGCATGTATTGAACAAATTAGAGAGTAAGTTCTTTTGGATTAATTGTTATATCTGTATTTGTGTGTGTATGAAATGACATAATATTAATGTCACAATTATTTGTCGAAAACAGAACTCATTTTAACGAGGTACGTGAGGGGCATCCTGATTGGAACGAAGAACGTTTGGAAAAATACCATCAGGATAATTTTTGTGATTGGGTCACAGATCATGTAAGTTATTCGAATAACATTTTATTGCTATCAGTTTTAATCTAAACTTGTATCGTTATGTATTTGTCGTAAAATTTGTTTTGTTAGATCCACGATCCGAACTTGTCTGCATCATTTGGGAGTGATTCAAGATGTTTAACTCAATTTCCTAGTATGGAGGTTGCATATTACAAAGGATTTGGTGTCCTTGGATACAAATTCAAAGTTAAGGACATAGAAACATCTAGAATCACTCAGAATAGTGGGATTACGACGGTAGGATCAGACGGTGTGATTTACTATGGGTACTTAAATTGTATACTCGGCATCCACTATCCCGGACGATCAGAACCCTTTTATATATTCCAGTGTACTTGGTACGATCCGCGAACCGATACGGACAGGTGGAGAAGCAGTCTTGGGACTTGGAAAGATGAATATGGATTGACCAGTGTGAACACACTTCGATTTTACGGTCAGGACGATCCGTTTATCTTTCCGAACCAAGCGTTCCAAGTATACTGCGCACAGTGTTTGAAGCATCCGGGGTGGAGTGTTGTATGCCGATGGAAACCCAGAGATGTCTACGATGTCCCAGAATACGAGGACAGCGATGAGGACGAAGAAGAGAGAAGGCTTAAAGTGCTCCAACCGTCTGTTTCGAAGGACGGGTTGTCTTCGACCGATCATGAAGTTACGTGGGTTAGAAATGACATCGACGATGAAATCCAAGTAGATATGTATGATGCGCCCACGAAACGAAAAAAGTTATCAGTAATGTTATATTATTACTTCACATTTTACGCTCTATACATATATAGTCAATACTTTTAATGATTGTCTAATGCGTCCATGAACCGTTTATCTAGATTTGATGACGATGTCGGGAGCAGCGAGGGGCGGCGGGAGCAGCGAGGGGCGGCAGGAGCTCCAGCCGCGGCAGAGGCAGAGCGGTTCTGCCGCCCGGAGAGCTCCGTAGGGAGTTTTAGAGGGCCGGTCTTGCACCTAGATCGGAGACCCCTTCGGATGCCTCCTTCCGTGTGGATTTTGCCACACCTCCAGGTATACTGCACGCATATCCATTTTGAATGTAATATTACAGATATTAATGCATGTTTATGTCAAAATTACTTATACTATCAATGTTTGATTGTCTAGTTGTTGGTGATGCGTCCACTCTGGGACAGAGGCCACCCCCGCTCCTCAAGGTATGTTTATATATCATATAGTGTATGTATATTGATTTAGAATACTATATCATAAATACACACATTCCTTTTGCTCTTACTTAGCAATTTTTATTATTGTCTAGCTGTAGGTGGTGACACCACCGCACCTGCGGGTATGTTTATATATCCTATAGTGCATGCATATTGATTTAGAACGTTATATTATTGATCTACACATTCTTTTTGCAATTACTTATATAATCTATTTTTAATTGTCTAATTATAGGTGGTGCGTCCACATCTTCCGCAGGGGCCACTCCTGCCGCTTCCATACCCTCCGTATCGTCTGCAGGTTAGTATGAATAAATTTAAAATATTTATTCATTTTACATATGCTCTATAGAATAAATATGAACTCCATGGAAATTTAGCGTCGATGTTTATTTTCTAGTTGGAGGGGATGCGTCCGCATCCGGGACCCCGGTTGTTCCTCACCGGAGGAACTATCGTCCCGCTCGTGCTGCTGCCCAGGCCAACGCTCGTGCGATAGTCACCGGAGGTATATATCACACTTGAATTTTCGTTTAACCTTGATTTCTTAATACAACTTTGTCTTATTATTGATTGTCTTAATATTTCGTGCAGACGCAGGGCCTCCCCATCCCCAGAGGGGGACTCGAGGCCCGAATCAGTCCCATAGGCTGAGGCCTGACAGAGCTAGGGGGCAGCATTCCCCCTTTTTTTTACCCTTAACTATCGCTATACCGGTCCTCATGCCGAGAGGTTCGGCCGGTATTTGGGGGACGAGAGCCGGCTCGTGAAGAACTATCCACTTCACGTTGAGTGGGGCGGGCAGCACCAGCGCTCATTCGCCCTCTTCTTTGATCAGGCTCGGGTATGTATTAATATATATTTTCATTTGATCTATCCAATATATTTATTATTAACACTTGCAATCTAATAACAATGTTTTTTTGTATTTTCAGTTGGATTACGATTTTCATCCTGTAGCCGACCCTGATCACCCGGGGAGGGTGCTCGACCTTCATGCTCTGTACAATGGCCTGATGAAGAACATACAGGCCAAGGTCCGATACAATAGGAATGATCTGAAGGCCGACTGCTACTCCCTGTGGATGGCAACCCCCGAGGCAGAGAGAGCGGCCCTCCTATCTACTCCGGCGTTTGCGAGAGTCGACGTAGAGACATGGCCTCTACTGTGCGCTTATTTCGACTCCCAACGCAAACAGGTATGTATTTTAAATGTAATTCATTATTTATGATATAATTTATTTCTTTGTGTTTCTTAATTAGAAAACTAAATTTTAATGCGTTTTGCAGAAACAGGCCGCTCAGAATACAGAGAACAGGAAGTCGGCGAAGAGGGGTCGCCCCACTTACACAGGTGGCTCGAGGAACATTACTCGAGCCATGGAGTTATCGGTAAATTACAATAGACCGACCTTTGTGATATTCTGCAATATTAAGAGTTATTTTCTAATATTTCTAATATTAAGAGTTACTTTCTAATATTGCAGACATCTCGGACCGTGGCGTCAGGTGGTACACCGAGCGTGCTGTCCGCATATCTTACTGTCCACGGCACCTCGACAGATCCCGCCACGGGCGAGCTTCGATATCCTGACGTCTCTACCCAGGAGTACTGCGTAAGTGTTAATATTTTTTCTACCCAAATTTGAAATTTTAGTTTTGGAAGGTTCAAGTTTAAATCTTATACTTATACTTTACTGCTTAATGTGGGTGTAGGAGCGGGTGGTTGAGCAGGCCCAGGCCTCGGGAATCGATTTTACCGGACAGAGTGATCCGAGGCTGCTGACCCCAGTTCTGGCACACGGAGGGCACCACGGAGGTTGGGAGAGAGGCCGGGGACTGGGCCCTAGCAGGGCCCATATGAGATTGGACTCCACCCCGGCGGTTACTTCCTCCGTCTCCAGTGACCGACGTGTCCATTAGGAACTGGAGAGCTTGAGGGCCACCGTTCAGGAGTTGAAGGAGATGATGGTATGTATACTGCTTTATAGTAAAATATCATGTCATATTATATAGATATCAACATATCCATAATTAGTACGTAGCTTGAGCTTATTTGGTTTTAGACTTAAGTTTGATTAATCATACATACAGATGTAATTAAAATAAACAACAAACTAAATATCCAAACGGGGTTTCGAAATAACTTAATAATGATACGAATTCGAATAATACACAGTTCTTACACGCTTATTACACACGTTAGGTCCAGACACGACAGGGTACATCGGCCGAGCCTCCACATGCATCTCCTTCGGCTGCGGCTCCGCAAGCCACTACATCGGCTGCGGTTCCGCAGACAGCTCCTGTAGCTCCACCGCCCACTCAGACTCCCGCAGCCGCGGCTCCGCAAGCGACTACCTCGACGGCGGCTGCGCAGACCACATCGCCAGCTCCACATGCCGTTCAGACTCCCGCTCGCGACCAATTGCAGAGTTTATTGACCGAGGAGCAGGCGCGCGTTATTCTATCGTTATTCAGAAGTGGAGCTGGATCGAACTAAGGTAGCTTTTTGGTTCTTATTTTTTGAAACATGTATTTATTTATATCATACACATTGTACTACATTTTGAAACGATATTGATATTGGTTTGTATTTATATCATATTCAGTTTTTGGGTTTCTTTTGTATATTATATATATGCGTGAGATGTGATTATGAATACTGCAATATATGATTTGATTGATGTATATATTATTGTGCACAGGGCGGGAAAAAATCAAGCAGCCCATTTTTAAAAAAAAATACAGATAATATGTACCTACGGATTAATCCGTAGGTACACATGTTGCCCCTACGGTTATATCCGTAGGGGCAAAATATCAGCAGTAACTGATATTTCCCCCCTGATCTCAGTGCCAGGGGGTTCGGGATGCCCCTACGGACATATCCGTAGGGGCTAATGCCTCTCCCCTACGGCGTTATCCGTAGGGGCAAAATATCAGGATTCCTGATATTTTGCCCCTACGGACAAGTACCTACGCATATATCCGTAGGGGCAGGTACATGGACCTACGGTTATATCCGTAGGTACATGTAATATATTAAAAAAACCATAAATAATATAAAATCTTATACCCTACGGATTAATCCGTAGGGACAACAGGACCTACACATAAATCCGTAGGGGCAAGAATTTGCCCGTAGGGGCAAGTTCAGGGCCTCAACTTGCACCTGCGGCCTTTGCACCTACGGGGTATTTTTTCGCCCCTACGCATATATCCGTAGGGGCAGTGGGTTGCCCCTATGGATAAATCCGTAGGGGCAACCCTTATTTGTAGTAGTGTATACGACATTAATTAGTAATTTAACATTTGCTTTATATTTCTTCTATTCTATCTATTGGGTCACGAATGATTCGAATAGTAGTAGTCATTATCCGACCCGATCCATAAGTTTAGAACCCAATATGGTGCAACACTGTATCTGAGATGTACTAGTAAAGTGTATCTATGTGAATATAATATAATATAATACCTACATTACATTTTTAGATTTTTGTATATGACATATCTAGATCATCATATATTTTTTAATATCCATAAGTTAAGAATAAATTATATTTTTTTAACTGTTATCATATGCTTGCCATACCATATCTTATTTTGCTTTTATCTTTTACGTATAAATCTCGAGATATTTAATATCAAATATTTACTAAATCTAGATATATTTTTAAAATCCTTTAAAATCTTAAATTAGGGGTATGAGTAATTTAAAATATATTTTTGCATTATGGTTGAAAAATTTACATATGTGAATTATTTTCCAAAATAATTTTTGATGAGATTTTGGTGGAGATTGATTGTAGTTTAATATTATATATATACATTAAAACTAATATATATTTATAACCTAATTTAAACTATATTATATATATTTATATTAAACACAAAACCCCTCTCTCTATATATATAACTTATCTCTCCCTCATCAATTTATATATTCTTCTTCTTCATTCTTCAAGCCCACACCCATTTTCGCCTATGCAGCTCCAGCCGTATCCTAGAATCTTAACCGAACCATCAAAACTTGGTGTTGATTTGTATAGTGTCATGTTGCTTCCGTTCATCGCATTTATTTTGAAGCAAGTTTACAACTTACTACATGCTATATTTTATGTAATTTACTTATATATTGTCATACTATTATTATTATTATCATCATCATCATCATACAGCTATATTTATATAATTTATACACCGTACTTATTTAACGTTAATCAGTTTTATAATATACAATGTATGCAAGTTTACAACTTGCGGCATACTATAATTATATCTATAAATATATATATCGTCGTAATATTTCTTATTATTATCATTAATTAGTTTGTAATCTGCATTTTATAAAGTTATACAAAATATAGTTTGAAAATATTATAGTTTATACATGAAATGTCGTCGCAAAACGGATACAATAAATCTGAAATTTACTGTACACCTTACCTTATAAAATTCATTATAAATCATAGAAAAATCATTAGCATACTTTCATTAGTTTGTTACGAAGCTAACTCAGAATAATATAACCTAGTGAAATATTTACTTACAAAATAAATTATTTAAATAACGTAAACTGTAAATGAAAATACATCTGAACTACTGTCCAGGGAAATTCTAGCAGCAAACTTTTAATTTCGAACATTTATAACTTTTTTTAGGAACAACCTGAGATATTTTAACTTATAAAAAAAAAATATTATTGAATTAGCTTTGTTTTGGTATATGACACGTCCCTTTTGGAGGACGTTTGTTATTTTTAAGCTATTTTACAAATCAGGGTGACGCTGAATTTCTGAACGGAACTTTCTTGTGCATGGTTAATCAATACCACTTTTATATTTATTAATCGGTTTGAATATATTATCCATATTAATGTTATTATATCAATATCTATTTAATAAATAATAGTGCATGTGTTTTAATATTCAGCAAATATTACCGATTTACAGTTTTATATTATCCGTCTGTATCTGTACTGATAATAGCTTATCTAGTTGCATACCGGAACGTCACAACGTTATCATACTACTATATTAGTTCAATATGTTATCTATATTGCATCATACATGGTAATGGACGTATAATGGTTATTACAGATAGATACATATGCATCCGTGCATTAACTGTATTCCGATATTTGTTACAGTTTCACATTTGGATATTTATTGATACAGATGCATCACATGACATGTCCATGACACACTACTTGACTTGTTACCTGGATCTTGTTACTAATGCCAACAATCTTGACGTTTTTTCCTGACGGACTTTACTTTTTGTCTGCATAGACGAGAACTGTACCTGTTTAATCCCGTGTTGGTATTAGACCTATATTGGCAATACCTGACTTGAACACAAACCTGGGGGTAAAGGGGCAATCAATAATGTAACCGAAATGTAACTTAAAAGCCTATTATTATATGTTTGCCGTTTTTCCGAGCGTTACGGAATAAATCCTATTGCTGTGGTCCCGTAGGGAATGAACGGGACATAGACTGTTAGGTTACAATGAGGATTATATTAATTGATTTTGAAGACTTTTAGAATAGATAACCCAGAAGCAAAATTTTAGGTTACTCATCACACATCACATATACACACATACCTCACTATTTCATATCTGTGTTATCTATTTACATTCATGCTTACTTATATCGTTACATCCTGGTTATCATTGTTTCTTTGATATTATGACGCACTGACGTCTGGGTTTTGCATGTCCCAGTTCCTCTATCTTTATCGCAGGCTACTTTTGCCATCAAGCCGAGTAGTGAAGAATTGAACATATGTTATTTAGAGTTGTTTAGTTTGGTTATTTGTTTCTACGGTTTTATTTTCTTGATGTGAGCCCATATTGGGACAAGTTTCAGATGTTGTTTATTGGATTTGATTCGTTTCCGCTTATACATTTTCTTGACTCTATTTATTGTGGCAAATGGACATGTACTAGCTAGTTTTTATATATTTTCTGTTCTTGATATCCTATAGACAGCCATAATGTGACTGTGGATGGATGTTTCCTAACCACAGGTTGCATGGTTGGCTTTGTCATGTGCCGTAGTTTGCGCACTCTTGGAAGCGGGGCGTGACAGGGTTTGTTTGGTATCAGAGCCATAGGATTTATGATTAGTTGGGTTTGGTTCTTTTGTAGTTGGGATTAAACCTAATACACTAACCAGGAAACCCGGAATTAGGAACATGTCCTGCCACATTATTGTCTTGTCATTCGATTCTTGAATCTTATCTTCCTCTCAATTCTTTTATCTTGACGATATGGAAAGGATATTGCATCTCGGCATGAAATCCTTTTGGTTTCTTATTGTTTCACCTATCTTATTCTCTCGATTATGTTAGTAGGATTTGGGCGACTTGAATGGAGTTATGTAATTGTAACTATGTACCGCGGTATGGTTATAATACGGTACTCTATTTTGGTAACCTAGAGTCCTATTTCGATCATATTTTCTTGACTTATGTTCATTGTACTACCTTGTTTCTCTCTGATTCATTGCTTATCAGTTTATGTTTTATCGTAAGCTTGAATCCAGCAACCACGTTATATCTTTCCTCTCGTCCCATAAGAACCAATCCGTTTGTGTTTCGAAGAACATGGAGAAACACAGGAGAAGCTTTTGGTGATTGCAGTAATACAGATTGCTTCAAGACTGTCAGATGTAAGATATTTTGATTAAAGGAGTCAGACGAACCCACCTCAGTTTATCAAAGTAACGTAGCGGAAGAGTGGTGGGATGATAACCCACAAGTCTTAGAATAAACTTGCAAATTCATGATGAAAGGAACTATTTACTGAAGGGTGAAGTTCATAAACAAGTTGCAGATGAAGCGCCGATAGCAGTTCGGGATTTCTTGGATGTGTTCAAGGACATCTCGAGTTTACCGTTTAAACGAGATGTGGAGTGTGCGATTGATCTTATTCTAGAAGCAGCGCCGATTTCAAAGGCCTATTATCCAATGGCACCGGTGGAGCTAGAAGATGTAAAGAAACAAGTTACCGAATTGCTAAAGAAGGGTTGGATTCGCAGCAGCAATTCAACCTAGGGAGCTCCAGTTCTTCTAGTCAAGAAGAAAGATGGCACGCGGAGGATGTGCATCGATTATCGAGAATTAAATTGGGTAACTATTAAGAACAAGTACCCGATCCCTCGCATCGGCGAATTATTCGATCAACTCAGTGGCGCGAAGGTATTCTCGAAGCTGGATTTGCGATCCGGATATCATCAAGTTCGGGTGAAATCGGAAGATATTTGCAAGACGGTGTTCCGAACTCGATATGGGCACTGCGAGTACTTAGTGATACCATTTGGAGTTACTAACGCACCGGCAATATTTATGGACTTGATGAACCAATCTTTCACCGTACCTGGACCAGTTCATAGTGGTGTTCATTGATGATATTCTGGTCTATTCGAGGAGCAAAGAAGAGCATGCAGAACACTTGAGGATTGCACTACAAACATTAAGACAAGAAAAGTTATATGCTAAGATAAGCAAGTGCGAGTTTTGGCTCGAAGAAGTGAAGTTCTTGGGTCATGTTGTATCCGGAGATGGAATTGCCGTTGACCCTGAAAAGATTGCAGCTGTTCATGATTGTCCAATTCCAAAGAACGTAGGGGAGATCAGAAGTTTTCTTAGGCTTGCCGGATACTATAGAAGGGTTGTGGAGAACTTCGCTCGAATAACAGAACCATTAACCAAGCTAACACGAAAGGAGGTACCGTTTGCATGGACCGAGAAGTGTGCTTCAGCTTTTGAAGTGCTGAAGCAAAGATTGACCACCGCTCCTATTCTAACCGTGCTAGACAGTTTCGGAGGGTTGGTTATTCACAGCGACGCATCTGGGAAAACTTGGGATGTGTTCTAATGCATCATAGGAAGGTCATAGCTTATGCATCGAGACCATTGAAAACTCATGAGAAGAACTACCCAACTCATGATCTGGAATTAGCAGTAGTGACTTTTGCTCTGAAGATTTCGAGACACTACTTATTGGGTGAAAGGGTAGAAATATTTACCGATCATAAGAGCCTAATATATGTGTTCACACAGAAAGAGCTCAACATGAGACAACGTAGATGGTTGGAGCTGAAAGCTGACTATGATCTTGATCTAAAATACAATCCGGGTAAAGTTAATGTAGTGCCGGATTCGCTAAGTCAGTTGCCAGCGATACGGATGTTGACTGCACAAAAGGAGATTATAGATGATTTTCAGAGATTCGAATCGGAGATTGTACTACCAAATTCTTCGGGACAGTTGATGCAGTTACAAGTACAATCATTCTTGATCGATAATATTAAACCAACGCGGTCGCACGATCCAAGATTGCAGAAGTTTCGAGAACAAGTAAAAACGAGACTTCGAACGGACTTGTTAATTCATGAAGATGGTTTGTTACGATATGGTAGTTGTTTATGTGTGCCCAAAGTAGATGTTCGAGAAGAAGTCATGAAGGAGGCTTATAGTTCCGCGTATTCAGTACACCCGGAAGGCACAAAGATGTACAGAGATCTGCGACAATATTTCTGGTGGGAAGGCATGAAAATGGAGATTGCTCACTACGTATCGAAATGCTTGGTGTGTCAGCAAGTCAAGACTGAATATCAAAGGGAAGCTGGTTTGTTGCAACCACTTCCGATTCCTCAATGGAAGTGGGAACATATACCCATGGATTTCGTGACAGCTTTACCACGGAGTCCAAGGGGCAATAATGCTGTTTGGGTTATTATCGATCGATTGACCAAGACCGTTCACTTTATACCGTTTCGAGTTGGTCATTCGACGGAAGCTTTGGCAGAGCGGTACATGCAGGAGATTATGAGATTACATGCATGGAGTACCCATGAGCATCATTTCCGATCGTGATACTCGATTTCTATCATACTTTTGGAGGAGTCTACAGGAAATTTTGGGAACTCGCTTAAAATTTAGCACCGCCTATCATCCTCAGACAGATGGCCAGTCAGAAAAAACGATCCAAACTCTTGAAAATATGTTGAGAACATGTATGTTAGACTTCAAGGGTTCATGGGATGATCATTTGTACTTGGTGAAGTTTTCTTATAATAATAGTTTTTAGGCGACTATACAGATGGCTCCATTCGAAGCATTTTATGGTCGCAAGTGTCGCTCTTCCGTTTGTTAGGACAATGTTGAAGAAGAAGATTTTTGGGACCGGATCTTATTGTGCAAACAGTGGAGAAAGTCAACGTGATCTGAAAAATATGAACGCGGCATAAGATCGACAGAAAAGTTGGGCCGATACAAGACGAATACTTTTGGAGTTCGCAGTTGGTGATCTTGTGTTCTTAAAGATATCACCGATCAGAGGAGTGATCCGTTTTGGTAGTCGAGGCAAGCTTAGTCCTCGATTTGTGGGGCCTTGCGGTATCATCGAGCGTGTTGGAGAAGTAGCTTATCAATTGGCTTTACCACCATTCTTGGCGAGTGTTCACGACATGTTTCATGTATCTCAACTCCGTAAGTATGTTCAAGATGAAACGCACGTCCTAGATCACTCGGAACTGACAGTAAGGGAGGACTTAACATATGAAGAAAGGCCAATGGCTATAATGGATCGACAAGACAAGGTCCTCAAGAACAAGCTTATCCCTCTAGTACTTGTTTCATGGGGGAATCGTTCACACGGAGAATCTACTTGGGAACGTGAAGATGAGATCCGACAAAAGCTTTCTCATCTCTATCCTTAGATCCGTATCTTCTTATCTTTTCCTATTTCGTGAACTTCGAGAACGAAATTATTTTGTAGTTGGGTATAATGTAACACCCTAGTATGGTTATAATATATTAATTGGTATTTTAACACCTCCTTTATATTTCTTATATTCTATCTAATGGGTCGCGAATGATTCGAATAATAGTAGTCGTTATCTGACCCGACTCGTAAGTTTAGAACCCAATATGATGCAAGATTGTATCTGAAATTTACCAGTAGAGTGTATCTATGTGAATCTAGTATAATACAAATATTATATTTTTAGATCTTTATATATCATATATCTAGATCATCATATATCTTTTAATAGCCAGAAGTTAAAAATAAATTATATTTTTTTAACTGTCATCATATGGTTGCCATACCATATCTTATTTTGCTTTTATCTTTTACATTTAAATCTCAAGATATCTAATATCAAATATTTACTAAATCTAGATATATTTTTAGAATCCTTTTAAATCTTAAATTAGGAGTATGAGTTATTTAAAATATATTCTTGCATTATGGTTGAGAAGTTTACATATGTGAATTATTTTTCAAAATATATTTTTAATGAGATTTTGGTGGAGATTGGTTGTAGTTTGATATTATCTATATACATTAAAACTAATATATATTTATAACCTAATTTAAACTATACTATATATATTTATATTAAACACAAAACCTCCCCCCCCCCTCTCTCCACATAACATATCTCTCCCTCATCAATTTATATATTCTCCTTCTTCAAGCCCAAAACCATTCTTACTGACGCAACTCCAGCCGTATCCTAGAAGCTTAACCGAGCCATCAAAACTTGGTTTTGATTTGTATAGCATCATGTTGCTTTCGTTCATCGCGTTTGTTTTGAGACAAATTTACAACTTGCTACATGCTATGCTTTATATAATTTACTTATATGTTGTCATACTATTATTATTATCATCATCATCATACAACTATATCTATATAATTTATATACCGTAGTTATTTAACGTTAATCAGTTTTATAATATACAATATATGCAAGTTTACAACTTGCGATATGCTATAATTATATCTATAAATATATATATCGTCGTAATATTTCTTATTATTATCATTAATTAGTTTATAATCTGTATTTTATAACGTTATACAAAATATAGTTTGAAAATATTATAATATACATATGAAACGTCGTCGCAAAGCGGATACGACAAATCTTAAATTTACTGTACACCTTACCTTATAAAATTCATTATAAATCATAGAAAAATCATTAGCATACGTTCTATAGTTTGTTATGAAGCTAATTCAGAATACTATAGCCCTGTAAAATATTTACTTGCAAAACAAATTGTTTAAATAACATAAATTGTAAATGAAAGTACCTCTGAACTACTGTCCAGGAAAATTCTAGCAGCAAACTTTCAATTTCGAGCGTTTCTAACTTTTTTTAGGAATAACCTGAGATATTTTAACTTATAAAAATGAAAACCTTATTGAATTATCTTGGTTTTGGTATATGACATATCCCTTTTGGAGGATATTTGTTATTTTTAAGTTATTTTACAAATTAGGGTGACGCAGAATTTCTGAACGGAACTTTCTTTTGCATGGTTAATCAATATAACTTTTATAGTTATTAATCGGTTTGAATATGTTATCCCTGTTAATGTTATTATATCAATATCTATTTAATAAATACTAGTGCATGTGTTTTAATATTCAGCAAATATTACCGATTTACAGTTTTATAGTATCTGTCTGTATCCGTACTGATAATACCTTATCTAGTTGCATACTGGAACATCACAACATTATCATACTACTATATTAGTTCAATATCTTATCTACATTGCATCATACATGGTAATGGACGTATAATGGTTATTACAGGTAGATACATATGCATCCGTGTATTAACCGTGTTCCAATATTCGTTACAGTTTCATATTTGGATATCTATTGATACAGATGCATCACATGATATGTCCACGACACATTACTTGACTTGTTACATGCATCTTGTTACTAATGCCAACAATCCTGACGTGTTGTCCTGACGGACCTGACTTGTTGTCTGCATAGACGAGAACTGTACCTGCTTGATCTCGTGTTGGCATTAGATCTATATTGGCAATACCTGACTTGAACACAAACCTGAGGGTAAAGGGGAAATCAATAATGTAACCGAAACGTAACTCAAAAGGCTATTATTACATGTTTGCCATTTTTCCGGGCGTTACAGAATAATTACCTGTTTACCGTTTTTCCGGGCGTTACGGAATAATTACCTCTTTGCCGTTTTTCCGGACGTTACGGAATAATTACATGTTTGCCGTTTTTCCGGGCGTTATGGAATAAATCTTGTTACCGTGGTCCTGTGGGGAATGAACGGGACATAAACTGTTGGGTTACGATGAGAATTATATTAATTGATTTCGAAGACTTTTAGAATAGATAACCTAGAAGCACAATTTTAGGTGACACATCACACATCACATACACACACATACCCCACTATTTCATATTTATGTTATCTATTTACATTCATGCTTACTTATATCGTTACATCCTGGTTATCACTGTTTCTTTGATATTATGACGTACCGATGTCTGGGTTTTGCATGGACCAGTTTCTCTATCTTTATCGCAGGCTGAACAGGAGTACTTTAGCCATCAAGCCGAACAGTGAGGAATTGAACATGTGTTATTTAGAGATGTTTATTTTAGTTATTTGTTTCTGCAATTTTATTTCCTTGATGTGAGCCAATATTGGGACAAGTTTCAGCTATTGTTTATTGGATTTGATTCATTTCTGCTTATGCATTTTCTTGACTTTATTTATTGTGGCAAATGGACATGTACTAACTAGTTTTTATATATGTTCTTGATATCCTATAGACAGCAGTAATGTGACTGTGGAAGGATATTTCCTAAGCACAGGTAGTATGGTTGGCTCTATCACGTACCGTAGTTTGTGCACTCTGGAAAGTGGGGCGTGACAAGAGCAGAGCTTAATCTTCATCATCTATCTTAATATCGATCTTACCCAAATCCGTAATGACCGCATTAAACTCACCGATGTGAGATTTTATTGGAGAGCCTTCCGACATGCGAAGTGTGTAGAGACGTTGTTTCAACAGGAGTGGATTCATGAGAGCCTTCCTTAAATATAACTCCTCCAATTTATTTCACAAATCAGACGTCATTTTCTCCACCAAAATTTCTTGTAGAATTTCGTTAGTCAGACACAAGTGGATAGCCGTGAAGGCTTTCTCATCCATCTCCTCCCAAGTTTCTTCCGTTATAGTGGAAGCCTTTTTATCCTTCCCTAGAATCGTCTTCTTTAGATTTTTTATTCAAAATGGAAACCATACGGACTTGCCACAAATTAAAACTCATATTTCCATCAAAGTTCTCGATATCAAACTACAGGATTGTTGGAGACATGATGTGGGATCAACAAAACACGATGTGCTAATGAACTATAAACTTCAAAATTTTGATCTAACAAAGTGGGGAAGAGAACGTAATTATCATTACCCACCGTTGGCCTAGATCGCAAGATCGAAGACCTAATGGTTCAATCCAAAAGATCCCAAAAAACAACAATGGCTCTAATACCAGTTTATTGCGGGTAAAACAATCCAAAGTACAAACCAAACGATAACGAGAAGCAATTAAAACCAGAAATAAGAGAATTTACTAATTGGCGAAAGCGAAAATTTATAAATATCAAATTCGGAGAAGTACAAATCGATAGCGTAATACGAATCCCTCTCAAAACTCTAGCTCTCTCACAACAATGGGTTCTCTTTACATTATCAAAAACTATCAGATTTAGGGTTAAAACAAGCTATCATATATATAACATACAAAATATTTACCCAAATAATAAATTTCCTAGCTAAGGAAATAATTGCCGGCCCAATACGGCAGACGTCTGCATAAGAAATGAGCAAACATCTGCCTAAATATCTTCGTAACTCCAATGCATAACCAGACGTTATAACAAGAATTGTGCAGACGTCTGGCCTTTACATCCAAAATTGCCAAAGCGCTCGCAGACATCTGGACTTATACAAGTCAAACGTCTGAGGCTCTCAGTTCCAGACGTCTGTTTGTAGATAATATTGAATCTTCAAACCGCTTCATGATAATGCTGGATCGTAGAAAATCTTCAGGGATCAAACATGAGGCATCAGAACGATGAGTAACGTCATCTTATGATATGAATATCAGAAAATTCCTAGCTCCATTAATGGTACGGGTGTTCACGTGGCTTGCCTCAGATAACGTGATTCTGACTCGAGAAAATCATTGTAAACAAAAATGGGTAGGCCTGGAGATTTGTGGAAGTTACAAAGAACAAGTTGAATCGGTGGACCACTCTTTTTTAACTTGCTGTGTGGCTAAGGAAATTCGGGATAGGTTCCAAAATGATATAAGGAATATGTCTTCCTCTTTTACCTTTGGTGATCTTTAAAGACACTGGAGGAAAGGGACAGATATGGAGCGACTGGAGTTACATGGCATTGTGGCTTCGGCTATTTGCTGGAGTATTTGGTTAAAGAGTAATAATCGAATTTTAAAACATCCTAAATATTCGATTATGCATTTTATAAACTGGAGTGAAACAAGCATTGTGTTTTGGTTAAGTATATCAATAGTGAGGGCTTCCAACAGGGCTAGATCTAGCATGTTGGAGGACCGTTCAAGGGCAGTGCATAAAGACTCAGAGCCACCGGTACGAACATATGGGAGGTAGATCAGGATACATGAGGTGCGACATAGTTTGGGACTGTGTTTTTGGAAGGATGTCTCAGTTGGGTGGATGGATGGATCAACCTTGTGTGAGAAGAAGAGGAAGAGGTTTCTTTATGTTGTGAGGAATATACCGGGGCTATGTTTCCAAAAGTCATTTTATTTTTTTTATTTTTGTTTCTTTTTGGCTTTTAAACTTTATTTGTAGTTTCATTAAAATTTTATTTTAATGAAACCTGGGGTGGTTAACATTGGTTCTGATTAGAAAATGGTTACATAAGCTCATGTACAACCAAAGTTCAAGAGAGTCTATGTTGAAATATTAATTTAAGGGTAAATTGTCAAAAAGCCCCTGGTCAATTTTCGCACTGTCAAAACCTAGGCCTTTTGATCTTGTTAAAAAACCCTGGGCCTAATTAATAACCCCGCTATACCTTTGACGGATTATAATTTTGTAGATCTAAATAATGCCCCCCCCCCCCCCCATATTCTTTGACAACATACATGACAATCACCATACAAACGACTTTGTCTTTAATATCTAAAAACTTGCCTGTAATATCTACATTTTCCCCTCCAAATATACAATTTTCCTACCAAAATTCTACTTTCCCATCAAATTTACTTCTTTCCCTCAAAATACTTCTTTTCCACTAAAAGCCTCTAAAATATCTTTCTAGTTTTATTTAACATCTAAACAGTTGCATATAATATCTAACCAATTTCCTGTAATATCTATCCCATCAAAATCTTCTAAAATATCCTTCTACTTTTATTTAACATCTAAACAGTTGCATGTATATCTAACCATTTACCTGTAATATCCAAGTATATGCATGTAATATTTAAGTATCACATGTAATATCCAAATAGCTGTATATAATATCTAAACACCATCACCTCCTTCTCTGATGAAACCACCATGAAACGGCGAAGGAAGAAGAGAAGGGAGGCGGAGATGAACGAAGGAGGAGCGAGGGAAGAGGATGAACGGTGAAGTAATGATGAAGGAGGCAAAGGAGAGAATATGAGTGAATGAAGGAGGAGTGGTAGAGCAACAACGGATGAGCAGAGGAGGGAGGAGCAGTGGAGGAGTGGCGAAGCAATGGCGGAGGAGGAGGGAAGAGGAGCGGTGATTTAGCACGTTTTCACCGTGTCATTTTAAAAAGAATTTGAAATAGCAGCAATAAAAAACGGTGTCGCGTGTAGCGAGCCGCGATGAGTACGGGTCGTCCGCAGGGAGATGGTGCGTTTTACATTCTTGTTATCATGAGTTAATGCAAGGGTCGGAACTGTTCGTTTCTAACCTAAGTGTGTATATGCAAAGTATAAGTTTGTTAGCAACAGAGATAGGTTAATGTAAGTTAGGAAAGTCCGTACTCAATCTTTTGTCCCGAGCTTGACTATTGAAGTTAGAGTAACCGGCAACAACGTGGATTTAGGTGCTTAAGCAAGGTATTAGTGAAATCCGGGTTATTGACTCTTGTCCGTCTGTTCTTGTCTCTTGACTTTCGCCTCCGGCCAAACCGAACGCAACCGGTCACGGTTATGGATCCCCGATACCTTGGTAGGGTAAGGTGCCTAACGGAGCGCTTGCATAAAGTTTGGACGGAGTTCAATGGGAAAATATCGGGCAAAGAAAATGAGCAAAGAAAACCTTAATTTACACAACCATTCACTTTTCCTAACAAAGCCACTATTCACAAACCATCAAAACAACAAAAGAAAGTGCAAATGAAATGAAATAAAAGGAATAACACAACATTGCAAGTAACAAAATGGTAAGAAATTAAATTGCAAGTAAGTAAAAGAGATAGAAAATGAATAATAAGAACCCAAGTGCAAAATGAAAGCTTTATTAATTCCAAGTGATGATACAAACCATGAGTTCAATAACCAAAACTTAAACTTGTAAGCTCAATAAAGAGGTTGCAAGATCAAGAGAAGGCAAAGAACTCAAGGTGAACTGGCTACTATGTACAAAGCTTCAAAATGAAAAATGAAACAAAGAGTAAAACTATTGCTCAAAAGTGTATCCAAGTCTCTCTTTTCCTTGCTCACTGATCTGGTACTTATAGGCACAGAATAAGATTAAACAAACAATATATTGAGAATGATATGACAACAAGGGAATGCCAGAAGAAAAATGGGGCTCATTGGACATCATTGGCCGGCGGCGCCTGATCTATGGACATTTTCGCCGGTTGACTTGATGACTTTGGGGCTCGTGTTAGTTCTTTGCTGTTGTGTGCTTTCACAATCCCACTGGTATTGCTTGATCTCTTTGTAGAAGCCTGGGTTGTACTCAGTAATTTTGGAGGAAAATCTTGATACTTTAAATCACATTATATCTTTTAGCATTTATCACACATCACACTCACTTGTGCCATGGGCAGCCCTCTAGGTTCATGCATCACAAAAAGATGTTCATCTTTGTATGTGTTGGACCATTTTTGATAAAAAGTATGTATACATGCATGTTGTTAAAAGAAACTCTTTAAATATAGACCGGTTTGCAGTTCCGGTTGCAGTGTCGGCTCACAATTGTCATATCCGTGTATTTGAGTATGTTTCCAGTGTTTTGTCATGAATACTTGTAATCTGTATTTATTGAGCAGACAAGGGTTAATAGTATCGATACTATACAAAATTGATAATGAATGTGCGGTATTGAAATGCAGTTTTCTGTGATGAACAAGCAGCGAATGGAGAAGAATGATCAGAGGTTTTGGGAGGAGAGGCGATGAAGATGAACTGTGGGAGGGATAGGTATTTTCATAATTGCATTTAAAAGAAAATACAAGTCTTAAATGAATTTCAGTCCAGAGGGTTTTCATAAAGATTTTAAACAGTAGGTTCTTCCCAACCAATTTGAAAGTACCAGAGGTTTTTAGACCCTTGTCGAGCCGGCCGGGGGCTTTTTAAAAATTTACCCAGGATATAAATATAATTTAGTAGTTATTTTGGATAAAATAAGAGTAGATTCTTATTTAAATATAAATATGGATAAATCCTATTAGATGTTAGAAAAGATTTAGGAGAAAATTTACACTATTCCGGCTCTATGTATCCAGTCATGAAAAAGAAAAAAGAAAAACGTGGAAGCCACCAAATTGCTTGAAGGGTTCCTGAAACACTCCATCTTTTTCTTGCTTCTGCGGAATGTATCACACCCATAACAACTAATAATCTGTTCTATTTAGATACGACAAAGAAGTCTCAATCTAATTAGGAGATGGAATACTTATTTACTTAATAGAAGCATGTTCTATACCATACATTGAGATGTGCTCTTATGATCTTATCATCATTTTATACTCTATACATATAGAGATGTGCTCTCATGGTCTCTTCATGAAAAATAGGCAAAGCCAAGATAAAGCAAGAAAAAGAATTCTTGGTGATAGAAATTTTTATGTTTGCCCTCGTGGATTAGAACGATTTTTCTTTAATAACCTTAAATCCTATGTGTTCCTTCTATTTTTGGATCATTCGTATTGCATATTAACACTTAAGGTATGATTAACAATTATAATACTTGTTTTCATACCAAAAACAGGTTAGAATTGCATACCTTCATCCATAGATGTCGCAATCAATATCAAATGAGAATACTTTAAAAAACTGAAATTATTGTTCTTCCTTACTCGCTCCACAATACATAATAATAGATAGATTTCTTTATAATTTGAATTCACAGGACTTATTTGTGTGTGGGCAAGACTTTTCTATTTATAGAACTCCTTCCATCAAAAGTTCTAACCGCTCATGTAGTTATAAAAACTACCTATGTAGTCAACATATTTTTTAGTTATTTGCTAAAATAACTATATTCATGATCTACAACATGTTATCATATAATAGATATATTGAGTCATAATTCTAACATTCTCCCAGCTTTCCTCAAATATTCTATTAATGTTCTAATAATATTACATTGCAACCGAACTTTATGGATAATTGATTAGTTGCAGTTGAATAAGCAAAATCATTTATCTTTTAAGAAGTTTCGTGTATCCTTATGTACATATAATTTTATGAGTCAAACTTTATATGCATCAATAGCAATAAAACACATAACTTAAACATAATGTTTACATTTTATTAGTCATATATATATAAAAAATACTAACAACATCCAAACAAGTCTAGACATAAAATACAAACAACCACTAGTAGAAACTGTACACATTAGAGACCGTATATTAGGGACCGTGTAAATATATACGGTCATAATAAATTATTAGTGACCGTATAGTATATATACGGTCTTTAATGAACGGTCGCCAATTCATTAGCGATCGTTCACATATTATTAGAGACCGTTTTAAACGGTCGCTAATAGGTTGATCAGATAAAGAGCCATGAAGGCCTTTCTTCCTCCTCATTCCCCCAATTTTATCCCGCGAGAGATAATTCTCCATCCCCTTTTCATAAAAATTTTCGAAAAAATTATCAAATTTAACAAAAAAAAATTTGTAGATGATATTATTGCAGTTGGTGGTGTAGGAGCTTGCAATCGTTTTTTTCTCTTTCAAATCCGGTCTAAATTTAGTGTTTGCTTCTCTCAGTCCTAATTTTTTCAATTAGATTATTTAATTTTGAAATTTGGTGATTATAATCTATGATTTATTTTGGTTTTGATATATTAAATATGGATAATGAGGAATTGAATCGGTTGTAGAATGATGAGTTTGAAGTTAGGGTTTGAAATTTATTATGGTTTTGGGGGTTGATGGGTTTTAGCATTAAAATATAATTGGAGAAAATTGTTTCAGGTGGGTTTTAGAATTGAAAATAGATGAAAAATTAAAATATAAATTTGGTAATTTAGGGTTAGAGTTGAAAATATAAGGATTATAGGTAATTGATGAATTTCCTTGGTAGATTAATTTAGGGTAAGATGGATTATTGGATTATGTTAGATGAATTTAGGGTAAAATGAATTATAGCTAATTGAGGGTGTATGAGCGAGTGCGCGCGCACATATTTCTTTGTGAGTATATGTAAGTGTATATCCGGGCATACGTATGTGAGTGAGTGTGTGAGCGAGTGTATGTACGACTGTTTAAGTGCGCGCGCATGTGTGAGAGTGTATATGTATGTGTGCCCGCATATGAAATATTTTAAAAATATATTCATCCTAATTTATAGCTTTTATTTTATAAATTTAATGATTCAAGATTCTGTATTTTGTAAATTTAATAATTCGATATCTTGTTGCCTATGATTTATTGCTTAGATTTTTTAATTGTAGCATAATTTATAAACCAAATCAAAATAAAAATCAAATCCTTTAATACCAATTAAACTATACTAGATGCATAAATAAAAAATAAAATCAAATTGATTAAGAAAAATAAACACTAACTAACCTATAACATTAATTACACTAATTAAGAAATCTTAATTAAGACCAGATAATAGTGAATCAAGACCTTGATTAAAAAACGATTAAATAGAAAGTTAATAGATATTCTAAAATTTTGTTTAGAAACTTAACTAGGGTTTTATTTTTTTCATTTAATTAGTAAGTTTAAGATCGAAATGTCTTAAACTTGTTTAGAATTGACATATAGTTTCCCGTCTGATAATTGGTGTATATCAAATCTTTTTCCTATCAAATTGATAGGATCACATTATATATTTGTAAGAGTTGAGCGTCATGTTCAATTTTTTCAAATGTATGTGTATTATTCGACGAGGGGATCAGTAATTGTTGGATTTGTCCAGTTTGGACATGTTACGAATACTACAAGACTCACATCTCACATCCTCCTATATTTTCGTCAATTTCGAGAAGTTTCGACGGTGCTTTCCACTTGTTCCCCGTATACTGATCTATGTATGAATACGGGGAACACGGGGAAAGTGTTGCTGAAATTTTCTTGAAATGGATGAAAAACATAAGGAAGTGAAATGCGAGTGTTGCATTCGTAATGGGAATTAGGACCTTTAGCCCTGACAGACATGAAACTAATTTGTCCCAACCTTTTGCCCTGAGTAATTATGCCAATCTTAAATGACTTCAGATACTTTGATGCGTCCATATCATAAAATCTAATTTAAGACTAGAAAATTTATTTAATGATGAGCTTGTAATAAACTCATAAGATATATTAAATTTATATTATTATCTGTGTGATAATAGATGAGAATTCTTCCGAAAAATCATTTATTCACATGGGGAAAAAAGATAGGTATAGTTTGAGAGACACCCGATTTAAAGATGGACTTAAAACCTTTTTAGATTACACAGAGATGAACCCAAAATGCAGCCGAGACGAACTCTTATTCTGTCCTTGTAAGAAATGTAAGAATAGAGCATGTTTTCGACGTAAAGTGATAGAAGACCATTTGTTTGTAAAGGGTTTTGAATTGAACTACATACATTGATTACCATGGCGAGAGTATACGTGACGAGAAAATGATGATGGATAATGAGACCGCAGCTTTGCAAACTGAATTGCTGATGGGTGATAGGATATATGACACACATGAGATATTGAAAGATTAATTTGCTGGAGAGGAAATGAATGATATTGAACCATCTGAAAGCACCAGTGAAGTAGAGGAATTGCAGAAACTTCTGGAGAAAAGCGAACAAGATCTGTACGAAATATGTACGGATTTTAGTAGGCTGTCATTTGTAATAAGGCTTCTCTATCTAAAGATGATCAGCGGGATGGATAACGAGCACTTTGATGTACTTCTTGATCTCTTACACAAGATAATTCCTGAAGGACAGGAAAGCATTTCAGAGAATCATTACCAGGCAAAAAAGATTGTTAAGACACTTGGTTTCTCGTATGAGAAGATCGATAGATGTTCCAACAACTGTGTGTTGTATCGCAAGAATTACACGTTTCTCGATCAGTGTTCCACTTGCAACTTGTCTAGGTGGAAAAATATTAAGCGAGATTCAATCGCAGAAACGTCCGATGTTAGCAAAAAGAGCAAGAAAACTTTAGCCAAATTCCTTCGTTATTTCCCCTTGGCTAAGAGATTGCAAAATTTATATATTTCAAAGGACATGGCGAAGAGCATGCGATGGCATTCCGATCGTCGGATCAAAGACGGGAAGATGAAGCATCCGGCTGATGCAGAAGTATGGAAGCAGTTAGACAATGTTGATCATTTTGGGGATGAGCCGAGAAATGTACGTCTAGATTTAGCAACCGACAGTTTCATGCCTTACGGACTCATGAGCTCTAGTTGGTCCATATGGCCGGTATTGCTTATGCCTTACAATCTGCCTCCCTGGATTGTATGAAGCAGCCATATATGATTCTTTCCTTATTAATTCCTGGAAAATATTCACCTGGCCAGAACATCAACGTCTATAGGGAACCTTTAATTAAAGAGCTGATAGAACTCCGAGAACATGGAGTAGAGACAAATGATGCGTACGCCAATGATAAGTTCAGAATGCGAGCGACTGCTGTTTGGACAATCAGCGATTTTCCAACATACAAAATGTTTTCTGGATGGTCTACTTATGTGAAGAATGCATGTCCATCGTATGGTCTTGATTACAGTGCCACACAGCTTAAGACACGTGGTAAGTTTTGCTACTGGTTTCATCATAGATGGCTATCGGCGAATCATCCGTACAGAAAGATGACAAATAAGTTTGATGGAACAGTGGAGAAAGATGAAGCACCAAAACAGTTGTCATGGATAGAAATTTTTGAGCAGATTTCATCGTGTCAATTCCAGCCAAGTTCTAATCGTTTTAACTCAGATGGTTTCTTCAATAAACCAAAAAAAGGAAGCAATCCGAAAATAACGAATTGTTGAGTGTGTGGAAAAAGAAAAGTATATTATGGAATCTTCCTTACTGGAAACATCTGTTGATTAGATAAAATATTAATGTCATGCATGTAGAGAAGAATATGTTTGATAATATTGCCGGCACATTATTACAGGACGATTCTAAGTCTATGAATAAGTTGAGTGCTCGTGATTGCTTGGAAGAGCTTAGAATCCGATAAGAATTGAATCTGGTACTTCGTGATTATGATTTTTATGAATTACCAGCTTCGGGCCATACAATATCGAAATTGGTTATGAAATGATTTTGTGAGGTGCTAAAAAGCGTCAAAACCCCAGATGGCTACTCCTACAAAATTGCAAAGAATGTGCAGGTTGAGCCACCAAAGCTCTTGAATCTTAAAACTCACGATTGCCATATCATTCTGCATCAATTGGACATAATCTTAAAACTCCAAAATTGCATCCAGTGGATCTTTGACATAATTTGCCATTCAATGTCACCAAGGATTTGATAGAGTGTTGTGAATTTTTCAATAAACTTTGTTCTAAAGTGATAAATGTATCCAAATTCAAAGAGCTGCAAAAGAGTATTGTTGAAACCCTCTATATGTTGGAGATGATATTTCCACCATCTTTCTTCATCGTTATGGTTCATCTTTCTGTGCATCTTGCTATAGAGGCAATGATTGCTGGACCAGTCTCATATAGGTGGATGTATTCAGTAGAAATATAATATATTTTTAAAGTCAATTATGTTATTTAATTCATTATAATATTCACATTTGTCTAAATTATTCGTTAACGTTTTAGATACTTGAGATTCTTGAAACGGCAAGTGCGCAATCGAGCTCGACCGGAAGGGTCAATAGCCGAGGGTTATTATGCCAACGAATGGCTCAACTTCACTTCTCGTTACTTGCGTGGAGTTAAAAAAAAGTTAAACCGTCCTTCTTCAATTAACGATGACCAGCTATCTCATCTATAAGGGAATGATCGATCCTACCGGAAGGAGTGGCTCAATCAAGAGCATTCGTATATCTTTAATAAGCTTGAAATTACTGTCAATCATAAAAGGTATATAAACTAAAACTTTTAATCGCGTCAATATTTTGTATGTCTATATCTAGATATGCCTAAATAGTTAATATTGTTATTCTTTTAGCCGACATATTGAAAAACTTACGAATACGATTTCCGGAAAGGACGCTAATTGGAAGATTAATCAAGAATATAAAAAACACTTTCCACGGTGGCTCCGTAAACACGTACATATGCCTTGTATATTTCACGTATTACATGCATATATCACATATAGCTTATACATTTTACGTGTAAATGCATTGTAGATTGAAGATGACATAGCAAAAGGGATGCAATTTCCAGATGTAATCGTGCGGCTATCTAAACGTCCTAGTGCAAAAGTGAATCGATACAGTTCATATTACATTAATAATCTAAAATTTCTTACAACCGAGAAATTGACTATCCAAAATAATGGGATTTATTGTCCGTTTGAACAAACGTGCTTCTCATGTTCCCGTGATCAAAGACCGCAGAGAGGAAAAAAGAATTTTACGGTCAGCTGGAGGACATAATAGAGTTCTTTTACGGGAGTAATGAGAAAGAACGATTTGTTATGTTCAAAGTTCGTTGGTGCGTTTGCATCCAGTTATATGAGTACGGTTTTCAGCTTGTCAATCTCAATGAAGAAATTTATCGAGATGATAAGTTCATGTTAGCTTTACAACCTGAGCAGTGCTTCTATATCAAAAATCCTAATCGTGAAGAAGTTTGGATTGCATTACTGGCACCTCCTAAATCCTTATTCAATATTTCTACCGACGAGATTAACCTCGATGAAGCAGATCCGGTTGACATATGAAAAAATTTACGGTTGTAATAATTTATATATATGTTATAAACTTTGCAGTTGTAAACACTTGTAATCAATTGATATATGTTATAAACATCTAATCACTTGCATGTTATTGATATATGAAAAACTCTGGAGTTCTAATCACTTGTAATGTATTGATTTGTTAGTTTAATAATTTATGCATATTATATATTTTGTATCGTCATTACTCTTGCATGAAATAGATGGGGTGAAAAGGCGTATTTCGGAAAATTTTCCAAAACATTTTCTTCAAAGAAAAGAGATCGAGCACTTTCTCCTCGACACAGCATGATCCTAAGATTAGAGGTATATACTACGAGTTTTAAATAATCATGTTCAAATTATTTTATTCATATAACTATTGCATTGATATTATAAATTAAAATATGTAAATACATCTGATCAAGAGAATGCAAGTCCATCAGTGCAACATGATCCGTATGCATACCTAGACGAGCAATGCACGAAGTTGAGTAGAGAACCTGGGATGTTCTCGGATCCCGTCAACAATGAGTTTATTCACTCATTGCCTCTTTCTCGCGATTTAAAAAATGAAAAACCTTATCGAGATAGGTACAATGCGAAGGCACTGGCAAGGTAGGCTGCCGTTTGTCCTCAAATTGATATGATGATAGAGAAAGCAGACACGAGCATCGATGAAGCACAGGCTGCGAAGGATAATCTGGCCCGGTTTGAACACTATGAAAGAGGTGTTGCCTATGAGATTACAAAATACGATATGCGTGGAAAAAGAGCAATTTTTCAATGGGTAGGTGGGAAGCCCATAGGTCCGGGTATGTAGGCTATCCATTTCCACGGTTATATCGGTATTCTCGTTTGCAACACGGACTTCTGGAACTTGAGATTCACGTTTGCAAATAACCCCTGAGAAGCATACGTATGGACTCGGCGCCCACTCATGATAATACATAAATCAATAAATCATATTTTAACATTACATGCATACCTGTTATATGTTATTTATTTATTAAATAATATCTTTATTAATTTGTATTACATAAACATTTCGTTTTAGAAAACGATATAGACGGATATTAGATGCATGTCCGGTATAAGAAATTACAAATATTTAAGAGATGACGTTAAAGATTGAAGAAAAAAATTCAAAAAGTCGGAGAAATTTACGGATGATTGGGAACATTTTTCCACTCTTCCCTCTATCATCCTTAGAGATCAGTTTGCGTTTCTCCTATTGTATTGGGATACACCCGATGCAAAAATAATTAAAAATATACTTAATTGATTTGAATACCGAATTTAGATTAATTTATATTGAGATATATTATCTTCTGATTAAAAGGAAGCATCAGAAAGGAATAAGCAGAACCGAGAGAAAACCATAGATGAATATTATGGTGGATCGCTTCCTACCGATCAATATAGGGCTATTTTGGTTAGTTTACCTTAATTACATAAATGTTCGATTTTTTAATTTTATCGTTACATCTTCACGTATAAATAAATCAAATATCCGTTACAGGAAAAGTCTTGGAAAAAGCCGGACCACCTTGAGATTTAGGAGGCATTGCATATGAGAGAGGGCATGCCAGAAGATATAGTTACTCAACATGTAGTAAGCTTGCATTTTTAAATTCTTTTAAGTAAATTAATTACACTAGTTAACTTCGTAAAGAAAATTAATTATTGTTTTATTTATCGAAGGAGGATTTTGAGGAGGCGGAGACTATCGGGAATCAAATCCCGGATATCCGGTTGACGATTCTCTTCCTACAAAAACCGAGATATCTATTATTGAGCAGCTTTTCTCTCAGTCGATGGTGTTGTGGTAAAAATTTACACTCCGATGCCAAACTCAAAAATAAAGATCAAGCTTAAAGTCAGAGCCAAAATTAAAATCAAAATCCAAGTGGGCCCAAACCCAAACCCGAGCCTAAATCAAGCCTAGGCATGAAGAGGGGGCCATCCAAAGAAATGAAAAGAAAAAGAAAAACTAAATATAATTTTTGTTTTTCATAAGAAATAAGCCAATTTTTGTACAAGTCATAGGGCTAAATGTAAAAGATGTAAGTCTATAAAAGGCCCTTCCATGGTGATGAATGATAATCAGAATCTCGATTCTCCCAAAAAAAAAAAAATCTTAAGTTTTGAGCCACTCTTTATTGCGCAAATCTTTTTAACCTTCCTCCTTTCTTTCTTTCAAAGTGCGCACGTCAGGAAGCCTCATAAAAGGGGAAAAGAGCCCCTTTTGATCTTCAAAAGTCAAAATTTATGCGTTTTTGGATTGTTGCTTCATTAGATTTCGACCCTACGTTCACTGTGCTAGGTGCGCACCGTGCAAGGTACTCATTTGGTTAGGTGCGCACCCCATTAGGGGCACATCGAGCTAAGTGCGCACCTCGCTAGGTGCGCGCTTAGGAAAGTATGCATCTTGCTGGACCTTTTGGTCCATTCGGGACCCTTTGGACCCTTTCACTCACTCATACCTTTCCAGGTGCGCACCTTGCTAGGCGCACGTCTCGGAAGGTGCGCATTTGTCATGTGTGCCCCTCTGTAAGTTGCACCTTACTAGGTGTGCGTCTTGGTAGGTGCACACTTGTCACGTGTGCACTTGACATACGTACACTCACCACTTCTCCCGTTAGGAAAAAATTTCTAACGGGACGCTGCCCCGCATCCTGCAAGGGGGTTGCTATCCTCCCTTGACCCCTAACCCACTATTCGGGTCCCTATAAAAACTTTGTGGGGCCCCTGATATGCCCGAAGCATCCTCAAACTTGTTCCCAAATACAACACGCACATATTGCATATTGAGTTCGCATGATCCGTTTGACTTGTTAATCGGAGGTTATCTCGCTCCAAAATCGAGAGGTAATTAACGGCAGCTAGTCTGTGGCTGCCGGAGATTTGGATCCCTACAATCATTAAACCCCAGCCTATCCCAGACAGGGGGAATCTGTAATATGCCTGACAAGCGACGCGCATTCCTATCTCAATAGGGTGACGAAAAAACTCTACATATTCTGACACGTCCGGTGAGACCTTTTCTCTTCTCCTATATTTTGGGTTAAACGTGTTAGTGATATATGCCCCATAGGCCATTATTGTATCTTACTGGATTATATATTACATATTGGATGCTTGGGATATTTTACAATTATAATAACAGTCTTGCTCGATATGGTAGTATGCTACAAGGTTTGATTCTACCTTAATATGTGCATGTGTTTCTTTTAGCATATCACTTATACATATTGGTAGAGCCCTTAGGATCTTTGCATGACTACCAGCGTTGTGATGGAAGTCACACTCGTGGGGGCTGGGTAGTCTATAAGCACATCCTTATACAGGTCCCAAGTCGTTGGATTATCGAGACGGGGCATCGATACTCCAGAGTAGACTAGTGTACACGCTTCTCATCCTAGCAGGGAAAATGGTCTGTCCCACAGCCATTAGTATGACGTACTGGAGAAGGTATGCAGGTGCTCACTGGGTTGTGAGTTACACAGGATAGGACTCGTCGGGAACTGCTTTTTGGTATTATACCTATCGTCATGTAGCAGTTCCCAGGTGGCATGAGTACAGCTTAGTCTGTTGACTTGCTATCGCTACTTCGTCTCGAGTGTGTTTTAAATAATTATAATAACTAGCTAAAACCATAGATATAGGGTATATTATTTAATTTTAGCCCAAAATTATTTTTATACTAAAACCATAGATATAGGGTATATTATTTAATTTTAGCCCAAAATTATTTTTATACTAAAGATAAGAATAAAATATATTTTCCGAAATTTTTTCATAATCTTCCCGTATTTTTAACTATTTTTAACAATTTTTTTAAAACAAATTTCAATTTTTAATAAACAGCTGAATATTTTATTAATTAAATAAAATAAAAAAAATAAATTCCCTTAACCTGGACCGTTGGATGCAAGAATCCAATGGCCCAAAATGCTCGGCGGCGCCCACGTGGTGGGGACCACGCGAAACCGCGTGATTCCCCCCACGCGGGCACGTGGCGACTTGGCGGCGGCTCTCGAACCGTTGGATGCAGATCCAACGGCCAGGGAGTGATGGCTGTAGGGTTCCTAGGCACACTAGTGAGGTCTCACAAGGCATCGATCATGCCAAATTAAAATTTTAACGTGCCGAGAAACCCTAAACTACGGATCGTTTGCTAGATGTCTAGGCGAAAAAGTAATCTAGTTAACAGTTAATTAAGAGATACGGAAATACAACCTTTGTAGATCCGGTCCTCCACCTCCACGGCTCCGAGATGAGGTCCTCTCCGCTGTCCAAATCAAATCCGGGCTCTAGCGTCGGCTTCGTCGGAGAATGGGCAAGCTAGGTCGTCGATGTCCATGCCGAAGATGATCTACGTCGAGGCATCGCTAGATCAAGCTTACAACTTCACCAAGTCAAGAAACTTGTGAAGTAAACACACTCTACTACTTGGCAAGAGGTAGAGGATGAAGAAATAGGAAGTGGGTAGACTTTAGAATTGGATTTCTCACTTGTTTTCATCAATCACCATTGATGAAGCAAGCTTCTTCTTGAAGTGAAGAAGAAGAAGATGGAAAAAGGTTATGATAAGATTAATTATATTTTGAAAAGAAAATGAATACTTATCATATTAGAACCATGGTCAAGTGTAGAGAATTAACCAAGGTTAGATTAATGGTTAGGGTTTAAGATGAATACAAGAATGGTTACAAAGTCAAAGCTTCATGAAGCTTCAACTAAACTCCAAAATTAGCAACCATTCTTTTCTTATCTATTCAAAATAAATAAATAAATAAATGAGTAATAAAAAGAAAACCCTAATCATTAGTTTAACCATGGCTTAATTCATTACACTTAACTATAGTTAAACATGTATCATCAAACATGATACAATCAAGTGTACAAAAGTATATCACATATACAATGTGCACAAACCAAGTGAGAAAATCCGTTTAAAGTGAACCAATACTAGTTAGTGCAAAGTAATATATCAAATATATAATTATGCATTAAATCATTAAATCAACACTTGATTCAATGATCCGGTCATGTCGCACACAACCGACTAGTATTCAATGTATCGGCTTATCGAATCAATACTTGATTCGATACCTAGGTTATATCGCATACAACCATTCGATACAATCATCGCGAGAATAGAATACGGTATCACATACACGCATTATTCTCGGTCCCGCACATATCTCATATGCGCTCCTATTTCGTTTCGCTTGAGCCAGGAAACCTCTGTGTAGGACTCTAAAGACTCGTCAATACGCCGGTAGCGGATGATGATCATATCAAACATCCACAAGCCGCAAGCGGTCTGCTAAACGTAACGGCCACCCTGGTATTGAGCGATCAGAAGATCGACGAGCAAAGCCCGCTCACACTCCTGTGAATCCAACCAGTAACACTACCGTACAGTACGGTCTGATCGTCTGATATGTCGCATATCTTGCCTAGGGGTGGTAAACGTCAGACCCCAATAGCTCGATAAGTCGTGTCGATATGAGGCTCATAACGGGTCGAGAAACTACTGGTAACACTTACCAGCAATTCTCTGATCAGCCCTGGCCAGGGACTTCCTGTTATAGCCAATCGAACACTGTGCAACATCAACCCCCTATACCGGGAGAGACGAATCCCCTCCTATCGCTCATTGCCTCCATGTGACTCGGGACTGTACCCAAAAACCACCGTTTTGCACGCCCTCTTGGACGTGGTAAGATGGAAATCAAAGCACAGTGGGAACCACACAAGACTCTATGACGATCTCGGGTCAACAGACTACTCTGTATCAGTGTCACCAGAGAACTGCCATCTGACGTGAGGTATAATACCATCTGGGAGTTCTCGGCGAGTCCGTCCAGTGTACCCAGTCTCTACTGAGCACCCGTATATCATCTCTGATGTCAAACACCAATGGATATGGGATCATCCATCGCCCATCTGTATGGGTCGAGAAGGTACACGCTAGTCTACTCTGGTATATCGATGCCCCGTCTCGATACACCCTCGACTAGGGACTTTGAAGGATGTACTTATGGACTACCATGTCCCCACTAGTATGATCCGCATCATAGTCCAGGTAGTCAAGCACACATCCTAAGGGCTTTACCAACATGTAACAGAGAGACAATCAGTATACACGTTAAGGTAAAGTTCAACCAGATAGCATACTATCATGTCGAGCAAGAAAGTCCTCCCTATATACGTCCCAGCATCCACTACAATATACATCCTATGTACAGTAATGGCCTCTAGGGCATACATATAACTAACAATCTCCCACTTGCACTAGGGCCATCTGTAGCAGTGGTTGTAGTATCTCATACTCAACCATCCCATAAAAGTCTCTCTCTGGGAACGGGCCTTTGTGAGTGGATCCGCTGTGTTGTCCTCTGAGTCTACTCTCCTATCCTCGATCTCCCTGGAGATCAACCATCTCCATGATCAAGTGATACTGCCTTAGAATATGTCTGGATCACTGATGGGACCGGCGTTCCTTGGCATAAGCCACAACTCCATTGTCACACAATGGGAGGAACATAGTTCATCTCATGAACCAATATACACCCAAACAGCCTCTTTGGTAGCATCTTAAGTAGCGATGTATCCTGCCTTTATCTTCTAGTATGCCACGGTATCTAGCTTGGAACTCTTCCAACATACCGTCCCTCCAGTGAGGGTAAAGACAATGCCTGTGACTGACATTCAGTCGTCTTTATCACCCTGGAACCCTTCCAGTGATTCTCCCCAGGATCGGTTGATACCGTCTCACTACAGCTAGTGAGTATCCTAACATCCATTTAGATCTATCTCATAGATCCAAAATCCAGGATTTAGGAGGTATCACTTTGATCCTATATGGAGAATTATGGTGATAAGCGGAGATTGACCGAGCGTAGCATAGGAAACTCCTTTCCTATCAAGAGTATGTCATCCACGTACTCTACGAGGATCGTCACCATACTCCCTACTACTTTTTTGTTTATACAAGGTTCATCTACCATTTTGATGATGTCAACTTCTTTGACTTATCCATCAAAACAGATGTTCCAACTCCGCGATGCCTGCTTTATCCTATAAAGCATCTTGCACACGTTTCCGCTGCTCCCACTGTCTACGAGGCCCTCTGGCTGTGTACTTATAGACGCACTCTTCTAAATCATCATTTAGAAAAGCAGTCAAGACACCCAACCACCAGAGATCGTAGTCATGGTATGCAGCCGTGGTAAGTAGGATCTGGATGGACTTAAGCATAGGTACTGGAAAAGGTTTCATCATTATCCACGCCTGGTCAATGACGAAAACCTTTAACTAGTCTAGCTTTGAAAGTCTCAACTTTTCCATCTACACCAAGTAATCTTCTCAAGATATACTTGCTCCTGATGGGGATTTAACCCTTCAGATATAGCAACTAAAGTCCATACTTTGTTGGTGTACATGGATTCCATCTCAGATCGCTAAGCATCCAGCCATTCTTACAGAGTCTCACTCCTGATGGCCAGCTCGAAACTAGTTGGGTCATCATCTCATGATGCATTCCTCGCTCCCACTGTCATAGAGAAACCGAAGTATCTCTCAGGTGGGTGAGGAACCCTACTAGATCGGCGGAGAGGCTGAGGTTCGTTGGTATCTACTGAATCCTTTGGTTCTATCAAATCATCAGCTGTAGTTTGTATAGCTGGAACCTTTCCAGTTCTACATTACAGACCTTGCCTTGAGCTTGTCCGGATTTTGCTTTTAGACATAGGCCGGACAACCCCAAATCTTAACTAGCTTAAGACATGGGCTCTTCCCTTTCCATATCTCATATGGAGTGGTAGGCAACTGATTTGATTCGAATCTATTCAATAGGTATGCAGCTTCTCAAGTGCATAACTCCCAAAAGGAAATAGGTAACTCAGTAGTACTCATCATAGAGCACACCTTATCATATAGGGTGTTATTGCTCCGCCCCGATATACCATAGTGCTATGGTGTATTCAGAGGAGTAATGCTGAGAGAGAATCTCATTCTCCTTTAGAATAGTCCAGGAATTTCGTGCTCAAGTATTCTCCTCCTTGATCTCATCACAGGACATAATACTTATACCCGTATTGGTTCTCTACTTCTAACTTATATTCTGTGAATATCTCAAAAGGTTCGGACTTATGCTTCAACAGGAACATATGACTGAATCTTGAGAGATTATCAGAGAATATAACGAAGTAAAAGGAACCTGTCTTGGCATGTGTAGACAGGGGACCTTACATACATCAACATGTATCATCCCAAAAGTTCACTAACTCTTTCTCTGTTTCCAATAAACAGAGCTATGGTCATCTTATCTTTGTGACATGACTGGCGAGTTTCACAAGATGTAAATTCAAACTGATTTAAATATGCATCTATATGTAACTCTAGCTAGTCGGGTCACATTGATCTGACCTAGTCTACAATGCCTCAAGAAGAATTCGTTCATTTCTGAACTCTTCCTCTTGTGTGTGTTCCGTATACTAAGAACTGTAGTTTGATTTAGAACATTAATATTTTTAGATAACGTGCCTGAACCGATCAACTTTTGATATAGGAAATGTTCAAAACATTATCCAACAATACAAAATTTTATCATTTCTTTACTAATAAAGAGACTGATATGATTTTGTATATCAGGTTCGGTATCTAATAACATTCGTTCAGAATCAATGTATCGGTAATACAGGGTGACAGTGATCGACAGACTTGGCTGCAACTCTTGCCCCGTTTTCTGCCTCATGAAACTTATCACCCGTTCTCAGTTCTCTACCTATCTGTAGCCCTATGTAACAGATTACATATCTGGGATCCTGATCCGGTATCACATACCTAGGACGTAGAGGTTACAGAGAAACAGTTCTGTATAATGAACACACCCGAAGATGATGCATCAGCATGTATTCTCTTCGTTTGGGCGGCACGGGAAATCTGGTATTCCCCAATTTCCTGCTCTGTCTTATAACTATTATAAGTTGGAGCGGGACCAACGTTCCCCAGCTCAGTATAACAAGCGGGTTCGGTCAATAATCCGTATTATTATCTTGATTAAGGCATGATATGGTCGCTACCAGGGGAGAGAGAGAAGAAAACACTCAGCGTGCGCTCTTGCAAGAATAGATTGGTTATTATTTTATCTAATCAGGATGGCTCCCACTGCTTTTTATCAAATCTTCCTTCAAACCCTAAAAGGAAAGACTAGCCGGGATTAATTACACACTACAAGTTCGCCAATCTTTCAGCCAGGCCAGTGTCGGTACTTTGAGGGAGGTCCCCCGTGCTTTCGCACGAACCTAATTTAATGTAAACCTCGTTTTCCCAGAGGCGTAACCTCGTTAACACCTTTCTAGACACCTACTTGATCGGCTAATTGTAATGTATAAAACTCTCCCAGGAGTAACTCTTACTCGCAGCGGGTATCGGGATCCAACTATCTCATAGAAGGTATGCAATCTCATTGCAAATTTCAACACTTGAAATTCCCGATAATATTTTGCCCCTAGCGTCCTATGACCTTGACGCAGGCCAACAAACCATAGTCCGCTAGTCAAGTTCAACCCGTCATTTCCTGATTGAATTAAACCCACCCTCACGACCCTTGACGCAGGCCAACAAAGTCGCACGACTACCCTAATCCAATCACATCATATGCTTATACAGATAAGCACCAGTTAGCTACCGCACACTACGCCTTGACGCAGGCCAACAAACGTAGCACGAATACTAACTACTACTTATCTGAAATGACGGAGGGCTACGACAGGTTTTTCTGAAAACCTATTGCGTAATGAACTTGATATCGTTGTAGGATCGAATGAGTTTAAAATGGAGTGCTTTTGAGGCTTTTCTAGTTTTGCTAAAGGAGTCACTCCTGGTGAAGGGATCGTCGGTCCTTTCCTCGTCGAATGAGGTGCGGGATATATCATATATATCACTGTGCAAAGCAAAAACCCTTAAAAGCAGTCAAAAGACAAACCGAGTGTGTAGCATCTGCCAGTTATTGCTAAAGGAGTCACTCCCGGTGAAGGGATCTCGGTCTTTTCCTCATCGAATAAGGTGCAGGATATATCTCATATACCGCTATGCAAAGCAAGAACTGTAGCTACCTGTTTTATTTTTGAAATTCGATTCTACAACATCTTAGGTTTCTTTTATTTCATTAATCACATTAATGAAGTCCCATCATTTAAGTTACCTAAACATCACAGATAAATACGACGTACACTTGTGCCATCCGCATTCGCCTCGATGTCCCCTCGTGCACCGTTAGGTTAGGTGACTAACGGCAGAGCGGGGCAGGGCTAGCGCGGGTGTAAAACATAAGTAACGTCTATATAATATATCATATATACTATATACTGTATCTATCACAGAACATCACATGATCACATCACAGATATCGCAGCAGAAGAATCATATGAAATATTGGATATACTAGGACGTCCGTGTTTTCAATACGAGCCAGTATAAAACACGGATTCCACGGTCGTGATGAATAGCCAAACCCACACCCCTAGACCCCTACGAGAGCGGCAAGCAACCCTACCAATTCTAGAGTTAGGAGACCCGGACTCGACTCCTCGAGTTGGTCTCCCACTGGACCCCAGAACCCGGTTACTTGTGCCCTCCTCCTTGGGTCTATCCTAGTGCGGAAAAGTAAATAATATACAAACGGTGACAACTTCCGCAACCTGGAAGTGCCCCAATAAAAGAATATTACATACAAGTTTTTACATGAATGAAAATGAAAAACACTCATCTCACATAAAAACCCCCGGCTATTCAAACACGACGATCCAATATAACATATCCAGCAACACATAACATCACATGTCATCAACGTAAGTAAATATGCGCATCCCAATTGTCGTTGACATATAGCAACGAAACCGGCGATATCACATATTACACTTACGGTCACAGAAAAGAAAGTGTAAAACTACAACAGTTGGAACCGCAACCACCTCAGACATCGCATGCCTGACCAAATGAATTACTTAGACATCAATGGTTGCTAATTTTGGAGTTTAGTTGAAGCTTCATGAAGCTTTGACTTTGTAACCATTCTTGTCTTCATCTTAAACCCTTACCATTAATCTAACCTTGGTTAATTCTCTACACTTGACCATGGTTCTAATATGATAAGTATTCATTTTCTTTTCAAAATATAATTAATCTTATCATAACCTTTTTCCATCTTCTTCTTCTTCACTTCAAGAAGAAGCTTGCTTCATCAATGGTGATTGATGAAAACAAGTGAGAAATCCAATTCTAAAGTCTACCCACTTCCTATTTCTTCATCCTCTACCTCTTGCCAAGTAGTAGAGTGTGTTTACTTCACAAGTTTCTTGACTTGGTGAAGTTGTAAGCTTGATCTAGCGATGCCTCGACGTAGATCATCTTCGGAATGGACATCGACGACCTAGCTTGCCCATTCTCCGACGAAGCCGACGCTAGAGCCCGGATTTGATTTGGACAGCGGAGAGGACCTCATCTCGGAGCCGTGGAGGTGGAGGACCGGATCTACAAAGGTTGTATTTCCGTATCTCTTAGTTAACTGTTAACTAGATTACTTTTTCGCCTAGACATCTAGCAAACGATCCGTAGTTTAGGGTTTCTCGGCACGTTAAAATTTTAATTTGGCATGATCGATGCCTTGTGAGACCTCACTAGTGTGCCTAGGAACCCTACAGTGGTATCAGAGCACTGGGGGAACCACATAAGACTCTATGACGATCTCGGGTCAACAGACTACTCTGTATCAGTGTCACCAGAGAACTGCCATCTGACGTGAGGTATAATACCATCTGGGAGTTCTCGGCGAGTCCGTCCAGTGTACCCAGTCTCTACTGAGCACCCGTATATCATCTCTGATGTCAAACACCAATGGATATGGGATCATCCATCGCCCATCTGTATGGGTCGAGAAGGTACACGCTAGTCTACTTTGGTATATCGATGCCCCGTCTCGATACACCCTCGACTAGGGACTTTGAAGGATGTACTTATGGACTACCATGTCCCCACTAGTATGATCCGCATCATAGTCCAGGTAGTCAAGCACACATCCTAAGGGCTTTACCAACATGTAACAGAGAGACAATCAGTATACACGTTAAGGTAAAGTTCAACCAGATAGCATACTATCATGTCGAGCAAGAAAGTCCTCCCTATATACGTCCCAGCATCCACTACAATATACATCCTATGTACAGTAATGGCCTCTAGGGCATACATATAACCAAAAATGGCGGCGGCGAAATCATAACGTGATGATTCTGAAATCATTGGGCAGCGTGGATTTTGGGATATTTTAACAGAAATTTTGGATTTTATGGTTGGTAATAAAACCCTATAAATAGGCACTTCAAATATTGATTTCTCACACCTCAGAACTCCAAAAATTCTGAAAAAAATACCCACGCCTTCGTATCGACGACGCCGACCCTACGGCTCCACCCAATCACCAAGGAAAAATCTGAACGCGGAGCTATTGAGGAGTTTGTACAAGACTATGTTTTCAACCCATCTACATCCAACTCTAAACAAAGGTAGGATCCGCCTCTCTCCACTCATCTGTCGCCATCTTTTTTTTTCAATAACCATAATTCCAACTTCTAATCATCAACCCCATATTAAAATGATTTTACAATATTCTTGCATGCCTATACTTTTGTACCCCTTAATGATGATAATCTTAACCCATGATTAAAATGGTTTCCTTAATCTGTGACGCCCCGCTTCCTAAAATACGGAATACGAGGGGTTGACAAGGCCAGCCATGCTCCTACGGTCAAGGAAATGTCCTGCCGTAGTCACACTTCGGCTTCTATTTTTACATGGTAAACAGTAAATGATGCGCAGGTAATGAGAAATGCAGTAACTGAATGAAACAATGTAAAGAACTGACCTGATGGGAAACAAAAGGGTATAACCCTGGATAGCTAATCAAGATGTCCGTGATGTACGTCTAGTCCCGGTCCAGGCTAAATCCTCTCCTCACGCTGAGCATGCATACTCAGGTCGTCAGAGCGACACAATAGCAATATAATATATATAAATAAGAGACAACTCGAATAGTGCTAATGGATATATATAACAGTAAATCAGAATGGTATAGATACGAACATGCAGTAATCAATGAAGTGTCTAATGGATCAGATGAACAGTAAAACAGTAATATAGTATGCCAGGTATGTCAACAACGGTAAGTAATATGTATCAATGCCATTATCCCTATCAGTCTCTAAGTCTCACTGTACAGGTCACTAAGTCTATCGTCAGTCCAAGTGTGAGAGTCAACCACTCGCGAGTGTCCTCCACCTAAGGGTAGAACCCAAGGGCAAGGGACCACGGGCCCAACATGTAACTCACGGTAATAATCATGTACCCTGTAAATCTCCATATATCTCCATATATATAAGCCGGCAAGGGACTCCCGAGATTCTGTTGAACTCACACTCAAACTACCACACACCCCGTGGTCTACATCAAACGCTAACCATAACCTCAAATACCAATCGGTCTGTGACAAGTCTGCGCGAGAACTGGAGGCCGGACCTCCATCAAGCACGTCCCGACTAATACCTAAGATAAATGGCAGTGTCTGGTGCCTTATCTGTGACACCCGTGCAAGAGCTTCCATAAGTGTCCCATACCACTTATAGTTACACGTACACGCGTCCCACAGACGTCGACAATGCAATAAAATAATAAGGTTCACTGATTGTGTACAAGTACGTGTCACTTTCACTTATTCACTTATGCACGAACAGTTACGTACTTGCCACAATCATCACTAATACCTAACACTGGGTAATGCACGTTATCACTAAGTTATCAATGCAGCGAAATATGTATGATATGATGTGTAAACAGTATGTAAAGCATGATTAGGATGTCATGAATCAGTATTCTATTACTTGCACAATTTATCATAAATCATACGTGTACAGTTTAGCGAAACGATGAACGGGGAATAAATAGTATGTTCAGTTATCTATACAGCGAATTTAGTTTCACGCCAATCGGGTTTCAGGATCACTAGTTATGGCCATTTCCTTTTAAGCGTTCACGGCTGGAAATCCGGTTTCAGAATCAGAAGTCCGTTTCGCAACGCATTTTAATCCCAGTTGGGATCAGATTTTAGCGACGCTACAGTTGAATGAAATCTAGATTTTTCAGTAAGGTTTTCAACGCAAAAGACTAATTCTCAATCGCATCTGTACGTCAGGAGATATACACCATTTAATACTAGTATGTCAATTCTGATTCTGTTGGTACTGTTATACGTCCCCATCTATTAAATTGCAGATTAAATAACAAACGATAAGGAAACAGAATGAAACCACTTGTGTTATCTAGCTAATAGATTCACCTTTAATAAACAGTGGAGTTACGCAGCCTACGAGTTAAGGAAATCTGGTGGTACCCATCACGGGACAGCACACAGTAAACATAACCGCTCTGGACTGCAGTCCAGAGTCGCACTCCGATCCAAATATTGTCACAGTTTAAGTACAGAAACAATTAGAAACTTACATAAGGTTATAATTCGTCGAGTCGGCTTCGATTTGAGCCCTCGAACGCATCATTCCAGTAGATATATAATTAATGGTGATTATAACGGTTTTCAGGTGCAGGAAATTTCCAGTTTTACAAGTAAACTTGGGGGTAGTCGTTTTAGTCGTTAACGGTCATATTTTCCCAACGAAATTCACACACTAGATTCACAGCCATACAGGCCAGATTATACAATTGAATTCCACCAAATTAAATGATGATTTCCATTGAGAACATGCATCGAACAGTTGCGACGTAATATTTAACAGAAAAGTAAAACATGGGATATACACGATTGTAATTTGTAATTATCATAAAGTAGCATGTAGCAAGTAGAGAACTTGCCTGGAGACGATGAATTGCTGGCACGATACGCGCGGGCATGACACACGCGGCAACAACGGCAAGGGTTTGGCCTCAACTGCGGTTTGGCCTCGGCTAGACGTGGAGCTTGGGGGCTCCGGCTTGGATGCAGTGAGGGGGTGTCGGGGCTGGGGATCGCTGGTGCTGTCGAGGCCGATGGAGAGGGATTGCAGAGGGAGAGAGAGAGAGGGTTAGAGATATATATAGAGAGAGAGTGAGGAGGAGAGAGAAACATAGTGAGAGAGAGATAGAGAACAGAGGAAGGGAGAGAGGGAGAGATCAGAGAGATGATGGCGATGGTGATGATGATGATGCTGCGAGGTGGTGAAGGCGAAGGCGAAGCGACGTGGGCACGAGGTGGCTGCAGTCGTCGACATCGTCGTCGGGGGAAGCGGGTGAGGCTCGGTGGCGGAGGCGTGCAGGGGCTCTAGCTCGATTGAGGGGTGAGGTAGCGAGGGAGTTCTGTTGGTGTGGGGTAGTGAACGAAGGAGAAGGGTAAGAGGTCGTAGTCGTCGCCGTCAGGGCGAGCGGCGTTGGGTGCTCGGTGACGGTGGCGTGCAGGTGAACTCTTGGTGGAAGAGGAGGAAAGTTTTAGAGTTTTGGATCTTGAGAGTGAGAGAGAAAGGAGGTGACGAGGGTTAGAGAGGGGAGTGCGCGACGTGGGGTAACGGCTCGCGAGCGTGGGCGGAGGAGGCGGCGTGGGTTACGGCGAAGGAACGGGTCGCGAGCGACAGGGGGCGGGAGAAGTGGGAAAGAGCCGTTGGGAAGAAGGAGAGGGTAGTGGGCCGGGTCGGGTAGGAGGCGCGGGTGAGGGAGAAGCGGGCTTGGGCTGGGTTTAAAGGGAAAAGGGAATTTGGTTATTAAAAGGGAATGGGCTTGGCGCCGGGCTGAAGGAATAAAACCAAAAAAATAAATAAGAAAGGAAAGGGCCGGGCTGTGGTTTAAATAAAAATGAATTTCCATTTCTTTAATTTTCTGGGGCTGAAGAATGGTGTTGGGCCGGGATTGGGCCATGGAGAAAAATAAAGGAAATTTGAGGAGAAAAAGGAATGGGCCGGGGTTTTATTAAAAATTAAAAGTAAGATAGTGTTGGGCTGAGGGATTTGATTGGCTGTGGGATATGGAAATTGAAAAGTAAAGATTTAGGGTTTGGGGTTTTAGGGTTTAATGGAGTTTCTTTAAAATAATTAAATAATTAAGAATAACAGAATTTATAGTTTAAAGAGAAATACGGATTTAGGCGTATATAAAAGAACCGGGTATTATATCATACCACCCTTACAAAAAATTTCGTCCTCGAAATTTAAAATAAACGATAAGTTATACAAACATAGGCGAAAGCTATTATATTGCAAACTAACACATAAAGATTTACTAGAAATCCGTGGACGAAGAAATTTGAAGGTATAAACATGTAAGAACAACATACAAAAGATAAGTCTAAATAGGTATAAGGCAGGAATAACTATAGGGGCAACTATATGTATACGAGAATAGCAATAAGAACAATAACGAACAATATTATTCGAGGCGTACTCGATAAAATCGAAATTCAACTATGTGCACGTATAAGTATATTAAAGGTAGCACGGCAGAAATAATAAGTATAAGGCACCATCATTTATAATAGTAAACATAGGCACAATACCCGAAAATGAAAGAACGACAATAAAGTAGTGAAAGATTTGTCGGTAGGTTAAAACATTTTAGGATAATGTATCGATCAGATAACTTAGAAAACTCAAATAGTGAAAATAAGAAACATGGAACGAAAATATGCGCGATGTAAGGTTGCGCTAAAAAAAATAGTGGGAAAGCTAGTAGTGAAGTACTTGAAATGCGTAAAGCGGGGATAGTCAATAAAACGCACTCTTCGATAAATACGAAATAATGAAAACTAAATTTTCGAATAACACTGTCCCTAAATATAGTTAGGGTAATAGGAAAAACACAAAATATATAGGGCCAGCTAGGGTAGGGATTTCAATGGAGTATGGCTCATTCAAGGGTCGAAGTGTGACGGCTTTAGACTGAAAGTCGAAGAGATTGAGGTCGGGCCAGCACAGGGAGTAAGGATGAGCAGCAAAGGACTACAAGGAAAAGATGTATGGGGAGGATACTGATCGGTACATCATATGAATCAAAAATTTGAAGGGTTAGCGAACTCGGAAATTTTACTAAAATTTTCTCCTCCCAGAAGGAGCTCAAACGAGGCACAGACGGAGGATGAAGGGTGGACCTCTAAAAGATCGGTTGCGGTACTAGTTAATCTTAGTGAGGGTTAAGACAATGTAAGAAGTAGGGGTGGACAGATCTCAGTAGGAAAGTAATCGTATAGAAGAAATAATCAAGCATCAAGTGAACTAAGAAGATCAAAAGATTAGTAAACTCAGCAATTTATTTCATCCCAGAAGATTTTAAACAAAGCATTCTCAAAGACGAAAGGTGGCCCTAAACTATACACAGATTTATTGGGCCAGATAAGATAACATCTAAAAGAAATCCCGTCAGTCGCGGTTATGGAGATTCAGTAGGTTGCGGTAGGCTCGTGCGCTCAGGTAGGGGCGTCCATTCCCATCTTCCTTGCAGGGATCGCCATTGGGAGTTCTTCCACAGCAGGGTCTTGATCTTTTGGTCCTTCTTCTTCGGCTGGAGCTTCTTCATCGAGGTCTGATTCCATGTGATTCTCTTCTTCTGGATTCTCTTCCATGGGATTTTCCTCCACTGGATTTTCTTCTATCGGGTCTTCCTCGGGATCTTCCTCTATCGGGTCCTCTTCAGGGTCTCCTTCCTCTTCGTCGGAATCTCCTATCATGTCAAACTCTGGGGCGGCTGCTCCTTCGTCCCCTGAATCGTTGTTTCCGAAAGTGACCTGGGGACCGTTGATCTCATCGTCATAACTCATCAGCGTGCGGTCTAAGGAAACGCATGACTGTGCATCCTCATCTAGATGCGGCGCCGCTCCAGGGTGGGCCATGGTCTGAAAGGAAAAAGTCATGATTAGACAGTGAAATACATCAAGAGAATAGCTAAGGGTACGAAGTATAGGAAAATATGCGGTGGCAGGAATTGAAAAATCAAGATTAAAATGCTGTGATAATGAATAGTATGAATAAGGGGAAGGACAAGAGAATGATACATATATTACGACTCAAGTTTTATTGCATTCAACTAAAAGTTCGACGGATACAAGATTTCAAACGGAAAGAAACATTTATAAGAGGATGATAACATTATTACTGAAATTAAAAAACACGAAAATTCTTCTTTGATTGCTCGACCGCTGCATCCTCGTCACGCGAGTTGAATCCTGTGTTGGGTCCGCCTTATCCTCGAAGTTCGAACTACGCAATAATCATCACTTGGCAGAAGTGGGGAGTGTGGACGAATCTCCTCCCTATAGCTCTTTCCTTTCTGGGCAACCGTTGATGAGATGTTCGTTGGATCCGCAAATCAGACATTTCCCTTGAGCGCGGCGACAATTCCTCTGAAGGTGTCCTGGCCTCTTACAGTACCCACAACATTGGGTCTTCTGCTGCTTCTGTCGCGGGGAAACAAAATGGCGCTTCATTTTCTTCTCTTTTCCTCGCCTAACAGGGATCCCTTTACAATTGGAGACTCCCGCTGGTGCCTGATTCACCGGCCTTCTCAGTCCTTCAGCTAGCAAGTCATTCGTTCGCTCCTGGGCTTCCTTCAGACCTTGCAGTACACTCAGAATCTCAACGGTCTGAATCTGGGGAGTGGAGATAGATGAAGAGTCGTTGGAAGACATGATCCTGAACCAATAATTTTGAGAACGATATAAGAATCAATTTATAATATGGATTGGGCAAGGAATCAAGAACGTCGGATGTGATGAAATTTATTACAAGTGGAAATCAACCGTATCATTCTAAGTCACTAAAACAGAGTATGGTAGTGCGATTGCAACCACGTAACCTTGCCTGTCACCCGAAACCCTAGCGAATGGATAGCAGAACACTCGATGTGAATATGGATCAAGAATAACAAGTTTACAACCTAGACCAAGGGATGTCTTAGATTGTCAAGCTATACACGGAAAACTGCAATCCCAATCGAAGCAAAACCTGGGTTCTGATACCAACTAAACCATGTCATGCCCTGCTTCCCAAAATACGGAATACGAGGGGTTGACAAGGCCAGCCATGCTCCTACGGTCAAGGAAATGTCCTGCCGTAGTCACACTTCGGCTTTTATTTTTACATGGTAAACAGTAAATGATGCGCAGGTAATGAGAAATGCAGTAACTGAATGAAACAATGTAAAGAACTGACCTGATGGGAAACAAAAGGGTATAACCCTGGATAGCTAATCAAGATGTCCGTGATGCACGTCTAGTCCCGGTCCAGGCTAAATCCTCTCCTCACGCTGAGCATGCATACTCAGGTCGTCAGAGCGACACAATAGCAATATAATATATATAAACAAGTGACAACTCGAACAGTGCTAATGGATATATATAACAGTAAATCAGAATGGTATAGATACGAACATGCAGTAATCAATGAAGTGTCTAATGGATCAGATGAACAGTAAAACAATAATATAGTATTCCAGGTATGTCAACAACGGTAAGTAATATGTATCAATGCCATTATCCCTATCAGTCTCTAAGTCTCACTGTACAGGTCACTAAGCCTATCGTCAGTCGAAGTGTGAGAGTCAACCACTCGCGAGTGTCCTCCACCCAAGGGTAGAACCCAAGGGCAAGGGACCACGGGCCCAACATGTAACTCACGGTAATAATCATGTATCCTGTAAATCTCCATATATCTCCATATATATAAGACGGCAAGGGACTCCCGAGATTCTGTTGAACTCACACTCAAACTACCCCACACCCCGTGGTCTACATCAAACGCTAACCATAACCTCAAATACCAATCGGTCTGTGACAAGTCTGCGCGAGAACTGGAGGCCGGACCTCCATCAAGCACGTCCCGACTAATACCTAAGATAAATGGCAGTGTCTGATGCCTTATCTGTGACACCCGTGCAAGAGCTTCCATAAGTGTCCCATACCACTTATAGTCACACGTACACGCGTCCCACAGACGTCGACAATGCAATAGAATAATAAGGTTCACTGATTGTGTACAAGTACGTGTCACTTTCACTTATTCACTTATGCACGAACACTTACGTACTTGCCACAATCATATCTAATACCTAACACTGGGTAATGCACGTTATCACTAAGTTATCAATGCAGCGACATATGTATGATATGATGCGTAAACAGTATGTAAAGCATGATTAGGATGTCATGAATCAGTATTCTATTACTTGCACAATTTATCATAAATCATACGTGTACAGTTTAGCGAAACGATGAACGGGGAATAAATAGTATGTTCAGTTATCTATATAGCGAATTTAGTTTCAAGCCAATTGGGTTTCAGGATCACTAGTTATGGCCATTTCCTTTTAAGCGTTCACGGCTGGAAATCCGGTTTCAGAATCAGAAGTCCGTTTCGTAACGCATTTTAATCCCAGTTAGGATCAGATTTTAGCGACGCTACAGGTGAATGAAATCTATATTTTTCAGTAAGGTTTTCAACGCAATAGACGGATTCTCAATCGCGTCTGTACGTCAGGAGATATACACCGTTTAATACTAGTATGTCAATTCTGATTCTGTTGGGACTGTTATACGTCCCCATCTATTAAATTGCAGATTAAATAACAAACGATAACGAAACAGAATGAAACCACTTGTGTTATCTAGCTAATAGATTCTCCTTTAATAAACAGTAGAGTTACGCAACCTACGAGTTAAGGAAATCTGGTGGTACCCATCACGGGACAGCACACAGTAAACATAACCGCTCTGGACTGAAGTCCAGAGTCGCACTCCGATCCAAATATTGTCACAGTTAAGTACAGAAACAATTAGAAACTTGCATAAGGTTATAATTCTTCGAGTCAGCTTCGATTTGAACCCTCGAACGCATCATTCCAGTATATATATAATTTATGGTGATTATAACGGTTTTCAGGTGCAGGAAATTTCCAGTTTTACAAGTAAACTTGGGGGTAGTCGTTTTAGTCGTTAACGGTCATATTTTCCCAACGAAATTCACACACTAGATTCACAGCCATACGGGCCAGATTATACAATTAAATTCCGCCAAATTAAATGATGATTTCCATTGAGAACATGCATCAAACAGTTGCGACGTAATATTTAACAGAAAAGTAAAACATGGGATATACACGATTGTAATTTGTAATTATCATAAAGTAGCATGTAGCAAGTAGAGAACTTTCCTGGAGACGATGAATTGCTGGCACGGTATGCGCGGGCACGACACACATGGCAACAACGGCAAGGGTTTGGCCTCAACTGCGGTTTGGCCTCGGCTAGACGTGGAGCATGGGGGCTCCGGCTTGGATGCAGTGAGGGGGTGTCGGGGCTGGGGATCGCTGGTGCTGTCGAGGCCGATGGAGAGGGATTGCAGAGGGGGAGAGAGAGAGTTAGAGATATATATAGAGAGAGAGAGTGAGGAGGAGAGAGAAACAGAGTGTGAGAGAGATAGAGAACAGAGGAAGGGAGAGAGGGAGAGATCAGAGAGATGATGGCGATGGCGATGATGATGATGCTGCGAGGTGGTGAAGGCGGAGGTGAAGCGACGTGGGCACGAGGTGGCTGCAGTCGTCGACGTCGTCATCGGGGGAAGCGGGTGAGGCTCGGGGCGGAGGCGTGCAGGGGCTCGAGCTCGATTGAGGGGTGAGGTAGCGAGGGAGTTCTGTTGGTGTGGGGTAGTGAACGAAGGAGAAGGGTAAGAGGTCGTAGTCATCGCCGTCAGGGCGAGCGGCGTTGGGTGCTCAGTGACGGAGGCGTGCAGGTGAACTCTTGGTGGACGAGGAGGAAAGTTTTAGAGTTTTGGATCTTGAGAATGAGAGAGAAAGGAGGCGACGAGGGTTAGAGAAGGGAGTGCGCGACGTGGGGTAACGGCTCGCGAGCGTGGGCGGCGGCGGCGGCGTGGGTTACAGCGAAGGAGCGGGTCGCGAGCGACAGGGGGCGGGAGAAGTGGGAAAGAGCCGTTGGGAAGAAGGAGAGGGTAGTGGGCCGGGTCGGGTAGGAGGCGCGGGTGAGGGTGAAGCGGGCTTGGGCTGGGTTTAAAGGGAAAAGGGAATTTGGTTATTAAAAGGGAATGGGCTTGGGGCCGGGCTGAAGGAATAAAACCAAAAAAATAAATAAGAAAGGAAAGGGCCGGGCTTTGGTTTAAATAAAAATGAATTTCCATTTCTTTAATTTTCTGGGGCTGAAGAATGGTGTTGGGCCGGGATTGGGCCATGGAGAAAAATAAAGGAAATTTGAGGAGAAAAAGGAATGGGCCGGGGTTTTATTAAAAATTAAAAGGAAGATTGTGTTGGGCTGAGAGATTTGATTGGCTGTGGGATATGGAAATGGAAAAGTAAAGATTTAGGGTTTGGGGTTTTAGGTTTTAATGGAGTTTCTTTAAAATAATTAAATAATTAAGAATAACAGAATTTATAGTTTAAAGAGAAATACGGATTTAGGCGTATATAAAAGAACCGGGTATTACATAATCACTCCTATATTTCAAAAAATATTGCACCTTCATACGGCATGGAATGTGACATGCTTAAAGTTATAACCCACACGTATTAATTCACCCCTTACATACCCATACTCACCCATGCTACTTTTGTGATCTTGAAATAGGTTACTTCCATAAAAATACCCTCGTTTTGTTAAAAGGTTATATTTGTTTAAAATATCCACATGAGTTAAGACATTTGGAATAATTATTTTAGATACGATATAGATATATATTTTTACTTACGCTTTTTCTTCAACTACTATAATGTTGTTATATCTCTTCACCTGTTGAAAGGGGATAATACTAAGTCTAAATAACGTCACATGGTTTTTCCAACTTAGTCCCTTTCACTCGAAAGGATATTTTTTTTTATTAATTCTTCTTAGAATGTTAACTAAAGTTTAATGAGTTACCCTAATAATAGGGTAATGTTTTACGCGAGTGCCTCGTGGTTTATAGACAATCGTCCCTGAAAAGGACACAAATCCTGCCGTCCATGTGCAGCGGTTGCCAACACGAACGTATTTTCTAAAAACGTTACCTCAAACTTAAAACACTATAATTTCATAAAATTATTATTTACAATAAAATACCTCAATCCATCCTAAAAAGAGATAATTTCATTTAGATACCTTGACATTTACTAAAAGGCTATCTTCAACAAAGACCATAACCCTTATAAATGATATTTTCCAAAAGGATATCTAAAACTTTATTAAAAGATAATTTTCAAATAAATACCATAACCTTTTATTAAAAGGATATTTTCTCAGTAAAATATTATGGGTTTCCAAAATGATAAATATTCCAAAAATCAAGGTTTTCTTATAAACAATAAATATAATTAAACACTATTATCCTTTATTAACTAAGTGTTCTACAAGATGACACGAAGTACATTACAAACTTTAAAAGATAAAAAGACAAAACGAGCGGTTGTGGAAGGCCATATTAAATGAGATCAACTTCTTGATTACAAGTTTATGACATACATGACACATGATACGGTTAGGGTAAGAATGCGCGGATCTAGGTATGGAATACTTATATATGAAGATCCCTGCAGGCAGGATAACCAGTCCAATGTGTGGACGACTACTAACCCGATATTCGGGCGAATACTAACCCGATATTCGGGCGAATACTAACCGTATTTGAGGGCGAATGATCCAATATGTGGATGACATACAATGTGGAAATTCCATGCCTAGAGGTATACGCACTAACTCTAATTCGTCAAAACGTTTATACTGAACCACGGGGATGGGTAGTTTGATTAGGCAAGGAGATTCGGAACTCGGATTCCCCTACTACTCGATCATGATCCCGGGAAGTGAAATGGTACATTTCACTTCCCCAGTTGTTGTTCCGTGGCCACAACGGAATAATCGCGAGTATCCGGACCCTTGTTTAATAAACTAAAACGTTTATAATACCTATCGATACTCAACACTAAACTCACATCATGTGCTATACCCACCTGTTACCTTATCTACGTTTCTTTATGAGACACGAGTTATTCAGTATCTTGGATGTTGATATTTTACCAGTTTAGACTTGTTGTTTATTATGGAACTGAAGGGTGGAAATACCTGTGCACTTGAGTGATATTCACGCTAGACAAAACTCCATAGTAGTCATGGGACACCTTTCGGGGATATTCACGCTACCGCATTGATTGCCACCCCAGGCACGGGCACCAGCTCATACTGCTTCCAGCGAATCATGAGATACCTTAAGGATACGAGTATGTTTACCAGTCAATTCCATCCATACATACCTTGTTTAACCTGATCTAACTCTTAGACTGAATATCCGTTTGACTTGACCTTGAACTTTTGCCAAACATATACCTCACACAACCTACTCATATTCACATATATCTCTGTTAACATATCTAATTTGTATATAACCTCATTCCTTTATACCCATGTACATCATATTCATTACATTTATACACACATGTCTATTTCTATACCTTTACTTCCTTATGAGGCAACCCTACCCGAGTATAACTCGCTGACCGACTTTCCTTTTCTTCCTCTATCTTTGGAATGTCCGTTAGATGAGAATGAGTATTATGGCGAGGATCAAGGAGTGAAGCCAACTAATGAAGATTATGGAGACTTGACGATGAAAGATTAGCTAGATAAAATTTTTGTTGTTGCCCACATGTTTAGGGCTTTTGTTTCTTCTCGATGTAATTAAACTACTTAGTTTATTTTACTCTTTCTTTTGGGATGTAATAAAGTTTGGTTAATGGAAATAAATGCCTTTCACTTTTATTATTTGATTTTGGTACACATCCTGCATGTTAGATATTCATACGCTTAACGTAACTGTATGGAATAGACCAACTTCAATACAGTTAGGTTGCGGACTTTACCACGTCATCCTTCACCTTCTTTTGGGAAGCGGGGCGTGACAGGTTTTAGTGGTGGCCCATGCAGGTCCTTCTTGTGTACTAAAATGAAACCGTTAACTGACTTATTATATTTGTGAATTTCATCCATTTATACCGATTTCATAATTTTCCTATGTCCCTTGTCCCTTCCTTGACATTTTGTACCCTGACAATGGCCTTCCTTTCTTGTCGTGGCAAATCTTTCCGACGAGAATGACATGTCCGATATTACTTTTGAAGCTACATCTGGAGATTCAGACGACGAAGTCGTAGACTCTCAGGCGGTTATTTCTGACAGCGACTCGGAAAATGAAGAAGTCAATGCTGCAACTCCGGAGCCTATGATGGCCAATGACTCCGAAGATGAAGAAGAAGATCCTATGGAAGTGGAGCATATAGAGGAGGGGCTAGAAAAAGAAGCTCCTGCGGCGGAAGAGAATCCTATGGAATATGATCCGGATGGCGAGGCTCTTGCCGAAGGATGAATCGAAAGACGAAGCTTCGAGTGAGGAGAAACTCGAGGCTGAAGAAACTCAGGAAGTTGTCCCCGCAAGGCACCGTGGGAATGGCCGTACCTTTCTTAGTGTGAGGGACTATCGCAACTTGTTGAACTCCCATAATCGAGATCAATAAATCTTTTCCTTTTCTTTGGCCGAATAAAACGATGTAAGAATAGTAGGGCCATGTCCTTACTTTTCGGTTGTACTCTCCTTATTGAAGTTGGATAATAAAATCTTAGTTTCAAGCAAACATCTCTCTTGTGTCTCTTGATCTAGTCTCTCTTGCATTAATTGTTGTTCTTCCATGCAAGTTATTATCTTGTCTCACCTCAGCCGTTTGTAACCTAACCTATTCTGATTCAGATCATCAATGGCCGGACGATACCATAACCGCAACAGAAGGGGAAATGGAGTCAATGAAGCCGCTGCTCAGCAAGTAGCTATGCTACAAATGATGCAAGGACTACTGGAGCAACAGCGGCAGCAGACAGCTGCCCTTCATCAGGAGCTGCAATAAAGTAGGCAGCAGCAAGCAGAAATTTTAAGTAAGGTACTAAACCCAGTTTCTCAAGGTTCGGAGGGAGTGAAGCAGTTCAAATCACTCCACCCTAAGACTTTTTCGGGGAAGGAAACTCCTTTAGAAGCTGAAGAATGGCTCAAGGGAGTCAATGATCTCAGTGCCGCTCAAATTCCGAAGGACGCGTGGGTGAACATTGGCAAACTACAACTCACGGATAATGCCCGAATATGGTGGGAGGCCGAGAAAAGTAGGTTGAAGGAGCCCATCGATTGGGAAACGTTCAAACAACGTTTTGATACCAAGTATTTTCCAGCCGTGGCGCACCTAGAGATAGAAAGAGAGTTTATACAACTCCAACAAGGGAGCATGCGGGATAAGTCGGTGGACGAGTACGCTTCGGAGTTCGCAAGGTTAAGTCGGTTCGCGCATCACCTGGTGGCAACGTCGGAACTATATGCTAAGAGATTCCGACAAGGGTTAGATCTGAAGACACGGTCCTCCATGTCTTCTGCTGCCATATCAACTTATGATGAAATCTTAGAGGCAGCGCGAAACTTTGATGACCTTCAGCGACGCATGAAGAAGGATGGCCATTTGTCCGGCATTAAGCGACCGGCCAATCAAATTCTTGGAGGAACATCTTCCAGATTCAACGGGAGACAACAACCTAAGAGACCAGCAGGACCAACTATCTTCGGAAAACCAGTCGTTATATGCAACCATTGCGGTAGAGCCGGACACTACAGGAGAGACTGTCGCATTTTGAACAAACTTTTCATGGTCTGTGGGTCTCTGGATCATGCTATTGGGGACTGTCCTCAGAGAGGGAGACAATCAGGCCCCGTCAACAAGCTGACTAACTATGTGGCACCACGACAGGGAAACCAGCCATCTTCCGCCACTCAACCAACCGGTCAAGGGGCATCACTAAAGGGACCACCCTTGCCATCACAGGAGCGTGTTTTTCAGCAAGCGCAGAGAAATGGACCCAAACGCCAGATCTTCACCATGAAAACCGAGAAGTCTGATGCCGCGTGGCAAGACAGCAGAGGTACTCTTTTCTTTTTCAACCTTTCTTTGATACCATACTTATTTATCTTTCGATGCAAATCTTAGTTAAACTCACCATAATTCCTCTAGTTTCAGTAATTTCGACCAGTTGCCTTTATGTTATAGCTCTCATGTTTTCCATCAATTCACATCCTTCCTTCAACTTCCAAACTTTTCTACCCGGAAGAAACTACTGATTTTACATTTTCTGATTCCTTATACCTAAACCCTTCAGAGACTTTCTATGCATCAAGTGATACACCAACTCTCGGGAGCGACACATGCAGCTAAGAGGACTCCTGACAGTGTTACTAATTTCCGTCCCTAGTAGTGGCTACTCCTTTGGAAATTTCAAATATGAAATTATTCTAAGGAGGGTAGATCGTAACTAATGCACCCATCCTTGCCATACTCAATAGACCCGGAAGTTTTAAGCATCAACTACGATTTCGGAGAAGAGACTTGGTGGTGTGATATATCCGCGCGGCGATATAGTTGCACATGCGTCAAGACAACTAAAGACTCGTGAACGCAACTATTCCTATCCAGATCTAGAAATGACAATGGTAATGTTCATCTTGAAGATATAAAAACACTACTCTAAGGAGAACGTGGGAAAACGGATGGTTGAAACACATGAAGCGGATGAGAGGGGTCAGGTTTTATATGGAAGAAGTGCCGATCGGTTGGGATGATCCTGAAGATGGAGAATTTGTAAGATTGACATAATTTTAGAAAAAAAGATGGAGATGGTGATACAATGCAGCGAGCGCGGAAAGCTCAGCCCATGACTCATCGGCCATTTAACATCTTGGAAGGAGACGGTGGGTTTGTGTATAGCCAAGTTCCGCTATTTTCTTTGGAGGGCGTGCATAATTCTTTTATATCTCACATTTGAGAGGGTATGCTGGCAACCCTAGTCGTACTTTTGATCGTTCTGAGATCACGGAAAGATTGGCGTAACCTACGAGCAGGAACCGGTCAGGATACTAAAAGAATGAAACCTTGAGCGACAAGACAATCCAGCTGGTTAGAGCTATATGAAGAAAGAACTACTAGGCAGACATACACGGAAGCGAGGAAACAGGACGAGAGAGCGAACCCAAAATATTTAACCACGATATACCCTTCTTGGTGAATTTTTTTCTTTCCTTGACCTACCTTCTGAAATTTCGAGGACGAAATTATTTTAAGCAGGATAGATTGTAACGATCGTATTTTCTAATACCTAATAAAATATATTTTATTTAAATTTCTACTATCAAATAATTATTTACGTGTTTCGTTGATAGAAGAATAATTTTTAAAGTAATGTTAATAATTTTCAAAGCATTGAATATGATTAAAGGAATTTTCTAAAATCTATATTTTGTTTTTATAGGCTTAAAATATTTTAATAAAATTTTATAATGCCTTAAAATAATCTACATATTTTTATTATCAATTAAAATAATTAATTCGTAATTAAAAATATTTTAAAGGATAAACTAGGTTTTAAATAATTATAATAACTAGCTAAAACCTTAGATATAGGGTATATTATTTAATTTTAGCCCAAAATTATTTTTATATTAAAGATAACAATAAAATATATTTTCCGAAAATTTTCCATAATCTTCCCGTATTTTTAACTATTTTTAACAATTATTTTAAAACCAAATTCAATTTTTAATAAATAGCTGAATATTTTATTAATTAAATAAAAAAATTAAATCCCCTTAACCTGGACCGTTGGATGCAAGGATCCAACGGCCCAGAACGCTCGGCGGCGCCCACGTGGTGTGGACCACGCGAAACGGTGTGATTCCCCCCACGCTGGCACGTGGCGAGTTGGCGGCGGCTCTCGAGCCGTTGGATGCAGATCCAACGGCCAGTGAGTGATGGCGGTGGTGAAATCATAACGTGATGATTCTGAAATCATTGGGCGGCGCGGATTTTGTGATATTTTAACAGAAATTTTGGATTTTATGGTTGGTAATAAAACCCTATAAATAGGCACTTCAAAAATTGATTTCTCACACCTCAAAATTCCAAAAATTCTGAAAAAAATACCCACGCCTTCGTATCGACGACGCCGACGCTATGGCTCCACCCAATCACCAAGAAAAAATCTGAGCGCGGATCTATTGAGGAGTTTGTATAAGCCTACATTTTCAACCCATCTACATCCAACTCTAATTAAAGGTAGGATCTGCCTCTCTCCACTCATCTATCGCCTTCTTTTTTTTTTCAATAACCTTAATTCCAACATCTAATCATCAACCCCATATTAAAATGATGGTACAATATTCTTGCATGCCTATACTTTTGTACCCCTTAATGATGATAATCTTAACCCATGATTAAAATGGTTTCCTTAATCACTTCTATATGTCAAAAAATATTGCACCTTCATACAACATGGAATGTGACATGCTTAAAGTTATAGCCCACGAGTATTAATTCACCCTTTACATACCCATACTCACCCATGCTACTTTTGTGATCTCGAAATAGATTTCTTCCACAAAAATACCCTCGTTTTGTTAAAAGGTTATATTTGTTTAAAATATCCACATGAGTTAAGACATTTGGAATAATTATTTTAGATACGATATAGATATATATTTTTACTTACGCTTTTTCTTCAACTACTATAATGTTGTTATATCTCTTCACCTGTTGAAAAGGGATAATACTAAATCTAAATAACGTCATATGGTTTTTCCAACTTAGTCCATTTCACCCGAAAGGATATTTTTTTTTATTAATTCTTCTTAGAATGTTAATTAAAGTTTAATGAGTTATCCTAATAATAGGGTAATGTTTTACGCGAGTACCTCGTGGTTTATAGACAATCGTCCTTGAAAAGGACACAAATTCTGCCATCCATGTGCAGCGGTTGCCAACACGAACGTATTTTCTAAAAACGTTACCCCAAACTTATAACACTATAATTTCATAAAATTATTATTTACAATAAAATATCTCAATCCATCCTAAAAAGAGATAATTTCATTTAGATACCTTGACATTTACTAAAAGGCTATCTTCAACAAAGACCATAACCCTTATAAATGATATTTTCCAAAAGGATATCTAAAACTTTATTAAAAGATAATTTTCAAATAAATACCATAACCTTTTATTAAAAGGATATTTTCTCAGTAAAATATTATGGGTTTCCAAAATGATAAATATTCCAAACATCAAGGTTTTCTTATAAACAATAAATATAATTAAACACTATTATCCTTTATTAACTAAGTGTTCTAAAAGATGACACGAAGTATATTACAAACTTTAAAACATAACAAGACAAAACGAGCGGTTGTGGAAGGCCATATTAAATGAGATCAACTTCTTGATTACAAGTTTATGACATACATGACACATGATACGGTTAGGGTAAGAATGCGCGGATCTAGGTATGGAATACTTATATATGAAGATCCCTGCAGGCAGGGTGACCAGTCCAATGTGTGGACGACTACTAACCCGATATTTGGGCGAATACTAACCCGATATTCGGGCGAATACTAACCATATTTGAGGGCGAATGATCCAATATGTGGATGACATACAATGTGGAAATTCCATGCCTAGAGGTATACGCACTAACTCTAATTCGTCAAAACCTTTATATTAAACCACGAGGATGGGTAGTTTGATTAGGCAAGGAGATTCGGAACTCGGATTCCCCTACTACTCGATCATGATCCCGGGAAGTGAAACGGTACATTTCACTTCCCCAGTTGTTATTCCGTGGCCACAACGGAATAATCGTTAGTATCCGGACCCTTGTTTAATAAACTAAAACGTTCATAATACCTATGGATACTCAACACTAAACTCACATCATGTGCTATACCCACCTGTTACCTTATCTACCTTTCTTTATGAGACACGAGTTATTCAGTATCTTGGATGTTGATATTTTAGCAGTTTAGACTTGTTGTTTATTATGGAACTGAAGGGTGGAAATACCTTTGCACTTGAGTGATATTCACGCTAGACAAAACTCCATAGTAGTCATGGGACACCTTTCGGGGATGTTCATGCTACCGCATTGATTGCCACCGCAGGCACGGGCACCAGCTCATACTGCTTCCAGCTAATCATGGGATACCTCAAGGATACGAGTATGTTCACCAGTCAATTCCATCCATACATACCTTGTTTAACTTGATCTAACTCTTAGACTGAATATCCGTTTGACTTGACTTGAACTTTTACCAAACATATACCTCACACAACCTACTCATATTCACATATACCTTTGTCAACATATCTAATTTGTATATAACCTCATACCTTTATACCCATGTACATCATATTCATTACATTTATACACACATGTCTATTTCTATACCTTTACTTCCTTATGAGGCAACCCTACCCGAGTATAACTCGCTGACGGACTTTCCTTTTCTTCCTCTATCTTTGGAATGTCCGTCAGATGAGAATGAGTATTATGGCGAGGTTCAAGGAGTGGAGCCAACTAATAAAGATTATGCAGACTTGACGATGGAAGATTAACTAGATAAAATTTTTGTTGTTGCCCACATGTTTAGGGCTTTTGTTTCTTCTCGATGTAATTAAACTACTTAGTTTATTTTACTCTTTCTTTTGGGATGTAATAAAGTTTGGTTAATGGAAATAAATGCCTTTCGCTTTTATTATTTGATTTTGGTACACATCCTGCATGTTAGATATTCATACGCTTAACGTAACTGTATTGAATAGACCACCTTCAATACAGTTAGGTTGCGGACTTTACCACGTCATCCTTCACCTTATTTTGGGAAGCGGGGCGTGACATCAGGCAATTGATGTAGACATCGTATGGTTTTTCAACTGGGCTTCGATCACGTACGTGTACTTGTACACGGATGCTGATTGTGCGGACAATACTAGTGGGTTTTGGTTTAAGCCGGATCCTAGTATTGTATTATTGGATTATTATCGTCTTAGTGTATCCGTATTTTTCGGAATATGGATACAGGTATGTATATACAGTGAGAGGGGTATTTTTGTAATTTGTCAAGGCATGCTTCTAGAAGGAGCCACTTCATTTTTGGTTTTATCCATTTACTTAAATGGATTAATAAGGTGGAAATGGAGGAGGCTTTGAGAAGCATGGTGCAAAGCATGGCTAAGGGATTATTATATTGGTCTTGACTCACTATTCAAGCATGGGTGCTTTTTCTATTATATTTTATTGCATGCTTGAATTATTGAGTTGAGTTTATTAGCCATTCTCTACACAATGCTTCATATTTTTTTTAGTCATTCTATTTTCTTGAGCTCATTTCTTGAGTTGCTCTCCTCTCTTGCTCTCTGTTGAGATTTCTCCATCTCCTTCTTCCTCTAACTAAACCCCAACCTTCACATGTGTTGTGAGTCAAGGGTTTAGTGAGACAAACAATCCATTAGACTTTCTACATCTCCTAGGCTAGTTGGTTTAGCAAACCATCTACCTTAGTTACCTCATTTAGAGGTTGGAGCTTGGAGCACATTGTCTCATGGTGGACCATCTTTGACGCAAGAAGGCCGATGGAGCAAGCCCGATCCGATCACCGAGGAGCCTTGGAGAGGAGCACTAGAAGACCCGAAGGACTCGATCTTGGAGGTATAACCATTCTAACAGAGTAGTTAAACCTCTAGATAGAAGGCTAGTAAAGATCCTGGAGTTTTAGCCGGTGTTGCGAAGTAAACATTATCGTTTTTAGAAAATTCCGCCTCCCCGCAAACCGCGAGGTGCGCGACATCAGCTTACAAAACGATCATGCGAACTCAATCAATATATACATCGATTGCCTGTACTGAAATCATGCTTCTTCTTTTCAGGTTAACAGCTTTCAATAGCAATCTCGAACTCAACAACCATGTCTCCCAAGATAAGGTTTGTTTTTGACTCAACTCCGGTGACCTACGTGGTCAAGAAAAACATACATGTGATCCTCCCGGCGAGTCTTATGAGGCAATGGGAGGAGCCTCCACGCCAATTTGGTTCCGTCATCATTTACCCTGCCAGAGACCCCGGCAAACCAAGTGGCCGAACCGACCTCAAGGGGCAGGAGGCCGAATGTAGAGATTGCAAGGGCACCACAACTCAAGCGCAATTCAGTGTTTGAACGACTTTTAGTGGATCTAGACGGGGGCAAAGCTGTAAGAACAAAAGAAGTCGCCAGACGTTGCGGGCAATCTTAAGCGATGCCTTCGATGAATGCACGAGTGGATATCTCCTCAAGGCTCCCCATCACTCGGCCTACGACGGCTTTCCGAAGAGCAGAAGCCTGCTAGTCGCTCAAAACAGAGAATCTGATGTAGAAACAACTCAGATATAGAGCTAAAAAAGGGCTACGTCTAAGTTGAATTTTGTGAAGTTCCAAAACCCGGAATGCTTCGCGATCACAGCCGTGTCAGCAGTGAAAACCCGCAATTCTTTCAAACCCTTAAAGTGGGTCCAGAAGAATGTGATGTCTGCCAAGATTAAAAAGGCCGCAATTCAAAATGTGCTACGAAGAGATGTGTCCACGCTCCAGCACAAAAAGCATGACACCCTTTTTTCAGGAGTCCACCAAGCAGTTCTGCAGCGAGAAAGCAGCGGGGAAAAACCAAAAAAGAAGTGCTAGCGCTACTCAAGGACCTATCTAGGAAAACGTCTTCAGTCTCTTGTCCTTTCCTGAAGAGGAAGGGCCATGACAGTGGTCTGAGAAATCAGCCTTCAAAGATAAAGAGATGGCTAGATATGTAATCCACACTGTCTACATAGCGGGAACACGTAGCAAGAGCAAGTATGGGGCCACCACATCTCAAGCCCAATCTTGCTTGAATGTGCCTACCCCTTCCCAAGACCAGCCTCCTTCTCAGGATGATGAAAACCTCCTTAATGAGGCTGATAAGCAGAATGACCTCTTAGTTCACGTGGAATCTAGTTCGGACAGCGAAGAGGAGCCGACTTTCTGTCCCAGGACCGCAGAATAGGAGTTACTTCAAGAGCTCCGAAAATAGCTTAGAAGTAAAGACAAGGAGATGGCCAGGCTTTACTCTAAAATTGATGACTTGATGTATGTTGTGATGCAGATCACGACTCAGGTTGATCGGGCTCCCTCCAATCAAGTGTAAGTCTCTACTCATGAACCGGGTGATAACGACCCGAAGCAGCCAATGTCGGTCCCCCAAAGTCCAAAAGCAGACGGACCGCATGAAAGTTGTTCACATCCTATCTCGGGAAATGTCTTGACTACCGATGACAGCAACCAGCAAATACTAGATCAAACCATGGATTTGGTTACCAACAAAATCAAAATATTGGTAGCAGAAACCGAAGCGCAAAAAGATGTCAGCAGTAGTAGGAGAATATATCCTGCTCGATATGATCTGGTAGAGTTTCCTAGTGGCTAGATCATCCCCAAATTCAGAAGATTCGATGGGACGGGAAATGCATATTAGCATATCACCAACTCTAAAGCCTTATGAGGGAATACTGGGTGCAATGATGCGCTTCTCCTCTGCTAGTTCGTTAATAGCCTAACCGATGTTGCTTTCGACTAGTACGCGAGCATATCGGATAGCTCCGTTACTACTTTTGTCTAAATGGAATCTCTGTTTCGATAAAGGTTCATGAGTGTCAGCGATAAGATCACCATTGTCGACTTTATAAGGACCAAGCCAATGAACAACGAAAGCAGCACGAATTTTATAATCTGATGGCGCAATATCTTCATCAAATATGAGTGACCATTGGAACAAGACCAATCCGTCAATTTCCTCATTGGAAATTATTGGGAAACCACCCGCGCGCGCAGACGCATATTGAAATGGATACGTTTTTATGGAAAAAGGAATGTGCGCACGAGATCGTTCTCGTTTTAAATATTTATAACCGCAAGTGCACGGCGCGTTGTAGCGAGCCGGTAAGCACGGGTCGATCCGCAGAGAATTGAATATTAGGTATCGTTGTTTAAGGTTAACAAATCAAAGAATTGGGGTTTTGTCACAAAAATATAAAAGAATAAAAACAAGGAAAAAGCAAGAAAAGAAGTTGAGGAAAGAATGGTTGTGGCTTGGTTCGGAAGCTTGAATCGCGACGTTTATCTCTACACTCCCTTGATTATGAGTTGTCCGGCTTTACCTTGATTCCGGAATGAAGCAAGACTTGTCAACGCGTATGCGGAGCACAAACCGTCAAAGTCCGACATTCGCCGCAAAGCACGAAACGAGTCCGTTTTGGTCACTTACCATTTGTATGTCCGCGCTTGGGGTATCAACACTAAACACGAGGTTTTGTAAGCATACCGCAACAATGAAAACACAAAGAGGTTAGTACGAGCAAAAGATATTGGTGTTGAGTTTGCTAAGGGTTTGTGAAGGTATATAGTATATGAAACAAAGAGTTTGTCAAGCTCTTTATCACAACATACCATATCCTAGCTTAGCAACCTTAACACAAAATGGAATTTAAGAGCATGAAACATAAACAAGAGGTGGAGGAGGCAAAACCTTTCATCTCACTTTCCCACCCACACCACAACCAAAATAAAAGATTAGTTAAGCATGAAAGAAAGCAAGAAAAGAGAGCAACAATATATTAAAAACACTTGAGAACAAGATACAATATTTGGTAACTTGTTCAACCTCCTTAATGAACCTCTCCAAAGAGAGCTTCAAGAGGGAAGAAGAAGAAGAAACCAAGAAGAAGCACACTCACCCTCAAGCTAAACCAAAAGCAAAACAACTATGAAAATGAGAAGTGGTATATACATGGTTGGGCCTCTCTCCCTTGCCCACTGATCTGTATTTATAGGCTCAAAAGAAAAATAAATAAACAATAAAAATGAGCTAACGTGGCATCAGGGAAGGCACAGGAGAAAGATGGGGCCCACAGGAGGAAGTGGGGCCGGCGTCGCCGGTTTTTAGGGGATGGTCACCGGGTCAAATCCAAGGAGAGGGGCTCGTATTGGGTGTGTGGGTTTGTGTGCACTCTAATATGACTCTGGTGTTGTTTGATTTCTCAAATTAGGCTTGGTCTGCACCCAGGTTTTGGAGGGAAACAAGAAGATACAAATCACATCACACCATTATTGCAATAAATGCACATTAATGCACATCACACCATGCCCACTTATGTCATGATTCATGGCTGCCCCATCATGGTCCTAGCCCTAGAGTTTTGTGTGTACATGCCTTGTGTTGGACCATTTATGAAAAAAGTATGTACACATCAATTTATTGCAAACGAACTCTTGGGATATCGGTCGGTTTTCAGTTCCGGTTGCAGTGTTGACTCACAGACGATATATCCGTGATTTTCAATGTGTTTCCAGTATTTTATCACGAATACCTGTAAACTGTAATTATAGAGCAGACACTGATTAATAGCACCGATATACAACAAAAGAGATAACGAATGAGCGGTATTAAAATGCAGTTTTAAGTGATGATCAAATACCCCCAAACTTATCTATTGCTCGTCCCGAGCAATACAAAAAATCATAGCCTCACTTTCGCAGGGAACGCGATTGCACTGAGCACGTGCAACAAGCCGTTAAACCTCTAGGTGTCCCTAGTAGGAGGAGTGTTGTCTCCTGAGGGTTTTCAGCGGATTACACCCACAAAATCCAGTCAAGTTAGTTTCATAAGCTAAGGTCGATTCTACTCCTACAGTTTAGTATCTAAGTCAGAAATTCTATCATCCTATGTAAGAAATATTCAACCCTTATGTTTCACGCCTCCTATCTATTTATCCCTAGATCATATACGTATTTACAGTTTAGAAAGATATCGGTAACTCCTAAGTTTTCCTTCTAAAAGTGCGGTCTCAAGTCAGGAATTTTTATCAACTTTACAGAAACATAAGTCTTATTCTTCGTTTTTTTATCTTTCCTCCAAATATCGATTGTATACCCCTACGTGTGTGTAAATTTGCATCCCTACGCTTAAGAATTCAATTCAAGCTATAGTACCCTTGCCTTAATACCTAATACTACTTCTTTTCATTAATGGATGGACAGTTTTGCTCACACACCTTTCCTGCAACCATTAATGCTTCTTGAGGCACCAACAGCCGATTACTGAATGTATGAGCTTAAAGCGTAAATAATAGTTTCCAGGTCTTGACTTTATTATTTTATTTTTTTTTCTTTTTTCTTTTTTCTTTTCAAGACCGGATATATTTTTCAATGATGTTGTTTTTGGTGTTTAGCTTTAAATACCGATTTTTCTTTCATACTAGGTTTTCAGGCAAGAGTATTTCTAGGTATCCTTTACTATCCCAAGTTTCAAGGTGCGTGTTTGTGCAATTTGTAGGGTATATACTTTCTAAATTTGGACTCAAGAACATAAACTATTTTTCAGACTTATCTTTCAGTAAAGCTTCAATACTCTCCCTTCTTCTTGACTTAACTAAAGAACTGAACTCAAGAGTACCTATTTCTCAAAAAAAACTGTAAGGACGTATAATTACCAAGTTTAAACAAAATGAGGGTTATTTTTAGGGTTTTCAATTGCTAAGCCTAGGATTTAGTTATATCTAACGTATCAACTAAGCTTTCGGAATAAAATCAAAGTTATCCTATTAGCTGACTTGACGAAAAAGTTTTTATATTTTTCGGAATTTTTTTCAATTTTTATGGGTTTTTTAATATGTATGCAATGCAGAATATACACATGATGCCGTGCTCACCCCCAAACCTGAGTTTTACGATGTCCTCATCGTTGCCCCCGCGTCCGGTAGCTAGACTTAGACACCAGGGTGAGAATTTTATTCAAGAAGAAAAAGGAAAAAGCCTAAGATTAATTACAGCATTTACATGTTAAAAGAATGGGTTAGTTCAGAAATTAATACCAGCCACAAAATGATTTTGTCTATATAATGTAGGGGCTGGTAAAAGAATGTGTATAAAAAGAAGAAAAAGAAAAAGAATATGTATAAGTTAGTTGTTAGTAAAGGGCATGGGCGTGAAAAAATAGGGGTCAGAAGACGCTGAAGGTGAAGATAAAATTTTGAGGAAGTCAATGAGTTGTTTTCTGAATGAATTGAATGTTCAATAAGCATATATGGAGTTCCGAAGTCAAGTTCGTGTAAAAACTGGAGTTCATCTGCAAAAAGTTCAGAAAAAGAAAAGTTCAAAGGATGATCCCAAAATGATCCTGACTCCGACTCACCTAACATATCAAGTTCATCCACAAAAATTTCCTCAAAACTCGACATGAAAGAATAAGTTTCAATGCTGTCTTCCTCCATATTATTTTTCACTATCCTACACTCATTATTTTCACTCACTCCCAAAAAGATTTCTTCGTCATCACATTCACAAATGGGTAGGTTCATATCATCTAAAAAAGTAGGTTCCCACCCTAATGTTTCTTCCGAAACAATATCACTAGGTGATACAAAAATTATGGGTTCCTTATCATTGATCTCTTCTAATCTATCCCAACCATACCCGACAAATTCATAAGGTTCCTCCTCTAAAATTGGAAAGCAGAAATCAGTCAGTTCAAGAATTTCCTCATCAAGTATTATTTCAGTTAAATCAATCTCTAAAGTGACAAGAGCTTCAGTGGATACTTGAAGGCTAGTGGTGGACTGACTTGGAGGGTTTTCTTGTGTATCCTGGTAGCAATCAGTCAATTCAATCGTATCATCATCTAAGAAATCATCAAAATTTGATTGATCATTTACTTCACTTGGGAGACTCCCTAGATGACAGACATTAACATTATCGGGTTCTGATTGACTGTGCTCACTCCCTAGAATCCTCTCAGTTAAATGTTTTACTTGCTTCTCTATGTTAGCCAAAGATTGGGCCTGAGCAAGAAATAATTGCTCAGACTGCTGTATGAATAGGGCTAACGTAGAAGCTGTTTGATTCTCGACCGTAGTCATCACTTCAATACCCTTTTCTAGAGCGGTCAACCTAGCATACATCTCACTATCATACCCTACAGATGGTTCAACGGTTTCGGGTTGGAGGGGTTGTGATGGTGGTGATGCTAAAGCAGTCATTCTGTCGACTTCCCTCTCTAAATTTGCAATCAATTGGTCAATGTTTGAAGTGGTACTGGGTTCAGGAGTGTTAGGTGGGTGACCGTTATCAAGAATTTGGAACGGTTGGTCACCCCCTAGAAAAGGACAATCATCATGAATGTGTGAAGAATCTTGGCAATATGAACAAATAATTTGGGATTGAGTATAAACAAAAGAATAGGAATCATGAAAAATTGAATTGTATTGTGTGTCACCCATTTTAACAAGAATGCACAAATATCACAAAAGAATATCACACCCCTAGCAGTCTATGGTTTTCTAAGTCAACTAGACCAGCTTAAGAACCTGATTGACGAAGTAAAACTGTGTCGAGAAATAGGCTCAAGATATACAGATCACGAAGCCAGGTAAGTGCAAGAGATAAGGGGAGGTTTTACAACGCTTTCGCGAAGTTCCTTAATTAAATAACCCTTTCTTTTGAACGCTTGCCTAGACACCCCGTGAACAATATATCGTTAAGCAAAGTTCTAAACACAGTTAACTTCTCCTAATGAGCGCGAAGTCCTTAAAGTCAAAGTTCTAGTTGATTTTAAATTACTGGGGGTATGCAAGAATGCAGTTTTGTGATTTGTGGGCTACGGAGAAAAGGTGATGAAATCCTTTACCGTATCTTGTTTTGGTCTTTGTGCCCTTAATTCCGTATTAAAATGTAATGCACAATCAATAAAAGAATTCAAGAAGTCATGAAATTTAAATATTTCTTTTTCGGTTAAGTTTTAAGCGCTACAACAAATACGGGTTAGTTCTCTTTGCAATTGGCGGCAAAATTGTGCAAAGAATCCTGCAAAAGATAGAGAATAGGATTGCGTCGGATTCAAGAGGAGGTGTTAGGAAATACGTACCAAATGGATTGGGTTTTTAGAAAAACCCTTTGAAAGTGATCCGAGTCGTTGAATGTTCGCTTGCACGGGTCAAACTACCCGGATCTTTGGCACTAATCATTCCTAACGTCTTGAAATTTGCATTTGAACCTCGCTCAGCACGATCACCGGTCGTAATTCCGCGAAAAACCTAAAATGTCGGAAAATACGATATTTAGTGTCAAAAGCGATATGAATGCCCCAATTCCTGCATACTCAAAATTACAAAAATCAAACAAGACCAAAAGAACTAAAACACAGAACTAGAGATCACCAAAAAAGAAAAAATCAAAACCCCCACAAACAGGCCGGCGACGCCGGAAAATCCCCTAGGGTCGCCGGATTTTGCAAAGGGTTAGGTGAAGGGATTTTTGTTGGAATCTCTAGGACAGATAAATATTCTAATGGTCTTACTACATTTTTAAATTTTAGCACAGAGTGATAGCAGGTATAAACAACAGAGAACAATTTGAAACAAGTCAGAAAAAATCGTATTTTGTTAGTTTTTGAAAAAAAATGAATTAGAAGTTAGTTTAGTTAGTAGAACCAGAAATAACAATATCTAATAACTATAACTCCCCGGCAACGGCGCCAAAAACTTGTTGGGAAACAACCCGCGCGCGCAGACGCGTATTGAAATGGATACGTTTTTATGGAAAACAGAATGCGCGCACGAGATCGTTCTCGTTTTAAATATTTATAACCTCAAGTGCACGGCGCGTTGTAGCGAGCCGGCAAGTACGGGTCGATCCGCAGGGAATTGAGTATTAGGTATCGTTGTTTAAGGTTAACAAATCAAAGAATTAGGGTTTTGTCACAAAAATATAAAAGAATAAAAACAAGGAAAAAGCAAGAAAAGAAGTTGAGGAAAGAATGGTTGTGGCTTGGTTCGGATGCTTGAATCGCGATGTTTATCTCTACACTCCCTTGGTTATGAGTTGTCCGGCTTTACCTTAATTCCGGCATGAAGCACGACTTGTCAACGCGTTTGCGGAGCACAAACCGTCAAAGTTCGACATTCGCCGCAAAGCACGAAACGAGTCCGTTTTGGTCACTTACCGTTTGTATGTCCGCGCTTGGGGTATCAACACTAAACACGAGATTTTGCAAGCATACCGCAACAATGAAAACACAAAGAGGTTAGTACGAGCAAAAGATATTGGTGTTGGGTTTGTGAAGGTATATAGTATATGAAACAAAGAGTTTGTCAAGCTCTTTATCACAACATACCGTATCGTAGCTTAGAAACCTTAACACAAAATGGAATTTAAGAGCATGAAACATAAACAAGAGGTGGAGGAGGCAAAGCCTTTCATCTCACTTCCTCACCCACACCACAACCAAAATAAAAGATTAGTTAAGCATGAAAGAAAGCAAGAAAAGATAGCAACAATATATTAAAAACACTTGAGAACAAGATACAATATTTGGTAACTTGTTCAACCTCCTTAATGAACCTCTCCAAAGAGAGCTTCAAGATGGAAGAAGAAGAAGAAACCAAGAAGAAGCACACTCACCCTCAAGCTAAACCAAAAGCAAAACAACTATGAAAATGAGAAGTGGTATATACATGGTTGGGCCTCTCTCCCTTGCCCACTGATCTGTATTTATAAGCTCAAAAGAAAAATAAATAAACAATAAAAATGAGCTGACGTGGCATCAGGGAAGGCACAGGAGAAAGATGGGGCCCACAGGAGGAAGTGGGGCCGGCGTCGCCGGTTTTTAGGGGATGGTCACCGGGTCAAATCCGAGGAGAGGGGCTCGTATTGGGTGTGTGGGTTTGTGTGCACTCTAATATGACTCTGGTGTTGTTTGATTTCTCAAATTAGGCTTGGTCTGCATCCAGGTTTTGGAGGGAAACAAGAAGATACAAATCACATCACACCATTATTGCAATAAATGCACATTAATGCACATCACACCATGCCCACTTGTGTCATGATTCATGGCTGCCCCATCATGGTCCCAACAATTAAGATGCGACCGCCAAATTCATACAAACAAATACCGAAGCCCTTCGGGAACCTGCTGCTTTCAGTCCTCTGCCCTTCTCTGAAGGAATGGACCAAGGCAATAAGCCAAAAGCCCAACAAGAAAAATTGCCAATGAAAAAGCAGTAGACGGGTACACAACCTATACGGCCTACATGGTGGAGCCCAGAGAAACAAGTTTTCCTATGCCACATAGCCATGACAACGATGTGGTTGCTGCTACCCAACGCCGGCTCGGTCCAAATGATGAAGAGCCCACTCAGGCCATTAAGCAAAACGAGCCTATGGTCCCTGCAGAATCGAGCTCAGGCAGTAAGGATAACCTGGTTATCGTACCCAAAGAGAAAGAATAAGTATTACTCCAATAGCTTCAAATGCAGCTTCAGGATAGGGATGAGAAGTTAGCCAAGGTTCGTTCCAAAGTTGACGAGATGCAAAACGTCATAGCAGATCTCATGATCCAAGTCGTCCGATTGCAGTCACAGAAAAATCAAAATTTGGTTCACGAGATAGCGATTGATATCCTGAAATAGCCAATCAATACTCTCTCCAGCCCAAAAGTAGAACACCTTTGCGAAAAAAGGCCGAGATCATCCTCCAGTCCTTTTGTTACATAAACTTAACGAGGTAAGCGGACAATGGGCGAACCGAAGACCGATCGTCCTCGAGGACCAGCATCAGGAAAGGCACCGACTCTAATAGAGAGAAGGAAGAAAATATTCTCTTTCAAGAAGGACAAAATCCGCAAAATATTCAAGGACGCCTTGAACAACGGTCTGCAACTGCCTATTTTTATGGACTTTACCCGCGTGTGCCTTTTTGGTTTTGAATGGAATGGTTTTTAAAAATAGTGCGCACGCGAGCTTGGTCTCATTTTAAAATTGATAAACCGCAAGTGCATAGCATTTCGTATCTAGCCGGCAAGTACGGGTCGATCCACAGGGAATTGGTGATTAGAGATTGTTGTTAAAGGTTCAAAGAGAAAGAATTTAGGTTTTGTCATAAATAAAATAAGAAAATACGAAATTATAGAACAAGTTAAGAAAAGTGGCCGTGGATTCAGTTCAGATGGTTGAATCATGGAGAATTCTTCAACGCTCCCTTAATTATGAGTTGTTTCCTCCTTGTGTTGGATCCGACATAAAGCATGGCTTGTCAAGCCATTTGCGAAGCACAAACCATCATGTTGCCGATATTCGATCCAAGGCATAAAACGATTCCGTTATGTTCTTACTTACCATTTTTATGTCCATGCAAAATGTATCAATACTAAGCACAAGGGTTAGCAAGCATGCAACATCAATACACATCAATTTGCAAATAAGAAGTAAAGGGTTGCATTACTTTTGCCAAGTAGGTGGATGGTAGCATATGGTATATGCTTGATGAAATGTGTCAAGCCACATAAGAAAAATAGCATATCTAAACTACCTAGCAAGCATAACAAAAATTTGATTCTAATCTTAACATTGTAAATGGTGATGATGAGATAATAGGGCATATGATAAAGGTTACAAGTAACCATCAAAATCAACATACCATATCCAACATTTCCATTAAGCAATCTTCAAATTACAATCTCAATTAAGAACATTAAACATTTTCAAGAGGAGGAGGAAGGCTTAGCCTTTCATCTCACATTCTCACCATCACCACAACCATAAAGAATTACTCAAACATTACAAAATAGAAAATGAAACACAAGATAAAGAACACACAAGAAAACACAAGAATAAAGAGTTAAAGCAAAAGAGAGTGCTAGTTCTTTATTCACAAAATGGAGGGCTTGAGCTATAAAGTAGATAACAATTTCAACCTCCTTAATGGAGTACTCAAGTGAGAGCTTAAAGAGAGAGAGAGAAGAAGAAGAAGCTATCAAGTATCACACACTATTCTCACTCAAAAAGCCAACACAGAACTTAATCTGAGACCTGCTATATATATGCAACTAAATATCAAAAATTGCATATAATAAAGGACTGACAAGTCCACCAGGGACTCACAGAAGAAGCACGAGCCAAAATGGCTAAGACTGGGCCGCAAATTGCGGCCAAGATGAATAAATTTTTGGCCCAGTTTTGGATTTTGGGTCCCACTTGGTACAGTAGTCTTCTATCATCAAGTGCATCTCTCTGTAATTGCAATTTATTTTAATTCCAACTTGGATGCAATTTGGAGCAATGAACAGAGAGGAGTTCAAGTAGGTATGTGTAGTGTTCATACTTCAAATCAATTCTTTTCCAAATAATCCACTTGTGTATCCACTCGCAAGGAACAATGATGGTATTTGACCACTTGGTGATGGTTTATGCCCCTTGGTACATATGATCCAATACTTGTTTACATATCATGTTGGACCAAAACCAATTATTTATTGTATACAACTTAATTTGTTTGCAAAACTCAATGACTTGATCTGTTATCTGTCCTGTTTGCAGTAATGGCTAAAAACCATCGTTTCAGTGTAAGTTGTGTACTGTCTCCAGTGTTTTTTCCTGTGTACCTGTAATCTGTACTAATGAGCAGAACAGATTAGATAGCATTGTTTATTGATAAAATGATGGGAAATGAGTGGTATTAAAATATAATAAATCGTACCGAACAAATACCCCCAAATCTATCTTTTGCTCGTTCCGAGCAAAACAAAATCCTCCTCACTTTCGCAGGGAACGCGATTGCACTGAGCCCGTGCAACAAGCCGTTAAACCTCTAGGTGTCCCTAGTAGGATGAGTTTTGTCTTCTGAGGGTTTTCAGCGGATTACATTCATAAAATCCCGTCAAGCTAGTTTCGTGAGGAAACAATTGATTGCAATCTTAAGATTAAGCATCAAAGCTATAAGTTCTATTATCTTAAGTCAGAAACGTCCAACCCTTATTTTTCACTCATCACATCTCATTTAACCTAAATTCATATATGTCTTTATGTGATTGTGTGAATAGTGTCTTTAAGTTTTAAAAACTTCAATTAGGGTCATCATGTGACAAATACGGATCAGGAAAGACTTCTAAGGATCACACGAGTTTGAAAAGACTTTATGATTTTCTCAAGTTTCATTTTCCAGTTATGTTTCAAGTCAGAATTTCTATCATTTTTAACAAAAAAATAAGTCTTATTCTTCACTCCTACCTTTCACCTGTCTTTGTTCATACACACTTTTTGTGATCGTGCAAAATGTCTTATAATGTTTATGACTTAAACTTTCATATCTCCGCTAAAAAACTGTTTATAATAAAAAAACTCGTCCATGCCAAGACTATTCTCCACAAAGAACTGTGAGGACTTTTAACTCGAAGAGAACACTTGCTTGGCTTGTTTTATTTGATGATTGGAGACTTAGCGAGTTTTGGGTCAATGACCCACAAACCAGATAGTTTTAGGGTATTAGGTGTGGAGACACCCCTAAGACTTAATTGCCCAAGTTACCAAGGCCACAAAACAAAAGACTCATTTTATGCGTTTAAAAATATTCTGAATGCTGTGCTAACGGAGATATTTCCGGTTTTTCTTTTTAATCCCAAAGACGTGTTCGTGTGGATAAGGTGTTTAACCACTCCAACAAAGTTTCAGATGAGTTATTTTTCAGATTTGAGCTTCCATTAAAACTTTCAATTATATCCCTCATATCCACTTCACTTTATGAACTATTCTTGATATTACTTAATTCAGAACAAATCTGTTTGATTCTAAACATGTTTAACAATTTTTACAAAAGTTTAAAGATATTTCAGACTTTTCATTTTATTCTCAAAAACTCACGACACGTATAGTGTGAAGAAAATAAGTATATTAGTTAAGGTTAAACTCAAAGAAAGGTTATCTTTCGGATATTCAATCTCTTGGAAAGGATTTAGTTGTTTCTATCTTATCAAACTAAACCATCAGACTTCAAGTCTAAGTTTCCCCACTAGCTAACATGACCACAGGGTTTTTATGTTTTTTGAAAAATTTTCAAATTTATATTGGTTTTAATATTTATGCAATGCAGAATTTATACATGATGCAGCAAAGAGTAAACGGAGAGCTCACCCCAAAACCTGAGATTTACAATGTGCTGATCGTTGCCCCCATCTCCGGTAGCTAGAATTAGACATCAGGATGGGTTTTTATTCACAAAAAGAAAAATCTAAGAGCTAATTATAGTATTTACAAGTTAAGAGATTGCGTTAGTCCAGAAATTAGTACCAACCATTCAAAAATTTTGTCGATATAAGGCCAGTGCTGGTAAAAGAAAAGTATAAGAAAAAGAAAAAGAAAATATACATGTTAGTGGTATGGTTGGATATTAGTAATAGGCATGGGTGCGTGAAAGTAGGGATCAGAAAACGTTGAATGTGAAGACGAAGTTTTGAAGGAGTTAAAGAATTGTTGCCCGAATGAATTGTATGTTCAAGAAGCACGTGTTGAGTTTCGAGGTCAGGTTTATTTAAAAACTGGAGTTCATCCTCAAAAAATTAAGCAAAAGAAAGGTCGGTAGGATATTCCTAAAGTGATCCTGACTCAAACTCACACAGAGTGTCAAGTTCATCCGCAAATATCTCCTTAAAACTCGGCATGAAAAAATGTTTCTCAAGGCTGTCTTCTTCCCTATACTTCTCCACAATTATATTCTCGTCACTACAGCTCATATCTTCCAATACAAGTTCTTCCTCATCACATATGAGTAGGTCCATGTCATCTAAAAATGTAGGTTCCCACTCTAAAGTTTCGTCAAAAACTTCTTTAATTGGTAAAATTATAGTCGTAGGCTCTATATCCTTGATTTCTTCTAATAATCTATCCCAACAATATCCATCAAAATCATAAGTTTTCTCCTCTAAAATTTCTTCGATATAATCAGTCGATACAAGAATCTTATCTTCAAGTAGTATATCAGTTAAACTATCCTCAATATCACACATGATAGGAGGTCTATTTGGTACCTGAAGGCTAGTATCGGACTGACTCGGAAGGTTTTCTTGCTTGTCCTGATAGCACTCAGTCAAATCAATTATATTATCGTCATCTATGCAATCATCAAAATTTATTTGATCATTTATCTTTCTCAGGTGACTTCCTAACTGACAGATATTGGCATTATCAATTTCAAATTGACTGTGTTCACTCCTTAGAATTTTCACAGCTAAATATTTCACTTGTTCGTTGATTCTAGCCAATGATTGAGCTTAAGCGTGAAACAATTGATCAGAGTGTTGTATGAACATGGCTAGCGTCGAAGCTGTTTGATTCTTGAATACAATCATCACTTCTAAATCTTTCTCTAAAGTGGTCAACCTAGCATCCATCTCACTATAAAACCCTATTTGTGTATCAACTATTTCAAGATGGGAGGGTTGTGATGGTAGTTATATTAAAGCAGTCATCTTATCGACCTCTTTCTCTATGTTTTCAATCATTTGATCTATGTTTGAAGTGAGATTGGGTTCAAGAGTGTTAGGTGGGTGACCGATATCAAAATTCTGGGATGGTTAGCCACCCCGTAAGAAAGGATAGTTTTAAAAAATGTTGAAAGAATCTTGACAATTTGAACAAAAGAATTAGGTATGTGTATAAAAAAAGAATATGGATCGTGAAAAATCGAATTAAACTATATATCACCCATATCAACAAGAACTTACAAAATCAGACAAACAAAGAATATCATACCCCTACCGATCTATGTTATGCTATGTCAATTAGACTTGCTCAAGAACCTGATTGTCTAAGTAAAACTGTGTCGAGAAACGGGCTCAAACTATATGGATCACGAAGCCAGGTAAGTGCAGAGATAAGGGAAGGTTGTCCAACGCTTTCGTGAAGTTTCTTAATTAGAATAACCCTTTATCTTTTGGAGGTTGCGCCATGAACACTTGCCTAGACACCTCGTGAACAATCAACTTACCCTATTGAGCGCGAATCCTAAAGGTCAGAGTTCTAATAAATTTTTAAGTTACTGTGGGTATGCAAAAAAATGCAGTTTTGTGATTTGTGAGCCACGGAAAAGGGTGATGAAATCCTTTAACATATCTTGTTTGGTTCTCGTGCCCTTAAGTCCGTATTAAGATGCAAATGCATAAATCACTAAAAGAATTTAAGCAATCAAAAAATCAAGCACATTCTTTTTAATTTTAGGCTTAAGCGCTGCAATAAATACGGGTTAGTTCTCTGTTCTATTAGTGGTAAATTGTGCGAAGAATGCTGCAGAAGATATAATAGTGGAATGCGTCGGATTTGAGAGAAAGTGTTAGAAAAATATGTACCGATATAATTTTGGGTTTAAAAACACTCATTGAAATTATCCACAAGAATTTGAATGTTCGCTTACGTGGGTTAAACTATCCGGATCTTTGGCACTGTACTTTGCTAACATCTTGTTATTGAAAATGAACCTTACTCCGCACGATCGCTGCTCGTAATTCCGTTAAACTCTGAAAATATACGAAATTTAGTGCAAAAAGCGATATATATGGCCAATTAGCTGCACACATATAATTCTGAAATTTTGCATATAAAAATGGATTAAAAATAGGTCAAAGAAGCAAACACCAAAATTTTGGAACATTTGGAGTATATGGGGCCACAAATTGCGGTGAAAGTGATATTTTTGGCGGGCAACTCTTTGAGTTGGTGCTCCAAATTTGTACTGTGTGCTACTAGTCCTATTAGTGTCCCATTGTTATATGCAAAATTTTATAAATAAACTCAAAGTGACAGCAGATCAAAAAGACAGAGAACAAAAGTTAGAAAAGTTAGTTTTGTTTGTCTTTGTTTTTGAAATTTTTAGTTAAAATTAATTTGTATATACAATTGAACCAGAAATAACAACCCCTAATGACTACCACTTCCCTGAAAACGGCGCCAAAAACTTGTTGGGACTTCACCTGTGCACGCCTTTTTGGTTTTGAAAAGAATGCTTTTTAGAAATAGTGCGCACGCGAGCTCAGTCTCGTTTTAAAATTTATAAACCGCAAGTGCATAACGTGTCGTAGCTAGCTTGCAAGTACGGGTCGATTCACAGAGAATTGGTGATTAGAGACTGTTGTTAAAAGTTCAAAGAGAAAGAATTTAGGTTTTGTCACAAATAAAATAAGAAAATACGAAATTATAGAAAAAGTTAACGAAAGTGGCCGTGGGTTCGGTTCAGATGGTTGAATCGTGGCGAATTCTTCGACGTTCCCTTAATCATGAGTTGTTTCCTCCTTGTGTTAGATCCATGCATAATGTATCAATACTAAGCATAAGGGTTAGCAAGCATGCAATATCAATACACATCAATTTGCAAATAAGAAGTAAAGGGTTGGATTACTTTTGCCAAGTAGGTGGGTTATAGCATATGGTATATGCTTGATGAAATGTGTCAAGCCACATAAGCAAAATAACAAATCTAAACTACCTAGCAAGCATAACACAAATTTGATTCTAATTTTAACATTGTAAATAGTGATGATGAGAGAATAGGGTATATGATAAAGGTCACAACTAACCATCAAAATCAACATACCATATCCAAAATTTCCATTAAGCAATCTTCAAATTACAATCTCAATTAAGCACATTAAACATTCTTAAGAGGAGGAGGAAGGCTTAGCCTTTCATCTCACATCATCACCATCACCACAACCATAAAGAATTACTTAAATTTTACAAAATAGAAAATGAAACACAAGATAAAGAACACACAAGAAAACACAAGAACATAGAGTTAAAGCAAAAGAGAGTGCAAATTCTTTATTCACAAAATGGAGGGCTTGAGCTATAAGGTAGATAGCAAATTCAACCTCCTTAATGAAGTACTCAAGTGAGAGCTCAAAGAGAGAGAGAGAGAAGAAGAAGTTATCAAGTATCACACATTATTCTCACTCAAAAAACCAACCCAGAACTTCTGAGACCTGCTCTATATATGCAACTAAATATCAAAAATTGCATATAATAAAGGACTGACAAGACCACCGGGGACTCACAGAAGAATCACGAGCCAAAATGGCTAAGACTTGGCTACAAATTGCGGCCAAGATGAATAAATTTGCGGCCCAAATTTGGATTTTGGGGCCTACCTTGGTACAGTAGTTTTCTATCATCAAGAGCATCTCTCTGTAATTGCAATTTATTTTAATTCCAAGTTGGATGCAATTTGGAACAATGAACATAGAGGGGGTCAAGTGGGTATGTGTAGTGTTCATACTTCAAATCAATTCTTTTCCAAATAATCCACTTGCACATCCACTTGTGTATCCACTTGCAAGGCACAATGATGATGTTTGCCCACTTGGTGTTGGTTCATGCTCCCTTGGTGCATATATGATCCAATACTTATTCATACTTGTTCACACATGATCATGTTGGACCAAAAACAATTATTTATTATACACAACTTAATTTGTTTGCAAAACTCAATGACTTAATCTGTTATCTGTCCCGTTTGCAGTTCCGGCTAAAAACCGTCGTTTCAGTGTAAGTTGTGTACCATCTCCAATGTTTTTGCCTGTATACCTATAATCTGTACTAATGAGAAGATACAGATTAGATAGAACTATTTATTGATAAAATGATAGGAAATGAGTGGTAATAAAATGTAATAATTCTTGTCGAACACTATTCCAAAGAGGTCACAAGAAATAAACATGACCGGCTATCCTATGTATTGCCCATATCATAGGGTGGTGAGTCATACTATCGAGAACTTTTGTTATTTTAAAGACTGGACGGATGACCAATATAAAGTTGAGAAAACTGCACTGTCTTCTGATGGGCTGACAAACCACAAATTTACGGTCATCAATCCAGCTTCACCAAAACCAAAGCGCGAAAAATAAGCACACCACAATTGACCTCTAAATCGTTAAACTGAAAAATTAAAAAAAGGTCAGTGCACAAGAAAACGAGGCATAAATGAAAACCTGAAAAGGCTTCATGAATAAAAACAGCGAGACTACCCACGAGCTTGTGAAAACCCGCAAGGGTGCAAACTCGTTAAAAATTTTCCAAAAGGTGAATGATGAGTCGCTCCTAAAAGTACTTCGGTGTTAGCGATACAGACGCCAACAAAATTTCAAATCCCTAAATTTCCTAACGGAGAATGATGAGTCGTTCCTAGCACCATCTCAGTGTAGCGATGTAGACGCCAAAAAAAAACCAAGATCCAATTCTTAAAATTCTCCCAACCCTACGGCCACTCCATAAATTGACTACCGTATACAATCCATGGGCATAAACAAGCTAAATCACACACATGCCCCACCACAATTACCAGCTACGTGGTCAATCTCCGCCATTGGAATTATGCTCCATTTGAGAAGACCCATTCATGTGTCCTCACGATATATGAGGAGGACAAAGCTTACGAAATCCTCTCGACTTGTAAGAAAAACATCTTCGTAGGATCCTTACGACTCACAAAGGAAAAACACACTTGGGGGTCCCCATGACTCCTAAGGAGAAAATACACCTACGAGATCGTTTCGAATCGTAGGGAGAAAAAGCTTTATGGGACTCTTACGGCTCATAAAATTGAAAATCCTTAGGCGATAGGGACTTAAACCTACTCCTAAGCTATTTCTCCCCAACAGGTAATGGCAAATGATGAATTGCTCTTGACACCTATGCTCCAGTGTTAGCAATGCTGATGCCGGCCCAACCCTAAAATTCTAAGCTTTCAAATCCAAGAGACCCCTAAGTCGTTAAAATGGGAACATATGAACCCTAAGTCGTTAAACTGGAAATGAAGGAAATTCTCTCACGGCAAATGATGAGTCGCTCCTGGCATTACACTTCAGTGTTAGCAGTGCTGATGCCGACCCAAAATCCAAATCCCAAATTCTAAATCCCACACTCACAAAGTTCTCTTGACCTTGTGAGAAGAATAATCCCGCATGAGATCCTTATGACTCACAAAGGAGAAACACACTTAGGGGTCCCCACGACTCCTAAAGAGAAAATACACGTATGAGATACTTTTGACTCGTAGAGAGAAAATACTTTTATGAGACCCTTACAGCTAAACAAATTGAAAAGTCTTAGGTGACAGGGGCCTAAACCTGTCTCCTAAGCCATCATTCCCTAACCGGAGTGGCAAATGATGATTCGCTTCTGGTACCATATTCTAGTGTAGCGATGTTGATGCCAAACCAAAACAAAAACCCTCAAATTCTCTCATGGCAAATGATGATTCACTCCTGGTACTATATTCCAGTGTAGCGATGCTGATGCCAACCCAAATCCCATGTTCTCCACGAAAAATGATGTTTCGCTCCTGGCACCATATTCCAGTGCAGTGAAGCTAACGCCGAACAAAAACCCAAATTCTAAGTCCCAGGCATAAAAGATTCGCTGGACGGATAGGAAACTCCCAAATCAAATCAAATCAATAAGTCAACCAATGACCCCCTTCAGAATCAAGCTCCATCTCGGAATCAAGTCAATCTACAACATCTGCGTCGGAACCATACTTCGTCCCAGAATATACCCCGTGTTGGAATCATGCTTCATCTTGAAGTACCACCTTCCCTACCGGAATTATGCTACGTCTAGGAATCAACCTCTGCGTCGGAATCATGCTTCGTCTCAGAATATACCCCATGTCGAAATCATGCTTCGCCTCGGAGTATCTGCCTTTCCTGTCGGAATTATGTTTCTCCTCGGAACTAACCTCTGTGTTGGAATCATACTTCATCTCAGAATGTACCCCGTGTTGAAATCATGTTTCGTCTTGGAGTATATGCCTTCCCTGTCAGAATTATGCTTCTCCTCAGAACCAACCTCTACATTAGAACAATGCTTTGTTCAGAGTGTCTAACCCTGCGTTGGAATTATGCTTTGTCTCAGGATATACCCGTCCCGTGTCGGAATTATGCTTCGCCCCAAAACCCTGTGTCAGTATTATACTTTGTCTCAGGATATATCTGCCCCGTGTCGGAATTATTCTCCGCACCTCGAAATAATGCTCTGACTCCTGGAATAATGCTCCGCACCGCGGAATTATGCTCTGCTCCGGAATTATGCTCCTGGAATTATGCTACGCACATAGGAATGATACTCCGACCTCCTGAAATTATGCTCCGCACATCAGAATGATTCTCCGACCCCAGCAATTATGCTCCTGGAATTATGCTCTGCACCTCAGAAAGATACTCTGACCCCCCTAGAATTTTTTTCTGCACATCGGAATGATACGCTGACCCCCGGAATTATGCTCTCGGAAGGATGCTTCGCCCCCGGAACGATGCTCCACCTCGAAATCAAACTTCCTACAGAAGAAGATCCATCAATTTCATACACACGGTCCATATACGCAGTGTGAATTCATTGATGGAGGCCACTTTGTTGGGATAAAAATTTACACCCCGTTGCCAAACTCAAAAATCAAAATTAAGCTCAAATTCACAGCTAAAATTAAAATCAAAAGCCAAGTAGGCCCAAGCCCAAACCCGAGCCCAATTCAAGCCTAAGCATGAAGAGAGGGCCAGCCAAAGAAAAGAAAAGAAAAAGAAAAACTAAATGTAATTTTTGTTTTTTATAGGCAATAAGCCAATTTTTGTACAAGCCATGGAGTTAAATGTGAAAGATTTAAGCCTATTAAAGGACCCTCCTGGTGATGAATGATAATCAGAATCTTGATTCTCCAAAACAAAAATCTTGAGTTTTGAGCCACTCTTTATTGCTCAAGTCTTTTTCTCCTTCCTTCTTTCTTTTTTTTAAAGTGCACACGTGTTCATCACAGAAAACTGTATTTTAATACCCTCATTCAAGATCTATTTTGTTATTTAGCGGTACTTTTAAGTAGTGTCTGCTCGGTAATTACAGATTACAGGTGTTCATGACAAAATACTGGAAACACATCTAGAATCACGGATACAACATTTGGGAGCCGACACTGCAACCGGAACTGGAAACCGACCGATATCCAAAGAGTTTTTGCAAATAAAATGTGTGCACAATATTTTGGTCCAACACAATGCAAGTGCACACATACTCTTTGGCACTAGGACCATGTGGGGCTGCCATGATGCAAGGCATAAGTGGGCATGGATGTGATGTGCATTAATTGGGCAATAAATGCAATAAAGTGTTGATGTGATATTGGCATCTTGTTCCCTCCAAATCTATGCATACAAACCAGGTTATTTTAGACCAAACAAACAACATCATTGTGATTGTGGAGTGCACACAAACCCACCATGCAAACCCGAGCCCCTAACCTCTTAACAGGACCGGCCACATTGCCCTTTTGGCCGAGCAGGCCGGCCTCCCTGTCCCCAATATGCACCAAATTTCTGTGGGCCCTTCCTTACTGCCTAGTCACCTCATTTTTATTGTTTGTTTTTTTTTCTTTGGTGCCTATAAAAGCAGAACCAGTGAGCAAGGGAAGGCTCTCTCTCATTCTCACATACATCTATAGTTTTGTTAGTTTCTTTAATTTTGGTTTAGCTTGAGGGTGAGTGGGCTTCATCATTGGTTTCTTCTTATTCTTCCCTCTTGAAGCTTTCTTTTGAGAGCTTCATTCAGGAGGTTGAACAGGTAACTAAAATTTTGTAATCTCTTTCTTCAAGTGTAATAATATTTTTGTTTCTTTGTTTACTTGCTTCTTTTCTTTACTTGCTTTTCTTTTTATGATGCTTAACTAATCTTTCATTGGTTGTGGTAATGGTGAGGAAGTGAGATGAAAGGCTTTTGCCTCCTCCACCTCTTGTTTATGTTTCATGTGCTTAAATTTATCAATACACATTGTTTATGTATTGATATGATGTGGTATTTTGAAACATGGTTACTTTGTAACCTCCTCATATACCATATTCATTCCCTTTTCCCATTTCAATGTTTAAGTTAAAATCAATTTAGTGTTAAGGTTGATAGGTTTGGATATCGTATTTTGTGATCAAGTGTTTGGGAATCTCTTGGTTTCATATATGATATACTATCACAAACACCTAGCAAACTCAACACTAAAATCATTTGCTCTCATTCACTAATTGTGTTTTTGTTGTTGTGGTATGCTTGCTAACCCTAATGTTTAGTGTTGATACCCCAAGCTCGGACCTACAAACGGTAAGTGAACAAAACGGACTAGTTTCATGATTGCGGAGAATATCGGAATTTGACGACTTGTGCCTCGCAACCGCTTCGACAGGTCATGCTTCATGACAGAATCAACGTGAGAACGAATAATTCATGAACAAGGGAACGTCGAGGGAATCGTCGCGATTCAATCTTCCAAGCCAAAGCCGCAACCATTCTTTCTTACTTGTTTTCCTTCTTTCTTTGTTTTCCGTATTTTCGTATTCATTTTATATTTTTGTGACGAAACCAACCATTCATTAATTTGTTGAACTTTAAATTACGATACCTAATACACAACTCTCTGCGGATCGACACGTGCTTGCCGGCTCGCTACAACGTGTCGTGCACTTGCGGTTATAAATATTAAAACGAGAACGATCTCGCGTGCGCATTTCGTTTCCTTCATTTAATATCTGTTTCCATAACATACGCGTTTGCGCGCGCGGGTGAATTCCCAACAACATGTCAGGAGGTTTCAAAAAAGGGGGAAAGAGCATCTTTTGATCTTCAAAAGTCAAAGTTTTAGTGTTTTTAGACTGTTGCTTCATTAGGTTCCGACCCTACTTACACCGTGTTAGGTGCGCACCATGCTTGGTTCCCATTAGGCTAGGTACACACCCCGTTCGATGCACATCGAGCCAAGTGCGCACCGGCCCAGGTGCGCACCTTGCTGGACCTTTTGGCCCATTCGGGACCCTTTGATCTCCATCACTCCCTCGCGCCATACCAAGTGTGCATCTTGCTAGGCACGCATCTCGGCAGGTGCGTACTTTTCATGTGCGTTCCTCTACAAGGTGTGCACATTTCTAGGTGTGCATCTTACCACGTGCGCACTTGACATACGTAAACTCATCACCTCTCCCGTAAGGGGGCTGCTAGCCACCATTCGGGACCCTTTGATCTCCATCACTCCCTCGTGCCTTACCAAGTGTGCATCTTGCTAGACACGCATCTTGGCAGGTGCATACTTGTCATGTGTGCTCCTCTACAATGTATGCACATTGCTAGGTGTACGTCTTACCACGTGCGCACTTGACATACGTAAACTCATCACCTCTCCCGTAAGGGGGCCGCTAGCCACCTTGACTCCTAACCCACTATTCGGATAGCGGGACCCCTGTAAAAACTCTGTGAGGCCCCCGATATGTCCGAAGCACCCTCAAAATTATTTCTAAACACAACACGTACATATTGCATATTGAGTTCGCATGATCCGTTGACTTGTTAATCGATGGTTCTCTCACTCCAAAAGCGAGAGATAATTAACGACAGTTTCGTCCGCGGCTGCCGGAGATTTAGATTCCCACAATCATTAAACCCTGGCCTACCCCAGACAGAGGGAATCTATAATATGCCTGACAAGCGACACACATTCCTATCTCAATAGAGTGACAAAAAACATACTACAGAGGGGACACGGTCGTATTTCCCTATACGGTGGTCTCGTTAGTCTTTCGCGGTCCGGTTCTAGAAGAACTTAAAATTCGTCGATCGCTCGCTCCAACCAACAAACAGCTGAGGCACAACGGATCAACGAGCTAGAGGAGCAACTCAGGAAGAGGGATGAAGCAGATAAGAAGAGGTCGGAAGATGAAGCGGCTTGAAGAGATTAAATGGAGGCGCGGTTGGAATAATTCTCGCAACAATACATTCCACCTTTACAATCGTGGTCAGCACAGGGTCCATGGCCGTCGCAGCCGGCATATTACCCTCCTCTGATGCAGCGACCGTATTACCCTCCCCCATCATAGGGAACGTCGTAATATCCTTATCCTCCTCATCTGCAATCACAAGGAAGGTACTACCCTTGGCCTTTGCCTCCACCATAATATCCTTATTACCCCCACTCTCTGCCACAGGAACCGTATAACCCTGATCAGCCGACACCACAGGAAGGGTTATTATGTACGTTTTTATTTGCAGTAGGACTTCGATGATGTGAATCGATACTATTCAAGGCGAGGTTCTGGTAGCGATGGCATCATTGGGAGTTAGTGAGGTGCATATAATTATTATTTACAAAACTTTGAGCATACAATTAAATTGTGTTGGGTTTTGATGTCTAAAATTCATATTGTATATTCGTAAGGATTATGTTTTGGCGATAGAAGTGGCGGGAGTTAGTGAGGTACGCATATATATATGTGTTAGGATAGCTAACGTTGTTTCGAAGATAATGATTTTGAGTTCTCGTATTTATTTATTTGTTTGGATTCACATGGTTGAGTGAGCTGGGATTATGCATGATTTGGAGATTTTTTTTGTATTGTTGGACATATATATAGCGTATGTATTGTGTTGTTTGTATTCAAAACAATTTAGTTCATGTATACTTGTTTATTAAGTTTTTAGTTCATATGTGTTCGATTGGGTTTAGAACGTCGTGAGACAGTTCGGTTCCTATCTACCGTTGGTGTTAAAGGGAGAACTGCGAGGAGCCAACCCGACTTGTTGATATTGGTAGATATATCGTGGATGGCGTTTATATGTTGGTTTGTATGCGTATGTGTTTGTTTGAGTTGTTGATATTATGGATTGCGCATATATGTTGATTTGTATATGAAACGCTATTGTGGCGTAATATATTGTGATTTTGTGTATTAATGTATGAAATATAGTATTTTCTGTAATTTTTTTCAGAAAAAAGGTATTAGCAACTGTTCTAGCTATATGAACGGTCGCTAATACCTTTATCAGCGACCGTTCGCTGATATAAGGAAACTGTTAATATCGTTGGGAAGTCCACGTATCGCCTTATTGGCGACCGGCATGAATGGTCACTGACACGTATATTAGCGACCGTTCATATCAGCGACAGTTCATGAATGGTCGCTCATACATGTATCAGCGACCACCAAATCAGCGACCGTTTATAATATAAACGGTCGCTAATAGACATTAGTGACCATTTATTAATATTTAGAGACTGTTTCATACGGTCACTAATATTAACTGTATGTAGTAGTGAACACTTAAACATTATTGAGTCCCATGCTCCTTATATGACCCTTAAATGGAATGACAGGTATAGCTTTAGTCAGTGGGTCAGCAATCATGAACTCCATCCTTATGTGTTCAAATTTTACAATGTGATCACTAACCCGACCTTTAGATTTAAGGAACTTGATATCGATGTATCTAGAACGACTTCCACTTTTATTGTTGTTAGAAAATGCAATCGCAGAGGTGTTGTCATAATAAATAAGAAATAGTTTTGAAATGAGATCAACTACTATAACCTTCGCGATAAAATCCCTCAACTATGATGCCTGTGATGATGCCTTGCAGCAACCTATAAATTCTGCTTCCATTGTCGAGAAAGCAACTAAACCTTGTTTCATACTTCTCCAGGATACCGCACCTCCAATAAGTAGAAAAATATATCCAGAAGTGGATATTCTTGTATCTTTGCAACTAGCCCAGTCAGAATCGGTATATCCGATTAATTCAAAACGATCAGCATGGCTGTAAGTGAGCCTATAATTTTTAGTTTCTTTTAGGAATCTCATTATTCTCTTGGCAGTGCTCTAATGAGCCATCCCAGGTTATTTTGATACCTTTCCAACATTCCTACTGAAAAAACAAGATCCAGTCTTATGCAAATAACTGCATACATGAGACTTCCAATTACAGAAGCATACGAAATGTTTTCTATTTCTTTTAGCTCTGAAATTTGATCAGTCAAATTTATTGCACATTTGTATGAACATTTTCTCTATTATTATTAACTACTAAAAGGTATTATTGTAAATAAAGAACATATGTGGGTTTATTTGAAAAAAGATTATTATCATATGTTTCTTCATTTATAATTAATATAATTAGGGAAAATATATGCATATCATATTTAAATAAAAATATCCATGAGATTATTAATTAAAATATGTATATCATATCAAATATTCTTAACCAATATTCTTAAGATATCATATAATTTGATTGGTTGGAATAATATCTCAAATAAAACAAATGCTACTAACAAGATGATTTGAGATATTGTGCAGGTATTATAATAAAATTAGCTCAGGTCTGAACTATAAGTAGGATATTCACAACAAATCGATTCATCAAACCAAATCTGCCGAATATCAGGAATAAATTGAAGAATCTCGCAATGGCAGAGACTAAGAGATATATTTTCATAATCCTTTTATCATAAAGATCTCCAAATATCGAGAAGAAAAGGCACGAAAAAATTGGAGGCATGAACCCACCAAACGGCGGCGGAACCGCAGTCAAAAGTGGCTATAGGCGGCGGTTCAGCGATTATTTGATGGCCGTAGGATCTGAAACTTCAGGGTCATGATCGTAATTTCGCCCACTTCAATATGGCATCTAGGGTTTCTAGTTCCAGAGCCTATAAAAGGACCGAGAGCGTCTATTATTAAAACTATCTATCATCGAACTATCTATTCAGCGATCGTGAGAGATCTAGCGAGTAACTAGGATTTTTGTAATTTACTTTTTCAGCGAGCAATTTTGTAATGAACTAGTAAATCAATAAAAATTAGTTCTTTCTTTTAATTTTGTCGCATTTACTTTCCGCGTTTACTTTCTACGTTACTTTCCGCATTACATTCTGCATTTACTTTCTGCGCTTTTAATTTTAATTATGGGTTCCGTATACTTCCACCTTTCTTCTACTATGGTAATATCCATGAGCGAGTAAATTCTTTCTTGCTAAGGTAGGATATGGTAGAATAATGGATGAAAAATATCACTTTAATTCTTTTTAAAATTTTAATTCTTATAAATTTTAGCAAAATGAATATTAACCCTCTTATCGGGCGCGCTATCACTTCATGATAGTTACGACTACAATTTGAGATTCGTTAATAATCGTTTTATTAAGAGTTTTAGATAAATAGAGATCAATGGAAGGATAAGAGTTAGTAGAGGGAAACCCTAATTCCCTACAAGAACCCTAATCTATATTCATCGTTATCTCTTTAGTATTAAAAAATTAAAAGATAAAAAGAATTATATTTTTTTAAATTCATCCTTTAACTATTAAATCTTATAAACCCTACAAGCTTTCTATTATAAATTTTTCAAACCTTCTTAGTATAAAACGACAACAATCCCATCTTTTTCTATCAACTCGTCTAAAAATAAAAAAAACAGTTCACCGTTTCCCTGCGGACGACCCGTACTCATCGCGGCTAGCTATTTGTGACACCGTCTTGATTACGGTTATTTACAACATATACACAACACAACTTTTCGCATCAATCAAATGGCGTCATTACCAGGGAAACGGTCGTAATATTTTTCTTATTATTCGGGTTGATTTCTAATATAAAACCAGAGAACATAAAAATAATAATATAAACAAAAAACCGCATTATGTATTTTTAACGATTTTTGTGCGAGTTTGCAAGAAATCTGAAGCACTTGGAGCGAACCAACAGAGATTCAGAGATTGTCAAATAGGAGCAGAGAAGCATTAGAGTGTGGTGCCGAAATTTCAAGGGAGATTCCATCAAACGGCGGTAGAACTGCAGCCCAAACAAGCTATTGGCAGCGGAAGCGAGGCCACTTTGGCGAGTTCAGCCCCCAAATTTTTTTGGTATTATACTATAGTCTTCCTCTCTCCTCTGAAACTCCAATAAACTGCTTTTACCTGCAGGATTCTTTACAAAGAGCGCCGCTAAAAATCTGTTTGCATGTTTTAGATTTTGGTTTGTTTTGCATATTTAAAATGGACATTAAGGGGCAAGAAACCCAAATTCAGATTAGGCGGTGATTTCATCACCTTCTTAGGCCCCACAAATCACAAACGAGCATACGCATAACCCTATATTAATAAAAAAAATATCTAGGCCAAGTCTCTAAAGACAATCGCGCTCAATCAGGACAAAAGAGAGTCATGGGTAATCTATTGCTTATCCGCATTTCTTTTGTGGTGTTTAAGGCAAGTGTGACTAAGGAAAGTGGTTACTTAATTAGGCCCGCTATTTGAGTGATTCGTATAGCAGATACCTCCCACTTATCTAGCACTTACCTGGTTACAAGATTGATAAGGAGGTGATAGAGGATTGATCCTACGTTTTGTCTTTTGGAAGTCTATGAGCGGTCTAGTGATTTGACCTAGGTGACCCTAGTTCTAGGTATTGTTTGTGCACGTTTATGATTAGTTGAGTCGAGCCCCTCTTTCAAAGCAAAACAATTTCAAATTTTAATAATAATAATAATAATAATAATAATAATAATAATAATAATATCACCTTCTTTTCTTTTCATTCTCTTATGATGGGTAACCCAAATCGACGAACTCTTGGCGAGTTTTGCTACACACAACCGGATATTTCTTTATATCGTTATTGCTTTGGTACAAATTCTGACCCTACCATTTCTTTAAGAGATAGGATAGAACGCTCTAGAAATAACAGTTAGACATCTCACTCAAAGTCCTATCAACCGCTTCAAAATTCAACACCTTCTTATGTTGATAATCTTTTTAAGGCTAGTGAGGCACCTTCTAAACCCATGTCCATTGCCGAGCATATTGCGAAAACTCGTAGCCAAAGTTTCATACCTTTCACTGCTCCAAAACCATTAGGACAACAATTACAATCATTTCCATATGAAAGTGTTGATACTCCTTTTGAGTCGAATATGGTTACTTTTACACCCATGACCACTCCTAAGCAAATTGCAAAAGCCAGTAGCCAATTAACCAACCAATCTCAATCTTCTTCATATCACAATATTGATCCTAATCCTATTTATGAAAGTTGGACACATTCTTCTAACTCTTATCAACAGTACCAAACTTTCACATCATCTCATGTTAATACTTCTCTTAAGGCTAATGTGGCAATTAGTAAACCCATTTCTATTGCATAACACATTGAACTCGTTCGTAGCCAACAATTAAACACATTCTAACCATACTCAACTTTTGCACCATATCTAGACAGTGCTTCTGAAAATCAATTAGGAAGTTCTACGGTTCAAAGAGAATTCTTCATTGAAACTTCTTCACAAACCATATCTAGTCTTAAAGTTGAGTTAGAATTGAGTAGTGAAAAAGAACCAGAAATCCCCCCAAGTCAAATCAAAACCAATTCTTTTGATCTCGACACCTTCCATCCTAAACCCAAACTAAATGTATTTGATGATCAACTGATTAATAATCTAATTGATGAGTTGTCCGAGAATAACATGTTTGACTTGCCCAATCGTGAGTGTGAAAGAGAGCCTTACACTATTCCAAATCAAATCACTTTATCCGACTAAACTTGACATTTCAATTCTTCCAATTCCATCAAGTGAACCTAGTGATCCATTGATTGAGCATAATATAATTGATGAATTTTTAAAGAACTATTCGTTTGATTTGACTGAAGATGCTAGTGAGACCAGTGTTGGGAATATCGTTGAAGATGAATTCTCTATGTTGGATAAGTTGGATTCTCCGACCCATCATGTCCCTTCTATTGAATGTGAACATCTTCCTGAGCATTTAACTAATCCTATTCTTACCACCAACCTATCCGATATGCAAAACGACATTCAGGCTTCATCTCCTATATCTGAATCAACAATGCTCGACACCCAAATTCGTTTACCCATTGCATTACACACTTTCTTTAGTTCTTCTTCTCATCTTATTTCAATTCTACCGAGATTTGATGAACCACACTCCAATATTTCGAGTTCTATGATTCTTGAAAGACCGTTTGATTTAGATTTTTTAAGGATAAGGTAGATGAGCTTTTCGAGTCTCCTACCTCTATAATTTCTGACAAATCGAGTGTTTGAATCCTGTTGCTCAACACATTGACATTGAAACTTTCAACCTTCCTAGTGAATCTGCCTATTCCAATTATTTTTTTCTTTCCGATGAGATTATCATTCGGAACATCGATGAAAGTTTCGAAAGTATTTTCACTGAAGAACGTGCTTTCCTTGAAGACTTGGATGCTGTGGTGAATCAACCTCAACTGGAAATCGTGCGCCTCCCTTTGAGGCCGAAGAAGTTGAACCGTCACCCCTTCTTCTTATCATATACGAGAATGCGACTATTCCACCCATTCCTTATTTTTCATATTCTCGTTTTCATTCACCATCACCTTTTCGTCTCTATCAACCGAGACGTAAAACCTTTCAAATACATTTCTTATCTTCTCCCCACTTCATCTCTTATCGTTACTCTTATTTCTGTTTCTTCTACTTGAGATATAATACAATCTTCATTTTTATACAGTCTCGAGTCTTCTTCATGTACATCCGTTTCGCATTATTCTACCAACCATAGTGTTACATTTATAAAATATTTGAATGGTTGTTGTTAACTTTTGGTCTTTGTAAAGCTTTGTATAGACCGATAATATTTACCCCCCTCTTATGTTGAATTTCAATGAACACAATGTTTTACTCAAGTTTGGGGGGGGGGATGGGGAAGAAGAAAAATATTTTTAAATGGCTCTTGAAAGAAAAGAAATTTTTGCACGATTGCGAGCCAAGAACAAGCTTGGGAGGAAATTTCACTATCATTCATCTTGATCTCTTCTTTATACCATTTTATTGAACTGTTTCTCCTAATTTTCAGGTTTTGAGCTTACAGGACAATATCAGTGATGACACTGCTGCAAACAAGTTTGGGGGGGGGGGGAAGGTTTGTATGGATGGTTTGTATATATCTACGCATCATATGTAAATATTGTACTGCATAAATTTTTAGAAAATAAAAGTTAGGAAGTGAAAAATACGTATGAAGAAAGGAAGAGATTCAAGAAAAAAAAGAAAATTAGATGTTTTAAAACGAAGCTAGTAATACGTAGTCATGAGCTGTTATTCCAAGGGTTAGTAAGATGAAGGAATCACTAATCTGTGGATAGAAATAAGTCTGAAAAATAACCCCTATTCTTGAATCCAAACTTCTGAACGTTGATACCTTACTATACGCACTTGCACACATCTTGAAACTTAGGACAGTAGAGAATACCTTGAAATACTCTTTCTTAAAAGCTTTAGTATGAAGGAAAAGAATATAAATTCAATAAAATATAAATGGTGCAGAAAAATAAACACTGGTTTTGTAATTACTTAAGGCGGCATGAAAAAATATAGCGAGGGTGCCTTATCACCTAGTTTTTTAAACCAACTGGTTTGGGAGTCACTGCTAAGCCTCAGGTGTTGCAAGATTAGAATATTGCTAATTACGCCTTAATAAATGAGCACATTCAGTAATCGGTGGGTTAGCACCTCAAGAAGTATTGGCTGTCGCATGAAGAATGTGTGAGCAAATTCATATAAAACATCACCGACTAAAAAGTACTAAGGTATATGGACAAAGGGTATGATGGCTTGAATTGAATTCTCCAAATGTAGGTATAATTTTTGCACACACGTAGGGGTATATGATCGATATTTAGAAGAGAGGTAGGGAGGAAGACTAAAGACGATATTTTATTAAGAGAGGATTTGATTTCTAACATCTTTTCAAGATCATTAAGATAGGGCTCGTGACAACTAAAATGCTAGTATAGTTTGAAACTCTTATTTTCAAGTTTCTCTTTTATATGTTTCTTATCTTTGCATGTAATTTTTATCTCGTTTCTTTTATTTTAGGATTTTGTGGGTGTAATCCCCTGAAAACCCTAAGGAGACAACACTTCTCCTTCTAGGGACACCTAAAGGTTTAACGGCTTGTTGCACGTGCTAAGTGCAATCGTGTTACCTATGAAAGTGTGCTAGGTTTTTTCTTTTTCTTTTGATAATAAAATAGTTTGCTCAGGACGATCAAAGATAAGTTTGGGGGTATTTGATCAGTCAAATTTATTGCACATTTGTATGACCATTTTTCCTATTATTATTAACTACTAAAAGGTATTAATTGTAAATAAAGAACATATGTGTGTTTATTTGTAAAAAGATTATTATCATATATTTTTTCATTTATAATTAATATAATTAGGGAAAATATATGCATATCATATTTAAATAAACATATCCATGAGATTATTAATTAAAATATGCATATCATATCAAATATTCTTAACCAATATTCTTAAGATATCATATAATTTAATTGGTTGGAATAATATCTCAAATAAAACAAATGTTACTAACAAGATGATCTGAGATATTGTGCAGGTATTATAATAAGATTTGCTCAGGTCTGAACTATAAGTAGGAGATCCACAACAAATTGATTCACCAAACCAAATCTGCCGAATATTAGGAGCAAATTGAAGAATCTCGCAACGACAAAAACTAAGAGATATATTTTCATAATCTTTTTATTAGAAGGATCTCCAACTATCGAGAAGAAAAGGCACGAAAAATTTGGAGGCACGAACCCACCAAACGGCGGCGGAAGCGCGGTCAAAAGTGGCTATAAGCGGCGGTTCAGCGGTTATTTAATGGCCGTAGGATATGAAACATCAGGGTCATGATTGTAATTTCACACACTTCAATATGGAATTTAGGGTTTCTAATTCCAGAGCCTATAAAAGGACCGAGAGTATCTATCATTAAAACTATCAATCATCGAATTATCTATCCATCGATCATGAGAGATCTAGCGAGCAACTAGGCTTTTTGTAATTTACTTTCAACGAGCAATTTTGTAATGCACTAGTAAATCAATAAAAGGTAGTTCTTTTTTTTAAAATTTTATCGCATTTACTTTCCGTATTTACTTTCTGCGTTACTTTCCACATAACATTCTGCATTTACTTTCTGCGTTTTTAATTTTAATTATGGGTTCTGTATTCTTCCACCTTTCTTCTACTATGCTAATATCCATGAGCGAGTAAATTCTTACTTGCTAGGGTTTGTAAGATAAGGTAGAATAATGGATGAAAAATATCACTTGAATTCATTATAAAGTTTTAATTTTTATAAATTTTAGCAAAATGAATATTAACTCTCTTATCAGGCGCGCTATCTCTTCGTGATAGTCAAGACCACGATTTGAGATTCATTAATAATCATTTTGTTAAGGGCTTGAGATAAATAGAGATCAATGGAAGGACAAGGGTCAATAGAGAGAAACCCTAATTCCCTACAAGAACCCTAATCCACATTCATCGCTATCTCTAGTATTAAATAATTAAAAGATGAAAAGAATTATATTTTTTTAACTTCATCAATTAACTACTAAATCCTATAAACCCTAAAAACCTTCTACTATAAACTTTTCAAATCTTCTTAGCATAAAACGACAGCAATCTCACATTTCTTCTATCAACTCGTCTAAAATAAGAAAAAACAGTTCACTGTTTCCTTGCGGACGATCCGTACTCATCGTGGCTAGCTATTTGCGATACCGTCTTTTGATTGTGGTTATTTACAACATATACACAACACAACTTTTCGCATCAATCAAAACGCTATTTAGACATTGGTCCAAACTAAACTTATCACCTTTGGAAATAAGTGTATCTTTAGGTGCACAATTTTGCATTCTAAATCTATCTAGACCTTTGTCAATATAGACCTTTTGAGATAATCCCAATGTCCTTCGGGATCTATCTCTGTGAATCTCTATTCCAATAACATAAGTTGCTTCACCTAAATCCTTCATTTCAAAGTTCTATGATAAATAACATTTTGTCTCATGTAATAGGTCAATATCATTATATGCAAGTAAAATAGCATCAACATATAGGACCAATATAATGAACTTACTCCCACTAACTTTAACATATATACATCATCCACAATATTCTCTGTAAAATCAAATTTAATAATTGTATTGTGAAATTTTATATGCCACTGTCGAGAGGCTTGCTTAAGCCCGTACAATGATTTATTTAGTTTGCAATATAAATGATCTGTATGCCCAAAAGTAAATCCTTCGGGCTATCTCATGTATACTTCTTCCTCAAGATCACCATTTAGAAAAGCAGTTTTCACATCCATTTGATATAACTCTAAATCCATATGAGCCACCGATGCCATAACTATTCTTTTGGGTAAACTCATTAGCTACAAGTATGGCTTTATATCGTTCTAAGTTATTAGATGAGTCTCGTTTGGTTTTAAATATCCATTTACTACCAACAACGGAGGCTCCTTTTGGTAATTCAACGAGATTCCATACTTGATTCTTTTCCATGGATTCCATTTCTTCTTTCATGGCATTATACCGTAAATAAGAATTTTCTCCATTCATAGTCTGTGAAAATGATTTAGGATCATTTTAGGTCCTATATCAGTGTCAGATTCTTGAAGATATACTACATAGTCACAAGGTATTGCTGGTCTTCTCACTCTTGAGATTCTTCTTAGTTCAACTTGTTCGCCCAAATTTTCTTGATTTTGGATAACTGGTTCATCATGAATATCATTCTGAATAATTAGCTCATCATCTTGAATATTATTATGAATTACTTGTTCAATAGCTTAATTTGGTGTATCTTCAATAATAGGCACAATTCTTCTTGGAATAAATAATTCATTAACCTTAGATGATGAACTAGGATCTTTTATTTCCTCAATTCTAATTTTAAGAGAAAACTCATTAAAAGTTGAATCCTTAAAGAATTTAGCATTCCCAGCTTCTACAATTTTTGGTATGTGCGATGGACAATAGAACCTATACCCCTATAAGTTCAACGCATATCCAATAAAGAAGCCACTTTCGGTTTTAGGATCAAGTTTCATGTGAGGGTTATATATTCTCACATCAACTTGACAACCCCATACATGCATATGACTTAAACTAGGTTTCCATCCCTTCCAAATCTCAAAAGGAGTTTTTGGAACAGCTTTTGACGAAACTCGATTAAGTATATACACAGCTGTCTTTAGTGCTTCACTCCAAAGAGATGTCGGTAAATCAGTATCACTGATCATGCTTCTAACCATATCCATTAATGTCCTATTCATTCTTTCAGCCACACCATTTTGTTGTGGTGTACCCGCCATTGTATATTGTGCTACTACACCTTCATTTTTAAGGAATTGGGCAAATGGACCAGGCATTTGTTCTTTTTCGATATACCTCCCATAATACTCTCCACCCCTATCTGATCTCACAATCTTTATTTTCTTTTCCATTTGATTCTCTACCTCGGCTTTATAAGTATTAAAAGCATTAAATGCTTAAGACTTTTCATTTAATAGGTATAGCTATATGTATCTAGAATGATCATTAATGAATGAGAAGTAGTATTTTTGACCATTTAGACAAGAAATTGGAGATGGTCCCCATATATCCGTATGAATAATTTTTAGATATTCTGTACTCCTATTAGAACCCTTTTTAGTAATGTTAGTTTGTTTTCTATTTATGCAATCCACACATGTACTAAAATAAGTAAAATTTAGATTCTAAAGAATCCTTTCATTTACTAACCTTTTAATTCTATTGTAGATTGTTTTTTGTCACCCTATTGAGATAGGAATACACGTTGCTTGTCAGGCGTGTTACAGATTCCCCCTACCTAAGGTAGGCCGGGATTTATTGATTGTGGGGATCCGAATCTCTGGCAGCTGCGGACTAAACTGCCGTTAATTACCCCTCGCTTTTGGAGCGAGAGAACCTTCAATTGACGGGTAAAACTGGTATGCGAACTCAATATGCAGAGTGCGTGTGTTGTATTTTGAAGGGATCGTAGACGTATTAGGGGCCTGACAGAGTTTACGGGGGTCCCGCTAGCAGCCCCCTAACAGGTGCAGGGCAGCGTCTCGTTAGAAATTTTTTCTAACGGAGGATGTGCTTTGAGTGTGGAGTGTGTGGAAAAAAGAGGGGTGGGGAGCGTCCTAAGGATGTGTGAGATGACACGTGGGCGCTGGGCACCAGCGGGTCACGTGCGTGGCGTGTGGGAGCTGGGAGCCTGAGGGTCACATGCATGGCGTGTGGGTGGTAAGCGCTAGCGGGTCACGTGCCCGACACGCGACCGCTGGACACTAGCAGAAAAAAAGGCTTAGCTCTGGACTGGGAGTTAAACTCCCAAGGGACTTTAGAGTTAAACTCCTAGAAAAAGAAGGATTTTTACTTGGAGTTAAAATCTTAAAAGATCTGAATTTGGGGTTAAACTCCTTTGATAATTTGGATGTTGGATTTGGAGTTGAGCCCCTCAAAGATTGATTTGGAGTTAAACTTCCAAAAGGTTTAGATCTTGGCTGGTGAAAGAGATCTCTTTTCTTTCTCTTCAAGCCTTAGACTTCCCTAAAATGGGTTCTTTTGAGATAGGTTTCTTTTTCCTCCTCTCTTTTTGTTGGATCTTGGAGAAAAGGGGCGGTGAAATTAAAAATTCCCCTTTCAGAGATTTGATGGGAGATCTGAGCTCCCTTTTGAGGGTTTTATGGTGATAAACTATTTCTTTTTGGGAAAAGAAAAGTTAAGTTCTTGATTTAATTTGTCACGCCCCGCTTCCCGGTGTACGGCGAAGGGGACGCGACTGGCCGCTATGTATTTACTCTGAAGTAAACACATTAAGCGAATCTAAGCAATATAAGTAAAATGCACAAGAGACGAAGACAATAGATATAATTGAACAACAACTTTATTTATTCACATTCTTTTTACAATACATCTGAAAAGTAAATACATGGAATGAAAAACAATGCCTAAACAGTTGTATAACAGAAATGGAAATACAAGAATGAAATGTACAAGTAACTAGAGCTCCGGGTCGAAAGCTAGCTGATCCAAATCCTCGCTGGTAGGCTCGATCTCCTGAAGGTCTGATCCATCTGACAACATTCCAAAGAAGAAAGAGAAGGAATGTCATCAGCGAACAATCGCTCGGTAAGTCCCAGAGATGAGGTAGAAGTAGAATAGACAGAGAGAGAGTGTGTAGCTTTTAAAGTTATATTATATTGTTATAATGTTGTATTTAGTGTTAACGCTGTTATTTGTAGCTTGGTACAGAAGAATGCCAGTGTATACGAGAGGAGTCTCGTTAGACCAGAGACTACGGTGGACAGAATCAACAGTAGAAGGCTCCGTGATAAAACCCGGAACAACGGCAATTGAATTCAGGTTAGGTGTCTTAATGGTTGCAGTCTCGTGCCACTTTTAACACCTTCCGTACCGATCTACCCCTTAAACCCCGCGATATCTTGATTGTATTGTTTGTATTGTATTGTCTTGTATTATAGATTGTATAGATGGATGACTTGCCGAAACCATGATATCAGTAAATGGATGTAAGTGGAGAATCATGTAGATGGATGCATATCCATGGTTCGATTCAGTCAAGCTGTATAGATTGATAGATTGAACAGATTGAATATATGGATTCATAGATTCATATTGTAATGTAGTTTTATACTTGAATCTCATTCAAGTCAGATTGTATATATTGAGACTCAGTCTGAGTGAGACAATTAGAAAAGAAATTGAATCCTGAATTATGTTTTGGTGCTATCGGTAACCGCTGCACATGGACGACATTTGTGTCCTTTTCAAAGACGATTACCGTATTGATAACACCGTTTGTTAAGTTGTCTACCTTAAATAGGCAAGCACCCATATCTCTGGCTCCCTTGGGCTCAAGAGACTGGTCCAGCTTAAACCTATATTTACTAGGGTCCTCAAGGTAATTTATAGAACTTAAGAGGGTTTTATGTAAAAATAATTTTGTATAATTTTCAAAATACACCTCAAGTATTTTATTATCGTCTTTAAAGTTTTCATTGATGTATATTTTATCATCGTGACATTTCTAGTGAATAAACCATTTTTTCATAATATATGGTATTTAATTGTAAAGTATTGAACTTGTATGGAATTGCATGGTATTTTCCTATGAAGTGATTCTTTTTTATTTATAAATGTTGGAATATTTATACTATATCAAAAATAGATATTTTGATGATACATATATATTTACAAAATAATTTAATTTTTCTAGAAATCTCATTTTCTTAAGATATTTGTATTTTAAAATCTTTCGAGACCGTATACTCCTTGCGGAAGTCTGCATCTCGTACTACTAAGCCTGAGGATGTGCGATAATCCGTACCATCCCGAACGGGTTCCCCAAAATGGGTTGCAGCGGCACATTGCAAAGATTTGTCAAAAATACATATCTTGTAAAAAAAAGGTTTTGTAGTTTATGGTATTTATTTGTAAAAATTGTATTTCCGTATTCTAGGTTCCCAAAATATATCATGCTATGATAGAAATATGTGTTGTGAGGAGGTAGGTCATCATCTCGTGAACTATCTAAAGGTATAGCAAGGGGTAATGATGTTTTATGTCGAAACTAAACTATATGGTATTTTTCTGTAAAAGTGCTATAAAAATTGAAATATAAATTATTTTGATATGAAACTTGTCAAGATGTTTTGTTAATGTTTAATGATCATGATGTGAGAGTTTGGTATTATTGTGTTTAAGAAAAATATGATTTTTAAGGAAAAACCGAATCGGAAGTCGGATTAACTCCACTTCCGTCGGGTTTTAGAATTCTAAGTTTTTAGAATAGTAAAGAGAAGGGAGAGAAGGGACTTACTGGATTGTAGTAGAGAGGAGAGGAAAAGAAAGAAGTAGGGGGTGCCGGTGCATCCTTTCGTCACCGGAATCTTCTCAGAACGTCGTCGGAAGTTCGTCGGAGTTTCGTCTTTCGCTAACTCCACTTGCACACAAAAAGTCTAGGGAATTTTCTTGAAAGTTTGGACAGAGATTTGGAAGTGAGTAGGGGTGAGTTTAGGTGTGGTATTTATAGGAAAAATTAGGGTTTAGGGTAAATGAAAGGGTGTGATAAGAATTGTATTTAATTTTGCATTTAAAAAATTAAAAGGGGTGTTTTAATTCTCTGTTTAATTTCAGAGATTTTTAAAAATGCAGGGGGAGTGGGGTAGGCCAAAAGTCTCTGGGAGTTCAAGAAAATTTGGTTGGGGCTGACTCGGGCCGGCGGCGGCGGCCGATTCACCAGAGTCACCGGCCCGAGTTGGCCGAGTCGGGCCGAGTCAGGTTGCCACGTGTCCCCTGATGCTGTGTCTTGACTTGTGGACCCGTTTGTTTTATGTGTGACTCTTTGTTTTTACGAGTTATGCACGTGTAGAGTCTTGGTCTTCTAAAAAGATTAAAAGAAATCAAATTAAAAAGATAATGTGGCTGATGGGTTTTGAACTTTGGTGCTTTGGTTCAGCAGTGCAAGGTCTTACCAATGAGGTACAAGCTCCTTTTTGCTGTTCAAAAGCAAATCAAACTTATAACTTGTGCTCAGGCAAAAGTATCTCTTTCTGTATTTTTGAAAAAATGTACAGAAAGTTTAGGGTTGTTACATTCTACCCTCCTTAAAAAAAATTCGTCCTCAAAATTTGTAAAAGGAAAGAGTGACAGATTCAAGAAAAGTTTGGTCATAGAACTATTGGCAGTGTATGAAAAATATGTGAAAGAATGAAAGAATGCGAAAGGTTTGAAAAGAGTTGAGGAAATTACGAGGGTTACCTTGGTCTACGACCTCTGCTTCTTCGGCTGCTAAAAGGAAAGCCTGATGCCGAGGTTCATTCCTCCTAGCCGGGGGCACATTCCTATGTCCTTGGGGCATGTTTCTCTGCCCTCGAGGCATGTTCCTCAGAGCCTGATGGAATTGACGATTAGGCTGTGCAGGTGATGGAGCAGGGATTGCAAGACGAGGTGCAGGAGCCTGGATAGCTAACCGTTACGGATAGTTGGTGGGTGTGTGAGCTGGGTTGCGTCTATAAGGACAGTTTCCAATTCTGTGATTGGATGCCCCACAAACTAAGCATAGGCCTTTTGCGCGCCTACAGTCCTTCCACAAGTGTCCTTCCCTCTTGTAATAGAAGCAAAAGTCGAGACTTGGCTGGTTATTGGGTTCTTTCGATCTCCTGGGTTCAACAGTTGGTCTTGAAGAGGCTCCTCCTGCCATCTGAGTGGCAGGACGCTTCACTACGGCAGATTGAGGTCTGCCCTTCCTCTTTACCACTGCCTCATATCATTGGGCAGCCTTCAAAGCCAAATCATGGGTTGAGAAATCCCCTGTAGCTAGAGCAGCTTGGATTTCCGGGTCCAACCCCCTTGCTGAAATTTTCTAGCTCTTATCTCAGCAGTCGGTATGAGATGGGCCGCAAACTTGTTACTGTCTTGTGTTAGCTGTGTAGTATGTGATATTAAATCGAACATTGAGACATATCTTACCAGCTGATCATGGTGAATTCATCTACAGATGTGGTCCACATTGAACCTTGTTGCAGATGGATGAACTGCGGCTCCATATCAAAGCGGGCAGTCTCAGGGAAGTACTTTGCATCGAACATGTCACGGAATGTCTTCCATTCGATAGGTTGGTCAAGACGGCTTTCTTTCGCCTTCCACTAAACCCGTGCATTATCCGTGAGCTATAGCCTCGCAACACGAACCCAAGCTATTTCTAGCACTTGTGTTGTTGCCAGGTCGTCCTCGATACTCTGAGCCCATTCCTCAGCTTCCAGTGGACTCTCTTTTCATGAGAATTGCTTGGTGTGTAAAGCTCTGAATTGCTTTACCCTACGGGCTTCCTCCTCGGGACGGTTCATCAATATAGCAGTCTGTTGCTGCTGTCCCTCCAGAAGGCTGCGGATCACCTCAAGCAGTACCGTCTGCTCATTGATCGGAGCAGCGATGGCAGGAGTAATTGGTAATGGAGGTGGAGTGTTGTTGAAATTGGTGCTGGTGTTGTTTGGGAAATCCATAACCTTGAAAGAAAATTTTTGGTTAGGACAGATTCAAAGTATATGAAATGATAATATTCAAGGAGTATGAATTGTAAAGAATGTTTTCAGTTGCTGGTTCTTGTATTATATTACTTAGGTTGTCCACGCAGAACTGACCTGTATGTCCATGCAGAACTGACCTGCATGTCCACACAGAGCTGACCTGCATGGGCCGCCAAAAAAATCTGTCACGCCCCGCTTCCCGATGTATGGGAAGGGGACGCGACTGGCCGCTACGTATTTACTCTGAAGTAAACACGTTAAGAGAATCTAAACAATATAAGTAAAATGCACAAGAGACAAAGACAATAGATATAATTGAATAGCAACTTTATTTATTCACATTCTTTTTACAATACATCCGAAAAGTAAATACATGGAATGAAAAACAATGCCTGAACAGTGACATAACAGAAATGGAAATACAGGAATGAAATGTACAAGTAACTAGAGCTCCGGGTCAAAAGCTAGTAGATCCAAATCCTCGCTGGTGGGCTCGATCTCCTGAAGGTCCGATCCACCTGACAACATTCCAAAGAAGAAAGAGAAGGAATGTCGTCAGCGAACAATCGCTCGGTAAGTCCCAGAAATGAGGGAAAAGTAGAATATACAGAGAGTGTGTGTTTGTAGCTTTTAAAGTTGTATTATATTGTTATAATGTTGTATTTAGTGTTAATGCTGTTGTTTGTAGCTTGGTACAGAAGAATGCCAATGTATACGAGAGGAGTCTCGTTAGACCAGAGACTACGGTGGACAGAATCAAGAGTAGAAGGCTCCATGATAAAACCCGGAACAACGGCAATTGAATTCAGGTTAGGTGTCTTAATGGTTGCAGTCTTGTGCCACTTTTAACACCTTCCATACCAATCTACCCCTTAAACCCCGCGATGTCTTGATTGTATTGTATTGTTTGTATTGTATTGTATTGTATTATAGATTGTATAGATGGATGACTTGCCGAAACCATAATATCAGTAAATGGATGTAACTGGAGAATCATATAGATGGATGCATATCCATGGTTCGATTCAGTCAAGTTGTATAGATTGATAGATTGAATATATTGAATATATGGATTCATAGATTCATATTGTAATGTAGTTTTATACTTGAATCTCATTCAAGTCAAATTGTATATATTGGGACTCAGTCTGAGTGAGACAATTAGGAAAGAAATTGAATTCTGAATTATGTTTTGGTGTGCTATCGGTAACCGCTGCACATAGACGGCAGGATTTGTGTCTTTTTCAAAGACGATTACCGTATTGATAACACATTTGTTAAGTTGTCTATCTTAAATAGGCAAGCACCCATATCTCCGGCTCCCTGGGACTCAAGAGACTGGTCCCGCTTAAACCTATATTTACTAGGGTCCTCAGGGTAATTTATAGAACTTGAGGGGGTTTTATGTAAAAATAATTTTGTATAATTTTCAAAATACACCTCAAGTATTTTATTATCATTTTTAAAGTTTTTATTGATGTATATTTTATCATTGTGACATTTCTAGTGAATAAACCTATTTTTCATAATATATGGTATTTAATTGTAAAGTATTGAACTTGTATGGAATTGCATGGTATTTTCATGTGAAGTGATTCTTTTTTATTTAGAAAAGTTGGAATATTTATACTATATCAAAAATAGATATTTTGATGATACATATATATTTACAAAATAATTTAATTTTTTTCATTTTTCTAGAAATCTCATTTTCTTAAGATATTTGTATTTTTATATATTTCGAGACCGTATGCTCCTTGCGGAGGTTTGCATCTCGCAATACTAAGCCCGAGAATGTGTGATAATCCGCACCATCCCGAACGGTTTCCCCAAAATGGGTTGTAGCGGCATATTGCAAAGATTTGTTAAAAATACATATCTTGCAGAAAAAGGTTTTGTAGTTTATGGTATTTATTTGTAAAAATCGTATTTCCGTATTCTAGGTTTCCAAAAGATATTGTGCTATGATAGAAATATGTGTTGTGAGGAGGTAGGTCATTATCTCGTGAACTATCTAAAGGTATTGTAAGGGGAAATGATGTTTTATGTCGAAACTAAACTATATGGTATTTTTCTGTAAAAGTGCTATAAAAATTGAAATATATATTCTTTTGATATGAAACTTGTCAAGATTTTTTGTTAGTGTTTATTGATCATGATGTGAGAGTTTGGTATTATTGTGTTTAAGAAAAATATGATTTTTATGGAAAAACTGAATCGGAAGTCGGATTAACTCCACTTTCGCCGGGTTTTAGAATTCTAAGGTTTTAGAATAGTAAAGAGAAGGGGAAGAAGGGACTTACTAGAATGTAGTGGAGAGGAGAGGAAAAGAAAGAAGTAGAATCTGCCGGTGCGTCGTTTCGTCGCCGGAATCTCCTCAGAACGTCGTCAGAAGTTCGCCGGAGCTTCTCCCTTCACTAACTCCATTTGCACACAAAAAAGTCTAGGGAATTTTCTTGAGAGTTTGGAAAGAGATTTTGTAACAACACTAAACTTTCTGTACAACTTTCTGTAAAAAATTTTAAAAAATAAAGAAAGGGGTACTTTTTCCTTAGCACAAGTTATAAGTTTGTTTTGCTTTTTAATAGCAAGAAAGAGCTTGTAGCTCATTGGTAAGACCTTGCACTGCTGAACCAAGCCACCAGAGTTCAAATCTCATCCCCCACATTATTTTTAATATTGTTTTCTTTTGAATTTTTAGAAGTCCAAGAGTCTACACGTGCATAACTCGTAAAAACCCCACTACACATAAAACAAACTGTCACAGGAGCTACACCATACGACATAGGACATGTGGTAGCGAGCCCCGGCCCGACTCGGCCGACTCGGGCCAGCGACTCGATCGAATCGGCCCGCCGCCGCCGCCCGAGATGAGCCGGATCGCCGAGTTGTCTTCTTAGGAGTTGTGTCTTTTGGTCTCCTCATTTCTCCTGTATACTTTAAATTTCCTGCACATGAACAGAGCACTTTAAAACCCCAATAGACCAATTTTTAATACAATTTTTATACCATTTTTCAATACAACTTTTCACCTACCCTAACCCTAGTTTTATCCTATAAATATCATACCTAAACACACCCCTCTCACTCACAAATTTTGTCCAAAACTCTCAAGAAAACTCTCAAGAAATTTTGTGTACTTTTGGAGTTAGCGAAGGGCGAAACTCCGACGATTTTCCGACGACGACCCTCGGAGCTCCCGGCGACGAAACGACGCACCGGAACTTACGTTCACTTCCTATTCCTCATCCCTAACATCTAAGCCAGTAAGTCCCTTCTCCCTCTTCACTTTGCTATTCTAAAAATACGTATTTCCAAAATCCGACGGAATCGGAGTAAATCCGATTTCCGATTCGGTTCTTCCTAAAACCTCACTTTTTCTTAAATAAAATCATGATAAACCCTTACATGTTGACTATTAAACATTAACAAACATGTTGAACAAGTTTCATGACAATATTTTCATTTTGTAACTTTTACCGCTCTTTTTCAATAAAATACCATGTAGTTTAAATTCGACATTTAAACCATCACAATCTTGCTATATGTTTAATTAAATCAAGAGGTAATGACCTACCTCCTCACACACTCATATACAATATAGCACAATACTTTCGGGAACCTAGAATAGGGGGAAAACGAAACTTTTCAAATAAATACCATTTGCTAATAAAACCGTTTTCTAAAAAGATTAAGTATTTTACAAATCTTTGTAAACCGCCGCTACAACCCATTTTGGGGAACCCGACTGGGATGGTGCGGATTATCGCACATCCCAGGGCTTAGTAGTGCGAGATGCAGACCTCCGTAAGGAGCATTCGGTCTCGAATGGTTTAAAATACAAACATCTTAAGAAAATGAGATTTCTAGAAATATAATATATATTAAAATTATTTTTATATAAATATGTATATATGTATCATTAAAATATCTATTTTGTGATAATATGAATATTCCAACTTTTTCCTAAAAACACAAGAATCACTTTACATTAAAATACCATGAATTCCATACAAGTTCAATGTTACAATTAAATACCATGTATTATGAAAAATAGGTTATTTTCACCAAAATATCACAAATATAAAATCTACATCTATGACAACTCTAAAGACGATAATTAAATACTTGGGGTGTATTTTAAAAACTATACAAAGTAATTTTACATAAAAACCCCTCAAGTTTTATAAATTACCCTAAGACCCTAGTAAATATAGCTTTAAGCGGGACCAATCTCTTGAGCCTCAGGGAGCCGGAGAAGTGGGTGCTAGCCTATTTAAGGTAGACAATTTAACAACGGTGTTATCAACACGGTAATCGTCTTTGAAAAAGACACAAATCCTGCCGCCCATGTATAGCGGTTACCGATAACATCAAAACCTAATTCATGACTTCAATTTATTATCTAATTGTTCTGACTCAGACTGAGTCTCATTAAATAATCTGACTTGAATATGATTCAAGTACAATCTATCTACAATTCAACATGAATCTATGAATCCATATATTCAATCTATTCAATCTGTATTGACCGAACCGAACCATGGATATACTTCCATTTACATGATTCTCCAGTTACATCCATGATTCTCCAGCTACATCCATTTACTGATATTATGGTTTCGGCAAGTCATCCAATTATACAATCCATATATACAAGACAATACAATTTACAATACAGCATAAACAATACAATACAAGACATCGCGGGGTTTAAGGGGTAGATTGATCCGGAAGGTGTTAGAAGTGGCACGAGACTGCAACCATAAGACACCTAACCTATATTCTGTTGCTGTTGTACCGTGGCATAAACGGTTCTTTGAGTTCCTGATACCTTAGTCTCTGGGGCAAGTGAGACTCCTCTCGTATACACTGGCATCCTTCTGTGCCAAGTTACAAACAACAACGTTAACACTAAATACAACATTATAACAATATAATACAACTTTAAAAGTTACACACTCTCTCTCTCTTTCTGTCTTTTCTACTTCTTCCTTATCTTTGGGACTTACCGAGCGATTGTTCGCTGAAGACATTCATTCTCTTTCTTCTTTAGAATATTGTCAGGTGATTTGGACACTCAGGAGATTGAGCCTACTAGTGAGGACTTGGACCGGCTTTCTTACGACCCAAAGCTCTAGTTTCATTGTACACATTTTTATTTCAGTACTTTTCATTTCTGTTATGCCACTGTTTAGGCATTGCTTTCATTCAGTTGTATTTACTTTTCCATGTATTGTAAAAATAATGTGAATAAATAAAGTTGTTGTTTTATTATATCTTGTCTCTTGTGCATTTATATTTATATTACTTAGATACGCTTAGCGTACTTTACAGTAAATACGTAGCGGTCTCGTCGCGTCCCCTTAACCGTACACCGGGAAGCAGGGCGTGATAGGTTTGGAAGTGAGGAGGGGTGAGTTTAGGTGTGGTATTTATAGGAAAAATTAGGGTTTAAGGTAAATGAAAGGGTGTGATAAAAATTGTATTTAATTTTCTGTTTAATTTCAGAGATTTTAAATAGTGCAGGGGGAGTGGGGTAGGACAAAAGTCTTTAGGATTTCAAGAAAATTTAGGTTCGGGCTGACTCGGGCCAGCAGCGGCGGCCGATTCACCCGAGTCACCGGCCCGAGTTGGCCGAGTCGGGCCGAGTCAGGTTGCCTTGTGTCCCCTGATGCAGTGTCTTGACTCGTGGACCCGTTTGTTTTATGTGTGACTCTTGGTTTTTACGAGTTATGCACGTATAGACTCTTGGGCTTCTAAAAAGATTAAAAGAAATCAAATTAAAAAGATAATGTGGCTGATGGGATTTGAACTCTGGTGCTTTGGTTCAGCAGTGCAAAGTCTTACCAATGAGCTACAAACTCCTTCTTGCCGTTCAAAACCAAATCAAACTTATAACTTGTGCTCATGCAAAAGTATCCCTTTCTGTATTTTTGAAAAAATGTACAGAAAGTTTAGGGTTGTTACATAATTTAAAAAAAGACATAAAACCCTAATAATTATGAGAGAATGAAAGTTGTTATTGATTTTCTCATCATGTTTGCTTTTATTAGGCTACACACTTTACAAATAACCCCTTGGGCTTTTCTAAATAGCATTTGTGCCTCCCCATATCTCATGTGCTTATTTCTTTTTGCACATAAGTCATGGGGTTTACAAAATTTTGGCTTTTTGTCCCTTTTCTATAATTTTTTTAAAAAAATATTAAACTAATTTATTATTTCATTCTTTTTGTCACGGGACTGGTCCCTTCCATGCTCGATCTTTGACTTGGGTTTGGGCCCACTTGGCTTGGTCTTGACTTCGACTTCGACTTCGACTTGGTCAACCGGGGTTTAATTTTTGACCCCAACATCTATTAACTGAAATATGACCTATTCTCTTATGCTATAATATAGAGGAGTTTTCATTAATTATATATCTCTTGTTACCAACATTATCGACATTTAAAGGAAGTAAATTATTTTTAAAATTTGTATCTAAATAAAGCTTATAATGATTTTCAGATAATATTCCAGAACCAACACAAACATCATCTTTATATAAAAAAATCCATTAACATTGAAATTAACAACTTAACTACAAATACTTAGTTTTGATACAAAAATTAAATTTCTGGAAAATGAAGGTATATAAAACACATTTTTCAAATCAATTACATAACCAGATTTTAAAATAAGTCGATACATTCCTACACCCTCTACGAGTGACAACATCCCATTTCCTGTATAGATGCCACAATCACTTCCCGTTGGCCTCTGCTGGTTAGAAAGCCTTGCATGGTATTAGCGATATGAATTGACGAATCAGAATCAATCCACCAAGTATTATTAAGGATATTACTAAAATTAGATTTATAACAAACATACGAGATAAGATTACCTTTCTTTGTGAGTCATTTCTTATATTTCAGACAATCTTTCTTTGTGTCCTCGTTTTTTGCAGAAGAAACACTTTAGACCCTTGTCTTTGACCTTTATAGGTTGTTTTCCTTTTACCTTGGACAAATCAGCCCCTTCCTTATATTTAAATGCATTTTTCTTGTCACGAGTCGTCATATTAACACTTTCTTTAACTTCATGCTTAAGACTTTCTTTCTCTTGAACACACATAGTTAGGTGTTCATTTACATACCAATTCTCCTTGTGTGTATTATAGGAGATTTTGAAGGGTCCATACTTCACTGGAAGTGAAGAAAGTATACAATGCACCAGAAATGATTCAGACATCTCAATCTTTAGAGATTTAAGTTGAGAAGCAATATCCCTTAATTGCATAATATGCATGCGCATACCTTTACGTGTATTATATTTGACATTTATGAATTTCTGAATCAAGGTTGTTGCTAAAATCTTGTCACAAACGACAAATTGATTCTCGATTGCTTTCAAAAAATCTTTTACATTATCAAATTCAGGAATTGATCTCCTGATACTCCTGCTAATATGTGATTTCATAAGTATCAAATTGAGACGGTTTGCATGCTCTCACTTTTCAAATTCAGCTTTCTTACGTGGTTCTGTTGTCTCCGTGGGAATTAGAAGATATTCTTTATGAAAAGCCAAGTCTAGATCTAAGCAGCCCAACTTAAGAAAGATATTGTCCTTCCATTCTGAAAAGTTGTCACCACTTAGTAAAGGAACATCATTAACTATAGGAATATGAATAACTGCATTTATATAAAACAAATTGTTAATGCTACGAATATAAATCTTATCTTAAGTAATAAATTTTAACCTTCCTATGAGTAGTGGTCCTAAATGCATAGATTCATTACTTAGTTTTTAGTTAAGATCAACTACTTCGATAATAATGAAAAAAAATTATGTACATGTGTGTATAAGAAATTCCTCCTACTAAAATTTAATATGCTTTCTTAACTCAATTAATTTACATATATTACTACTTCCCTTTGGGGTAGAGTAGAAATTTACACAAATTAATTACAATACTAGATGCCTAAAATAACGTAACAATGGGATATAACGTATCTATTTCTTGACTTATAGATGATGTGGCTACTCTATAAGTTTAATAATTTAAAAAAAAAATCCCATAATAAATGTTAACATTTATATCTAGTTACCCTTTAACATGCTCAATAATTATTGTAACTTCTATATATATATATATATATATATATATATATAAACAAATTTATTTCATGGGCATCAAAATATTCTTTCTGACGCAAAAGTTAAATTATCAAAAAAATGATAAGCATATCAAAATTATACTTAATTTAGTTTTATAGACTAAAAACTTAAAATAAAAAAATCTGGAAAAATATAAGTCTCTATAGAGTAGAGTATTAAAGCCAATCTCGTATAGAGTAAAGCACAAAAACCAAGATTTAAATATAAATTAATCTCTATAGAGTAGAGCATTTAAGCCAATCTCATATAGAGTAGAGCCATTTATAATTAAATAAACCGATTACATATAGTTTGCAGTTTCATAGTAGCAGTGAACATGGAATGCAAAGAAAAAAAATATTATTACTGATCTAACATAATTAAATTATTAGATCAAGTTCATACCAATTATTAACACTTATGGTGTGATTACCAATAATAATACTTGTTTTCATACTAGAAATAAGTTAGAATTACATGCCTTCATCCATAGTTGTTGCAATCAATATCAAATGAGAATGCTTTAAAAAACTGAAATTACTGTTCTTCCTTACTCATTCCACAATACATAATAATAGATGGATTTCTTTCTAATTTGAATTCATAGGACTTGTTTGTGTGTGGGCAAGAATTTTCTATTTATAGAACTCCTTCCATCAAAAAGTTCTAACCATCCATGTAGTTATGAAAACTACCCATATAGTCAACATTTTATTTAGTTATTTGCTACAATAACTATATTCATGATAGCGCTACATGTTATCATATAATAGACATATATTGAGTCATAATTCTAATAGTGCATGCTTAAAAGTTGAAGATTGATGGAGGTATGGATCTCCTTCAAATATTGTCCTTCGTCGATCTGTCCCGAGCGTTGATGAACAGCTGAGATTGGATTTGAGAGTTGCCTCCTTGTTCGTGTGGATCTCAGTGGGCTTGTTTTAAGACGAAGCCGAGCTATCTGCAAAAGAAGTCCCGGGGTGGTTGTACCACCGTGGACCCTCTGACGATCAAGTTAGCCGAGATATTTGAGAAGAGTAGCGGCTTATTGGAATGAAATTGCCTTACCTGAGTCGTCTGGGAGAAGGGTTTTTATAGCGGTCGCATGGAGCGAGCTGGCACGAGATATCCGCCGTCGGTTGCGCCCCTGGCGTTACGCTTGTGTGAATGACGGGATCCCCCCATGAATGACGAGATACGCTCGTTAATGGGGGATACGACGGCGTGGAACGCGGGATCGTGGGGCGGCGGATATCTCGCTCCTGGCGAGATACGCGGAGCCGTGGTGGAGGAGCTTGGGCTTTGTGTTCTTGGTTGCTCGGCACAACCGGGAAGGCTTAGCTCGGCGGGAGGCTCGGAGGCGAGTGGGAGGCCGAGGAAGCTCTGCTCTGTGATAGCTCGGATGCAAGCATGGAGGGTTAAGAAAGCTCATCTTGTAGGAGTGCTTGGAGGCGAGCCGACGGTTATTCGTAAGGCGAGCACATGAGTATTCAGGGATCCATCGAAGGTCGGGTCATGCCTCGGGACGATAGCCCAGGGAATGCCTTCAATACATCGTGATTGCTCTTGTCCCGTGAGCCCCAAGACACGTCATCTACCACGTGTCATGATCTGGGGAGTTTCCACTTATGAGCATTATCATTAGCCCCCCCACTCTTGTCCCGATCTATTTATGGGATGGGTCGAGAGTGGTCTGATCGGTCTCCTAGGCTCACATTGTAGTCAAGAATCTATCAGCGCGGATTTCGGGGTGAATGGACGTAGGGCGGTCGCATCGTTTAAATCTTTGAACCGGCGTGGAGTATCTTCGATGACGTCAGCAGATCAGGGGGAAGAGATCGTGTATTAAAGAGGGAGCGTCGATTCGCTTGTACGTCAATTGAGAAGCAGGCCACGTGTCCGACGCGGATTGGCGGACGCGACGGGTTGTCGTTGTTGCCTGTGCCCGAAGGGACGTCTCCAATGGTCGTTCGACACATGGGCGTCGACGGCTGACAGGGGCGAAGCTTCGTTTTGGCGGGAAACGATCTGAGCCGTCGGATGCGTCGCTTAAGAAGTATAAATAGGGGTGGGATCTCCCTACGGCCCACGCTCGCTATTATTTTCCTTTTGCTGCGAGAGATAGCTCAGCGTTCCATCCTTTAGATCGGATCTTTCGTTCTCTTTCCTCGGAGAAATCCTTCCTTTGAATCAGGTTAGATGTCTTCCTCTTAGGAGTCTGTGGAAGTTGTTAGGGTTAAGTCGGGCAATGAGGTTCCAGATGTTGGAGCCTAGTCCAGGGTATCTTCTCCTGCTTCTTCATCTTCCCCATCCGCGTTGAGTTCCCCTCATATAGTTAGGGCCACCCGCGCCGCTCGTCGTCAAGCGGCGGTAAGGGCCCCTAAGGTGCGTATCGAGAACGCTCGCGATACGCTTTCCATTCTAAGAAACGTAGACGAGCTTACCGAGATTCGGGCTCATTTCCACATTCCCCCTAGCTACTCGCTTCATTTAGCTAGGGAGGATGAAAGCGCGGATCAGGTGCAGGGCAAGGAGATTGCCTTGTACTTGGATGCATTCTGGGATGGAATGCGTCTGCCCTTTCCACCCGAAGTATGTAGGGTACTGCGTTGCTTCCAACTTGCCCCAGGCCAGCTAGTGCCGAACTCATAGTGAATTCTCCTTGGGTTCCTGGTCCGGTTAAAAATTGAAGATATCCCTTTCAGCCTGACCCTTCTCACTTCCTTCCTCTGCTACAAAAATCATCTCGGCACCCGTAAGGACGAGCCGAGATGGATGTATATTTCTTTCAGAAAACGCAATGGAGGGACGGCTGGGTCGGGGGTAGTAGTTGTTCCTTCTTCCATTAACGAATGGAAGGAGAAGTTTGTATTCATCGGACCACCCGAGGGTGAGGATTGGCCTATGCCTATACAGTGGCATAGGGCCGACTGCATGCGGGTGAAGCGGTTGTCCTCTCCCTAGGTGAGGGCGGTGTCCATGTGGGAGACGATCCAGTGGGCCGACGTTTTGCTTTACGAGCAGGCCTTTAGCTGGGCTGGGCTCAGCCCGCGCAATTCGTGGGTAAGTTAGGAGCTTGGACGGTCTGTTTAGACTTGAATATTTTACTTTTGCTCTTTTCAGCGTCACTAACTCTCTTTGTGCATTCTCGTTTCTGCAGACCCAATGGACCAATCCAAATTCCTGGTTGTCATATCCGCAAAGACATGGAAGAAGGCCGGGGGTACTAGCTCATCCCATCCCGGTTCGAGCTCGGCCCCGAGGCCAACTGCAACGGCTAAGCCTTCTGCTGCGCCTCGAGCCCCGGAGACCAGCTGCGGGGAGAGCCAGAAGTACGCACAGGAACCAGAGTCCCCAGTGAGGGGGGTGGAGGATGAAGCCGACCCCCCTTAAGAGGTACAAGAGGAAAGTCTCTTGATCCTCACCCTCGGCGATCCCCGTGCAAGAGGGGGACGTTTATTTCGAGGTGCCTTCGGGGCTTTCTGTTGCCGATAGTTTGCTTTCGGACATGGAATGATCGGCCGGGTGCAAAATTCCCCGGGGAACCCTGAAGGCCCAAGTGTCTGATATCGCCCACGAGGCGGTCCAGGTCGGTGTCTATTTCCGTTTAAGGATTTTGTCAAGTATTTTTCCTCGGATCGAATATTTTTGACCCTCATTCTCTACTTTTCTCAGTTCCACCAGCACCGCGCCTTCATCATCAACATGGAGTCCGAGGAGATTTCCCTGGCGATGCGGAAGGCGGGCGAGTTGTCCTTACGGGACGAGGACCTGCGCCTGGATTTGCAGCAAGCAAGTGAGAGGATAGCCGCCCTCGAAACCCGGGTGGCCGCTGAGGAGTTGACGAACTCCAAATGCAAGGGGCCCGTTCGACTTCTGAGTGAATCCAACAAGGTCATCCAGGATAAGTTGGAGGAGGCTAAGGTGCTTAACGCCATGATGAAGAAGTCGCGGGACGCCTGCAAGAGGGACACCCAAGCGGCGCTGGACGAGGTGAAACTTGCCGACCTCCGGGCTTCGAAGTCGGTGGAGAGGTATAAGGTGTCGGACCAGTTCTACTCCGACCTTGCCGATGCCTCGACCATTGTTTGGCACCAGGCTCTCGATGTTGTCAAGGAGTTGATGCCGGGGTTTGCTGACGGCGAGTTATGGATCCAGTACCCCCTTTCTGAGGATGTGCCACAGGAGGAGATCGCCGGGAGTGCCGCCGGGGGAGAGGTTGCCGGTGAGAGTGCTGGAAGTGAGGATCCTAGTGGAAGCACCGACCCAAAGGCCGTCGTTTCGTTCCCCGATGCTGGCGTTGAGCGGGTCGAGATCCTCCCTGGTCCCGAGGCCTGAGCCTTCCTGCCTTTATTTTTTTAAATTTTGTAAGCCACCGGGCACTTTTTGTGAGGCTGGGGAGCCCATAGTACCTTGTAATGACTCTCAGAACCTAAATAAAGCTGTGTTTATCTTCCTCTTCGTGGCAATGTTTTTCTTGTGTGAGTACTTGAGCTTGTTGGTCTTTTCCTTGCTCCAAGTGTTAGGCCGCAGGTCGATGACCGGTCTTGTAGATGGCGATCGCCCATCGAGTGTAAGTCAGTTAATCTCCAAGTGCAGGAAGGTCGGTGCTCTCCCGCCCCTGGAGTTGAGATGGCGATTGTTCACTTAGAATACATCAGAAGGTCCTTCAGTGTAGGAAGGTCGATATCTTCCCATTCCTTTGAGTCGGGCCGGTGACGACTTCTCTTAGCGTAAATTAAACAATAGCTAAGTTAGAATTGGTCTTGGATCCTTAGTGTAGATGGGTAGGAAGTCACCCGCTAAGGATCGACCGAGTAGTGAAGTTGCTCAGTGGCTTCTTGATGAGGGATTTGGATCCTTAGCGTAGATGGGTAGGAAGCTACCCACTAAAGATTGACCGAGCAGTGAAGCTACTCGGCGGCCTCTTGATAAGGGCTTCGATCATTGACGTCGGTGGGTAGGGAACTAACAGCCAGAGATAGACCGAGCAGTGAAGCTGCTTGGTGGCCTCTTGATGAGGGCTTTGGATCCTTAGCATCAGTGGGTAGGGAGCTACCCGCTAAGGATTGTCCGAGCAGTGCAGCTGCTCGGCGGCCTCTTGATGAAGGCTTCGATCCTTGGCATCGGTGGATAGGGAACTACCAGCCAGGGATTGACCGAGCAGTGAAGCTGCTCGGTGGCCTCTTGATGAGGGCTTTGATCCTTGGTGTCGGTGGGGAGGGTATGCCCGCTAAGGATTGACCGAGCAGGGAAGCTGCTCAGTGGCCTCGTAAGGAGGGGTTTTGTAACAACTCCAATTCTTGTGTACATAAAATTGATTTAAAGTTAATGTATGCCTGGGGTATTTACATTTCCTGTGAGTACTATAAGTATTTGATTTGCTTTTTAACAGCAAGCAAGAGCTTGTAGCTCATTGGTAAGACCTTGCAGTGCTGAACCAAAATACCAGAGTTCAAATCCCATCATCCACATTATCTTTTTAATTTGTTTTCTTTTAATCATTTTAGAAGCCCAAGAGTCTACACGTTCTTAACCCATAAACCCAAAGGTCACACTAAAAACAAACGAGTCCAGGAGGTAGACCAAGCGATGGGGGACACGTGGCGGCAAGAATCGGCCCGACTCGGCCGGCGTAGCGGCTGAATCAGCCGGCGCCGCTGGCCGAACTCGCTCGAATCTGATTCTTCCCTTTTTGACAGTTGTGTCTTTTGGCCTCCCCATAACCCCTTGTTCTATTTATTTTCCCTGCACATTAACAGAGCCAATTGAAACCCAATTTAAATATTTTTAATGCATTTTTTATCAAACCCTAACCCTAATTTTTCCTATAAATACCACTCCATTTCATACCCCATCACTCACAAACTCTGCCCAAACTCTCAAGAAAAATCCCAAAAACTTTTCTGTATAATTGGAGTTAGCGAAGGGCGAAGCTCCGATGAACTTCTGACGACGACCCTAGAAGCTCCCGACGACGAAACGATGCACCGGCACCTCCTACCACTCCCTCTTCCTATTCTCTAATCTAAAATCCAGTAATCCCCTTCTCCCCCTTCTCTTTATTATTCTAAAAACTTAAAATTCTAAAACCCGACGGAAGTGGAGTTAATCCGAGTTCCGATTCGGTTTTTCCTTAAAAATCATAATTTTCTTTAAAAAAAATAATACCAAACTCTCACATCATGATCATTAAATATTAACAAAACATCTTGAAAAGTTTCATATCAAAAGAATTTATATTTCAATTTTTATAGCACTTTTACAGAAAATACCATATAGTTTAGTTTCGACATAAACATTATTACCCCTTGTTATACCTTTAGTTAGTTCACGAGGTAATGACCTACCTCCTCACAACATTCATATATAACATAGCACGATGATCTTTGGGAACATACTTTTGGGAAAATACGATTTTACACAAAACTACCTCAAACTTATAAAAACCTTTGTCTACAAGATTATGTATTTTAAACAAATCTTTACAAAACGTCGCTACAACCCATTTGGGTAACCCGTTCCGGATGGTGAGGATTATAGCACATCCTTGGGCTTAGTAGTGCGAGATGCAGACCTCCGCAAGGAGCATACGGTCTCGAAAAATTTTAAAATACAATTTTCTTTAGAAAATATGATTTCTACAATAAATATTATATTTTTAATAAATATATATATATGTAATTAATATCAAAATATCTATTTTTAATATTTATAATATTCCACATTTCCAAAATTCAAGAAAAACATTCCATTTACAAGAAAATACCAAAATTCCAATATTACAAATAAATACCATATATTATGAAATTAGGTTTTATTCACTATAAATGTCACAATGATAAAATATATATCAATAAAAACTTTAAAGACGATAATAAATTACTTGAGGTGTATTTTAAAAAATTATACAAAATTATTTTTACATAAAACACCCTCAAGTTATATAAATTACAATAAAGACCCTAGTAAACATAGCTTTAAGCGGGATGTAACACCCTAGTTCATTTATACCAGTTCTATTTTTGGGTATTTCTTTATTTATGACTATCTCTTGATTTATTGTGTTTTGGGTGCGAATAATGTAATTGATATTTGTGTTTGCATTCGACCCGACCCGCATGCTGGAAACCCGTCTTGATTCCTGTTTATGATTGATCTCGGCCAGTTATGAGGATCCGTGCACTTTCATGTTCTATATCCTATATACCTGCAATATATCTGGCATTTGCATTTTTCAATATAACATAAATAAAATATTTTAAAAATATCTTGCATGGCCTGCATCTTACCCCTAACCCTATCGTAGCATCCGTACATCGTGTTCTCGTCCCGTTCAGTGAAACGGACTCGTTTGGATAGCTATGTGCACGCTACGTGTATCCGTTCATGGGGGTATTCTTTTCCGTTACCCGGATATCCTATTTTGGTTTTGGTTGATACGTATATTATCCGTATTTTCAAATTATAATTTTAGACCCAATCCGGGCGTATTTTGGAGTATTTTTGTATTAGCCAGAAAATTCAAATATAACCAATATTATATGTCTTATATAATAAACTGCTGATATAATTCCGTTTTTATTCTTTTAACAAAATAATAATAATAATAATAATATTTTAAATTAAAATCCTAACAAGCCACACTCAAATCTCTGTCTCCCCCTCTTCCTGCATATTATATATATTTTTAATATTTTCCCTTACCAAAATCTTTGCCTCTCTCTCTCTCCTCCACACATATATATATTATATACAATTTTCTTTAACTCAAACCCACGTACACTTCCCTCTCTCCTCCCTCATCTTCTTCTTTCGTTCCCGCGCTCGAACCCACGCCCGCGCCCATCGCTCGCGCTCGTCGCCGCCTCACCTTGCCACCACCCACGACCTAGCCTCCTCTCCTCCTCGACCACCTCACCTCTATCTTCTCCCTCTCTTTCCCGACCCCTGGAACCAACCCGAGCCCCTGCACATGCCTTGTCGCCTCCACCGCCGGCTACCGTCCTCGTCATCTACACTTTCGTCGTCTTCCTCTCTCCTCACCTCTCCCCTACTCCCTAGACCCTGAGGCCAAACCCTGCACTTAACCCTCACCCGAGCCTCGCCTGCAACCCGCAACCCACTGCTCTTCGCCGGCAAACCTCATCGCCGGAAAACCCTCGACTCGTCGTCACCTCCCCTCGCCTCCTCTGACCCAGAGCTCCAAACCAGAGCCTAAACCCATACCTTCTCCTCCTCCTCCTTCTTCTTCTTCTTTCTTCTCTTGATTTCTTGGTTTCTTGTGTTTCCGGTCATCGCCGGAGCCGTGACCGTCACCGACGATCCGGGAAACCCAGTGGACGTTCCCAGCCAGCATGGCCATGTTCTTACTTTGCTTAGTTCAGTTCTGTACGCCGTGTGTGCTTTGCGACGTTTACCCGACGTCGGACGCAGCGTACACACCCCTTCATGAGATCCGTTCAGGCAAGTTTATCTTTCTACATGCTATGATACATATTTTGCATCCATATGAATAAAAATATCACATTTTTACTGCATCGTACATCCATATTACTGTTTTACTGTTTTCGGATAGCCGTACGCATCCATATCATTAATCACATATCTGGTTGCATGCAAGTTTATCTTGCTACATGCTATATTTTTATACTTGCATCTATATTAATAAAAATATTGCATATTTATTGTATTGTGCATCCAAGATACAGTTTTATCGTTTTTCCGATATCCGTTCGCATCCGTATCATTTATTGCATATCTAGCTGCATGCCATATCATATTATTTCATATTATTGTTATATTAGCACCCCATGCTTGATAATATGCATCATACGTAGTCATGGAGTTGTAGATGTAATCCCTGATAGATATTTGTGCATCCGTGTTTTACTGTGCATCCATACTTTTATCGTGCATCCGTACTTGCTACAGTTTTATTATGAGCATCCGTTTGATACCTGTGCACTACCTGGAATGACATGATACACCACTACTTGACCCGTTACCTGATCTTGTTACTAATGCTGACAATCCTGACATGTTGTCCTGACGGACGTATCCTGTTATCTGCATAGACAAACCTGTACCTGCTTGATCCTATGTTGGCATTAGCTCCAGTTTATCAATCCCTGACTTGAACACATAACCTTGGGGGTAAGGGAAAATCAATAATGAAACCTGACTTGTAACTCAACAGTTCGACGCTTATACTGATCAGTTTTGGGGGTAGGCCAGTCCCGGGATGATGCTGCTGACATCATTTATCTGTACATGTTTCCTGTTTTGTGCTTAGCGGCACGTCTCGGTTTCAGCCTGAGGATATGGACCGTGGTCCCGGGCATGCACAGGATACTATTGAGTTACATCGACGATTCATTAAATTGATTTCAAAGACTTGAGAGTAATTAACCCAGTAGCACAGTTTAGATGGATCACCGCACGTCACATACACTGATACACTTCACTGTTCCACATCCATGTTTACTTATTACATTTATATTATTGTTCCTACTCAATCCTTCATTTCTTGGTACGTCCTGATTAAATTTTATCATTTGATATTATAACGCACTGACGTCTGGGTTTTTCATGGCCCAGATCCTCTGTCTCTTTCGCAAGCTGATCAGGAGTTTTTCCGCCGTCAGGCCGAGCAGTGAGGATCCTGTTAGTATCTAGTTTAGTTTAGTTTTATTTTCGTACTTTCATTTCCTGATATGAGCCCATATTTGGGACGTACTTTCCAGATATTATTTTTTATTAGATTTATTGCTTCCGCATATTAATTCTTGACTCGTTTATTCTGGCATATGGACATGTACTAGATGGTTTATTTTATTTCTATTGTTCTTGATATCTTATAGACATCCGTAATGTGACTGTGGAGGGATGTTTCCTAGCCACAGGTAGCATGGTTGGCTCTGTCACGTGCCTATCTTAGCGCACTTTGGGAAGCGGGGCGTGACAGGGTTTATTTGGTATCAGAGCCATAGGATTTAGGTTAATCGGATTTGATTCTTTTGTAGTTGGGTATTGGACCCAATACACGAGTCAGAAAACTTGTAATTAGGAACATGTCATGCCACATTGTTATCGTGATTCTTGAATCATATCTTTCTTTTGACCTTTGTCTTGACGATATGCAAACAACTTTGCATCTCGGTTTGAAACCTTTTGGTTCTCTATTGTTTCTCCCTCCTTATTCTTTCGATTCCGATACTAGGATTTGGGCGACTTGAACGGAGTAATGTGATTGTAACTATGAACCGCAGCATGGTTACAATGCGGTACTCTATTTAAGTAATTTGGAGTCCTATACTTGATTCATCTCCTTGTTTTATGGTCGTTATATCACCTTGCTTCTCTCGGTTTCATTGCTTACCAGTTCATATTTTTTCGCAAGCTTGAATCCTGTTTACCGTGCGTGCTTATCTTCTTCAGTATCTTGGCTTCAGATGAAGTCGTTTCAGGTATCCTACTTGTTCATGTTTTTCCTGCATTAGCATTGTTCGATTCTGGTGCATCCTATTGTCGTATGTCGTCCAAGTTTATTGCTGCACACTTGATTGCATGTATGGCCTTGTCTAGTTGTTAGGATATACACACTGGGAACGGAAAGATCATATCTAGTAGTGAGTGTAAGGATTGTTCTGTTGTTATCTGCGGACGTGAGTTATTTGACGATTTTTTGGTGATCGATATCGGCAGTTATGATGTTGTCTTGGGAATGGAATTTCTCGGCACTTTCCACGCTCACATTGATTGTAGAGCAAAGAAAGTGATTTTCCAGATTCCTGGACATCCGGAGTTTGTTTTGCTGGAGGTAGCAGTTCTGTCGGGCCAGTCGAGTTTAGGGCTAGGCCGACAAACAGTGTTCTTTCATCAATGGAAGTTGATAAGGAGGAAGAGCCGGCTGTAGTTCCAGAGTTCATGGACGTGTTCGAGGACATCTCGGGTTTACCGCCAAAACGAGATGTGGAGTTTGCGATCGATCTTGTTCCTGTTGCAGCGCCAATCTCAAAGTCGTACTATCTGATGGCACCAGTAGAGTTGGAAGAAGTAAAGAAGCAGGTTACTGAATTGCTAGAGAAGGGTTGGATTCGCAGGAGCAATTCACCGTGGGGAGCTCCAGTTCTTCTAGTCAAGAAGAAAGATGGCACAAGGAGGATGTGCATCGATTATCAAGACTTAAACCGGGTGAATATTAAGAACAAGTACCCAATCTCTCGCATTGGCGAATTGTTCGAGCAACTCAGTGGCGCGAGGGTATTCTCGAAACTGGATTTGCGATCCGGATATCATCAAGTTCGAGTTAAATCAGAGGATATTTGCAAGACAGTGTTCCGAACTCGATATGGGCATTACGAGTACTTAGTGATGCCATTCGGAGTCACGAATGCACCGGCGATATTTTTGGGTCATGTCGTATCCGGAGATGGAATCGTCGTTGACCTCGAGAAGATTGCAGCAGTTCAAGATTGGCCGATTCTGAAGAACGTAGCAGAGATCAGAAGTTTTCTTGGACTTTCCGGATATTACAGAAGGTTCATGGAGAATTTTGCTCGCTTAGCTGAGCTTTTGACCAAGCTTACGTGAAAGGAAGTACCGTTCGTATGGACGGATGGTTGTGTTTAAGCTTTTGAGGCATTGAAGCAAAGGTTGATAACCGCTCTTATTTTGACCGTGCCAGACGGTTCCGGAGGATTGGTTATTCACAGCGACGCATCTGGGAAAGTTTTAGGATGTGTTTTGATGCAGCATGGGAAAGTTATAGCCTATGCATCGAGACAGTTGAAGACCCATGAGAAGAATTACCCAACTCATGATTTGGAGCTTGCAGCAGTGATTTTCGCTTTGAATATTTAGAGACACTATTTATTGGGCGAAAGGGTCGAAGTATTCACCGATCACAAAAGCTTACAGTATGTGTTCACGCGGAAAGAGCTTAACTTAAGGCAGCGTAGATGGTTGGAGCTGATGGCTGACTATGACCTTGATCTCAAGTACCATCCCGGGAAAGTTAATGTAGTACCGGATGCACTTAGTCGGTTGCCAGCAATTTAGATGATGACAGCACAGAAGGAGCTTATCGATGATTTTCGGAGATTCGAGTTGGAGACCGTGTTATTGCATTCTTCAGGACAGTTGATGCAGCTGCAAGTACAGTCGTCGTTGATCGGAAGTATTAAAGCAGCACAGTCACAGGACCCAGGATTGCAGAAGTTTCGAGAACAGGTAGAAGCGGGACTTCGAACAGACTTGTTGATTCGTGAAGATGGTTTGTTGCGATATGGTAGTCGTTTGTGTGTGCCGAATGGAGACATTTGTGAAGAAATTATGAAGGAGGCACACAGTTCCACATATGCCGTACATCCAGGAGGCATGAAGATTTACCGTGATCTACGACAGCATTTCTGGTGGGAAGGCATGAAAAGGGAGATTGCACGCTTTGTAGCGAAGTGCTTGGTGTATCAGCAAGTTAAGGCTGAACATCAAAGGGTAGCTGGTTTACTGCAGCCACTTCCGATTCCTCAGTGGAAGTGGGAACATATAACTATGGATTTCGTGACAGCTTTACCACGGAGTCCAAAGGGTAACAATACAGTTTGGGTGATTGTTGATCGATTGACCAAGAAAGTTCAATTCATACCGTTTCGTGTTGGTCAGTCAACGGAAACGTTAGCAGAGCGGTACATGCAGGAGATTGCGAGATTGCATGGAGTACTTGTGAGCATCGTTTCCGATCGTGATACCCGATTCTTATCGCACTTCTGGAGGAGTCTACAGGAAAGTTTGGGGACTCGATTGAAGTTTAGCACCGCTTATCATCCTCAGACAGATGGCCTGTCAGAGAGAACGATCCAAACCCTTGAAGATATGTTGAGAGCTTGTATGTTGGACTTCAAGGGTTCGTGGGAGGATCATCTACACTTGGTGGAGTTTTCGTACAATAACAGCTTTCAGGCGACTATTCAGATGGCTCCATTCGAAGCATTGTATGGCCGCAAGTGTCGCTCACCCGTTTGTTGGGACGATATTGGAGAACGAAGATTTTTGGGACCAGATTTGATCGTGCAAACAGTCGAGAAGGTTAATACTATCCAGAATCACATGAAGGCAGCATAAGATCGGCAGAAAAGTTGAGCTGATACATCGAGAAGACCTCTAGAGTTCGCTATTGGTGATCTTGTATTCTTAAAGATATCACCGACTAGAGGAGTGATTCGTTTTTGGAGTCGAGGAAAGCTTAGTCCTCGATTTGTGGGGACTTTCGATATTATTGAGCGTATTGGAGGAGTGGCCATCGATTGGCTTTACCACCACCTTTGGCGAGTGTTCATGACGTGTTTCATATATCTAAACTTTGAAAGTATGTTCGAGATGAGACGCACGTGCTGGATCATTTAGAGCTGACTGTAAGGGAGGATTTGACCTATAAAGAACGACCGATGTCAATTGTTGATCGAAGAGAAAAGGACTTCAAGAACAAGCTTATCCCTCTCGTACTTGTTTCATGGAGGAATCGCTCGCATGGAGAATCGAATTGGGAACGAGAAGACGAGATTCGAGAGAAGTTTCCACACCTCTTTTCCTAGATTCATGCTTGATTTACTTTTCTTATTCTGGGAATTTTGAGGACGAAATTCTTTTGTAGTTGGGTATAATGTAACACCGTAGTTCATTTATACCAGTTCTATTTTTAGGTATTTCTTTATTTATGACTATCTCTTGATTTATTGTGTTTTGGGTGTGAATAATGTAATTGATATCTGTGTTTGCATTCGACCCGACCCGCATGCTGGAAACCCGTCTTGATTCCTGTTTATGATTGATCTCGGCCAGTTATGAGGATCCGTGCACTTTCATGTTCTATATCCTGTATACCTGCATTATATCTGGCATTTGCATTTTTCAATATAACATATAAAGTCAAATAAAATATTTTAAAAATATCTTGCATGGCCTGCATCTTACCCCTAACCCTGTCGTAGCGTCCGTATATCGTGTTCTCGTCCCGTTCAGCGAAACGGACTCGTTTGGATAGCTACGTGCACGCTACATGTATCCGTTCTTGGGGGTATGCTTTTCCGTTACCCGGATATCCTATTTTTGTTTTGGTTGATACGTATATTATCCGTATTTTCAAATCATAATTTTAGACCCAATCCGGGCGTATTTTGAAGTATTTTTGTATTAGCCAGAAAATTCAAATATAACCAATATTATATGTCTTACATAATAAACTGCTGATATTATTTCGTTTGTATTCTTTTAACAAAATAATAATAATAATAATAATATTTTAAATTAAAATTCTAACAACCCACACTCAAATCTCTGTCTCCCCCTCTCCCTGCATATTATATATATTTTTAATATTTTCCCTCACCAAAATCTTTGCCTCTCTCTCTCTCCTCCACACACACATATATATACAATTTTCTTTAACTCAAACCCATGTACACCTCCCTCTCTCTCCTCCCTCATCTTCTTCTTTTGTTCCCGTGCTCGAACCCACTCCCGCGCCCATCGCTCGCGCTCGTTGCCGCCTCACCTCGCCACCACCCACGACCTCGCCTCCACCCACGACCTCGCCTCCTCTCCTCCTCGACCACCTCACCTCTATCTTCTCCCTCTCTTTCCCGACCCATGGAACCAACCCGAGCCCCTGCACATGCCTCGTCGCCTCCACCGCCAGCGACTGCCTTCGTCACCTCCACTTTCATCGTCTTCCTCTCTCCTCACCTCTCCCCTACTCCCTAGATCCCGAGGCCAAACCCTGCACTTAACCCTCACCCGAGCCTCCCCTGCAACCCGCAGCCCACTGCTCTTCGCCGGCAAACCCCATCGCCGGAAAACCCTTGACTCGTCGTCACCTCCCCTCGCCTCCTCTGACCCAGAGGTCCAAACCAGAGCCTAAACCCAGACCTTCTCCTTCTCCTCATTCTTCTTCTTCTCTTGATTTCTTGGTTTCTCGTGTTTCCGGTCATCGCCGGAGCCGTGACCGTCACTGACGATCCGGAAGACCCAGTGGACGTTCCAAGCCAGCGTGGTCATGTTCTTGCTTTGCTTAGTTCAGTTCTGTACGCCGTGTGTGCTTTACGACGTTTACCTGACGTCGGACGCAGCGTACGCACCCCGTCGTGAGATCCGTTCAAGCAAGTTTATCTTGCTACATGCTATGATACATATTTTGCATCCATATGAATAAAAATATCACATGTTTACTATATTGTACATACATATTACTGTTTTACTGTTTTCGGATAGCCGTACGCATCCATATCATTAATTACATATCTGGTTGCATGCAAGTTTATTTTTCTACAGGCTATATTATTATACTTGCATCTATATTAATAAAAATATTGCATATTTATTGTATTGTGCATCCATGTTACAGTTTTACCGTTTTTCCGATATCCGTTCGCATCCGTATCATTTATTGCATATCTAGCTGCATGTCATATCATATTATTTCATATTACTGCTATATTAGCACCCCATGCTTGATAATATACATCATGCGTAGTCATGGAGTTGTAGATGTAATCCCTGATAGATATTTGTGCATCCGTGTTTTACTGTGCATCCGTACGTTTATCGTGCATCCGTACTTGCTACAGTTTTATTATGAGCATCCGTTTGATACCTGTGCACTACCTGGCATGATATGATACACCACTACTTGACCTGTTACCTGATCTTGTTACTAATGCCGATAATCCTGACATGTTGTCCTGACGGACGTATCATGTTGTCTGCATAGACAAACCTGTACCTGCTTGATCCTGTGTTGGCATTAGCTCCAGTTTATCAATACCTGACTTGAACACAAAACCTTGGGGGTAAGGGGAAATCAATAATGAAACCTGACTTGTAACTTAACAGTTCGACGCTTATACTGATCAGTTTTTGGGGCTAGGCCAGTCCCGTGATGATGCTGCTAACATCATTCATCTGTACATGTTTCCTGTTTTGTGCTTAGCGGCACGTCTCGGTTTCAGTCTGAGAATCTGGACTGTGGTCCCGGGCATGCACGGGATACTATTGAGTTATATCGACAATTCATTAAATTTATTTCAAAGACTTGAGAGTAATTAACCCAGTAGCACAGTTTAGATGGATCACCGCACATCACATACACTGATACACTTCACTGTTCCACATTCGTGTTTACTTATTACATTCATATTACTGTTCCTATTCATGCCTGCATATCTTGGTACCTCCTGATTAAATTTTATCGTGATATTATGACTCACTGATGTCTGGGTTTTGCATGGCCCAGATCCTCTGTTTCTTTCGCAGGCTGATCAGGAGTTTTTCCGCCGTCAGGCGAGCAGTGAGGATCCTGTTAGTATCTAGTTTAGTTTAGTTTTATTTCCGTACTTTCATTTCCTGATGTGACCCCGTATTTTGGGCGTACTTTCCAGATGTTATTGTTTATTGGATTTATTGCTTCCGCATATTAATTCTTGACTCGTTTATTCTGGCATATGGACATGTACTAGATAGTTTATTTTATTTCTACTATTCTTGATATCTTATAGACAGCCGTAATGTGACTGTGGAGGGATGTTTCCTAGCCACTGGTAGCATGATTGGCTCTGTCACGTGCCGATCTTAGCGCACTCTGGGAAGCGGGGAGTGACACGGGACCAGTCTCTTGAGCCTCAGGGAGCCGGAGATCTGGGTGCTTGCCTATTTAAGGTAGAGAAATTAACAAATGTTGTTATCAACATGGTAATCGTCTTTAAAAAAGACACAAATCCTGCTGCCCATGTGCAGCAATTACCGATAACACCAAAACCTAATTCAGGATTCAATTTCTTTTCTAATTGTCTGACTAAAACTGAGTCTCAATATAATCATTCTGACTTGAATGAGATTCAAGTATATATATATATATAACAATTCAATATGAATCCATATAATCAATCCGTATTGACTGAGCCGAACCATGGATATACTTCCATCTACATGATTCTCCAGTTACATTCATTTACTGATATTATGGTTTCGGCAGGTCATCCATCTATACAATCTATAATACAAGACAATACAATCCAAACAATACAATCAAGATATCACATGGTTTAAGTGGTAAATTGGTACGGAAGGTGTTAGAAGTGGCACGAGACTGCAACCATTAAGAAACCTAACCTGAATTCAATTGTCGTTGTACTGTGGCTGAACGGTTCCTTATAATTTTCGTCCACCTTAGTCTCTGGTCTACTGAGACTCCTCTCGTATACACTGGCCTCTTCTGTACCAAGCTACAAATAACAGCGTTAACACTAAATACAATATTATAACAATATAATAAAACTTTAAAAGCTACACTCTCTCTATCTATTCTACTTCTCCCTTATCTTTGGGACTTACCGAGCGATTGTTCGCTGACGACATTTCCTTTCTTTCTTCTTTGGAATGTTGTCAGGTGATTCCGATCTTCATGAGATCGAGCCCACCAGCGAGGACTTGGACCAGCTAGCCTTCGACCCTGAGCTCTAAATACTTGTACATTTCATTTCAGTACTTTTCATTTCTGTTATCCCACTGTTTAGGCATTGCTTTTTCATTCCATGTATTTACTTTTCAGATGCATTGTACAAAAGAATGTTAATAAATAAAGTTGTTGTTCAATTTATATCCGTTGTCTTTGTCTCTTGTGCATTTTATTTATGTTGCTTAGATACGCTCAGCGTGTTTACTTCAGAGTAAATATGTAGCGGCCTCGTCGCGTACTCTGCCCGTATACTGGGAAGCGGGGCGTGACATGTTTTATTGGTGGCCCATGCTGGTCAAAGCTGTATGGAACCCTACCATGCAGTTTAGTTCTGCGTGGACAACTTAAGCAATAAAACACAAGAGCCAGCAACTTTAAACATTCTTTTCAATTCATATTTGTTGAATCTTATCATTTCATATACTTTGAATCTGTCCTAACCCAAAATTTTCATTCAAGGTTATGGATTCTCCAAACAACACCAGCACCAATGTCAACAATACACCTCCACCACTACCACTCACACCTGCCGTCGCTGCTCCGATCAACGAGCAGACGTTCTGCTTGAGGCAATCCGCAGCCTCCTGGAAGGACAGCAGTAGCAGACTTCCATTCTCTTGAACCGTCCAGAAGAGGAAGCACCCGGAGTGAAGCAATTCCGGGAACTGCACCCCAAGAACTTCTCAGGAAAAGAGAGCCCTCTAGAAGCTGAGGAATGGGCTCAGAGCATCGAAGATGATCTGGCAGCGGCACAAGTGCCAGAGATAGCTTGGGTTCGTGTTGCGAAACTACAGCTCACGGACAATGCATGGGTTTGGTGGAAGGAGGAAGAAAGACATCTTGATCAACCCTTCGAATGGAAGACTTTCCGCGACATGTTCGACGCAGAGTACTTCCCTGAGACTGCCAGGTTCGACATGGAACAACAGTTCATCCATCTGCAATAAAGTTCAATATGGACCAAGTCAGTAGATGAATATGACGCTGAGTTTACCATGCTCAGTCGGTAAGATATGTCTCAATAATTCGATTTTTCAATATATCACATACTACACAGCTAACGCGATACTTTAACAGATTTGCGGCACACCTCATACCGACGGATGAGATCAGAGCCCGTCGATTTCAACAAGGGTTAGACCCGGAGATCCAGGCTGCATTAGCCACAGGAGATTTTTCGACTCATGAATCGGCTCTGAAAGCTTCCCGCCGTTATGAGGCAATGGTAAAGATGAGGGGCAGATCTCAATCTGCTGGAGTTAAGCGCCCTGCCAACCAGATGGCAGGAGGAGCCTCATCAAGGCCACCTTTTGTGCCAAGCAGACCGGGAGTACCAATCAACCGGCCCGGCCCGGCCTTTTGTATCTACTGCAAGAGAGCTGGACATCTGATGAAAGACTGTCGGCGATCCAACCGTCTTTGCTTAGTCTGCGGCTCAGCTACTTATGATATTGGGTCTTGTCCAATAAGAAACAACCCAATTGCTTCACCCAGGACAGCAAACAATTATCAGCAGAGACCAGCCCTTTAGGAACCTGCTCCAAGACTAGCTTTCCCTGCTCCACCACCTAGAGGACCACCGACTGCACCTCCTCTTCGTCAGTTCCATCAACCTCAACGGAACATTCCGAGAAATGCTCCTCCGGCCAAGAGAAATGTACCGCGGCGACAGGCTTTCACGATGACCATGGAAAAAGCTGAGGCCACTGGCCAAGTCATCACTGCTAACCTTTTCTTCTCAAGCTTTTCTTTCAGTCTTAACACCTACCTATATATTTTTCCCATACCTAAAACATATCCCACATACCTTAGGTACAATCTTAGTAGCCTCACTTCCTGCACTAGCACTCTTCGATACTGGAGCATCTCACTGCTTTATGTTGCAACGGTTCGTCCGAACTCATGCGATTCTAGTCACACCGCTTGTATCCAGTTGGAATATCAGTTTAGGGAACGACGTTCTGAAGGCAACAATGGAATACATCTTGTGCCTAGTAGTCGTCTGAAGCAGAGAATTCTATGCTGACTTCAAGGTGCTGGACATACCGAACTTCGATGTGGTTCTAGGTATGGATTGGCTCGGAACATTTTATGTTACCATTGACTTTCGTCAAAGGAGGGTAGTATTCGAGATTCCAGACCATCCGGTCTTTTATTTCAAAAGTGGAGACCGTATCCTAGAGCCAAGTACTTACAAGGCGAAACCAAAGAAGGCAGTGATTGCAGCAACTCAAGTGGAGGAAGAATCAAAGACAGAAGTGGTTCGAGAGTTCGACGATGTATTTCCTGACAATATATCAGGTTTGCCTCCTGATTGAGCTCTTGAATTCAGCATTGATTTAGTACCAGGAGCACAACCGGTGATCAAAGTACCTTATCGATTAAGTCCGGAAGATTTGAAGGAGGTCCGAACTCAGTTGGACGAATTATTAGCGAAAGGATGGATTCGTCCCAGCACTTCAAGTTGGGGATCTCCAGTTCTACTTGTGAAGAAGAAGGAAGGTTCATATCGAATGTGCATTGATTATAGAGCCTTGAACAAAGTAACAATAAAGAACAAGTATCCGCTACCACGTATCGATGATTTATTCGATCAGCTAAGTGGAGCTTGTGTTTTCTTTAAGTTAGATCTTCGTTCAGGTTATCATCAGATGAAGGTCAAGGAATCTGATATTCATAAAACAGCTTTCAGAACTCGCTATGGACATTACGAATTTCTTGTAATGTCATTTGGAGTGACCAACGCACCATCAATATTCATGAATCTGATGAATTAAGTTTTCCGGGAGTACTTAGACAGGTTTGTTGTCATCTTTATCGACGACATCCTGGTTTATTCAAAGAGTCGGAAAGAATATGCCGAGAACCTACGAATTGTCTTGGAAACTCTACGACAACATCAACTCTACGCCAAGTACAACAAGTGCGAGTTTTGGCTAGATCAAGTTAGTTTTCTTGGACATATCGTATCAGGCGAAGGAATCTCTGTGGATCCAGTGAAAGTTTCAGCAATAAGCGAATGGCTAACACCAAAGTCAGTGAAAGACATTCGAAGTTTCTTGGGTCTAGCTGGATATTACAGAAGGTTCATTGAAGGCTTTTCCAAGATAGCAACACCCCTGACCAAGCTTACACGTAAAAATGAAGAATTTGTATGGTCAGAAGCATGCGAACAAGTTTTCGTAGAACTCAAATCAAAGTTGACATCAACGCATATTCTCGTGATACCGGATCAAACCGGAGGTTTCGAAATGTATTGCGATGCATCTGGTAAGGGATTAGGATGTGTTTTACATCAGCACGGTAAGGTTGTGGCTTATACTTCAAGACAGCTGAAGATTCATGAGCGCAATTATCCAACGCATGATTTGGAATTGGTAGCCGTTATCTTTGCTTTTAAGATTTGGTGCCATTATCTTCTTGGTGAACGAGTGAACATATACACAGATCACAAGAGTATGAAATATGTGTTTACTCAGAAGGAGCTTAATATGCGGCAGAGACGATGGTTAGAACTCATGGCGGACTTTGACATCAACCTGCAATATCACCCAGGGAAGGTGAATGTGGTACCTGATGCCCTTAGTCACCAACCATTAGCAACGAATCTCACTGCTCAGCGGAAGCTTCAACAAAACTTGCATCAGATGGAGATTGACGTAATCATGTCAGGTAACGCTTCAAGTTTGATGAATTTACAAGTTCAATCTACCATTGTCAATCAGATCAAAGCAGCTCAAGCAAGTGATGCTAAGTTATAAAAGATCATAGAACAAGTAGAGAATGAACTCAGAACAGACTTCATCATCCATGAAGATGGATCTTTGAGATACAGCAGCAGATTATGTGTACCAAAAGGTTTTGTTCGGGAAGAGTTAATGAAAGAAGCCCACAGCTCTCCCTATTCAGTACACCCTGGAGGTATAAAGATGTACAAAGATCTACGTCAAAATTACTGGTGGCATGGAATGAAGCGTGAAGTAGCCAGAAGCGTCGCTAAATGCTTGGTGTGACAGTAAGTAAAGGCTGAACATCACAGGACTGCTAGATTACTTCAACCGTTACCTATCCCAGAATGGAAGTCGCAACACATCACGATGGATTTTGTGACTGCACTCCCTCGCAGCATAAAGGGTAACGATGCAGTATGGGTTATTGTGGATCGAATCACAAAGTCGGCTCACTTCATCCCATTTCAAGTTAGCCAATCAACTGAGACATTAGCAAAGAAGTACATGGAGGTAAGAATCTACTTAAGATTTCAATTCTTCATAATGTACTATCTCTGATACCCATAAACTCATACAGGAAATTGTGCGAATTCATGGAGTACTGGTTTGCATTGTCTCCGATCGTGACACCATGTTCCGATCGCAATTTTGGCAGAGTCTGCAAGCGAGCTTGGGAACAAGTCTGAACTTCAGCACGGATTATCATCCACAAACTGATGGTCAGTATGAGCGAACTATTCAGATCTTGGAAGATATGCTTAGAGCATGTATGTTAGACTTCGGAGGATCATGGGAAGATCACCTGCATCTTGTGGAGTTTTCATACAACAACAGCTACCAAGCAAGTATTGGAATGACACCTTTTGCAGCATTCTATAGAAGGAAGTGTCGATCGCCATTAAGTTGGGATGACATTGGTGATGGGGAACTCCTTGGATCTGAGATGATAGTAGCAACTGTTGATGTGGTTCGTACTATCAGGGAAAGAATGCGTATAGCCCAAGAGCGACAGAAGCACTGGGCTGATGCAAAGCGACATCACTTGGAGTTCCAGCTGGGAGATCATGTATTTCTGAAGATATCTCAAAACCGTGGAGTGATTCATTTTAGAAGAAGGGGTAAGCTAAGTCCGAGATACATTAGACCGTTCGACATACTCAAACGAGTCGGTGAAGTGGCTTACCGCCTGGCACTTCCACCTTCATTGGAAGGAGTGCACAATGTTTTTCCCTCATAAAATTCAAGGATTGAATCCTAATCACGTGCACACACGTGATCGGGGGTCATGTGCACACACGTGATGGCTTCCTAAAACCTCTGAAATGATAAGAATTGAATCCTAATCAAATGGGGTCACGTGCCCGCACGTGATAGACCTTTAAACCCACTAAAAGAATTAAAGGTATAATAAAACAGCAAGAAAAACCCCAATGGGGCATCACGTGCACACACGTGATCGTGGGTCACGTGCCGACACATGATGGCTTCCTAAAAGCTCTGAAATGATAAGAATTGAATCCTAATCAAATGGGGTCACGTGCCCGCACGTGATAGACCTTTAAACCCACTAAAAGAATTAAAGGTATATTAAAACAACAAGAAAAACCCCAATGGGGCATCACGTGCCCACACGTGACCAAGGGTCACGTGCTGACACGTGATAAGTTCCTGAGTTCTTAAAAAATAACAGAATTAAATTCTGGTTAAAAGCTTAATCAGTGGGTCACATGCCACCATGTGATAGAGTCTTAAAACTCTCTGAGTTAGAGGAAAGAAACCTCTAAATGGGGCATCACGTGCCCACACGTGACAGGGGGTCATGTGCCAACACGTGATGGGTCCTTAAAGATCTCTGAACTAATAGAATTAAATTCTAATGAAATGGTCAATCAGTGTGGTCACGTGTCAACACGTGATAGGCTCTTAAACCTTCTGAACTAATAGAATTAAATTCTAATTAAGTAAAATCAAAAACCCTAATGTTTCCCTAGATCTTTCCAAACAAAAAGATTGCGCTCTGTAAAGTGGAGCACCGTTGGATTAAAAATCCAATGGTGATTAAAAAATCACCAATTTGTAGAAAGATTCTATACAAGGAAAGATTTCCCTAAAATTTTCCAGGAATAACAGACAATATATCTTTTGGATTAAAAATCCAATAATGAGTAAAATTCAATGAATGATCTAAAAGATCATGTGGGTTACAAAATCAATTAAAATCTTTCAATAAAAGATTGACTAAACAAACTGAATCTTTTCTTTCTCCTATAAATAGGAGCCAAGAAGAGAAGAGGAAAAAAGATATAAAACAACAGAGAGAAAAAAAAAGAAGAGAATTTAATTCTCCAGAGAGAAAGAAGATTTCTTTAGAAAAAGAAAGAAGCCCTAGGTAAGAGAGAGAAAGAGATCATTCTATAAGCTCCCATAACCCTATAAGAGAATTTAATTCTCCAACTAAGAGTTTAACTCTTCTGAATAAGAACTTAGTTCTTCCTCTGGTTGAAAATCTGCAGAAGCAGATCTCCCCATAAGTTGAGAATTTAATTCTCATCAGGGAGATTCTGTCATGCAGATCTAAAACCTAAGGGAGGACCCAAGTTCAGAGAATTTTATTCTTCCAAAAGCACATAGGAATTTAATTTCTCCAACAAAAATAGGGTTTAAACCTTAATACAAGAGCTTAGTTCTTCTTCATGGTTGAAGATCTGCAGAAGCAGATCTCCCCATAAGTTGAGAATTTAATTCTCATCGAGGAGATTCCGCCATGCAGATCCAAAACTTAGAGGGAGAGTTGGGTTTAAATCCAAATACATAGGAAATTAATTCTTCTAAATAAATTAGGGTTCAACCCTACAAAATAATTCAATTCTTAAACAAGGGACTTAAACTTTTCATGCACGTAAAAGCATTAGTATCCAACCTGATCACGTGTGTCCACGTGACTCCCCTCCTCAGTGGTCAAAAAAGAACGAATGAAATTGGGTCACGTGCTCCCACGTGGCCCTTGGATAAATTCCTCAAAATAGAGAGAACAAAGCAAAGGCAGAACAGACATTGGGCGCCCTCACGTGTCCCTATGTGACCCCTGACAAATCTTGTTAATATCCAGTGCATGGGTGCCCATCACGTGCCCACACATGATGGCCATGAAGACTAAAAAGTGTTTAACACTTATTTGAATATTCTGAGAACAAAATAAAGGAAGTTTGGGCCCAACACTCAAGCATCTCACGTGACCCCACGTGAGCGCTTCTTTATTTTAGTGTTTAACACTATTTTGGGCGTTGCACCCCTAGTGTTTAACACTATTCTGAGCGCATCACGTGGGAGCACGTGATAGCTGAGTTTACTTTAGTGTGTAACACTATATGCAAACCAGTCTTACTCCAAATTGGCTAAGTCTTCCAGAGGCAATACCCCTTTTTGACTGAACCTCAAACACACTTTTGTCTTCTAAAATCGATCATCTCATACGAGTGCTTAGCACTCAATACAAGACAAAATATAGTCAGAACCCAGAACCATGCTTAGCATTGCTAAATAATGAGGGTTGAGCCTAGACAAATGTTCAACAGTCCAAATAAAGGTCCAACATTGTAAACCTAATTGGACTTAGCCCAAGTTGGCCATAAGTCTTCAATTCAGATTTAACTGAGCCCATGTGCTCATAATCTAATTAATTGATCTTAGTCCCAAATTGGACTACAGATTTCCCAATCAACTTTGGTTCAAGGGTACATCTCTTCACTCCTCTGATATTTGTCGTTGTAATCCTTCAACGTCTTCAGAGATGTGACGGGTCCCGATAACCAATCATTCCATGGACTGTGGGGTCTTTAAACCCATAGACTATGGTGTCCTTAACCTTGGACTGTGGGGTCTTTAAACCCATGGACTATGATGTCTTTAACCTTGGACTATGGGGTCCTTAAACCCATGGACTATGATGTCCTTAACCTCGGACTGTGGGGTATTTAAGCCCATGGACTATGATGTCCTTAACCTCGGACTGTGGGGTCCTTAAGCCCATGGACCAAGATGTCCTTAAACTAACAATGGACCCCCATGTCCTTAAACTGGTATTGGACCGCAATGTCCCTAAACTAAACAATGGAGCCCAAATGCTCTTTTGTCGGATCTAAACGATCCCGTTAAGTTGATCTTAGTCTGAAATTAGACTAACGAATCCTTAACATACGTTTAAGTTGATCTTAGTCTCAAATGAGACTAACGTATTCTTAAGCCCAAACCCAAACCCAAATCTAAGAAAATACGGATTTGGACTAATCCACGCCCTACGGGCGACAACATAAATTAGTCTCCGTATACAATCCACGGGAAACCAAAAACAAAATAAACACACACGAAACGAAGTGACCATCTGGAGAAGGAGAAAGTGGTTATTGTGATACGGTGGCGTAATTAACTGTAGAGGCTTGCGCCTGCAGGGAAGAGCGTCCTCACAATCAAAAACCCCTCAACGAGGGGGTATCTGACGAAGTCTGCTACATCGGCCGCATCCGTTTAAACCTTTGATACATGGTGTCATAAATCAACTTTGCATCTTCGGAGAGGTGGACGGATAGCACCAATTAGCATCTGCCCCCAAATTCAGGCAAGACGGACCTACGTGGTCCCGTCTATGTGTTCGGAGGAGACCGGATTCTGGCACGCCCGGTGGGACCTTTTCTTCTTTCCACTCCACACTTCGTATGTCGTGTTCGCGAATGAATCGCGGTCTAATATGATTGCCCTTGGGTTCGAGGTACTAAGATTTGGTTTTTCTCCCGTGCAGAAGAAAGAACATCAATGGCCTCTAACTGCTCCAACTGCAACTTTAACTCCCGTTCTGCCTCATCTGAGGAGTAACCAACGGGCCCCAAGCGGCCTCCCTTTTCACAATGCCAGTGGAGCAGGTGACTCAGGCCACCACTGGGCTGTTCTTCGGGACCATGCTCCCACCGATGAGCTTCAGCGCCCCTGTGCCATTGCAAGAAGCTCAGAAGAAGTCGGTCTTTGATCGGCTTGCAACCACTGCGGCCCCTCTTAACGGGTCACCCAAACCAAGCGCCTCAATTTTCAGCAGACTGGGCCAAAGCTCCAACGGGCCCGCGAAGAAGCCCGCAATATCAGAAGGCATTATCCCGAAGCGGATAGCCATCCCTACTCCTGAAGTCACCAAGGCGGCTTCTCCGGTTAAGGGGTCGGTCTTCACAAGGCTGGCCGTTTCAGATTCGACTCCGGACGAAGTAACCAAGGTCGTCTCCCCTGCACAAAAATCGGCCTTTTTAAGATTGGCCATTCCCTCCCAGCGAGCATCCGTCTTTGACAGGCTGGCGCCAACAGCAGACTCTCATCAGAACAGGGGGCATGTAAAAGCTGATTCGACAGAGGAGGTGATCCCGGCTGCACAACATGCTCGACGTCGCCACTGGCGGTGAGTGAGGAAAGCTGGGGGCAATTCCCCTTCTGAACTGAATCTGCCAGCTCCAATTGTGGTAGATGATGCTTCTGTTCCAACTGGGAACAACTTTGAATTACTTAACATGGTACGCAGGAATTCACCGACTTCTGTGCTGGAAAGATCCCCTCCACTTATGGAGAATGCCCCAAAGGCGAAGCTGGAGCAGCCCCTTCAGCGGCTGTCCTCTAAAATTTACAAGGTCTGGCGTCAAGTCCATGACTCCGTGGTAGATCAAAACTATCCCCGCCGACAGAAAAAGATGAAGGTTCGGCAAGAAGAGGATCACCCTGTCAAACCACAGAAAGCAACAGCTACTTGGGTGCCCACATCAACGGCCCCCTCAACCTCGACCGCTCACAAGAGGAGAAAGCTAGAGAAAATCCCGGTGTCTGCGATGAATCGCAAGAACACTGAATCTAAACGCCCCAAGTCTGGGGGCATGGTGGTGTACACCATCTATATGGTATCCTGAAAAGAGGATAGCCGTATCTCCACAGGTCATCGACCGCTTACGCGATCAGTAACTAAGGCTCAGGAGCAATAACAACAAAAGCTCCAAGAAATACTAACAGCTATGGCCGCACTTACGGGACCGAAAGCAAGCCCGGAGACATCCTCGAAGCAGCGCCGTGAGCAGGAAACTGATGCTGAATTTCTTCGGAGAATGCTTGAGAAGAAGGAAAAAGAGTCCGCGGAACAAGTGGCCAATATAAAACAAATGGCCCTTCTATTCCAAGATATGGTGGGCATGATGATCCAGCCGGACCCTCCAGCTGAAGACCCTCCAATAATAATTGAAGATGATAGAGGAGAGACATCAAACCCTCTGCCGGCTCTGTCAGCAGCCAAGGAGGAGACCATCTCAAAAGCCGCCCTGGATGATTACATCGCTCAGCAGATACGAGTTCATCAGGCGAATGAAGCGGCTGGGAAAATTGTTAAAACTGGAAGACCCTATCCGGGTTGGTACGACCAAATAAAGTACCCGCCGGGATACACGAACCCTAAATTCCACGTATATAAGGGGACGGGAAATCCGCATCAGCACGCCGCTCAATTCAGAGCCTTGTGCGACAACACTGGAGGTGACGATAAGCCACTGCTTCGCCAATTCGTTGGCAGCTCGTCGGAGACAGCATTCGAGTGGTATTCCGAACTCCCAAATGACTCTGTCAAGACATTTGCAGAGATGGAGTTGCTATTCACCCAGCGCTTCGCAAGCGCTAGCGAACGCACCCCAATCACGGCATTGATCAATGCCAGAGTGAAGCCTGGAGAAACATGGGTTCAGTATGCAATACGGTGGCAGAATCTATGGTCAAAATGCGAGCAGCGCATCGAAGAAGCGCCTGCGGTAGGCATGTTCGTGGGTACTCTCGACCCTCAGGCGACCATTTACCAATTCATGATGTTTTTCAAGCCGACCACTTTCCAGGCCTTGATTGACAAGCTGGCCCAAAAGGACCAGATGGGCCACAGGCCTTCCTCTTCGAAGTTGGAACCTCGAAAAAAAAAGGAAGGGGAAAGCGACCTTCGTCGCCAATGCTCAACAGCAGCCCAGTGGCCCAAAACTAACAGATCGCCTAGACGAGAGACAACGATTCTTTAATGAGAAAATGAAGCGTCCTTATTCATTTTCCCGGGATAAAATGAGGAGATTGTTTGAACTAGCGGTGCGCAACAGGCTCATTAATTTGCCGAATCCAAAACACCCATTGCAACCCGGTGAGGCTAATAATCATAATTATTGCCCCTATCACCAAGCGATAGGCCATCCAATTGAAGATTGCTTCTTCTTTAAAGGCTGATTGAAGACCAATACCAACAGGGCAAATTCGCACTGTCCGAGAATTGAAAAGTAGGCCCGACTCAACCGCACGCTCTTAAAAGGGGGGACACACCGGGGGCATCGTGCTCTTTTGTCGAAGAAGCTCCATGGGAGGTCTCTCTTTCAGCTAAAACAAAAAGAATACTGAAAGATCTCCAAACATGCCCGGCGAACAAATGGAAAAGTCCGTTGGAACTTGAAGTCATCAAGGGAATGCTGAAGCCGTGCCCAACTCTAAAAATTGGTGGTGATAGTCAAAGCGCCCACACCCAGCCGTCAAAGTCTTCAAAGAAGAAGAAAAAAACCAAAAAACCCGTGAAGCCTGATGACAAGCGCAAGGACCTGCAAAAATATATTGATGCGCTGGAAGAATATAGCCAGAAGACGCGAACCCCAGTCACACTTCAAGAATTTCTCAGCCACTTCCTTGAGGACGGAAATGATGACAATGGAGAAGACTCGTCGGATGAACCTGAGGATTATGTGGAAAGCTGCCATGTGATCTCTCACTCGTCGATAGATAGTGAAGAAGCTCCTGACGCAGAGAAACTGAGGGCAGATCCTGAGCCAGAACTTCTAGGACCATCAGATGAAATGATTGATGCATTCCTGAACGAAGCTCTTCTGAAAAGCAAAGCTGATCGAGAGCGCGAAATGGCCATATTTGAGAAAGCCAAACGCCGGCGACTGGACGAAAAGGTTAAAACACCCCAACCAGACCGAGGCATGCCCGCGATAGACAAGAGTAGGCTTAAAACGAAGAAAAGGTTCGCTAAAGCCATATCGATGGGAATGAAGCTGCCACCCTCCGAAGGAAACACTTCTGATGAAATACACCTTAATGAAGAGGATGTGCATCATAATTACTGTTTATATCATCAAAAGATTGTGCACCCTACTGAAGAATGCAACGCCTTTAAAAATTGGTGGTAAGGGTATGTCACTCACAAGCAGCACTTCAAGAGGGTGAAATGTGAAGCTCGTCGACAGCGGAAAAATGCGACAGACGAACGTGGAAGATCTGCCGGCAATTGTCACATGGTTAATAGCAGGGGATCGCAAGTTTTCACCTTCGGGGGTGACTCTGACGAAGAAATATCCCTCGGCCCTCTCTTCAAAGAATCCACCTCAGGAAAAGAGGAAGAACCGAAGAGCTGCGAAAACATTCAGCTGCGCAATCGCACATTACCTGAAAAGAATCTCGGACCTGCAAACAAGGGATCCAATAAAAATGATAAGGAGAAAGAAAAGATCCCTGAGGATATCGCTCTCAATGATCGAGTCATCGAAGAGCTGGCAGCCAAGGACCCGCCCAAGAAAAACAAGGCGGATTACAACGTTCTGGCACACCTGAGGAAGATCCCTCACAGCTAAGCATTCTCGACGCCCTTCTGCTATTCAAAGAGGCGAGAGATTCTTTGATTAAGGCACTACAAGAGCCCGAGCAGTTCCAAGATTTCCTCGCCGAAGAAAAGATGAAGGACGAGCTGGAAGAAGTGCACACAGCCGATATCACCTTCGGCGATGAAGATCTCCTCCTCGGGACGTGCGAGCATAACCATCCCCTTTATGTCTCTGGATACTGTTATGATATTAAGATAGGCAAGATCCTAGTTGACAATGGGTCCTCCGTCAATCTCCTCAATGTAAGAGTATTGAAGGAAATCTGCATGAGCGTTCAACACCTCGCTCGGGATAAGATCACTATCTCCGGGTTTGACTCCCAATCATCAAGGACGCTCGGGTCTGTGATAGTGACGTTAAGCTTTGGGATGCTCTTCACGAACATTAAATTTCACGTTATTGACACCAAGACATGCTGCAATGCTTTGCTCGGCAGACCTTGGTTACACGAGTATAACATCATCCCTTCTACACAACATCAGTGTATGGAGTATTTCGAGGATGGTCTCGAGTATACCGTGACAGGGGAGTTGAACCCATTCTCCGTGAATGAAGTCCAAAAGTACGAAGATGCAAAATACTTCTTACCGGATTTCGAAGACACGGAAAGATGTCACAAACCGAAGAACAAAGCTATCACTACTATTCCGGTCTTCGGGAGTGATACCGAGGAGGAAGAAGAGATAGTCTATTCGGGGCAACTCCAATACGACAAGCCGGGACCGTCTACCCCTATTCTGGTCTTTGGCTGCGACTCAGAAGATGAGGTCGATGCCGTATTTTCTGTATGACCATCGATATAAGCTTCGCTGGTGATGATCGAAGTTTGCAAATAGTCATGGTTCCGTAAGAACATTACAAAGAGTTCGACGCACTTGATACCTATGGTGTGCAGGAACTGCAGACATTCTACGTCCCTCCCAGGCGAAGAGATGAAAAGGCGATCCTATTTTATCAATCCACGGAAACCAAAGTGGAGAAAGAAATTTGGCGTGGTGCTGATTCGACACTTGACAGACTTCAGCCCATCCGACTGCCCAGATACTATACAGAAGGATTGAAGAGGCTGCTGAGGTACCAAGGCGTACCCCTTAAGCAAACCACGCGACAAGCCCAGTTCTACAACAAGGTCTGGAGCGTCCTCGGAACTCAGCGAAAATTGCCCAACGGGAGAATGGAAACGATCGGGCTTGGATATGTTCAATCCAAGAAACGGGAACGATTCCATGACTGCTTACGTTATACATGACTTTGAAGAAGAAGGAGATGTTCTGTTAAAAGACGCTAACCCTGAACCAAAAAGAGGTCCCGCCATGAAAATGCCAAGTCCGTCGTTTGAAGAATAGATGGACAGGCTAATAAGGGAAGCGGGTCAGAAGGTCCGGGATGACCATAACCGCGAAATGGCCATTTACGAGAAAGCCAGGACACATCGCCTCCTTCAGCAGGCCGTGGAGAATGATAATGCTCTTCGTCATCAGCCCGTCATACAAAAAACCCGGCGCAGAGGCAAAAATAAACCAAAGAACGGATAAAACGTTCGACGGCGGCAAAGCGGATCTAAGAAGCCACACGATCAAGAATCGAGCAGCCGGGATCCGTCTCTTATAAAGAAGATGGGTCGAGCATATTCTTTTCCCCAAGACAAGACAAAGAAGATATTCGATCTTGTCATAAAACATCAGATGATGACACTCCCGGAGTCCAAGCATCCCGAGCAAGCAGACAAGGTCTCTCACCCAGACTATTGCTCCTATCATCGAGCAACAGGACATCCTCTCGAAGAATGCTTCACCTTCAAGAACTGGGTTGAGGACCAGTATCAACTCGGCAGATTTGCTCTATCCAACAGTTGGAAGGTAAGTTCGCCACGGAAGCATGATCAAAAGCCACTTATGCGATGAGAGTAGAACCAGATCAACATCGCTCTTGGAAACGATCTCGTACCTGTCACGCGATAATGCCGTCAGAAGAAGAACCCGAGAATATGGATGACCTCTCTTGGTGCTTCAAAAAAAATGAAGATGAGTTGATCTCAGAATTTCCACCGGCGCCAAAAGAGCTGGAAGATGGGATACATACTACTGCAGATGACCTCAGAAAAATCGACTTGGGAACGGCAAATGACCTACGGCCGACGTTCGTCAGTGAACTGTTGTCTGAAGAAAAGGAGGCTACGCTTAAAGACGTGCTTATTCAGTATAAAGATTGCTTCGCATGGAACTATTCCGAGATGCCAGGACTAGATCCGGAGATTGCTGTGCACAAATTGGCGATATCTCCGGACGTCAAGCCGATCAAACAAGCACCGAGAAGAATGCGGCTCGAGCTTGAGATGAGTATCAACGCCGAGGTCAAGAAGCTAATCGACTCTGGCTTTATCCAAGAAGTTCAATACCCTGACTGGATTGCCAACATCGTCCCAGTGATGAAGAAAAATGTGACGGTGCGCATATGTGTGGACTTTCGGGATCTCAACAAAGCTTGCCCGAAGGACGACTTTCCAGTACCAGTCACTGAGCTGATGATAAATAATACGTCCACCCATGAAGTTTTCTCCTTCATGGACGGCTCATCAGGATACAATCAGATAAAGATGCATCCCGAGGACCAGAAGCATACCGCTTTCCGGACACCTTTGGACATATTCTGCTACAAGGTGATGCCTTTCGGTCTAAAGAACGCCGGTGCCACCTATAAGAGGGCCATGACGAAGATTTTCGATGACCTCATACATGAAATCGTCAAATTCTATATCTACGACCTCGTAGTTAAAAACAAATCATACGAGGAATATTTAGAGATCTGAAGATCGTGTTTCAGCGCCTTCGGAAATACAATTTGAAGATGAACCCTCTCAAATGCGCGTTCGGGGTTTCCTCGGGCAAGTTCCTAGGATTCATCGTCCGACACCGAGGCATCGAGATAGACCTGTCGAAGATCAAGGCGATCATGGAAATGCCTCCGCCAAGGACTCTCAAGCAACTGCAGTCTCTCCAAGGAAAGCTCGCGTATATCCGGCGATTTATAGCCAATCTCTCCGGCAAGTGTCGTCCTTATAGTCACCTAATGAAGAAGGGAACCCCGTTCGTATGGGAACGCAAATGCAAAAGCGCGCTGGACGAAATCAAGAAATACCTGCAGAATCCGCCAGTACTGGCCGCTCCCGTTAAAGGAAAACCTCTCGTCCTGTATACAACAGCCCTCGAAGGTTCTTTAGGCGCGCTGTGGGCACAAGAGAACGACCGAGAGAAGGAGAGAGCCCTCTACTACTTGAGTCAAGTTCTCCTGGGGGCAGAAAGCAATTACTCCCCCATCGAAAAACACTGCCTGGCGTTGATCTTCGCGATAACGAAGCTCAGACACTATGCGTTGGTACATGAGTTCCACCTCATATCAAAGGTGGATCCTCTCAAATACTTGATGTCAAAAGCCATATTAATGGGACGGCTCGCTAAATAGGCCCTACTCTTAATGGAATTCTCGAAAACTTATCTTCCTCTCAAGGCAGTAAAAGGCCAGGCCATCGCCGACTTCCTCGCTGAGCATCTGATACCTGCCAATTCTCCTTTGAACTGTGAATTGCACGCGTTTGACACGATCGACGGGGAAAGAAGAGAGAATGATACCCGGTGGGAACTCTACTTCGATGGAGCATCTTCCATGAAGAAGCGCAAACAAAGCACCACCATAATCAAATCAGGGGTAGGCCTCATCTTCGTGACCCCATAAGGACGGATAATGCGCTTTGCCTTCTCCTTAAAGAGCCGAGGACGAATAATGAAGCCGAATATGAAGCTTTGATAGCAGGTCTTGAGATCGCTGTCGATGGAAATTGAAAACCTCCTTATATACGGACACTCCTAGCTGGTTGTTAGTCAAGTAAATGGCGACTATCAAACGTGCAAACCAGAGTTGGTGAAGTACGGCGAGAGAGTGCAGCAACTGCTGACTCAAATCCCTGCCTATGCCCTGGAAAACTTACCACGTGCGGAAAATAGCAAGGCGGATGCATTAGCCAAGCTCGCTAAAGAATTGACTGACGAGAACCTCAATGACGTGAGGATCGTTGTGCAAAGCCGTCAGGTTCTTGCACCGGCAGAAATGTCTCCAGAGTCGTCCGAAGAAAAAGAAGCGACCGAACAAGCGACCCTACAAATAAAAGACCAGTAAAAGGCTAAGGATTGGATAGAAGTCTTTATAGACTTCTTCAAATCCCGTCGAACGCCTGAAGATGCGTCCTCAAGATATCAGCTCATGAAACGAGCTCTATCTTTTGTCTTCGTCAATGATACTCTGTATAAGAGATCATTTGATTCTTTGTGGCAAAGATGCCTGGGACTTGAAGAGGTAAGGAGAGTCATCCAAGAAACTCACGACGGACTCTGCGGTTCTCACCAAGACGGGCCAAAAATGAAATTGAAGATAAAAAAGATAGGCTACTATTAGCCCACGATGATCCAAGACTGCCTAGAATACGCGAAGCAGTGCCACTCGTGCCAAATTCACGGGGATTTTATCCATCAGCATCCAAATCCGCTACACCCAACGGTGGCTAGCTGGACATTCGAAATGTGGAGAACTGATATAATCGGCCCCATCGAACCAGCATCGTCCAAAGGACACCGGTTCATATTGGCGACGACCGATTACTTTTCTAAGTGGGCAAAATCCGTACCACTAAGAGAAGTGAAGACGGAGAATATCCTCCATTTCTTCAAGACACACATCATTTATCGGTTCGGCACTCCGCGACGGATTATCTCCGATAACGGGCCAGCCTATAAAAGCCACAAGATCAGCCGCTTCGCACAACAGCATAACATAGACTGGAGATACTCTTCGGTCTATAATCCCCGAGCTAACGGTCTAGTTGAGGCTTTCAACAAGACCTTGACGAAGATCGTGAAAAAGACGGTGTCTCGAAAGAAAAAGGACTGGCATGAGAGACTGCATGAAGCTCTCTGAGCGTATCGAACTACGTTCAAAACGGCCATAAACACAATGCCGTATGCATTGGTATTTGGCACAGAAGCGGTACTCCCTCTCGAGATAGAGTTACCCTCTCTACGAGTGGCAGTTCATTACAAGCTAATGGACGAAGAGATTGCTCACCTTCGGCTTGAGGAGCTCGACGCCCTTGATGAAACCTGGCTTATGGCGCAACAAAACCTGGAGGCTTACAAAGCAAAGATGACGTGCTCATATGAGAGATTGACTAGGCAGAGAAAATTCCGCCAAGGCGAACTCGTGCTAGTGGTCAAGAGACCCATGATCCCCAATCGTGCCATGCGGAGGAAATTCGAATCGAACTATGAAGGCCCGTACATCATAGACAAAGTTTACTAGGGTGGAGCCTATCTACTCATGGACATGCATGGTGAAAGACCTTTCCGGCCAATAAACGGCCGATTCCTAAAAAAATACTGTGCCTGACGAGTCACGGCCTAGGTCAACGATAGATGACGACGCCTATGTCCGCTCGCTATCTTCCTAAGTCCGAACTCTATAAGTAGTAGCTGGCAAACGGACCGAAACATCTTTAAACTAACAATGGACCATTATGTCCTAAAACTGGCTGTTGACCGAGACGTCTATAAACTACTACTGACCACAGCATCCCGAGGCTGACGACGTAAAAAAAAGGTATGTCCATAAGCAAAATGGGCACGGATGAAAACCCGAAAGGGCTCCGTGAGTAAAAACAGCAGGGCTGCCGGCGAGTTTTGTGAAAACCCGAAAGGGTGCAATCTCGTAAAAAGACACTTGCAATGTCATCTCGACCATGTAAGGAGAAAATACCTGCGTGAGATCCTTACGACTCACAAGGGAGCAACACACTTAGGGATCCTTACGATTCCTAAGGAGAATTTACACTTACGAGATCCTCACGACTCGTAAGGAGAATCCCCCTTTGAGACCCTCACGGCTCACAGAGTTCAAAAGTCTTAAGCTATAGGGATTTGAACCTGTTCTTAAGCCATCACAATCTCCAATACTGCCCTACAAGCGGGTCAATATTGACCCTTGTATACAATCCACGGGCGTGAATAAACATTTCCTTAATAAAGTCCCACCCGCGACTAGGGATATGTTTACACAGTAGACAACCCTTGTAAGGCCTCTCGACTTATAAGGAGAAAACACTCTTGTAAGATCCTTACGACTTATAAGAGAACACGCATTTAGGAATCCGCACGATTCCTAAGGAGAAAATGAACCTACGAGATCCTCACGACTCGTAGGGAGAAATAACTTTACGAGACCCTTACGGCTCGTAAAGTCAAAAAGCCTTAGTCGACAGGATCCTAACCCTGTTCGCTAAGCCACCTTTGTTCGACATCGACAGAGGCAAATGATGATTCGCTCATGGCAATATCCCAGTTGTAGCGATGCTGATGCTTAAATCGGTATCAAATCCTAAACTCGCAGCGAAAATTCAGCGAGCCACAAATGCATACGAAATAGCCGAAATGATTGGGCAACTTGCAACAAAATCAGCAAGTAAAAATGTATGCATGCAAAATAGCAGAAATGGTTGGGCAACTTGCAATAAAAAGCAGCGAGTAAATAAAATAAATAGCCGAAATGATTGGGCACTGCGAAAAATAGCCGAAATGATTGGGCAATCGCGACTTTCGCGATATAAAAGCTGAAATGATAGAGCATCGCGGAAAGAAAAAATATATAAAATGAAACTTTTTGCCCTACAGGTGAGATCACATCGATCCCTGTATGCAATCCAGGGGCACAAACAAATAGGGAACCATACCTTCCTACTAGGCTTCATTAGAAAAAGAAGCCCAAATCTCGACGGTTCACAGACAGCCTGGAGATCATCTCAACATTCGTCTCATTACAACAGACGCAACATCAGCAAATCGGAGCCGTGGCAAAGTTTCCAGTTCCATGACTCGGCGATCACAGACAACCGAGAGTCAACCCCTCCTGGTCTCGTGGAACACGGCTAATGTCAATCCTGACCCCGTGGGAAGTGCCCAGAGCAAATCCTGGTCCCGTGGAACACGGCTAATGTCAATCCTGACCCCGTGGGAAGCGTCCAGAGCAAATCCTGGTCCCGTGGAGCACGGCTAATGTCAATCCTGACCCTGTGGGAAGCGCCCAGAGCAAATCCTGGTCCCGTGGAATACGGCTAATGTCAATCCTGACCCAGTGGGAAGCGCCCAGAGCACCTCCTGGTCCCATGAAACACGGCTAATGTCAATCCTTACCCCGTGGAAAGCGCCCAGAGCACCTCCTGGTCCTGTGGAACATGGCTAATGTCAATCCTGACCCCGTGGGAAGCGTCCAGAGCACCTCCTGGTCCCGTGGAACACGGCTAATGTCAATCCTGACCCCGTGGGAAGCGCCCAGAGCACCTCCTGGTCCCGTAGAACACGGCTAATGTCAATCCTGACCCCGTGGGAAGCGCCTAGAGAACCTCCTGGTCCCGTGGAACACGGCTAATGTCAATCCTGACCCCATAGGAAATGCCGAGAGCACCTCCTGGTCCCGTAGAGCACGGCTAATGTCAATCCTGACCCCGTAGAAAACATCCAGAGCAACCCCCTGACTCCGTGAAATGCGGATAAAGTCAACCCCCTGACTCAGTGAAATGCGGATAAAGTCAACCCCCTGACCCCGTGAAATGCGGATAAAGTCAACCCCCTGACTCAGTGAAATACGGATAAAGTCAACCCCCTGACCCCATGAAATGCGGATAAAGTCAACCCCCTGACCCCGTGAAATGCGGATAAGGTCAACCCCTGACTCCGTGCAATACGAATAAACTCAACCCTCGACTTCCCCGTCAAAGAAATTCTTTAATTCGGGAGCAAGTCAACTCATCAATCACTTACGGGTCCTCTCGAATTGTAAGGAGAAAATTCTCTTGTGAGATCCTTACGACTCTCAAGAGAAAACACACTTAGGAATCATCATGATTCCTAAGGAGGAAATTACACTTATGAGATCCTCACGACTCATAAGGAGAAATACCTTTATGAGACCCTCATGGCTTATAAAGTTGAAAAGTCTTAGGTGGCAGATCCTAACCCTGTCTACCAAGCCATCGTTGCCTCGCAGATAGGTCAAGGTAGATTTTCTACGGGCCACACTCTCCGACAAGAAAGGAAACAATCACTTATGAGTCCTTTCGACTCCTAAGCAAGAAAAACTCTCTTGTGAGATTCTTACAACTCGCAAGAGAAAATACACTTAGGAATCCTCACGATTCTTAAGGAGAAATTACACTTACGAGATCCTAACGACTCGTAAGGAGAAATACCTTTATGAGACCCTCAGGCTCATAAAGTTAGAAAGCCTTAAGAGGCAGATCTGAACCTGACTCCTAAGCCATCGCTGTCCTACAAAGAGATCAAAATAGATTATCCACAAAATGCATTTACTAAAAGGGGCACACCACCATGAAGCAAAATATGTCTTTTATTCATGAATCAAAATGAATACAAAAGTACAATTTATGAAAGAATAAAAAATACTCTCATTCAGGAGAATGTACAAAAGAAGAAAAAAACAAAAAAATATACAATTCTTCAAGCGGAGGACGATTTAATAGATTTTCCAGTTCATCCTTTTTCCGCTGGGCCTCGGCTTCATGATTCATTATCGCTAAGAGACGGGCCTCCGCTTGAGACTGTTGGGCCTGGTACGAGGCAAGCCGACTTTCAAGCTCCTTTTTCAGTAACTTTATGAGTTTCGACCATTTCGCGAGTAAAAATGACGGCTTTATCAATAGCTACCACCTCCCTGATAGCTTCTTGAAGCACCCGCCAAAGTTCATACGCCCGAGTGGTCTTGGCCGTAAGATCAGCTTGAAGTCCCCCCAGCGCAATTGAAGCCAGCTTCCTCTCTGAAAATTTCGGCTGAGCCTCTTCTCGCATGATAGCATATTTGCAGCGCACCGTTCGATTAGCCCCCGCAAGCTCGCTTTTGCAGCCACAACCTCTGAAGGAAGACGCGAGCACTCAAGGCTATGTAAGCAAGCCTCCACCCGACGACAAAACTCAACCCAGACTTGCACCAATGTTTCGCTATGGTAAGCAGCAAGAAAGGGGAGAGAACTGTTGGCTTCGACGGCAAATTCTTTGGCCGTGATCAAACTACCAGCACGAAGGTCTTCGATAAGAGCTGACAAAGAGTGAAGGCTTAGCTTTGCCATCCGTTCCGAAGCACGTAGAGCATAGAGGCCGGGCGGCATGACGATGCGAGATTCCAGCGTGGTAAGAACTGGCAAAGCTGTTAAGATTTATAAACAATCGGCGAGACTTGCAAGCAAAGAGCAGATGGAACAACGTCGAAATTTTACTTACCCACAGTCATGCAAGAAGGGTCCAAAAGATCCCCAGGCCCGTCAAGAATCTCAACTTCATCATCGGCTTCCAGAACTGCAGAAGACATCAGTATCGTTATATGAAATAATAATAAAGCCGTGAGAAGAAGGAAAATAACACTAACCTTGCCCGGAAGATAGGACGATACGTTGAGGGGGTATTGCCAGCGGAGCAGCCATCTCTAGTAGACGCTGAAAAGACTTCCTGGGGGACAGGTCCACGATGGACGCCGCCAATTCTCATAGCTCTGAAAAGACAGAAAGGTTCAGATAATGGAGAGATTACTAAAATAAAATATAGAAGGCTACCTTCGATGCTCCCCCCACTCCGAACTGGAGGGATAGCAGCTTCGGCGGCCTCCTCCATGCCCCCAGGCACATCATCGGGGACATGGGCCTGTATAACAACTTCCAATTGATGAGCAGTGGCCACCGCTGCAGGATCCAATGAAACGACGGTGGCCTCGACTACCCGTCCTACAGTCTCCGGGCCGTCCCCAGAAAGATCCATTGAATCCGCAGCCTATGAAGATGCCTCCTCTGGGAGAGCAAGCACCGGGGGAACGGAAATCACCAATGGGAGCTCCATGGTAGGAAGAACAGATGTATCAACCCCCTCCACACTTACTAGTGTCTCATCGGGGATATTTACAGAGTCCATAGTCAAGGCGCGACTCGAACTCAGATCCTCTGCCATTGCCGAAGTCCCTGCAAAGTTTTCACGAAAATAAGGATATATATATATATAAAGCGGTGCAAAATACTACAAAAAGATATATAAGTATACCAATGCGTAGAGAAGCTTCTAGTATGGCTTTTTCAAGCCGACGTTCCTTCCTAAGGAAGTGTGCTCGCCGAGGTTCGAGGGTAGACTCGTGGCCACCAGTCCACAACGACAGCGCATCTTCGGCATCGGCCGAGATAGGCTGCTTAAGGGATATCTCGCCTCCCTCTTCCAAAGGACCTATAAATATCTACCGTATCGATGAAAGATCTTCGTAGAAGATGACGGCAGGATAAGGCCTCTTCGGGACCCTTACATTTTCAGTCTCATCCTGGGAGCGTCTTATAGCCTTATCCAATTGTGCGGCTTCCTCGGCAGATGAACCTAGAAAAAGAAGACCACCATCCGGCTCTTGCATAGCTAGTGGTTCATCTTGAAAGATAGGCTCTGATTCCACTAAAAAGTCGAGCAGATTGGTGACCGTCTTCTTTCGCCTCTTGGACCCAGAACTAACACCAGAAGACGATCTCTTCTTTCCCCTCGGTGCTTTAGTGCGACGTTGACCCACTTCGCCCTCAATATCCTCTCTCGGCGGTGCTACCGATGACGATACGGCCATTGGCGACGCCGCAGCTGATGATACTGCTACTGGCGCCTTATCAGAAGCTCTTGCCTGAGCTCTAGTGCACATCGGCATCCCAACTGTCGAGGTCAAGTACACATTCGCCGCCTCAGGAATAACTATGGCACCAGCATCCCTCAAGAGGGTGAACCATTTTCCGCGGTCACGGCGGGACTCCCGTAGCCTGGAGCGGGGCAGGAGCTCTAAGCCCAAAAAGTATCCCCCTCTCCTCAGCAATGATTGGACTAACCCGGTGACGGTACCAACCTGTGAAAGCCCCCACGCATCTCGGAATGTAGTCGGCTTCGGGGATCATGAAATGAGAACCGGTGTTCAGCCTCATGAAATGGTGGGTGGCATCACGAACAGCTTCAAAAGAAGGGTGGGGTTCCACTGTGAATGCTTCAAAGGGAACACCCTGGTCATAACCCAATTGCCGGGAAAAGAGGTGTGGATTGTACCGCATGAAAAGAGCCGCATTATTTCAACGGAACACCAGATAACCGGGTCTGATTGAATACAAGTGCCTGGCTTCCTTAGGCTTCAAGGAGGGTACTCCCTCTTTCGACAAGTCAAACAGTTGCTGGACAGGTCCCGAGGGAGCGGAGAGGACTCGATCGTTAAATATCATCCCGCCTTCGTTGGCATAAGGATTGAGCAGCACTGGAAGATCCCCTAATTGAGTCAAGTCAGGAGCAGAAGCTTCCACAACCTCATGAGCCGCGGAAAGGTATAGGCATCATAAAAGCTGGGTCTCTGATGCACGGCAAATGCCCCTAGCACGTGCATCTCAATCCATGACGTAAAGTAATGAAGAGAGAAACTCACTACGTTCACGCCTGGGGTTGAGGTATTTGGCTGCAGTGCTTAGCCCATGGTACAGATGCGACAGCCCTGCAATGGCCACGGCTAATCGCATCCCTTCGGCGATGCGATGAGCAGTGTAAATGACCGAGGCTCTCATGAATCGACGGTGCGTTGGAACGACAAACCAACTGAGCCAAATGCTGATAAAGCCGATGAAGAAAGTTTCTTCATCCATGCCAGGAGCTGCGATCGACTCGAAAGGTACAGCTGACAAGACTGTAATGTAGAACTGGGGCAAATCTTCTTCTCTAGCCGGTAGCCTATTTAAACCAAACCTGAAGGGGTCGTTGATATTCACGAACTTCGGAGCCGCCTTTGATAGAACGTCTCCACGAAGGAAGCAGGCGATAAAGCTTTTAAAAGTGATGCCCTGCTCTTCTGACTCCGTGAATAGCCTCTTAAAAATCACTAGAGTCTTGATTAGACTCGGGTACTTGTGGCGGACGGCATTTTCAGTCGACAAACCGTCAAGCGTAGCGGGCACTGTCTCGAAGGCATACTCGTCAGAGGGCAACAATTCTTCGTAAGGCGCTCCCCTAATCAGTAAACCTGAGATCTCGCGAAACTCTTCCAAAGAGATCGAAACTTCGCGGTCCCCTAACAATAAAGTGTTGGTGGGAAGATTCCATTGATTAAGGAAAGCTTTAACCCGCCATACATGAGGAGATTGATAATGGAAGAGAGACGCGTACACTGCCTGGTAAGGCCCGACCTTCTGCAGTCGCGCACGATGAGCGGACAAGATGTAACGAGCCCAGAGAAGGTAGCCCGTGGGATGGCGAGGGGTAAGCCCTATCTTGTAAACTTGTCCCCAAGGCTGGGCTTCACCTTGGCAGATACGACGCCCCAAGATGTCTATGGCCGGCACAGACTGATTTGGTATCCCAGTTGTCGACGGTTCGAGCCAGCCGGTTGGGGTCCAATTTGCCACCTCTACAGCAAAAGCAGTCCACGGACGGTCCATCGGCAAAAATGGGCGGATAGGCTCTGTTGGTACCTCGCAAAGAAAGCTTCGACGACCGCGGATGATATGACCGTACCAGGTCCCCCATAAAAGTAAATTGGTGCAATCAGGGTCATGAACTCTAATCATCGCCATCACCTCTTCGTCAAATGGTGACTGAGGAAAGGCAGCCTCCGAGCGGGTGAAAGGGAAGTATGGAACAGAAGCCATTATGCCTGAAATAAAGAAAGAGGAAACTGTTAGTGAAGCCCACACGTGTATATATATTTATAAATATATATATATAAAAAGACAGTGGAAGAAAATAACAAACAACTTATTTTATGGGACCATTGGTTACAAAACACATGGGCCCCACAAAATCAGTATGGCGGCTCACTAATAATGAGGCTGAGCAATCATCATGGGAACAAAAGGAAGATTCTCAATAAATTCAAATGACTCTACACATTTCCCCAAGGAGAAAACCCATTACAAGAACTCTGTGAAAATCGAGAAGGATCTCTGCAAGAAAAACTCAGGATAAAAAAGATCCCAAGAAGTCTTTTTTTAAGAACTAAGTTCTTTAGAGAAATTAAATTCCTTTTGAACAGAGAAATTAAATTCCCAGAAAAATTTTCAGAGCTAAGCTCTTTGGAATGGAATTAAATTCCAGAGGCAGACAAGTATCATCATCAAAACCTTAAGATCCGGAAAATGGCCAACATTTGGGGTTTGCTACCTAAAGATCGAGCGTTCTTGGGACATCAGAAAGATGAGTTCTTTAAAGGAAAAAAACCTTGGTGTGGATTTAAAATCCAAAGAGTTTTGTTTTTTTATAAAAGTTCTTCAAATCGTTCAAAACCATTACCTGAAGAAGAGATCCTTTCTTGGACAGAGTTAATCTCTGAAATTTTTGGAACAGAGAACTGAGATCTGAGGAAGAGAATTAAATTCTCAAAGGAAAATGAACAAGGAAGAAGATGAAAGAGTGGAGGCACTTCTGAAGAGACCCTTGCATTTATAGGATGTGATGGGAAACGGTTCATCTTCCCTGTTCCCTAGGCAGATCCAACGGCAACAAAAGTTACAACGTTGCACTCACGTGCAAACACGTGACAAAAACGCTGTGGGGGCATTTGTTCCCTCATAAAATTTAAGGAAAACCCCTAATAGGGCATCACGTGCACACACGTGATCGGGGGTCACGTGCCGACACGTGATGGCTTCCTGAAAGCTCTGAAATGATAAGAATTGAATCCTAATCAAATGGGGTCACGTGCGCGCACGTGATAGACCTTTAAACCCACTAAAAGAATTAAAGGTATAATAAAACAACAAGAAAAAACCCAATGGGGCATCACCTGCACACACGTGATCGGGGGTCACATACCGACACGTGATGGCTTCCTGAAAGCTCTGAAATGACAAGAATTGAATCCTAATCAAATGGGGTCACGTGCCCGCATGTGATAGACCTTTAAACCCACTAAAAGAATTAAAGATATAATAAAACAGCAAGAAAAACCCCAATGGGGCATCACGTGCCCACATGTGACCAAGGGTCACGTGCTGACACGTGATAAGTTCCTGGGTTCTTTAAAAATAACAGAATTAAATTCTAGTTAAAAGCTTAATCAGTGGGTCACGTGCCACCACGTGATGGGGTCTTAAAACTCTCTGAGTTAGAGGAAAGAAAACCCTAAATGGGGCATCACGTGCCCACACGTGACAGGGGGTCACGTTCCAACACGTGATGGGTTCCTAAAGATCTCTGAACTAATAAAATTAAATTCTAATGAAATGGTCAATCAGTGGGGGCACGTGTCAACACGTGATAGGCTCTTAAACATTTTGAACTAATAGAATTAAATTCTAATTAAGGGAAATCAAAAACCCTAATATTCCTTAGATCTTTCCAAAAAAAATATTGCGCTTTGTAAAGTGGAGCACCGTTGGATTAAAAATCCAATCGTGATTAAAAAATCACCAATTTATAGAAAGATTCTATACAAGGAAAGATTTCCCTGAAATTTTCCAGGAATAAAAAAAAATATCTTTTGGATTAAAAATTCACTGAATGATCTAAAAGATCATGTGGGTTACAAAATCAATTAAATCTTTCAATGAAAGATTGACTAAACAAACTAATTCTTTTCTTTCTCCTATAAATAGGAGTCAAGAAGAGAAGAGGAAAAAAGATATACAACAACAGAGAGAAAAAAAAAGGGAATTTAATTCTCCAGAGAGAAAGAAGATTTCTTTAGAAAAAGAAAAAAACCCTAGGTAAGAAAGAGAAAGAGATCATTCTATAAGCTCCCATAACCCTATAAGAGAATTTAATTCTCCAACTAAGAGTTTAACTCTTCTGAATAAGAACTTAGTTCTTCCTCTGGTTGAAGATCTGCAGAAGCAGATCTCCCCATAAGTTGAGAATTTAATTCTCATCGGGGAGATTCTGTCATGCAGATCTAAAACCTAAGGGAGGACCTAAATTCAGAGAATTTTATTCTCCCAAAAGCACATAGGAATTTAATTCCTCCAACAAAAATAGGGTTTAACCATTAATACAAGAGCTTTGTTCTTCTTCATTGTTGAAGATCTGCAGAAGCAGATCTCCCCATAAGTTGAGAATTTAATTCTCATCGGGGAGATTCCGCCATGCAGATCCAAAACTTAGAGGGAGAGTTAGGTTTAAAGAATTTAATTCTTCCAAATACATAGGAATTTAATTCCTCTAAATAAATTAGGGTTCAACCCTACAAAAGAATTTAATTCTTAAACAAGAGACTTAAACTTTTCATGCACGTAAAAACGTCAGTATCCAACCAGATCACGTGTGTCCGCGTGACTCCCCTCCTCAGTGATCAAAAGAGAACGAATGAAATTGGGTCACGTGCTCCCACGTGACCCTTGGATAAATTCCTCAAAATAGAGAGAACAAAGCAAAGGCAGAACAGACTTTGGGCGCCCTCACGTGTCCCCACGTGACCCCTAACAAATTTTGTTAATATCCAGTGCATGGGTGCCCATCACGTGCCCACACGTGATGGCCATGAAGACTAAAAAGTGTTTAACACTTATTTGAATATTCTAATAACAAAATAAAGGAAGTTTGGGCCCAACACTCAAGCGTCTCACATGACCCCACGTGAGCGCTTCTTTTTTTAGTGTTTAACACTATTTTGGGCGTTGCACCCCTAGTGTTTAACACTATTCTGAGCGCATCACGTGGGAGCACTCAAACACACTTTTGTCTTCTAAAATCGATCATCTCATACGAGTTCTTAGCACTCAATACAAGATAAAATATGGTCAAAACCCAGAACCATGCTTAGCATTGCTAAATAATTGGGGGCTGAGCCCAGACAAATGATCAACAGTCCAAACAAAGGTCCAACATTTTAAACCTAATTGGATTTAGCCCAAGTTGGCCATAAGTCCTCAATTCAGATTTAACTGAGCTCATGTGCTCATAATCTAATTAATTGATCTTAGTCCCAAATTGGACTACAGATTTCCCAATCAACTTTGGTTCAAGGGTACATCTCTTCACTCCTCTGATATTTGTCGTTGTAATCCTTCAACGTCTTCAAAGAGGTGACGGGTCCCAATAGCCAATCATTCCATGGACTGTAGGGTCCTTAAACCCATGGACTATGGTGTCCTTAACCTTGGACTGTGGGGTCCTTAAACCCATGGACTATGATGTCCTTAACCTTGGACTGTAGGGTCCTTAAACCCATGGACTATGATGTCCTTAACCTCGGACTGTGGGGTCCTTAAGCCCATGGACCGAGATGTCCTTAAACTAACAATGGACCCCCATGTCCTTAAACTGGTATTGGACCGCAATGTCCCTAAACTAAACAATGGAGCCCAAATGCTCTTTTGTCGGATCTAAACGATCCCGTTAAGTTGATCTTAGTCTGAAATTAGACTAACGAATCCTTAACATACGTTTAAGTTGATCTTAGTCTCAAATGAGACTAACGTATCCTTAAGCCCAACCCCAAACCCAAATCTAAGAAAATACGGATTTGGACAAATCCAAGCCCTACGGGCGACAACATAAATTAGTCTCCGTATACAATCCACTGGCAATCAAAAACAAAACAAACACACACGATACGAAGTGACCATCTGGAGAAGGAGAAAGTGGTTACCGCGATGCGGTAGCATAATTAACTGCAAGGGCTTGCGCCTACAGGGAAGAGCGTCCCCATAATAAAAAAAACCCTCAACGAGGGGGAATCTGACGAAGTCTGCTACATCGGCCGGATCCGTACATGGTGTCATAAATCAACTTGGCATTTTCGGAGAGATGGACGGATAGCACCAATTAGCATCTGCCCCCAAATTCAGGCAAGACGGACCTACGCGGTCCCGTCTCTGTGTTCGGAGGAGACCAAATGTGTTCCACATATCCCAACTCAGAAGGTATGTGAGTGACCCCAGCCATATTCTCGATCATTCCGAGCTCACTGTACAGCCCGCCTTATCTTATGAGCAACAACCTTTTGAGATCCTGAATAGGAAAGTGAAGTCACTTCGGAACAAGGAAGTCAACTTGGTTCAAGTGATGTGGAGAAAAGACACTCCAGGAGAATCGACATGGGAAAAGGAAGATGAGATGCGTGCAAGATATCCTCATCTATTTGTAAACTAGTCCTTAAAATAAAATTGTAAATTTCGAGAACGAAATTTTTGTATGGAGGGTAGACTGTAACAACTCCAATTCTTTTGTTCATAAAATTGATTTAAAGTTAATGTATACTTAGGGTATTTACATTTCCTGTGAGTACTATAAGTATTTGATTTTTCTTTTTAACAGCAAGAAAGAGCTTGTAGCTCATTGGTAAGACCTTGCACTGTTGAACCAAAGAACCAGAGTTTAAATCCCATCATCCACATTATCTTTTTAATTTGTTTTCTTTTAATATTTTTAGAAGCCCAAGAGTCTACACGTGCTTAACCCATAAACCCAAAGGTCACACTAAAAACAAACGAGTGCAGGAGGTAGACCAAGCGACGGGGGACACATGGCAGCAAGAATCGGCCCGACTCAACCAGCTAAGCGACTGAATCGGCCGGCCCCGCCGGCCGAACTCGCTTGAATCCGATTCTTCCCTTCTTGACACCTGTGTCTTTTGGCCTCCCTATAACCCCTGTTCTATTTATTTTCCCTGCACATTAACAGAGCCAATTAAAACCCAATTTAAATATTTTTAATGTATATTTTTAATGCATTTTTTATCAAAACCTAACCCTAATTTTTCCTATAAATACCACTCCATTTCATACCTCCTTCACTCACAAACTCTGCCCAAACTCTCAAGAAAAATCCTAAGAACTTTTGTGTACAAGTGGAGTTAGCGAAGGGCGAAACTTCGACGAACTTCCGACGACGACCCTAGGAGCTCCCGGCGACGAAACGACGCACCGGCACCTCCTACCACTCCCTATTCCTCTTCTCTAATCTAAAATCCATTAATTTCCTTCTCCCCCTTCTCTTTACTATTCTAAAAACTTAGAATTCTAAAACCCGACGGAAGTGGAGTTAATCCGACTTCCGATTCGGTTTTTCCTTAAAAATCATATTTTTCTTAAAAACAATAATATCAAACTCTCACATCATGATAATTAAACATTAAAAAAATATCTTGACAAGTTTCATATCAAAAGAATTCATATTTCAATTTTTATAGCACTTTTACAGAAAAATACCATATAGTTTAGTTTCGACATAAATATCATTACCCCTTGTTATACCTTTAGTTAGTTCACGAGATAATGACCTACCTCCTCATAAAATTCATATATAATATAGCACGATGATCTTTGGGAACATACTTTTGGGAAAATACGATTTTACACAAAACTATCTCAAACTTATAAAAACTTTTTTCTACAAGATTATGTATTTTAAACAAATCTTTGCAAAGCGCCACTACAACCCATTTGGGGAACCCGTTCGGGATGGTACAGATTATCACACATCCTCGAGCTTAGTAGTGCGAGATGCAGACCTTCGCAAGGAACATACGGTCTCGAAAGATTTAAAAATACAATTTTCTTTAGAAAATGTGATTTCTACTATAAATAAACTTATATTTTTAATAAATATATATATATATATATATATGTAATTAATATCAAAATAACTATTTTTAGTATTTATAATATTCCACATTTCCAAAATTCAAGAAAAACATTCCATTTACAAGAAAATACCAAACAATTCCAATATTACAAATAAATACCATATATTATGAAATTAGATTTTATTCACTAGAAATATCACAATGATAAAATATACATCAATGAAAACATTAAAGACGATAATAAATTACTTGAGGTGTATTTTAAAAAATTATACAAAATTAGTTTTACATAAAACACCTTCAAGTTATATAAATTACAATAAGGACCCTAATAAACATAGGTTTAAGCGGGACCAGTCTCTTGAGACTCAGGGAACCGGAGATATGGGTGCTTGCCTATTTAAGGTAGACAACTTAACAAACGGTGTTATCAACACGGTAATCGTCTTTGAAAAAGACACAAATCCTGCCGCCCATATACAGCGGTTACCGATAACACCAAAACCTAATTTAGGATTCAATTTATTTTTTAATTTTCTGAATAAGAATGAGTCTCAATATAATAAATCTGACTTGAATGAGATTCATGTATATATATATATATATATATAACAATTCAATATGAATCCATATAATCAATCCGTATTGACTGAACCGAACCATGGATATACTTCCATCAACATGATTCTCCAGTTACATCCATTTACTGATATCATAGTTTAGGCAAGCCATCCATCTATACAATCTATAATACAAGACAATACAATTTACAATACAATCCAAACAATACAATCAAGTTATCGCGGGGTTTAAGGGGTAGATTGGTACGGAAGGTGTTAGAAGTGGTACGAGACTGCAACCATTAAGACACCTAACCTGAATTCAATTGCCGTGTTACCGTGGCTGAACGGTTCCTTATACTTTTCATCCACCTTAGTCTTTGATCTACTGAGACTCCTCTCGTATACACTGGCCTCTTCTGTACCAAGTTACAAACAACAGTGTTAACACTAAATACAACATTATAACAATATAATATAACTTTAAAAGCTACACTCTCTCTCTGTCTATTCTACTTCTCACTTATCTTTGGGACTTACCGAGCGATTTTTCGCTGATGACATTCTCTTTCTTTCTTCTTTGGAATGTTGTCAGGTAATTCAGATCTTCAGGAGATCGAGCCCACCAGCGAGGACTTGGACCAGCTAGCCTTCGACCCTGAGCTCTAGATACTTGTACATTTCATTTCAGTACTTTTCATATCTGTTATGCCACTGTTTAGGCATTTCTTTTCATTCCATGTATTTACTTTTCAGATGCATTGTACAAAAGAATGTTAATAAATAAAGTTGTTGTTCAATTTATATCTATTGTCTTTGTCTCTTATGCATTTTATTTATATTGCTTAGATACGCTCAGCGTGTTTACTTCAGAGTAAATACGTAGCGGCATCATCGCGTCCTTTGCCCATATACTGGAAAGCGGGGCGTGACAGCTTTGATCCTTGGCGTCGGTGGTAGGAAACTACCAGCCAGGGATTGACTGAGCAGTGAAGCTGCTCGGTGGCTTCTGAATGAGGGCTTTGATCCATGGCGTCGGTAGATAAAAAACTACCAACCAGGGATTAACCGAGCAGTGAAGATGCTCGGTAGCCTCTTGAGGAGGGCTTTGATCCTTAGCATAGGTGGGCAGGATGTGCCCTCTAAGGATTGACCGAGCAGGGAAGCTGCTCGGTGGCCTCATAAGGAGGGCTTTGATCCTTAGCGTAGGTGGGCAGGATGTGCCCGCTAAGGATTGACCGTGCAGGGAAGCTATTCAGTGGCCTCTTGAGGAGGGCTTTGATCCCTGGCGTCGGTGGGTAGGGAACTACCAGCCAGGGATTGACCGAGCAGTGAAGCTGCTCGGTGGCCTTTTGAGGAGGGCTTTGATCCTTAGCGTAGGTGGACAAGATGTGCCCGCTGAGGATTGACCGAGCATTGAAGCTGCTCGGTGGCCTCTTGAGGAGGGCTTTGATCCTTAGCGTAGGTGGGAATGATGTGCTCGCTAAGGATTGACCAAGAAGGGAAGTTGCTCGGTAGCTTCATGAGGAGGGCTTTGATCCTTAGCGTAGGTGGGCAGGATGTGCCCGCTAAGGATTGACCGAGAAGGGAAGCTGCTCGGTGGCCTCATGAGGAGGGCTTTGATCCCTGGCGTCAGTGGGTACGGAACTACCGTCCAGGTATTGACCAAGCAGTGAAGCTGCTCGGTGGCCTCTTGAGGTGGGCTTTGATCCTTAGCATAGGTGGGCAGGATGTCCCCGCTGAGGATTGACCGAGCAGGGTAGCTGTCTGGTGGCCTCTTGATGAAGGGTTTTTAGACTTCTTCTTTCCTTCACGGGGCGTCGTTCAATCTCCCTTGACTTATAAAAATCTAGAAGAGTGACCGTCGAAGACGACACGTGGAAGAAACGCACAAGCGAGGCGCGACGCTCCAAGATCCGCGTCGTTCCGACTTCCATTGACCGCTTAGGGGCTCGTGAGGTACGTCATGGTCGCCACACGGAAGCTCTGTTTTAGGGAATTTGAAAATATCCCGCGATTCGCGCTGATGCGCGCGCAAATTTCGGCTTTTAGGGATTCTATTGAGGCTATAAATAGTGAAGGCATGTTGGTTTCTTTCAGCATTGCATTTCTGAAAATGGTCGTGCTCATCCACTCCATCAAAGAGATCATCTCCTGCGACGACGTGTACCTCTATGATCAGGAGTGCACGGAGGAGACGTACCAAACGGTGGTCGAACTCATAGAGGACCACTTCGGACGCCTACTTCCTCTGCAGTCACCTTTCCTCCAATTGCTCATGTACACAATTTGGAGGATGTCCCCGGGTTTGTTCAACGCCTTGTCTCCGCAGTTATAGGACGAGGTGCTCGATAAGCTGCACACGCTCTATGTCCGAGGCCTCATCTCGAAGAACAGACACGACCGATCGGCGGCTCTTCTTTTGGAGTGTTTCCAAAAGAGGCGGATCGCGGACTCTTTCCCGGCGGGCAGGAGCTCTGGTGCTTCCGTGGCATCTCGGGTCCGTAGGCAACATCAGAGGGAGAAGGCTAAAGAGGTTAGGGCTCAGCTGGCAGAGATCTTCTCGGAGTACTATCAGCGGTGCTTTCTCGATCCTCTGCCCCCTCTGTTGTAATTTTTGTATATATCTTTTTTTCTTCTTCTTTTGTGTAAGGCTGAGAAGCCCATAATATCTTTGATGGATAAAGTTCTTCTTTTGCGACGTGCTTTTATCTCCTTTTTATCCCCTTTGTGCATTTGCGTATTTTCACGAAAACGAACCTAGGGATCTTGGAACCGAGGAAGAAGGACACATATCGAAGAAGTTTCTTCTAATTCGGGAGACTTAATTACATCACTTCGACAAAGAAGAAAACATATTCACTGATACAAAACTTGAAAATACATTTACTTGTACAATTTGAGCTTCTCGGCGTTGTAAGGCCGTAGAAACTTGCGTCCTCCCACGTCTTGTAAGCGATAGCTCCACCGGGCAATACTTCGGAGACGAGGTCCCACTTCGGGGAGAACTTGTGCAGCTTTCCTGGTTCCACGAATTCGTTCTTCCTCAGGACCAAATCTCCCGTCTTGAAGGCGCGATGCTTGACTCGTGCGTTTTAGTAGCGAGCAGTTTGCTGTTGATAAGCGGCGGCTTTAATATGTGCCCGGTCCCTCTTTTCTAGCAAGATGTCCAAATTAGTCCGGAGCGCCGAGGTGTTTGCTTCGCCGTCAAAGTGTTCGATGCTGTAACTGGACAGTCCAATCTCTGCTGGGACCATTGCCTCGGTGCCGTAGCAGAGGCTGAAGAGGGTCTCTCCAGTAGGAGTCTTCTTCGATGTGCGTAGGGTCCATAACACCCGGGGTAGTTCCTCAACCCAGCTGCCCTGTCTTCCTTCTAAACGAGTTTCAAGACCTCGGATGACGTCTCGGTTAGCAACCTCGGCCTGCCCGTTGCATTGAGGATGCACGACCGCGGCAAACTTCATTAGTATATAGTATCCGTTGCAGAACCTTTTGACTTTGTCGTTTTCAAAATTCGTCCGGTGGTCGGTAATGATACACCTCGGGATCCCGAACCGGGAGATTACGTTGTTCTGCAGGAATTTGATGGTCGTGGTGGCGTCCGGTTTTCTGATGGGGACGGCCTCAATCCACTTCGTGAAGTAGTCTACCGCGACGAGGATGTATTTGTGCTCACCCTTACAAGTTGGGAGTTGGCCTACCATGTCCATCCCCCACTGAGCAAACAGCCAGGGAGACGTGAGGGTCGTTAGCTCGGTAGCCGGAAGATGGGGTATGCTGCCATGGAGTTGACAGCTTTTGCACCTTCTGACGAGCTTTTGAGCGTCTTGGTGAATCGTCGGCCAATAGTAGCCTTGGAGCAACGTCTTTTGTACTAAGGTACGGGCCTCTTGATGCGCTCCACCGACCCCTTCGTGTATCTCACGTAGGACGTAGTCGGCTTCGTGGGGGTCAACGCATCGAAGCAGAGGCTGCGTGTACGACTTCTTGTAGAGGTTTCCATTGCTCCAGACAAAATGGCGGGTTTTAGCTCGAAGGCGGCGTGCTTCCCCTAGGTCCTCAGGGAGTGTACCCTCATTCAGGAACTCTACGAGGGGCTTTCTCCAATCCCAGCCTTCCTCATGAGTAGCGTATACTTGAAGTGCTGCCTCTCTGTCTTCCACGCTTGGCTGTGGCAAGACTTCGAAGAGGATATTCCTCTTATTGTTGGTCGTATAGGAAGAGGCTAGCTTGCTCAGGGCGTCGGCCTGGGCGTTCAGGTGTCGAGGAATCTGCTCTACATGAACCTCGTCGAAGTTTTTTCGTAGTCTCTTTACCTCAGATAAGTACTTCACCATGAGCGGCTCCCGGGCCTCGAAACGCCCGGTAACTTGGCCGACGACCGGGGAGGAGTCGCTGCGAATTCGGATCGTCTTCATCCCCACTCCGGAAGTGATTCGCAACCCGGCGAGCAAGGACTTGTATTCCGCGGCGTTTTTCGATGCTATGAACCCGAGCTTCAAAGAGTACTCCATTTCTGCCTCGTTCGGGCCTCGAATGATAAGGCCGGCACCACCCTCCTAGGTAGAGAATCCATCGACGTAGAGGACCCAGTCGGGGACGGAGTTGGGCACTTCCTCAACTGAGGGTCGGGACCCGGGGACGGGCGCCGACACTGCTTCCTTGTTGGGGATAGTATTCTCGACAACAAAGTCTGCCAGGACTTGCGCTTTGATAGCTTTCCTGGGGAGGTATTTGATGTCGAACTGGGATAACTCCCACCTTCATTTCTCCAAACGACCAGATGATTCAAGGGAGACGAGAATAGACCTTATGGGCTGCTCGGTGAGGAAAGGGATGGTGTGTGCTTGGAAATAGTGTCGTAACTTCCTTGAGGTGACGATAAGCGCCAAGAAAATATTTTCTATGGCCGGGTACCTCGTTTCTGCATCTTTAAAGACATGGCTCACGTAGTTGACCGGCTTCTGTACTCATTCGACTTCTTGGATGAGCACCGAGCCAGCAGCATGATCGGATACCGCAAGGTACAGTAACAGCTCGTCTCCTTCAATTGGCTAAGTGAGTAGGGGGGAGTTTCCAGGTGCACTTTGAGTTTCTCGAAAGCGTTCTGACACTCTTCCGACCATTTGTCATGCCCAGCTTCCCGGTGTATGGGGAGGGGACGCGGTGAGATCCGCTACGTATTTACTCAGAAGTAACACGCAAAGCGTATCTAAGCAATATAAAGTAAAATGTACATAAGAGATATGCATATAAATGAACAACAACTTTATTTATTAAATATTCTTTAACAGGTACAACTGGAAATGTAAATACAATGATGGAAAGCTATGCTTAAATAATGGCATGAACTGAAAAGAAAATATGTACAAGTGACTATAGCTCGGGGTCATCAGTGTACTGCTAAGAGGTCTGCTCCAAATGCTCCTGGCTGGTCTCGAACTCTTCAGAGTCGGGTCCTCCTGACAACATTCTAAAGAAGAAGAGAAATAGGAATGTCATCAGCAAACAATCGCTCGGTAAGTCCCAAATAAAGAGAGAAGTAGAATAGAAAAAATAGAGAGTATATCTAGTATAATGTTTGATTATTATGTTATCTTAGTGTTTGTAGCTTGGTACAGAATATGCCAGTGTATACGAGAGGAGTACAACTTACACCGTGGACTTTGGTAACCCGTAGTACAAGGCTCTGTCGATAATACCACGGAACAACGGCATGGATGTAATTACGTCTTTTAGTGACCACCTCGTGCCACCTATAACATGTTCCGTACCAGTCTACCCCTTTATAAACCCCGTAATGTTTATTGTATTGCATTGTCTTATAGTAAATGGAAGACTTTCCGAAACCATGATATCAGTAAACCGAATGGATATAAAGGGATAGTCATGTAAACAGAGTATATCCATGGTTCGGTTCAATCATGTTCATGTTGATATTGATTGTATTTTGGCATTCATAGATTCATGTTGTATTGCAGTTATACATGAATTGAATTCAATTCAGATTTTAATCAGATTTGATCAAGACTCTAACTGAGTCAAACAGAATTGAAGTCCTGATTGTTTTGGAGTTATCAATAACTGCTGCACATGGACGGCAGGATTTATGTCTTTTTCCAAGACAATTACCTTGTTGATGTAGGGTTCCTAGGCACTCTAATGAGGTCTCACAAGGCATCAACCATGCCAATTTCAAATTTAAACGGTGCCGAGAAACCCTAGAACGGATCGTCGGCTAGATTTCTAGGCGAAAATGAAACTAGTTTACAATTAAACTAAAGGAACGGAAATACAACCTTTGTAGATCCGGTTCTCCACCTCCATAGCTCCGTAATGAAGTCTCCTCACTGTCCATAACAAGTCCCGGGCTCTAGCGTCGGCTTCATCGGAGAATGGACGGGCTAGGTCAACGATGTCCATGCCGAAGATGATCTACGTCGAAGCATCGCTAGATCAAGCTCCACCTTCACCAAGCCATGAAAACTCGTGAAGGAAACACACTCTACTACTTGGCAAGAGGTAGAGGATGAAGAAATAGGAAGTGGGTAGACTTTAGAATTGGATTTCTCACTCATTTCATCAATCCACCATTGATGAAGTGCAAGGTTTTCTTCTTGAGTTCAAGGAAGAAGAAGAAGAAAGTATTATCATAAGATTATTAAAAAGAAAAGAAAAAGGATACTTATCATAATAATAACCATGGTAAAGTGTAGAGACTAAACTAAGGTTAAATGAAGTGGTTAGGGTTAAGCATGAGACAAAAATGGTCACATAGTCAAAAGTTCAAGAAGCTTCAACTAGAATACAAAATTAGCAACCATTTTCTTTTTATGCTTATCATATTCCAAAATGAATAAATAAATAAGATAAAAGAATAAAACAAAACCCTAACCATTATCATGTAACCATGGTTTGATCTTTACACAAAAACCCTAGCATAACATGTATCATCAAACATGATACAATCAAGTGCACAAAAAGTATATCACATATACAATGTGCACACCCGAGTGAGAATATCCATCTTAAGTAAACCGATACTAGTTGATGCAAACTAATATATCAAATATATAATTATGCATTAAATCATTAAATCAACACTTGATTTAACGATCCGGTCATATCGCATATAACCGACTAGTATCCTATGTATCGGTTTATCGAATCAATACTTGATTCGATAACTAGGTTATATCGCATACAACCATTCGATACATTCATCGCGAGAATAGAATACGGTATCACATACACGCATTATTCTCGGTCCCGCACATATCTCATATGCGCTCCTATTTCGTTTCGCTTGAGCCAGGAAACCTCTGTGTAGGACTCTAAAGACTCGTCAATACGCTGGCAGCAGGTGATGATCATATCAAACACCCACAAGCTGCAAGCGGTCTGCTAAACGTAACGGCCACCCGGGTATTGAGCGATCTGAAGATCGACGAGCAAGCCCGCTCACACTCCAGTGAATCCAACCAGTAACACTATCGTACAGTCCGGTCTGATCGTCTGATATGTCGCATATCTCGCCTAGGGGTGGTAAACGTCAGACCCCAATAGCTCAATAAGTCGTGTCGATATGAGGTCTATAACAATTCGAGAAACTACTGGTAACACTTACCAGTAAATCTCAGCAACCTTGGCCAGGGATTTCCTGTTATAGCCAATCGAACACAGCGCAACATCAACCCCCTATACCGGGAGAGACGAATCCCCTCCTATCGCTCATTGCCTCCATGTGACTCGGGACTGTACCCAAAAACCACCGTTTTGCACGCCCTCTTGGACGTGGTAAGATGGAAATCAAAGCACAGTGGGAACCACACAAGACTCTATGACGATCTCGGGTCAACAGACTACTCTGTACCAGTGTCACCAGAGAACTGCCATCTGACGTGAGGTATAATACCATCTGGGAGTTCTCGGCGAGTCCGTCCAGTGTACCCAGTCTCTACTGAGCACCCGTATATCATCTCTGATGTCAAACACCAATGGATATGGGATCATCCATCGCCCATCTGTATGGGTCGAGAAGGTATACGCTAGTCTACTCTGGTATATCGATGCCCCGTCTCGATACACCCACGACTAGGGACTTTGAAGGATGTACTTATGGACTACCATATCCCCACTAGTATGATCCGCATCATAGTCCAGGTAGTCAAGCACACATCCTAAGGGCTTTACCAACTTGTAACAGAGAGACAATCAGTGTGCACGTTAAGGTAAAGAGTAACCAGATAGCATACTATCATGTCGAGCAAGAAAGTCCTTCCTATATATGTCCCAGCATCCACTACAATATACATCCAATATACCGTAATGGCCTCTAGGGCATACATATAACTAACAGTTGATAACACCGTTGTTAGATTGTCAATCCTAGATTGGCAAGCACCCACTTTCTCCGGCTCCCTGAGGCTCAAGAGAATTGGTCCCTCTTAAATCTATATTTACTAGGGTCCTTATTGTAAATTAATATAACTTGAGGGGGGTTCTATGTAAATATAGTTTTGATATAATTTCAAAATACGGCTCAAGTATTTAATTATCGTCTTTAGGGTTTTCATAGATGTATATTTTATAAAAGTGAAATTTTTTAGTGAATAGAACCTAGTTTTCATTGTATATGGTATTTTATTGAAATATTGGAATTTGTATTGAATTGTAATGGTAGTTTCATGAACTTGTGATTCTTTTGCTTTAGAAAACATAGAATATTCATATATTGTATTTAAAATAGATATTTTGATAATAGTTATATATATTTAATAAAAATAAAGTTCATTTATTTTGTAGAAATCTCATTTTCTTAAAAATTGTATCAAAATTCAATCGAGATCGAATGCTCCTTGCGGAGGTCTGCATCTCGCTCTATTGGGCCCGAGGATGTGCGATAACCCGCACTATCCCGATCGGGATTTCCCAAAATGGGTTGTAGAGACGTAATTTTACGGAATTAAATAACACACTTTTTAAAGAAAACGATTTTTGAATGTTTAAGGTATTTAAATGTAAATTCGTATTTTCTCATAAACTAATGTCCCAAAATTCATCGTGCTGTGTCAAAAATGTGTGTTGTGATGAGATAGGTCATTATCTCGTGAGTTATCTAAAGGTGATACAAGGAAATATGTTGAATTGTGTCGAAAGTAAAGTATATGGTATTTAACCGTAAAAATACGATACAAGTTGCATAATAGATTCTTCTGAGATAAAACTTGTTCTAATATGTTTATTTGTTAAATATTATGAGAGAATATGGTATTTTATTATTTAAGAAAAATAGAGTTTTTAAAGAAAAACGAATCGGAAGTCGGAATAACTCCGCTTCCGACGAGTTTTGAATAAGAGAAGTTTTAGAATAGCAAAAGAGGAGGGAAGAATTACAGGTTATAAAGAAAGAGAGGAGAAGGAGGAAGCTCTTGGAAACGTTGGGGCGTCATTTCGTCGCCAGAATCATCTTGAAACGTCGTCGGAAGTTCGCCTCTTGCTAACTCCACTTGTACAACTTGGGACTTGGAAATTTTAGATAGTTTTTGTAATAGAATTCTAAATGAGGAGAGGTGAAATATGGTGTGGTATTTATATGGAAAATTAGGGTTTAGGGTAATGAAGAATAGAATTAAAATGTGCATTAAAATGTGGATTGATGCCCATTTTTAATTCTCTGAAAATATGCAGAGAAATCAAACAGCATAAGAGTAGTGGGGGGAGTCCAAGGGGTATAGGGGTTGAAATATAGGGAGTATCCCCTATGGGGGGCCCGGTGGTGCCGGTCTACAAGAAAATCTCGCCGGCCAAAAACCGGTGAGGGATGGTAGGATCTTCGCCACGTGGTGGTGTCGTTTGGTATAACTCAGTGCGCGTGTTTGTTTAATCTATGACTTTTCATTTTACGTGTAGTGCATGTGTAAATCTTTGGGCTTTTAAAAGATTAAAAGAAAAAATCAAGAAAAAGATAAAGTGGCTGGGGGGATTCGAACACAGGTGCTACGTCACAACAGTGCAAGGCTTTACCAATGAGCTACAAGTGTTTTCTTGCTGTTCAAAAGCAAATCAAATTTATAACTTGTGCTCAGGCTTAGATATCCCTTTCTATATTTTGAAAAAAAATTGTACATAAAGTTTAGCGTTGTTACATTCTACCCTCTTTATAAAAATTTCGTCCTCGAAATTTGTAGAAGGAAAGTGTAACAGATTCAAGAAAAGTTTAGTAATAGAACTATTGATAGTACATGAAAAATATTTGGAAGAACGAAAGAATGCAAAAGTTTTGGAAAGATATGAGGGAATTACTAGGGTTACTTTGGTCTACAGTCTCAGCTTTTATAGCCGCTAATGTGAAAGCCTGATGCCGGGTTACATTCCTCCTAGCTGGAGGCATATTCATCTGTCCTTAGGGCATGTTTCTCTGCCCTCGAGGTATATTCCTCAGTGCCTCATGGATTTGGCGATTAGGCTGTGCAGCAGGTCCACATAGAGTTGGAGCTGGAAGAGCAAAACGAGGTGCATAAGCCTGGATAGCTGGCCGCTGCGGATAAGTGTTGTGAGTTGGAACTGTGTTGCGTCTATAAGGACATGTTCTAATTCCATGATTGGATACGCCGCAAACTAATCACAGGACTTTTGCGTGCCTACATTCCTTCTACAGGTGTCCATCCCTCTTACAATAGAAGCAAAAATCTGGACTTAGCTGGTTATTTGTTTCTTCTGGTCTCCTGGGTTCAAAAGTTGGCCTTGAACAGAATCCTCCTGCCATCTGGGTGGCAGGGTGCTTCATTCTGGCAGATTAAGGTCTGCCCTTCTTCTTCACCACTGCCTCATATCGACAGGCAGCTTTCAAAGCCAGGTCGTGGGTTGGGAAACCCCTGTAGCTAAGGCAGCTTGGATCTCCAGATCTAACCCTTGCTGAAATCATCTGGAACTGATCTCAGTAGTCGGTATCAAGCGTGCCGTGAATCTGTTGCGGTCTTGTGTCTTGTAGTATGTGATATAAGAAAATCGACTATTGAGATATATCTTACCTACTGAGCATGGTAAACTGTAACAACTCCGATTTCAATGTACAGAAAATTGTTTAAAAGTTAATGTACAAATGGAATATTTGCAATCCTGTGTACACTATAAGTATTTGTTTTACTTTTGAACAGCAAGAAATTACTTGTAGCACATTGGTAAAGCCTTGCACTGCTGTGACGTATCCCATGTGATCGAATCCCTCCAGCCACATTATCTTTTTATTTAAATTTTCTTTTAATCTTTTAGAAGCCCAAGGGTTTGCATGTGCACTACACATAGAATGAAGAGTTACAGAGTAATCAAACACATTCACTGAGGAAAACCAAGCGACACTAACACGTGGCACAAATCCCACCCTCCATCGCCGGGGATCGACCGGCGACGCAAGCAAGGAAGACCGGCACCGCCGGGCTAAACTGTTGGGATTGCCTTGAAAAAAATTCCCCTGCACCCTTTGGCCTACCCCAGTTCTCCTAGACTATTTGTTTTCTCTGCACATTTTCCAGAGAACTTAAATCACCTTTAATCCAATTTTTAATGCATTTTTAACCCTCTAAACCATAATTTTCCATAAAAATACCACACTCCATTTCACCTCTCCTCACTAAGAATTTCATTACAAAAACTCTCAAAAGTTCTCAAGTCTCAAGTTGTGCAAGTGGAGTTAGCGAAGGGCGAAGTTCCGAGGAGATTCTGGCGACGAAACGATGCCCCGACGGTTCCTTAGTCTTCTCCTACCTTTATTCTTTCTCAATAGCCAGTAAGTCCCCTCTCCCCCTCTCTTCTCCTATTTTAAAAAGTCTCATTTCTAAAACCCGACGGAAGCGGAGTTAATCCGACTTCCGATTCGGTTTTTCTTTAAAAATTCTATTTTTATTAAACAATAAAATAACAAACTCTCATATAATGTTTAAAAAATATTAACAAACACATTAAAACAAGTTTCGTCTCAAAAGAATCTTTTATGCAACTTTTATCATATTTTTACGGTAAAATACCACATACTTTATTTTCGACAAAAATCAACATAATACTTATATTACCTTTAGATAACTCATGAGATAATGACCTATCTCATCACAACACAGATCTTTGACATAGCACGATGAAATTTTTGGAATATAGTTATGGGATAATACGACATTACAAATAAATACCATCAAACTTGCAAAACCATCTCTTTAAAAAGTGTGTTAATCAATTTCTTGCAATTGCGCCTCTACAACCCACTTTTAAGGACCCCGTTTGGTATGGTGCGGATTATCACACATTCTCGGGCCTAGTAGAGGGAGATGCAGACCTCCGAAAGGAGCATTCCTCGACGGAATTTTAATGCATTTTTCTTTAGAAAATGAGATTTCTACAAAAATAAATAAAATTTATTTTTATTAAATATATATATATATATAACTATTATCAAAATATCTATTTTAATTATATTATACAAATATTCCAAGTTTTCTAACTCAAAGGAATCACCATTACAGGAAAATACCATTACAATTCAATGCAAAATAACGATATTTCAATAAAATATCATATATTATGAAAACAAGGTTCTACTCACTAGAAATTTTACTTTTATAAAATATACATCTATGAAAACCCTAAAGACGATAATTAAATGTTTGGGGTGTATTTTGAAAATTATATCAAAATTATTTTTACATAAAACACCCTCAAGTTATACTGAATTAAAATAAGGACCCTAGTAAATATAGGTTTAAGAAGGACCAATTCTCTCGAGCCTCAGGGAGCCAGAGAATGTGGGTGCTTGCCTATCTAAGGTAGATAATCTAACAAACAGCGTTATCAATACGGTAATTGTCTTGGAAAAGGACACAAATCCTGCCGTCCATGTGCAGCAATTACCGATAACATCAAAACTAATTCAGGATTTCAATTTCTTTTCAAAGTATCTGACTCAGACCGAGTCTCAATCTAATCAATCTGACTTGAATATGATTCAAGTATAAACTACAATACAACATGAATCCATGAATCCGTCTATTTAATCTATATCAATTTATATTGACCGAACCGAACCATGGACATACTCCGTCTACATGACTCTCCATTTATATCCATTCCATTTACTGATATCATGGTTTCGGTAAGTTATCCATCTATATAACAAAACAATACAATCAATACAAAAGATATCGCGGGGTTTATAAAGGGGTAGATTGGTACGGAATGTGTTAAAAGTGGCACGAGACTGTAACCTTAATACACCTAACCTGAATATCCATTGCCGTTGTACCGTGGCTGAACAGTTCCTTATGCTCCGTATACCTTAGTCTCCAGAATAGTGAGACTCCTCTCGTACACACTGGCATATTCTGTACCAAGCTACAAACAACCGCGTTAACAATATAATCAAACATTACTAGTTATATTCTCTTCATGTCTATTCTATCTCTACTCATCTTTAGGACTTACCGAGCGATTGTTCGCTGACGACATTCCTTTTCTTCTTATTTTGAAATGTTGTCAAGTGTTTCGGACTCACTGGAGATCGAGCCCAGCACTGAAGATTTGGAGCAGTTAGCCTTTGACCCCAAGCTTTAGATACTTGTATATACTTTCATTTCAGTTATGCCATTGTTTAGGCATTGCTTTCTATTCATATATTTAATTTCCAGTTGTACCTGTAAAAGAATATTTAATAAATAAAGTTGTTGTTCATTTATATTCCTATCTCTTGTATACTTTTACTTTATATTGCTTAGATACGCTTAGCGTGTTTACTTTTGAGTAAATACGTAGAGACCTTGTCGCGTCTCCTTGCCCGTACACTGGGAAGCGGGGCGTGACAGGTTTTGTTGGCGGCCCATACAGGTCAGCTCTGTATGGACACGCTGGTCAGTTCTGCATGGACATGCGGGTTAATTCTGCATGAAGTCCTAAGCAATATAACACAAGAATCAGCAACTAAAAACATTCTTTATATATTCCTTAATTCTTATAATTTCATATACTTTGAATCTATCCTAACACAAATTTTTCTTTCAAGATTATGTATTCTCCAAACAACACCAGCACCAATTTCAACAACACTCCACCACCTCTACCGCTTACACCTATTGTCGCTGCTCCGAGCAATGAGCAGCGGTACTGCTTGAGGCAATCCGCAACCTCCTGGAGGGACAACAGCAGCAGACTTCTATTTTGATGAACCGCCCAGAAGCGGAAGCACCTGGGGTAAAGCAATTCCGAGCTTTACATCCCAAGAAATTCTCGGGAAAAGAGAGTCCTCTGGAAGTTGAGAAATGGGCTCAGAGCATTAAGCATGATCTGGCAGCGGCACAAGTGCCAGAGATCGCTTGGGTTCGAGTTGCGAAGCTGCAGCTCACTGACAATGCCCAAGTTTGGTGGAAGACGGAAGAAAGCCGTCTTAACCAACCTATCGAATGGAGGAATTTTCGCGACATGTTCGATGCGAAATACTTCCCAGAGACTGCCCGATTCGACATGGAGCAGCAATTTATTCATCTACAATAGGGTTCGATGTGGACTAAGTCAGTAGATGAGTATGATGTTGAGTTTACCGTGCTCAGTAGGTAAGATATGTCTCAATATTCGATTTCCTAATATCACATATTACACATCTAACACAAGACCTTAATAGGTTTGCGGCACATTTGATACCAACTGCTGAGATCGGATCTAGAAGATTTCAGTAAGGGTTAGATTCGGAAATCCAAGCTGCTTTAGCTACAGGGGATTTCCCAACCCATGAGATGGCCCTGAAAGCTGCCCGACGGTATGAGACAGTGGTGAAGATGAAAGGCAGACCCCACTCTGCCGGAATGAAGTGCCCTGCTATTCAGATGGTAGGAGGAGCCTCTTTAAGGCCACAATTTGTGCCCAGGAGACTGGGAGTACTGAACAACCGGCCCAACCCTGCCTTTTGCACTTACTGCAGGAGAGATAGACATTTTGCGAAAGAATGCCGGCGTGCAAATAGCCTTTGCTTAGTCTGCGGCTCAGCTACTCATGACATTGGTTCTTGTCCTCGTAGACACAACCCAAATGCTGCACCCAGGCCAGCAATCACTTATCAACAGCGCCCAGCCATTCAGGCACCTGCTCCACGACTAGCTCTCCCTGCTCCACCTCCTTGTTGACCGACTGCGCCTCCTCCTCGTCAGTTCCATCAAGCTCAACGGAACACACCTCAAGTACAAAGGAATGGGCAGAGGAATGCTCCTCCAGCAAGGAGGAATGTGCCGAGGCGACGGGCTTTCACCATGACCGTGGAAGAGGCTGAAGCCACCGACCAAGTCATTACTGGTAACACTTTCTCTTCAAACTCTCTTTCAGTCTATATACATACCTATATAACTTTTCCTTATACCTAAAACATATCCCACATAATTTAGGTACAATCTTAGTAGCCTCACTTTCTGCACTAGCACTCTTCGATACTAGAGCATCTCATTGCTTTATGTCGCAACGGTTCGTCCGAACTCATGCGATTACAGTCAAACCCCTCGTATCCAGCCGGAATGTCAGTTCAGGGAACGACATTATAAAGGCAGTAATGGGATATGATCTGTGTCCAGTGGTCGTCTGCAGCAGAGAATACTATGCTGACTTTAAGGTGCTGGACATACCGAACTTCGATGTCATTTTGGGTATGGATTGGCTAGGAATATTCTATGCTACCATTGACTGTTGTCAAAGGAGGGTAGTATTCGAGATTCCATAGCATCCGGTCTTTTATTTCAAAAGTGGAGACCGTACCCTGGAGCAAAATACATACAAGGCGAAACCAAAGAAGGCAGTGATTGCAACACTTCAAGCCGAGGAAAGATCAAAGCCAGAGATAGTTCGAAAGTTCGACGATGTATTTCCTGAAGACATACCAGGTTTGCCTCCCGATCGAGCTCTTGAATTCAGCATTGATTTAGTACCTGGAGTACAACCGGTGATCAAAGCACCGTATCGGTTAAGTCCTGAAGGTTTGAAGGAAGTCCATACTCAGTTGGACGAATTATTGGCAAAAAGATGGATTCGTCCCAGCACTTCAAGTTGGGGATCTCCAGTTCTACGTGTGAAGAAGAAGGAAGGTTCATATCGAATGTGCATTGATTATAGAGCTCTGAACAATATAACTATAAAGAATAAGTATCCACTCCCGCGCATCGACAATCTATTCGATCAACTAAGTGGATCTTGTGTTTTCTCAAAGTTAAATTTTCGTTCGGGTTATCATCAGGTGAAGGTCAAAGAATCTGATATCCATAAAACGGCATTCAGAACTCACTATGGACATTACGAATTTCTTGTGATGCCGTTTGGAATGACCAACGCACCGGCTATATTCAAGAACTTAATGAATCAAGTTTTCCGAAAGTACCTAGACAGGTTTGTTGTTATCTTTATCCACGACATCCTGGTGTATTCTAAGAGTCGGAAGGAACATGCCGAGCACCTACGAATTGTCCTGGAGACTCTACGACAGTATCAACTCTATGCCAAATACAGCAAGTGTGAGTTTTGGCTAGATCGTATCGGTTTTCTCGTACATATTGTATCAGGTGATGGAATCTCTGTAGATCCCGCTAAAGTATCAGCAGTAAGCGAATGGCCGACACCGAAGTCGGTGAAGGATATTCGAAGTTTCTTGGGTCTAGCGGGATATTAAAAAAGGTTCATTGAAAGATTTTCAAAGATTGCAAAACCCCTGACCAAGCTCACACGTAAAGATGAAGAATTCGTGTGGTCAGAAGCATGCGAACGAGTTTTCGTAGAACTCAAGTCAAGATTGACATCAGCACCTATTCTCGTCATACGAGACCAATCTGGAGGTTTTGAAGTGCATTGCGATGCATCCGGTAAGGGATTAGGATGTGTTCTACATCAGCACAATAAAGTTGTAGCTTATGCTTCAAGACAGCTGAAAATCCATGAGCGCAACTATCCGACGCATGATTTGGAGTTAGCGGCCGTAATCTTTGCTCTCGAAATTTGGCACCATTATCTTCTTGGTGAACAAGTGGACATATACACATATCACAAGAGTCTGAAATATGTGTTTACTCAGAAAGAGTTGAATATACGGCAGAGAAGATGGTTAGAACTCATGGCGGACTTCGACATCAACCTACAATATCATCCAGGGAAGGTGAATGTAGTTCCTGATGCCCTTGGTCGCCAACCATTAGCACTGAATCTCACCGCACAGTGGAAGCTTCAACAAGACTTGCATCAAATGGAGATTGAAGTACTCATACCAGGTAACGCTTCAAGTTTGATGAACTTACAAGTTCAATCTACCATTGTCAATCAGATCAAAGCAGCTCAGCAAGTGATGCTAAGTTGCAAAAGATTAGAGAACAAGTAGAAAGTGGACTTCGAACAAATTTCATCATACATGAAGACGGATCTTTGAGATACGGCAGTAGATTGTGTGTACCAAAAGGTTCTGTGCGAAAAGAGTTAATGAAAGAAGCTCACAGCTCTCCTTATTCAGTACACCCTGGAGGTACAAAGATATACAAAGATCTGCGTCAAAATTACTGGTGGCATGGAATGAAGCGTGAAGTAGCCAGAAGCGTCGCTAAATGCTTGGTGTGTCAGCAAGTAAAAGCTGAATATCATAGGACTGCTGGTTTACTTCAACCGTTACCTATCCCAGAATGGAAGTGGCAACATATCACAATGGATTTCATGACTGCACTTCCTTGCAGTACGAAGGGTAACGACGCGGTTTGGGTTATTATGGATCGACTCACAAAGTCGGCTCACTTTATTCCATTTCGAGTTGGCCAATCTACTGAGACACTAGCAAAGAAGTATATGGAGGTAAGAATCTAAGTAAGATTTAAACTCTTCAAATTGTACTATCTCTGATACCCATGAACTCATGCAGGAAATCATGAGATTACATGGAGTACCGGTCTGCATTGTCTCCGATTGTGACACCAGATTCCGATCGCAATTTTGGCAAAGTCTGCAAGCTAGCTTGGGAACAAGTTTGAACTTCAGCACAGCTTATCATCCACAAACAGATGGTCAGTCTGAGCGAACTATTCAGATCTTAGAAGATATGCTAAGAGCGTGTATGCTAGACTTCAGAGGATTGTGGGAAAATCACCTACATCTTATGGAGTTTTCATACAACAACGGCTACCAAGCAAGTATAGAAATAGCACCCTTTGCAGCACTTTATGGAAGGAAGCGTCGATCGCCATTAAGTTGGGACTACATCGGAGAGAGAGAAATCCTTGGACCTGAGATGATAGAAGCAACTGTTGACGTAGTTCGTACTATCAGGGAAAGAATGCGCATAGCCCAAGATCGACAGAAGCACTAGGCTGATGCAAAGCGCCATCACTTGGAGTTCCAACCAAGAGAACATGTATTTCAGAAGATATCTCTGAACCGTGGAGTGATTCGTTTTGGAAGACGGGGTAAGCTTAGTCTGGGGTATATTGGACCGTGCGACATACTCGAACGAGTCGGTGAAGTGGCATATCGTTTGGCACTTCCACCTTCATTGGAAAGAGTGCATAATGTATTCCACATATCCCAACTCAGAAGGTATATGAGTGACCCCTGCCATATTCTTAAGCACTCCGAGCTCACTGTACAGCCAGATTTATCTTATGAGCAACAACCTGTTGAGATCCTGAACAGGAAGGTGAAGTCACCTCGGAAAAAGGAAGTCAACTTGGTTCGAGTGATGTCACGCCCCGCTTCCCAGTGTACGGCGAAGGGGACGCGACGAGGTCCGCTATGTATGTACTCAGAAGTACATACGCTAAGCGTAGCTAAGCAATATAAAATAAATACACAAGAGACAAGAGTATAAAAAGAACAGCAACTTTTATTTATTAACATTCTTTGTACAATATATGGAAAGGAAAATACAACTGAAATAAAGATGCCTAAACAGTGGCATAACAGGAAATGGAAAGTACTGAAAAGAAAAGTGTACAATGAAATTATACTGCGGGGTCTTCGGCAAATTTCTCCAAGTCTTCTTGTGTTGGCTCAACTTTTGCCGGGTCCAGGTCACCTGAAGACATTCAAAGAAGAGAGAAACAGAATGTCATCAGCGAACAGATCGCTCGGTAAGTCCCAAAGGTAAGAGAGAAGTAGAGAAGACAGAATAAGAAGATACATTTTTAAAGTGTAAGCTGTTGTTGTAATGTTATGTTAACGCTGTTGTTTGTAGCTTGGTACAGAAGGATGCCAGTGTATACGAGGGGGGTCTCTATATGCTAGAGATCAGGGAAAACGGAAAGTACAAGGAACCGTTAAGCCACGGTACAACAGCAATAGGATTCAGGTTAGGTGTCTTAATCTGACCACCTCGTGCCACCTTTAACACCTTCCATACCAATCTACCCCTTAAACCCCGTAGTGTTTTAACAGTATTGTTGTATTGTATTGTGTAAGTTGGGTGACTGACCAAAACCATGATATCAGTAAACATGTTGTAACTGCATAATCAGGTAAATGGAATAACAGGATAATGGATGTATATCCATGGTTTGATTCAGTCAATATATATTGTTAACTGGATTCTGGGATTCATGTGTTCATATTGAGTTGGAATATTAAAGAATATAGATTGACTTGAATCATATTCAAGTCAGAATTAGTCAGACTCTAACCCGAGCCTGACTAAAGAAAGGTAATTTGAAGTTCTATAATTGTTAGGGTCCTTATTGTAATTTATAAAACTTGAGGGGGTTTTATGTAAAAACGTATTTTTGTATAGTTTTCAAAATACACCTCAAGTATTATTTATTCGTCTTTATAGTTGTAATGAGTGTAAATTTTATTTGTGTTATTCTAGTGAATATATCCTAATAAAAGTATTAATTTATTTATTTGAAATTCATGGTATTTTAATGTAACTTTTAATCTTGAAATTTTTAGGAAAAAGTGGAAACTTTATCTTATAATAAAATAGATGTTTAAATGATAATTATATATATATATTAATACAAGAATAATTTTAAATAAATATTTTTATTTTCCAAAATCTCATTTTTCTTAAATGTCGTATTTTAAACCTTTCGAGACCGAATGCTCCTTGCGGAGGTCTGAATCTCGCACTACTAGCCCGCGGGTGCACGATGAACCGTACTATCCCTAACGGGTTCCCCAAAGGTGGGTTGTAGTGGCGCTTTGCATAGGTTTAATAAATACTATTCATTTAGAAAAACGGTTTTATAAATATAAGGTATTTATTTGTAAAAGGATGTAAATTTCTGTATTTTAGTTTCTAAGGTTTCCTAAGCCAACTAGCCTATTTCTAAGGGTCTAAACGACAAGTCATTAGAAGCCTCAAATCGCCTCTTCACCGTCAATTATGGCCAGGTAAGTACAAGTGAGGAGGGAGGGATCCGCTCACGAATCGTGAGGCGGACCTTTTAAAGTTACCCAAGCTCACTTGCCTAGCCTAGACACCACAAAGTCAGTTTAGATAAACGATCGATATCCATGACATATCGTATTTTCCTAGTAAGGAATATTTATGTAAAAAATGTAGCAAATCTAAACCTTTAAGAATGATTTTATGAAGATAATGGTATTTTAATGAAAGTTTCATTTTATCGTATTCTAAATTTTTATGAAATCATTTTAGGGTTTGTATTTACGTGTGTGTGGAGGTAGGTCATTATCTCGTGACTTATTTTAAGGTATTGTGAAGTTTAGGGGTTAAACATGATATATTAAACATGAGGGTATTTAAGTGAAATAATACGGTATTTGTAAAAGTTATCATTTCATGTGTGAAAACTCATTCAAATTGATTTTTACAAGTTTAGTGGTCAAGATAAACATGTTTAGGAATGAGGGAATTGATTAGAAGAAGAAAAATAAACTTTATGGTATTATTGTGAAAAGAATACGATATTACGAGAAAGCTATCATTTCATGTGAGAAACTTTTTCCAAATTGATTTTTATGTGATTAATAGTCATCATGAATATGTTTAGGTGTTATAGAATTGGTGACAAGTGAAATTTTGTAGAAAAACCGAATCAGAAATCGGTTTGTTCCGATTTCCGTCGGGTTCTAAAAAGTCGTATTTTTAGAAATAGAAAAGAGAGAAGAACGGGACTTACGGGTTTCAAACTCTTCTAAAGAGTAAAGAGGAACTAGGGAAGAGGCCGAGGTGTGGTTTCGTCGCCGGTTGCTTCAAAGAACGTCACCGGAATCCGTCAGCGCTTCGCCGTGAACTCGGTTTCAAAACACACTTTTCTTGTGGAAATTTCAAGAGAGTAAATCTAAGGTTTTGGAATGAGATGGTAGAGGTTAGGGGTCTATTTATAGGGTAGCTAGGGTAAGGTAGGTGAAAGGTTTTTTTTATTAAAAAAATTTATAAAAATTTAAAGAAAATCATTAAAATTTTGTATTAAATAGGATGTATTTATCAATTGAAAACCGATCACTTAAATTGGAGTTAACAGGGGGTTTAAGAATACCAAAAGCCACACTTTTCGTGTTGAGACCCCGGCCATCTGACCAACTCCGGCCGGCGGCGCCGGCCGATTCGGCAGGCCGAGTTGGCCGATCCCGGCCGGGATCGGCGACGGTTGGGTGCGGGGCTCTTCGACTAAGATTTTGGCATACTCTGTTTTTGGGGTTCAGTTCAATATTTGGGACTTATGGCCTGTGGACTGTTGGGCTTCCAAGAATTTTTAAAGAAAAATAAACTAAAAATAATATGGGGCATGGGATTCGAACTCTGGTGGTTTGGTTCAGCAGTGCAAGGTATTACCAATGAGCTACAAGCTCCTACTTGTAATTATTGTAGGGAAATAGATACTTAAAGTGTTATCAGCAACAGTAAATACTCCATGTATACTTCAAATTTAAATCAAATTTAGGTATACAAAAATTGGAGTTGTTACAATCTACCCTCCTTACAAAAATTTCGTCCTCGAAATTTACAACTTTTAGTTGAGGACTAGTTTACAAAAAGATGAGGATATCTTGCACGCATTTCATCTTCCCTTTCCCACGTAGATTCTCCTGGAGTGTCTTTTCTCCACATTACCCGGACCAGGTTAACTTCCTTGTTCCGAAGTGTCTTCACTTTCCTGTCCAGGATTTCCACAGGTTGTTGCTTACAAGATAAGTCGGGCTGTATAGTGAGCTCGGAATGATCAAGTACATGGCTGGGGTCACTCACATACCTTCTGAGTTAGGATATGTGAAACACGTTATGCACTCCTTCCAATGAGGGTGGAAGCGCTAATCGGTATGCCACTTCTCCGACTCATTCGAGTATGTCGAACGGTTCAATGTATCTCGGACTTAGCTTACCCCGTCTTCCAAATCGGATCACTCCGCGGTTCGGAGATATCTTCAAGAATACATGGTCTCCTGGCTGGAACTCCAAGTGTCGCCTCTTCGCATCAGCCCAGTGTTTCTGTCTATCTTAGGCTATGCGCATTCTTTCCCTGATAGTACGAACCACATCAACGATCGCTACTATCATCTCTGGTCCAAGGAGTTCCCTATCTCCGATGTCGTCCCAACTTAATGGTGATCGACACTTCCTTCCATATAATGCTGCAAAAGGTGCCATTCCTATACTTGCTTGGTAGTTGTTGTTGTACGCGAACTCCACAAGATGCAGGTGATCTTCCCACGATCCTTTGAAGTCGAGCATACATGCTCTGAGCATATCCTCCAAGATCTGAATAGTTCGTTCCGACTGACCATCTGTTTGTGGATGATAAGCCGTGCTGAAGTTCAGACTTGTTCCCAAGCTAGCTTGCAGACTCTGCCAAAATTGCGATCGGAACCTGGTGTCACGATCGGAGACAATGCAGACCGGTACTCCATGAAGTCTCACAATTTCCTGTATGAGTTCATGGGTGTCAGATATAGTACATTATGAAGAGTTTAAATCTTAATTAGATTATTACCTCCATGTATTTCTTTGCTAGTGTCTTAGTTGATTGTCCAACTCGAAATGGGATGAAATGAGCCGACTTTGTGAGTCGATCCACGATGACCCATATCGCATCGTTACCCTTTGTGCTGCGAGGAAAAGCAGTTACAAAGTCCATCGTGATGTGCTGCCACTTCCATTCTGGAATTGGTAACGGTTGAAGTAGTCCAGCTGTCCTGTGATGTTCAGCCTTTACTTGCTGACACACCAAGCATTTTGCGACGCTTCTGGCTACTTCATGCTTCATTCCATGCCACCAATAGTTCTGACGTAGATCTTTGTACATTTTGGTACCTCCAGGATATACTGAATAGGGAGAGCTGTGAGCTTCTTTCATCAACTTTTCCCGAACAGGACCTTTTGGTACACACAATCTGCTGCCGTATCTCAAAGATCCGTCTTCATGGATGATGAAATCTGTTCTGAGACCATTCTCCACTTGTTCTCTGATATTTTGCAACTTAGCATCGCTGGCTTGAGCTGCTTTGATCTGATTGACAATGGTTGATTGAACTTGTAGATTCATCAAACTTGAAGCATCACCTGGCATGACTAGTTCAATCTCCATCTGATGTAAGTCTTGCTGAAACTTCCACTGGGCGGTGAGATTCATTGATAATGGTTGGTGACTAAGAGCATCAGGTACTACATTCACCTTTCCTGGGTGATATTGCAAGTTGATGTCAAAGTCCGCCATGAGTTCTAACCATCTTCTCTGCCACATATTCAACTCCTTCTGAGTAAACACATACTTCAGACTTTTATAATCTGTGTAGATGTTCACTCGTTCACCAAGTAAGTAGTGGCGCCAAATCTTCAGAGCAAAGATAACGGCTGCCAACTCCAGATCATGCGTCGGATAATTGCGCTCATGAGTCTTCAGTTGTCTTGAAGCATAAGCCACAACCTTACCGTGCTGATGTAGAACACATCCTAATCCCTTACCGGATGCATCGCAATGCACTTCGAATCCTCCAGATTGATCCGGTATGACGAGAATAGGTGCAGATGTCAATCTTGACTTGAGTTCTACGAAAGCTTGCTCGCATGCTTCTGACCGCACAAATTCTTCATCTTTTCGTGTGAGCTTGGTCAGGGGTGTTGCTATCTTCGAAAAGCCTTCAATAAACCTTCTGTAATATCTAGCTAAACCCAAGAAACTTCGAATATCCTTCACTGACTTTGGTGTAGGCCATTCGCTAACTGCTGAAACTTTGGCCAGATCCACAGAGATTCCTTCTCCTGATACGATATGTCCAAGAAAACCAACCGGATTTAGCCAAAACTCGCACTTGCTGTACTTGGCATAAAGCTTATGTTGTCGAAGAGTTTCCAGGACAATTCGTAGGTGCTCTGCATGCTCTTTCCGATTCTTAGAATATACCAGGATGTCGTCGATGAAGATGACAACAAACCTGTCTAAATATTCCCGGAAAACTTGGTTCATTAGGTTCATGAAGATTGCTGGTGCATTGGTCACTCCAAATGGCATTACTAAAAATTCGTAATGTCCATAGCGAGTTCTGAAAGCTGTTTTGTGAATATCAGCTTCCTTGACCTTCACTTGATGATAACCTGAACGAAGATCTAGTTTAGAGAAGACACAAGATCCACTTAGCTGATCGAATAAATCGTCGATGCGCGGGAGTGGATACTTGTTCTTTATAGTAACTTCGTTCAAAGCCCTATAATCGATGCACATTCTGTATGAACCTTCCTTCTTCTTGACCAATAGTACAGGTGCTCCCCAACTTGAAGTGCTGGGACGAATCCATCCTTTCGCCAGTAATTCGTCCAATTGTGTTCGGACTTCCTTCAATCCTTCCGGACTTAGTCTATAAGGTGCTTTGATCACCGGTTGTGCTCCTGGTACTAAGTCAACACTGAATTCAAGAGCTCGATCGGGAGGCAAACCTGATATATCGTCAGGGAATACATCGTCGAACTCTCGAACTACCTCTGGTCTTGATTCTTCTTCCGCTTGAGCTGCTGCAACTACTGCTTCCCTTGGCTTCGCTTTGTAGGTACTTGGCTCCAATGTACGGTCTCCACTTTTAAAATAGAAGACCGGATGGTCTGGAATCTCGAATACTACCCTCCTTTGACGACAGTTGATGGTAGCATAAAAGGTTCCAAGACAGTCCATTCCTAGAACCACATCGAAGTTTGGTATGTCCAGTACCTTGAAGTCAGCATAAAACTCTCGACTGCAGACGACGACTGGACACATGCTGTATCCCATAGTTTCCTTTAGAACACCATTTCCGGAACTGACGTTCCAGCTGGATACAAGCGGTGAGACTGGAATCGCATGGGTTCGGACAAACCGTTGCGACATAAAGCAGTGGGATGCTCCAGTATCAAACAGTGCAAGTGCAGGTAGTGAAGCTACTAGGATTGTACCTAAGGTATATGGGATAGGTTTTAGGTATAGGGAAAGTGTGTAGGTAAACAAGACTAAAAGATAAGTTTGAGAAGGAAGTTTACCAGTAATGACTTGGCCAGTGGCCTCAGCTTCTTCCACAGACATCATGAAATCCTGGCGCTTTGGCACATTCCTCTTGGCCTGAGGAGCATTCCTCGGAATGTTGTTTTGAGCTTGATGGAACTGTCGAGGAGGTGGTGTAGCTCGTGGTCCCCTGGGTGGTGCAGGCAGTGCAAGTCTGGGAGCAGGTGCCTGAAGAGCTGGTCACTGCGGATAGGTAATTGCTGGCCTGTGTGCAGCAACTGGGTTCTATCTTTAGGGACAAGACCCGATATCGTGAGTAGATGAGCCGCAGACTAAGCAAAGGCGGTTGGCTCGACGGCAGTCCTTCATCATATGTCCAGTTCTCTTGCAGTAGGTGCAAAAGGCTGGGCTAGGACGATCGGTTGGTACTCCGGGTCACCTTGGCATGAAAGATGGTCTGGACGAGGCTCCACCTGCCATCTGGTTGGCAGGGTGTTTGACTCTTGCAGACTGAGGTCTGCCCCTCTCTTTTATCACTGCCTCATAACTGCGGGCAGTTTCTAGAGCTTCCTCATGAGTCAAAAACTTTCCTGTGGCTAGAGCAGCCTTAATCTCTGTGTCCAAACCTTGTTGAAAGCGACGGGCTCTGATCTCGTCCGTCGGTATCAAGTGTGCCGCGAATCTGTTTAAAGATTGTGTTAGCTATGTAGTATGTGATAATTAAAAATTGAACTATTATGACATATCTTACCGGCTCAACATGGTGAATTCAGCGTCGTATTCATCTACCGATTTGTCCCACATTGATCCTTGCTGTAGATGAATAAACTGCTGCTCCATGGCGAACGTGGTAGTCACAGGGAAATATTTCGCGTCGAACTTCTCGCGAAATGTTTTCAATTCAATCGGCTGTACCAGACGGCTTTCTTCCGCCTTCCACCAATTGCGAGCATTATCCGTGAGCTGTAGCATTGCTACATGGACCCAAGCGTTATCTGGCACTTGAGCTGCTGCCAGATCGTCTTCGATGCTTTGTACCCACTCTTCCGCTTCAAGAGGGCTTCCTTTACCAGAGAATTGCTTTGGGTGCAAAGCTCTGAATTGCTTTACTCCCGGTGCATCGGTCTCAGGACGGTTCAAAAGCTGTTGCTGTCCCTCGAGAAGACTGCGGATCGCCTCAAATAGCATCGTTTGCTCAGTGGGTGGTGCAGGAACAGCTGGTGTAAGAGGTAGTGCTGAAGGAGTGTTGTTGACGTTGGTGCTGGTGTTGTTCGGGGAATCCATAACCCTGAAGGAAAAATTTGGGTTAGGACAGATTCAAATACTTGAAATGATAAGATTCAAGGAATAGAAATTTGCAAGATTCAAGAAACATGAATTGTAAAGAATGTTTTAGTTGCTGGTTCTTGTGTTATATTGCTTAGGTTGTTCACGCAGACCAGAACTGCATGACAGGGATTCATACAGCTCTGACCTGCATGGGCCACCAACAAAACCTGTCACGCCCCGCTTCCCAGTGTACGGCGAAGGGGACGGGACGAGGTCCGCTACGTATGTACTCAGAAGTACATACGCTAAGCGTAACTAAGCAATATAAAATAAATACACAAGAGACAAGAGTATAAAAAGAACAGCAACTTTTATTTATTAACATTCTTTGTACAATACATGGAAAGGAAAATACAACTGAAATAAAGATGCCTAAACAGTGGCATAACAGGAAATGGAAAGTACTGAAAAGAAAAGTGTACAATGAAATTATACTGCGGGGTCTTCGGCAAATTTCTCCAAGTCTTCTTGTGTTGGCTCAACTTTTGCCGGGTCCAGGTCACCTGAAGACATTCAAAGAAGAGAGAAAAAGAATGTCGTCAGCGAACAGATCGCTCGGTAAGTCCCAAAGGTAAGAGAGAAGTAGAGAAGACAGAATAAGAAGATACATTTTTAAAGTGTAAGCTGTTGTTGTAATGTTATGTTAACGTTGTTGTTTGTAGCTTGGTACAGAAGGATGCCAGTGTATACGGGGGGGTCTCTATATGCTAGAGATCAGGGCAAACGGAAAGTACAAGGAACCGTTAAGCCACGGTACAACAGCAATGGGATTCAGGTTAGGTGTCTTAATCTGACCACCTCGTGCCACCTTTAACACCTTCCATACCAATCTACCCCTTAAACCCCGTAGTGTTTTAACAGTATTGTTGTATTGTATTGTGTAAGTTGGGTGACTGACCAAAACCATGATATCAGTAAACATATTGTAACTGCATAATCAGGTAAATGGAATAACAGGATAATGGATGTATATCCATGGTTTGATTCAGTCAATATATATTGTTAACTGGATTCTGGGATTCATGTGTTCATATTGAGTTGGAATATTAAAGAATATAGATTGACTTGAATCATATTCAAGTCAGAATTAGTCAGACTCCAACCCGAGCCAGACTAAAGAAAGGTAATTTGAAGTTCTATAATTGTTAGGGGGGTTCTTATTGTAATTTATAAAACTTGAGGGGGTTTTATGTAAAAACGTACTTTTGTATAGTTTTCAAAATACACCTCAAGTATTATTTATTCGTCTTTATAGTTGTAATGAGTGTAAATTTTATTTGTGTTATTCTAGTGAATATATCCTAATAAAAGTATTAATTTATTTATTTGAAATTCATGGTATTTTAATGTAACTTTTAATCTTGAAATTTTTAGGAAAAAGTGGAAACTTTATCTTATAATAAAATAGATGTTTAAATGATAATTATATATATATATTAATACAAGAATAATTTTAAATAAATATTTTTATTTTCCAAAATCTCATTTTTCTTAAATGTCGTATTTTAAACCTTTCGAGACCGAATGCTCCTTGCGGAGGTCTGAATCTCGTACTACTAGCCCGCGGGTGCACGATGAACCGTACTATCCCTAACGGGTTCCCCAAAGGTGGGTTGTAGTGGCGCTTTGCATAGGTTTAATAAATACTATTCATTTAGAAAAACGGTTTTATAAATATAAGGTATTTATTTGTAAAAGGATGTAAATTTCCGTATTTTAGTTTTTAGGGTTTCCTAAGCTAACTAGCCTATTTCTAAGGGTCTAAACGACAAGTCATTAGAAGCCTCAAATCGTCTTTTCACCGCCAATTGTGGCCAGGTAAGTACAAGTGAGGAGGGAGGGATCCGCTCATGAATCGTGAGGCGGGCCTTTCAAAGTTACCCAAGCTCACTTGCCTAGCCTAGACACCACAAAGTCAGTTTAGATAAATTTCGATGTCCATGACATATCGTATTTTCCTAGTAAGGAATATTTATGTAAAAAATGTAGCAAATCTAAACCTTTAAGAATAATTTTATGAAGATTATGGTATTTTAATGAAAGTTTCATTTTATCGTATTCTAATTTTTTATGAAATCATTTTAGGGTTTGTATTTACGTGTGCGTGGAGGTAGGTCATTACCTCGTGACTTATTTTAAGGTATTGTGAAGTTTAGGGGTTAAACATGATATATTAAATATGAGGGTATTTAAGTGAAATAATACGGTATTTGTAAAAGTTATCATTTCATGTGTGAAAACTCTTTCAAATTGATTTTTACAAGTTTAGTGGTCAAGATGAACATGTTTAGGAATGAGGGAATTGATTAGAAGAAGAAAAATAAACTTTATGGTATTATTGTGAAAAGAATACGATATTACGAGAAAGCTATCATTTCATATGAGAAACTTTGTCCAAATTGATTTTTATGTGATTAATAGTCATCATGAATATGTTTAGGTGTTATAGAATTGGTGACAAGTGAAATTTTGGAGAAAAACCGAATCGGAAATCGGTTTGTTCCGATTTCCGTCGGGTTCTAAAAAGTCGTATTTTTAGAAATAGAAAAGAGAGAAGAACGGGACTTACGGGTTTCAAACTCTTCTAAAGAGTAAAGAGGAACTGGGGAAGAGGCCGAGGTGTGGTTTCGTCGTCGGTTGCTTCAAAGAATGTCGCCGGAATCCGTCAGCGCTTCGCAGTGAACTCGGTTTCAAAACACACTTTTCTTGTGGAAAGTTCAAGAGAGTAAATCTAAGGTTTTGGAATGAGATAGTAGGGGGTAGGGGTCTATTTATAGGGTAGCTAGGGTAAGGTAAGTGAAAGGTTTTGTTTATTAAAAAATATTTGTAAAAATTTAAAGAAAATCATTAAAATTTTGTATTAAATAGGATGTATTTATCAATTGAAAACCGATCACTTAAATTGGAGTTAACAGGGGGTTTAAGAATACCAAAAGCCACACTTTTCGTGTTGAGACCCCGGCCATCTGACCAACTCCGGCCGGCGGCGCCGGCCGATTCGGCAGAGTTGGCCGATCCCGGCCGGGATCGGCGACGGTTGGGTGCGGGGCTCTCCGACTAAGATTTTGGCATACTCTGTTTTTGGGGTTCAGTTCAATATTTGGGAGTTATGGCCTGTGGACTGTTGGGCTTCCAAGAATTTTTAAAGAAAAATAAACTAAAAATAATGTGGGGCATGGGATTCGAACTCTGGTGGCTTGGTTCAGCAGTGCAAGGTATTACCAATGAGCTACAAGCTCCTACTTGTAATTATTGTAGGGAAATAGAGACTTAAAGTGTTATCAGCAACAGTAAATACTCCATGTATACTTCAAATTTAAATTAAATTTAGGTATACAAAAATTGGAGTTGATACAAGTGATGTAGAGAAAAGACACACCATGAGTATCAACATGGGAAAGGGAAGATGAGATGCGTGCAAAATACCCTCACTTGTTTGTAACTAGTCCTTAAAATAATTATAAATTTCGAGGACCAAATTTTTGTAAGGAGGGTAGGCTGTAGCAACTCTGATTTCAATGTCAGAAAATTGTTTAAAAGTTAATGTACAAATGGAGTATTTGCAATCCTGTGTACACTATAAGTATTTGTTTTACTTTTGAACAGCAAGAAAGTACTTATAGCACATTGGTAAAGCCTTGCACTGCTGTGACGTAGCCCCTGTGATCGAATCCCACCAGCCACATTATTTTTTTATTTAAATTTTCTTTTAATCTTTTAGAAACCTAAGGGTTTTCACGTGCACTACACGTAGAATGAAGAGCTACAGAGTAATTGATCAGTCAAAAATATTGTATTTTTAACACATCGATTTTCCTACCATTTGCACTCATCTAGAGGTGTTCGGTATGAATATAGCACATATTAGCAAATTGGCTGCAAAATATCAAATAACTTGAGTTATGTAATTTTACCGACACTTTGAGAGAAATTGAGTGTTTATCATTGCATCGCATAATCTTTGTGTAGCGCAACACTTGTTTCGAGAATTTGTGCAGGAAATTCTGGGAAAAGAGCCGAAACTGTCAAAAGTGCTGATAAAAATACGCCAAGTCCAAGACCTGAGATCTGGCAGTGAACAAGAAGGAATTATAAGATTGCGGACATCAGGAAATAGCACTAAAGTCACCACAAATCACTTCAGGAAATTCCATGCATTGAAGCCTCCAATGGGCCGCGGATCTGCGGCCAAAGGCCCTTTCCAGCGGCGGATCCGCGGCCAAGTGGGGATGACGTCAGCAGTTATTTGCTTCAGAATTCTTCTTTCAAGTTCCACACTCATTCAAGCCACTGCAAATTCCAGAGATCTCCAGAAGCTTCTGTCCGAACAGCAAAGCTCCTTGTTCAAGCTAAACACTCTCAAGCTTCTCAAGCAAGCCTCTCAAATAACTACCTAAGCCTAGAAGCTTCTTCCTAACCTCCAAGCTTATGAAGGAAGCTAGCCCTAACTAACTAACTCTAGAACCTTCTACCTAACTACCAAGCATACAAGTGAAGCTAAACTAAACCTAGGTTCTAAAGGAAGCTAATCCTAGTAAGGACTATAAAAGGGACCCTAAAGCTTCTATCTAGAGGTTGTTGAATATTTAGTGGTTGTTGATCCTTCCATCAATTTCCACCCACAAGTTGAGTGACACAACTTGTGCATTCAAAGCCTAACCCTAATCCAATCACCAAAGCCAAAATTCAAGATCTTTGAGTACAAATCAAGCAAGAAGCCTTCAACCTTTTAGAAGCGACGCCGGACTTCAACCGAGCAAGTGATCCTCAAGACGATCCGCGACTCAAGGAGACGTGCGAAGCCAAATCAATGATCAAGTTCTTTCCTCTTGTAGATCTTGAGAGAATTGTAACAAAATTATTGATAAATAAAAGGTGAAATTTCTTTATCTTGCTTATTTCTATATTTGAGCATTATGATTAGATCTTGATTCTTGATTGTGTTCTTTGTTATAATGCTTGAGTAAAAACTCCGCTCGTGGAGGAGTCGAGAGAATCAATAGATGATGATGTTACAAATCTTGAAACGATTCTTAATTCCTATAAGTTTTGTAAACTCTTGTAAATTGAATTATCGACAATCTAGTTTCGAGCGAAATACTTAATTGAATGTTTTCGCTCGTAATTAGAGATCGACGATCGGTAATTCAATTTACTAGAGGCTAGCTTTTGAATGAGATTCATCGAAAGGATAAAGGATGAGATGAAGAAACCCTAGTTCCTTCAAGAGATCCTTAAACCTCGATTGATCGTCATCGATCTAGTATCAAATTATTAATGGATAAGAAAACGTAATCACTAGTTTTCATCACTTCTATAGATTCGATCGATTCCTACGAGCCTCACTTCAATTCTTGAAACCTAATTCGATTGGATATCATCAATTCTTGATTCTTGATTTTAATGTTTTCTTGATATTAGATTTAGATCTAGATAATTCTTGAAATTCACTTTTAAATCTTGAATCGATTTCTCTTTTCTTTTCTCTTTAATTTTCGACTCAACTAAAACAAATACGAGCAAATCTCAATTTCCCTGTGGACGATCCGCACTCGCTAACGAACCTACAATTGACACCGTTATTGATTGTGGTTTACAAATTTCTTTGATTGTGATCTTTACACATTTTCAAAACACGACACACAAAGAATCATTCAATCAAATGGCGCCGTTGTCGGGGATCGTGTGCTAATTTTTTCGTTTTTGAAATTTGAGTTGAAAAATTTATTCCATCAGAATTTTTAGATCAAAATTCGCGCAAACACTAAACGATTCGTTGTGATTTGTTGCAAGAAAATCTGGAATCTGTGGAGCTTGAGGAAAAATATTTTGAATATTCCAGAGATCTCAGGAGGTTAACAGGAACAGTTCCTGAGAATTTGGTGCAGTGATCAAACAGTGCAACCGCGTTTCCGCGGCCATTGCTAGCCTCCCGCGGCGGTTCCGCAACGTATCCAGAGCTTCGCTGCACGAAAATTTCTCGGTGAATTCCTAACTTTCTTATCTCTTCCTTGATCTGCTCCATTAACAAATTTCTGCAGGTTTCTTTGCAAAAATTCGCAGCGCCGCAAAAAGCAAAAATTGTGCGTGTTTGATCATGGTGGTTTGCATTTTTAATACAGAAATTAAGAGGGAAAAACCAAATTCAGATTATGTGGGGAGTTCATTACCCTTCCTAAGCCCCGAAAATCACAAAACTGCATCCGCATTACCCTCATTAACTAAAAAATATCTAGACATGACTCTAAGGACCGTCGTGCTCACTTAGGATAGGAGAAGGTCGTGGGTAATCTATTGCTTATCCGCGTTTCTTTTGTGGTGTCTAAGGCAAGTGTGTCTAAGGAAAGTGGTTACTTAATTAGGACCACTACTTACGTAGTAGAGAACCTCCCACTTACCTGGCACTTACCTGGCCACAGGAGGGATAAAGAGGCAGTGGAGGATTGATCCTGCGATTTGTCTTCTGGCAGTTAGGAGCGGTCTAGAGACTTGACTTAGGTGACCATTAGACTTAGGGTTTTGCTTGTGCATTTGTTGTGATTTGCGTCATTTTTTTCAAAAAAAAAATCCGTATCTTTTTTTAAAAACAAACACCACTTCATTTTTTCCTTAATTATCTTAACGCTGCCACTTGTACTAAACCCTTTAGTGCATGCTCGGCTGGACACGGGATTCTAGTGCCCGACTTGTCCGCGTTTCCCCGATCGACTCCGAAGTCGGTATTTCTACGTCTACTTCTTCTTTACCCACCTCCACGCCCACATCGATGGACGGTTCTCCATCGAACTTCTTTACCACTACTCTGCCGCCGTCCACAGGTGCGCAGAATCCACCCCGCATCTCTCTCCAGGAGAGATGCTATCCTATGCGAGGTCCTCTTTCGACCTGTCTCACCATTCCACCAGCCAACGGGGACAATTTTGAGATTAAACCCCAATACATCAACCTTCTACCAAAATATCACGGTCTCGAGTCTGAAGACGCATATGTATTTATTACCAAATTTGAAAATGTATGCACAATGATGGGTACTTCACAGCTTTCTGTGGATGCTATGCGTCTTCGTCTTCTTCCATTTACCTTGTGTGATATAGCCGAGAAGTGGCTGTATAACACAACCGTACATTCTATTTCGAACTAGGAAGAATTCTTCGCAGCATTCTTAAAGAAATTATACCCGAATCATAAAACAGCTCGAGTCCGTAGCGAAATAAATCAATTCACCCAGCTTCCGAATGAACCATTCTCGAAATGTTTTGAACGCTTCAAGGATCTATTGGTTCAATGTCCACATCATGGAATCCCTAGATGGAATCTGGGCAGAATCATATATGAGTGCATTAATCCTACCACTAAACAGAACCTTGAATCCATGTGTCAAGGCACTTTCATGACCAAAGATGATGGCGAAGCTTGGAAATTCTTAGAAGATTTCGCTGAAAGATCCTTACAGTGGGAGAGTGTAAACCAGTCATCGTCTAGGGGTGGCATTCACCAAATTGATGTTTCCATAAGTGTTAGAGCTGAGATGGCAGCAATGCAAAAGAAGCTAGAAGCTATGGAACAAAAATTTTTAGCAGCCTCCCTAAATCCGATGTTGCTCCCCAAAACTGTATGTGGATGCTGTTCTGATCCTTCTCATTTGACGGAAGAACGTCCATTGAATTCTCCATTTCAAGGTCAAGAGCATACCAATGCCGCTTTTCAAAGACCTAGAAACGATCCTTATTCTTCCACATATGATCAGGGTTGGACGAACCACCCTAACTTTGCTTGGAACCAACATCAAAATCAAAACACGGTTCCAAACCACAACAATTTTCAAAGGGCTCCTCCACCACAACAGCAACCACTTCAACTCACTCAGCACCCCTACCAGTCACAAAATTTTCAAAACCAGGTCAACACACCTGCACCGTCTAATCCTTTGCAGTTGATCTGTTCTGATGAATTCTCTCCATTCACACAAACCATGATGTCACTCTTGTCAAACTTCATGCAAGTCTCGGCTGAAATGAAAACTTCCGTCGATGATATAAAGAAAAACTCTACGTCCCAAGCGGAGAGTATAAAATCGATGGAAGCGGAAATTGCACGATTAAAAGCCGAAATGAGTGGGAGAGAAAAAGGGAAACTTCCGTCTCAACCCTTACCGAATCCTGGGAATTACAACGTAAATGCCATCACAACGTTGAGATCAGGAAGAGTGCTGAATAATCATGTTGGGGAAGAGATTGATGATGCTGAAAAATCTATCAATAACACCCCGGCTGAGGCCTTTCCTTACACACACACTTCTACTTCTGATCCTTGTTCTTCTACCCTACCACCTTCTTGCGAGCCTATTCTTCGTTTCCCACCAGGCTCGTTACCTCAGCAACCCTCTTCTAGTCCACCAAAGACGATCCCCACTCCTATTCTGGGATCACGTCTACACACACCACCTTCTCCTATGATGGACCCAGCTCTTATTGCTAAAGCACGTTATCCGAATCGGTTAAGGGGTAACAAATCGAGTCCACATATGGAGAAGATTATGGAAATGTTCAAACAGGTTAACATCAACATCCCTCTCCTAGATACTATTCAACAAGTCCCCGCTTATGCGAAAATTATGAAAGACTTGTGCACTAGGAAGAGGAAGACTCAATACCAAAGAAGGTCTTCATGACTAATAATGTTAGCACTGCGTTTACCCCACAGCTACCAAAGAAACGTAAGGACCCAGGATGTCCTACAATCTCGATTTCTATTGGGGGTAAAAACATCAACCGTGCTCTTCTTGACCTTGGCGTAAGTGTTAACCTGCTTCCATATTCTGTATACGAGCATTTGGGGATTGGAGAGTTGAAAGCAGCTCACTGCACTCTCCAAATGGCAGACCGTTCAATCACCAAACCTAGGGGTGAACTGGAGGATGTGTTAATAAAAGTCGGGGAATTTGTATTCCCTGTGGACTTCATTGTTCTAGATACACAACCTGTAGCAAACCCACGGAATCAAATTCCGGTGATTTTGGGTCGACCATTCCTTGCCACTTCCAATGCTGTCATTAACTGTCGAAACGGTTCAATGAACCTATCTTTTAGAAAAATGACAATTGAACTGAACATCTACAAAATTGGAAGTCAGCCATCGAACCCTCTGCTCATATCCTTGATGTGTGCTCTGTCCATGAGATTTCTCCCGAAAGTTGCGGAGTTGATGAACTTTGCTTTGAAGATCTTGACAACACTACCACATCAATGTTTGATCTTGCACATCCTAGTGAGGACACATTTTCCACGCTTGAGTCCGACACTCTTGACTCATCACCATCCGAGTCTGTATCCTATGCAGGCTATGAGCTTCTCCTTGACTCCGAATATCATTCGATGATCCCACCTTCTATTATTTCTCCGCCAGCATTAGATCTCAAACTTTTACCTTCTCATCTTAAATATGCATATTTAGGTGAGAATGAGTCTTTACCGGTTATCATATCCGCTTCTCTGGCATCAGAGCAAGAGAATGCGCTTTTAACGGTATTGAGATCTAATAGGCAGGCGTTTAGTTGGACCATGGCGGACATCAAAAGGATTAGTCCCTTGATTGTTGAACATCATACACATCTGATGGATGATGCCAAACCAACCCGAGAACCAAAGAGATGGTTGAACCCCTTCATGAAGGATGTGGTGAAGAAAGAAATCGTCAAATGCCTTGACAATGGTATCATTTACCCAATCTCCGATAGCCAATGGGTAAGTCCAATTCATGTCGTCCCTAAGAAATCTGGCATCACAGTCATTACCAATGAGGCTAATGAGTTAATCCAGACACGCGCTCAAACTGGGTGGCGTGTATGTATTGATTACAGAAAACTCAATGCCGCAACGAGGAAAGATCACTTTCCTCTACCTTTCATTGACCAGATGCTGGAACGCTTAGCTGGACGTGACTATTATTGCTTCATGGACGGATACTTTAGCTATAATCAGGTCCCCATTTCCAAAAAGGATCAAGATAAAACCACATTTACTTGTCCTTTTGGTACATTTGCTTATAGACGCATGCCCTTTGGGTTATGCAATGCTCCCGCTACATTTCAGCGGTGTATGATGGGGATATTCTCGGACATGGTCGAGAATTTTTTGGAGATTTTTATGGACGATTTCTCGATTTTCGGAGATTCTTTTTCTGACTGCCTATCGAATCTTGACGCAGTTCTTACTCATTGTAAAGAGAAGAACTTAACCTTGAATTGGGAAAAATGCCATTGCATGGTCCATGACGGAATTGTGCTTGGACATGTTATTTCACGGAAAGGCATGGAGGTTGACAAAGCTAAAATTGATGTCATTCAAAACCTTCCTCATCCCAAATGCGTCAAGGATATCCGATCATTTCTTGGCCATGCAGGCTTTTACAGGAGATTCATTAAGGATTTTAGCAAAATTGCTAGACCTTTAACTCTTCTCTTGGCCAAGGACACGACTTTCCACTTTGACTCGGATTGTGAGGCAGCATTCGACTCACTCAAACACTCTCTCACTACAGCCCCCGTTCTATCTTCTCCAGATTGGAACCACCCTTTTGAGCTTATGTGTGATATATCAGATTTTGCAGTTGGTGCAGTCTTAGGAAAGCACATTGAAAAGATGCCACACGTGATCTATTATGCAAGTAAGACCCTGAACGATGCTCAAATTAACTGTACAACTACCGAAAAAGAACTTTTGGCAGTTGTATTTGCATTAGAAAAATTCAGGCCTTACTTGATTGGCTCACCAATTGTTGTGTACACTGACCACTCCGCCTTGAAACATATTTTGGCGAAGAAAGATGCTAAAGGTAGGCTAATACGTTGGATCCTTCTTTTATAAGAATTTGATCTTGTTATCAAAGATAAGAAAGGATGTGAAAATGTTGTAGCCGACCATCTGTCGCGCATCTCTTCTTCACATATGACCCTGCCGATCAATGATTCTTTTCCAGACGAACAGCTCTTGAACGTATCCGATGAACCTTGGTTCAGGGATATTGTGAATTATCTTTTCACGGGACTTATCCCCAATGAATGGTCAAAACAGGACAAACATCGTTTTCTATCCCAAGTAAAACACTTTTACTGGGATGAACCATATCTGTTTAAGTATTGTCCTGACCAGATCATTCGCCGTTGTTTCCTGAATGAGGAATTCAAGAGTGTTCCATCTTTTTGTCATGATCAGGCATGTGGGGGTCACTTCGGTCCTAGAAAGACGGCGGAGAAGGTTTTGCAATGCGGTTTTTATTGGCCGACCTTGTTCAAAAACGCATTTGATCATTGCAAAACATGTGCACAGTGTCAACACACGGGTAGGATTTCCTGGAGAAATGAGATGCCACAGCAACCCGTTTTAATAGTTGAAATTTTTGACGTTTGGGGCATTGACTTTATGGGTCCCTTTCCCAACTCCTTTGGGAATCTGTACATACTGCTTGCAGTTGATTACGTCTCAAAGTGGGTTGAAGCTATTCCTTGTCGCACTAATGACAAAAAGGTTGTCATTAGGTTCTTAAAAGAAAACATTTTTTCGCGATTTGGACACCCATACGCTATCATTAGCGATAACGAGACACATTTCTGCAACAGGTCTTTCGAGACTTTGATGCGGAAATATGCAATCAACCACAAACTTTCCACACCCTATCATCCCCAAACGAGTGAGCAGGCTGAGATTTCTAATAGACAAATCAAACAAATTCTGGAGAAAACTGTTTCGAAAAATAGAAAAGATTGGTCGACCAAATTGACGGATGCTCTTTGGGCATTCCGAACTGCATATAAAACCGATCTAGGGATGTCTCCTTATAGGTTAGTGTTTGGTAAGGCTTGTCACCTACCGGTCGAGATAGAGCACAAAGCAATGTGGGCCATTAGAGAAATCAACTTTGACTTAAATCAAGCCTGCAACTTTCGGAAGTTGCAATTAAACGAGCTAAGCGAACTCCGCGATGAAGCTTATGATAATGCTGTAATTGTAAAGAACCAGACTAAGGTATTTCACAATAAAAACATTTTGAGGAAAACTTTTACACCTGGTCAACAAGTCCTTCTTTATGATTCACGACTACACCTTCACGCGGGTAAGCTACGATCTCGGTGGAAGGGACCTTTTATTATGCGGTCTGTATACCCGCACGGGGCATTTGAGGTAGAAAATGTTAAAAACGGTACATTTTTCAAAGTAAATGGACATAGATTAAAGCCGTATTTTTCCACTGACCCCACGGAGGAGCTCCTGTTCTTACAGGAGCCATTTTATCATGATTAAAATTCCACCGTCTCACCTCCATGTCCTGTAAATTACTGTATCATCTTTTGAATGGAGGTGAGTGAAAAGAATAAGTTTGGGGAAGATTTTCACGATCATATTTATTGCCCCCGTTAATAAATGTCCTCCCAAGCTTACAGGTTTTTTGAGGTTTAGCAGATGGCAACAGTGAGGACACTGTTGAAAACAAGTTTGGGGGAGGTTTGTCTTTACTTTCGCATCATTTGCATATCACTTTGCATAAGCACAAAACATTTTTGAAAACCTATAAAAATTTAAAAAATTTCAAAAGATAAAATATATTAAAAAATTTGTACATAAATAAGATAATAAAAGATTAGATAGTGAAAAATTACATCCAAAAGATTGGAAAATTTTAAGAAAACCAAGAAAATTAAAAGTTTTCTTATACGAACTAGTAATAAGTAGTTATGAGCCGTTGTCCCAAGGGTTAGTAAGATAAAGGAAGTCACTAATCTGAGGATAAAAATAAGTCTGAAAAATAGTTCCTATTCTGGAAGACAAACATTTGAATGTTGATACCCTACTATACGCACTTACACACGTCTTGAAACTCGGGATAGTAGAGGATACCTTGAAATGCTCTTTTCTAAAAGCCGATGTATGAAGGAAATAAAAATTGAATAAAATATAAAAATGGTGAAGAAAAAAAAATGAACACTGGTTTTGTTATCGCCAAGGCAGCAATAAAAAAATATATCGAAGGTGCCTCTTTACCTAGTGCCTTAGACCAACTGGTTTAGGAGTCACTGCTAAGCCTTAGATGGTGCAAGACGAGGAAAATACTAATACACCTAATAAGCAAACACATGAGTAATCGGTCGGTTAATACCTCAAGAAGTATTAACGGTCGCATGAAAAATGTGTGAGCAAGTTCATCTAAATATTCATTAATTAAAAAGTACTGAGACAGATGGACAAGAGTATGATAGCTTGAATTGAATTCTCCGGGTGTAGGGATGGCTTTTACACACACGTAGGGGTATATGATCGATGTTTGGAAGAAAGATAGGAATGAAGAATAAAGACGATGTTTTATTGAGGGAGGATGTGATTTCCAACATCTTTTCATGACTATTAAGATAGGGCTCATGACAACCGAAAAGCTAGCATAGTTGGAAACTCTAATTTTCAAAGTCTTTCTTTTACAATTCTTATCTTTATATGTAACTTTCACGGTCTTCCTTTTATTATTGGATTTTGTGGGTGCAATCCGCTGAAAACCCTCAGGAGACAACACTCCTCCTACTAGGGACACCTAGAGGTTTAAAGGCTTGTTGCACGTGCTCAGTGCAATCGTGTTGCCTACGAAAGTGTGCTAGTTAGTTTTTCTTTTTCTTTATTTTCTCCTTCTATTTTTAATAAAACAGTTCGCTCGAGACGACCGAAAATAAGTTTGGGGGAATTTGATCAGTCGAAAATATTGCATTTTTAACACATCAATTTCCCTACCATTTGCACTCATCTAGAGGTGTTCGGTATGAATATAGCACATATTAGCAAATTGGCTGCAAAATACCAAATAACTTGTGTTATGTATTTTAACCGACACTTTGAGGGAAATTGAGTGTTTATCATTGCATCGCATAATCTTTGTGTAGCTCAACACTTGTCTCGAGAATCTGTGCAGGAAATTCCGGGAAAAGAGCCGAAACTATCAAAAATGCTGATAAAAATACGCCAAGTCCAAGACCTGAGATCTGGCAGTGAAAAAGAAAGAATTATAAGATTGCAGACATCAAGAAATAGCACTAAAGTCACCACAAATCACTTCAGGAAATTCCATGCATTGAAGCCTCCAATGGGCCGCGGATCCGTGGCCAAAGGCCCCTTCCCGCGGCGGATCCGTGGCCAAGTGGGGATAACGTCAGCAGTTATTTGCTTCAGAATTCTTCTTTCAAGTTCCACACTCATTCAAGCCACTGCAAATTCCATAGATCTCCAGAAGCTTCTGTCCGAACAGCAAAACTCCTTGTTCAAGCTAAACACTCTCAAGCTTCTCAAGCAAGCCTCTCAAATAACTACCTAAGCCTAGAAGTTTCTTCCTAACCTCCAAGCTTATGAAGGAAGCTAGCCCTAACTAACTAACTCTAGAACCTTCTACCTAACTACCAAGCTTACAAGTGAAGCTAAACTAAACCTAGCTTCTAAAGGAAGCTAATCCTAGTAAGGACTATAAAAGGGACCCTAAAGCTTCTATCTAGAGGTTGTTGAATATTTAGTAGTTGTTGATCCTTCCATCAATTTCCACCCACAAGTTGAGTGACACAACTTGTGCATTCAAACCCTAACCCTAATCCAATCACCAAAGCCAAAATTCAAGATCTTTGAGTACAAATCAAGCAAGAAGCCTTCAACCTTTTAGAAGCGACGCCGGACTTCAACCGAGCAAGTGATCCTCGAGACGATCCGCGACTCAAGGAGACGTGCGAAGCCAAATCAATGATCAAGTTCTTTCCTCTTCTAGATCTTGAGAGAATTGTAACAAAATTGTTGATAAATAAAAGGTGAAATTTCTTTATCTTGCTTATCTCTATATTTGAGCATTATGATTAGATCTCGATTCTTGATCGTGTTCTTTGTTATAATGCTTGAGTAAAAACTCCGCTCGTGGAGGAGTCGAGAGAATCAATAGATGATGATGTTACAAATCTTGAAATGATTCTTAATTCCTATAAGTTTTGTAAACTCTTGTAAATTGAATCATCGACAATCTAGTTTCGAGCGAAATGCTTAATTGAATGTTTTCGCTCGTAATTAGAGATCGACGATCGGTAATTCAATTTACTAGAGGCTAGCTTTTGAATGAGATTCATCGAAAGGACAAAGGATGAGATGAAGAAACCCTATTTCCTTCAAGAGATCCTTAAATCTCGATTGATCGTCATCAATCTAGTATCAAATCATTAATGGATAAGAAAACGTAATCACTAGTTTTCATCACTTCTATAGATTCGATTGATTCCTACGAGCCTCACTTCAATTCTTGAAACCTAATTCGATTGGATATCATCAATTCTTGATTCTTGATTTTAATGTTTTCTTGATATTAGATTTAGATCTAGATAATTCTTGAAATTCACTTTTAAATCTTGAATCGATTTCTCTTTTCTTTTCTCTTTAATTTTTGACTCAACTAAAACAAATACGAGCAAATCTCACTTTCCCTGTGGACGATCCGCACTCGCTAACGAACCTACAATTGACACTGTTATTGATTGCAGTTTACAAATTTCTTTGATTGTGATCTTTACACATTTTAAAAACATGACACACAAAGAATCATTCAATCAGTAATCAAATACATTCACTGGGGAAAACCAAGCGACACCAACACGTGGCACAAATCCCACCTTCCATCGCCGGGGATCGACCGACGATGCAAGCAAGACCATCACCGCCGGGCTAAACTGTAGGGATTGCCTTGAAAATTTTCCCTTTGCACCCTTTGGCCTACCCCATTTCTCCTAGACTGTTTGTTTTCTCTGCACATTTTCCAGAGAACTTATATCACCTTTAATCCAATTTTCAATGCATATTTTTAATGCATTATTTAACCCTATAAATACCACACTCTATTTCACCTCTCCTCACTCAGAATTTCATTACAAAAACTCTAAAAAATTCTCAAGTCTAAACTTGTGCAAGTGGAGTTAGCGAAGTGCGAAGTTCCAAGAATATTCCGGTGACAAAACGATGCCCCGATACTTCCCTGGTCTTCTCCTACCTCTTTTATTTCTCAATAGCCAGTAAGTCCCCTCTCCCCTTCTCTTCTCCTATTTTAAAAAGTCTCATTTCTAAAACCCGACGGAAGCGGAGTTAATCCGACTTCCGATTCGGTTTTTCTTTAAAAATTCTATTTTTCTTAAACAATAAAATACCATACTCTCATATAATGTTTAACAAACATTAAAAAACACATTAAAATAAGTTTCATCTCAAAAGAATCTTTTATGCAACTTTTATCGTATTTATACGGTAAAATACCACACACTTTATTTTCGACACAAATCAACATAATACTTGTATAACCTTTAGATAACTCACAAGATAATGACCTACCTCATCACAACACACATATTTGACATAGCACGATGAAATTTTGGGAATATAGTTATGGGATAATGCGACATTACAAATAAATACCATCAAACTTGCAAAACCATTTCTTTAAAAAGTGTGTTAAACAATTCCTTGCCATTGCGCCTTTACAACCCACTTTTGGGGACCCCGTTCGGGATGGTGCGGATTATCGCACATCCTCGGTCCTAGTAGAGCGGGATGCAGACCTCCGAAAGGAGCATCGATCTCGATGGAATTTTAATGCATTTTTCTTTAGAAAATGAGATTTCTACAAAAATAAATAAAATTTATTTTTTTTAAATATATATATAACTATTATAAAAATATCTATTTTAATTATATTATATAAATAGTCTAAGTTTTCTAAATCAAAGGAATCACCATTACATGAAAATACCATTACAATTCAATGCAAAATACCGATATTTCAATAAAATACCATATACTATTAAAACTAGGTTATACTCATTAGAAATTTCACTTTTATAAAATATATATCTATGAAAACCCTAAAAAAGATAATTAAATGCTTGAGGTGTATTTTGAAAATTATATCAAAATTATTTTTACATAAAACCCCCTCAAGTTATACTAAATTACAATAAAGACCCTAGTAAATATAGGTTTAAGCGGGTCCAATTCTCTTGAGCCTCAGAGAGCTGGAGAATGTGGGTGCTTGCCTATCTAAGGTAGACAATCTAACAAACGGTGTTATCAATACGGTAATTGTCTTGGAAAAAGACACAAATTCTGTCGTCCATATGCAGCAGTTACCGATAACATCAAAACTAATTCAGGATTTCAATTTATTTTCAAAGTATCTGACTCGGATTCTTTCGTCCATGGATATACTCCATCTACATAACTGTCCATTTATATCCATTTCATTTACTGATATCATGGTTTCGGTAAGTCATCCATCTGTATAACAAAACAATACAACCAATACAAAATATATCGCGGGGTTTATAAAGAGGTAGATTGGTACGGAATGTGTTAAAAGTGGCACGAGACTGTAACCTTAATACACCTAACCTAAATATCCATTGCTGTTGTACCGTGGCTGAATGGTTCCTTGGGCTCCGTATACCTTAATCTCCGGAATAGTGGGACTCCTCTCGTATACACTGTCATATTCTATACCAAGCTAAAAACAACTGCGTTAACAATATAATCAAATATTACTAGTTATATTCTCTTCCTGTCTATTCTATCTCTACTCATCTTTGGGACTTACCTAGCGATTGTTCGCTGACGACATAACTTTTCTTCTTACTTTGGAATGTTGTCAGGTGTTTCGGACTCACTGGAGATCGAGCCCAGCACTGAAGATTTGGGGCAGTTAGCTTTTGACCCTGAGCTTTAGATACTTGTACATACTTTCATTTCAGTTATGCCATTATTTAAGCATTGCTTTCTATTCATGTATTTACTTCCCAGTTGTACCTGTAAAAGAATGTTTAATAAATAAAGTTGCTATTCATTTATATTCCTGTCTCTTGTGTACTTTTACTTTATATTGTTTAGATACGCTTAGCGTGTTTACTTCTGAGTAAATACGTAGCGGCCTCGTCGTGTCTCCTTGTCCGTATACTGGGAAGTGGGGCGTGACATAAACTCAACATCATACTCATCCACAGATTTGGTCCACATCGAACCCTGGTGTAGATGGATGAATTGTTGTTCCATGTCAAATCGGGCAGTTTCTGGAAAATACTTCGCGTCGAACATGTCACGAAAGGTTTTCCATTCGATTGGTCGGTCAAGATTTCTTTCTTCTGCCTTCCACCAAACTCGGGCGTTTTCGGTGAGTTGCAGGTTTGCAACTCGTACCCAAGCGATCTCTGGCACTTGTGCTGCTGCCAGATCATTCTCAATGCTCTGAGCACATTCTTCTTCTTCTATAGGGCTCTCTTTCCCCAAAAATTGTTTTGGGTGCAATACCCAGAATTGCTTTACTCCTGGTGCTTCCGCTTCTGGACGGTTCATTAATATAGCAGTCTGCTGTTGCTGTCCTTCCAGGAAGTTTCGGATCGCCTCAAGCAGTACCGTATGCTCATTGATCGGTATAGCAATGGCAGGCGTAAGTGGTAGAGATGGTGGTGTGTTGTTGAAGTTGGTGCTAGTGTTGTTTGGAGAATACATAACCTTAAAAAAAATAAGGTTAGGATAGATTCAAAACATATGAAATTGTAAGATTCAAAAAATATGAAATGTAAAGAATGTTTTTAGTTGCTGAATCTTGTGTTATATTGCTTAGGACTTCATGCATAATTGACCCGCATGTCCCTGCAGAACCGACCTGCATGGTAAGGTTCCATGCAACACTGACCTGCATGGGCTGCCAACAAAACCTGGCATGCCCCGCTTCCCGGTGTACGGGGAGGGGACGCGACTGGTTCTGCTACGTATTTACTCAGAAGTAAACACGCTAAGCGTATCTAAGCAATATAAAGTAAAATGTACGTAAGAGACATGCATATAAATGAACAGCAACATTATTTATTAAACATTTTTTATAGGTACAACTGAAAATGTAAATATAAGGATGGAAAGCAATGCCTAAACAATAGCATGAACTGAAAAGAAAATATGTGCAAGTGACTATAGCTCGGGGTTTTCAGTGTACTGCTCAAGGGTCTGCTCTAAGTGCTCCTGGCTGGTCTCGAACTCTTCGGAGTCGGGTCCTCCTGACAATATTCCAAAGAAGAAGAGAAATAGGAATGTCATCAGCGAACAATCGCTCGGTAAGTCCCAAAGAAGGAGAGAAGTAAAATAGACAGAAAAGAGAGTATATGTAGTATAATATTTGATTGTTATGTTAACGTAGTGTTTGTAGCTTGGTACAGAATATGCCAGTGTATACGAGAGGAGTCCAACTTACACCGTGGACTTTGGTAACCCGTAGTACAAGGCTCCATCGATAATACCACGGAACAATGGCATGGATGTAATTACGTCTTTTAGTGACCACCTCGTACCACCTTTAACATGTTCCGTACCAGTCTACCCCATTATAAACCCCGTAATGTTTATTGTATTGATTGTATTGTATTATCTTATAGTAAATGGAAGACTTGCCGAAACCATGATATCAGTAAACGGAATGGATATAAAGGGATGGTCATGTAAACAGAGTATATCCATGGTCCGGTTCGGTCATGTTAATGTTGATATGGATTGTATTCTGGAATTCATGGATTCATGTTGTATTGCAGTTATAATTGAATTGAATTCAAGTTAGATTATAATCAAATTTGATCATGACTCGAACTGAGTCAGACAGAATTGAAGTCCTGATTGTTTTGAAGTTATCGGTAACTGCTGCACATGGACGGCAGAATTTGTGTCTTTTTCCAAGCAATTACCTTGTTGATAACATCGTTGTTAGATTGTCTACCTTAGATAGGAAAGCACCCACTTTCTCCGGCTCTCCACGGCTCAAGAAAATTTGTCCCTCTTAAACTTATATTTACTAGGGTCCTTATTGTAAATTGATATAACTTGAAGGGGGTTTTATGTAAAAATAGTTTTGATATAATTTAAAAATAAACCTTAAGTATTTAATTATCGTCTTTAGGTTTTTCATAGATGTATATTTTATAAAAGTGAAATTTTCTAGTGAGTAGAACCCAGTTTTCATTATATATGGTATTTTATTGAAATATTGGAATTTGTATTGAATTGTAATGGTGGTTTCATGAACTTGTGATTCTTTGGCTTTAGAAAACATGGAATATTCATATATTGTATTTAAAATAGATATTTTGATAATATATATATATAATAAAAAAAAGGTTATTTATTTTGTAGAAATCTCATTTTCTTAAAAATTGCATCAAAATTCCATCGAGATCGAATGCTCCTTGCGGAGGTCTGTATCTCGCTCTAATAGGCCCGAGAATGTGCAATAACCTGCACCATCCAGATAGGGGTTCCCCAAAATGGGTTCTATAGGCGCAATTGCACGGAATTAAATAACACACTTTTTAATGAAAACGGTTTTTGAATGTTTAAGGTATTTAAATGTAAATTCGTATTTTCCCATAAACTAATGTCCCAAAATTCATCATGGTATGTAAAAAATGTGTGTTTTGATGAGGTTGGTCATTATCTCGTGAGTTATCTAAAGGTAATATAAGGAAATATGTTGAATTGTGTCGAAAGTAAAGTATATGGTATTTAACCGTAAAAATGCAATACAGGTTGCATAATAGATTCTTCTGAGATGAAACTTGTCCTAATATATGTATTTATATTTGTTAAATATTATGAGAGAATATGGTATTTTATTATTTAAGAAAATGAAGTTTTCAATGAAAAACGAATCGGAAGTCGGAATAACTCCGCTTCCGACGAGTTTTGAAAAAGAGAAGTTTTAGAATAGCAAAAGAGGAGAGGAGAGAGGACTTACAGGTTATAAAGAAGGAGGGGAGAAGGAGGAAGCTCTTGGAAACGTCGGGGTGTCGTTTCTTCGCCAGAATCTTCTTGAAACGTCGTCGGAATTTCGCCTCTTGCTAACTCCACTTGTACAGCTTGGGACTTGGAAATTTTAGAGAGTTTTTGTAATAGAATTCTGAATGAGGAGAGGTGAAATATGGTGTGGTATTTATAGGTAAAATTAGGGTTTAGGTTAATGAAGAATAGAAATAAAATATGCATTAAAATGTGGATTAATGCCCATTTTTAATTCTATGGAAATGTGCAGAGAAATCAAACAGCATAGGAGTAGGAGGATGAGTCCAAGGGGCGTAGGGGTTGAAATATGGGGAGTATCCCCTACGGGAGGCCCGGCGGTGCCGGTCTCCAAGCAAATCTCGCCGGCCAAAAACCGGTGAGGGATGGTGGGATCTTCGCCACGTGTCGGTGTCATTTGGTATAACTCAGTGCACGTGTTTGTTTAATCTGTGATTTTTCATTTTACGTGTAGTGCACGTGTAAACCTTTGGGCTTCTAAAAGATTAAAAGAAAAAATCAACAAGATAATGCGGCTGGGGGGATTCGGACACAGGGGTTACGTCACATAAATGCAAGACATTACCAATGAGCTACAAGTGTTTTCTTGCTGTTCAAAAGCAAATCAAATTTATAATTTGTGCTCAGGCATAGGTATCCCTTTCTGTATTTTGAAAAAAAAATTGTACAGAAAGTTTAGGGTTGTTATACCATTCGAACCTTGGGATCTTCCTCAGGGGTTTGAAGAATTGGAAGCACTTTTCTCCAAATCTCAACATGAAGTGACTAAGAGCGACCACTCTCCACGTGAGTCGCATGATCTCCACGTTTCTCTCGGCGTGGCCATGTTGAGGATGGCGCTGATCTTCTCTGGGTTAGCCTCAAATCCTCGGTGGGTAACCATGAACCCGAGAAATTTCCCTCTAGTGGCCCCGAACGCGCACTTGGCAGGATTCAGCTTCATTTTGTGCTTGCGGAGGATGTCGAATGTCTTGCAGAGATCTTTGGCGTGCTCGTCCGATGAGGTTGATTTTACGAGCATGTCGTCGACGTAAACCTCCATGTTCCTCCCGATCTGCGGTTTGAACATTTTGTTAACCAGACGCTGGTATGTAGCCCCGGCGTTTTTGAGGCCGAAAGGCATCACTTTGTAGCAGTATACCCCCGGGTCCATGGTGAACGCGGTGAGTTCTTCATCTGTCGGGTTCATATGGATCTAGTTGTAGCCGGAGAAAGCATCCATGAAGCTGAGCAATTCGTGGATTGCCGAGCTGTCGACAAGCTGATCTATCCGAGGGAGGGGATAGTTGTCTTTCGGGCAGGCCTTGTTCAAATCTGTGAAGTCGACGCACATGCGCCACTTTTCACTCGCCTTTTTAACCATAACTACATTTTCCAGCCATTCCGAGTAGGCCACATTTCGAATGAAGTTGGCTGAAAGCAACCTATCAACCTTGTCCTCGATCGCCTTTTGTTTTATCAGAGTGAAACATTGCTTCTTTTGTCTGACGGGTAGGGCCGTCGGGTCGACCCCAAGCGTGTGCGAGATCACCTTGGGGTCGATCCCGGGCATGTCAGCTGGCGCCCAGGCGAACACGTCCAATTTTCCTCGGAGAAAGTGGATCAGGTCTTCGCGCCGGGCTCCAGTTAAAAGGGATCCGATCTGGACAGTTCGTTCCTTGTTCCCCTCGACGAGGGGGGCCTCTGTTAGCGCCTCCACTGGGGCCCTTCAAATTTCTTTCTGTTCATCGCAAGTATCCAAAGACCCCTGGAAATCATTTGCGCTTCCGAGGTCGTCGCTTTTCTCTTCAGTGGTGGATGTTGCCGTAAAGTAAACCTTGGCGATTTGCTGGTTCCCGTAGGCCCGGCCTATCCCACCTTGATCCAACAAAAACTTGATCGTGAGGTGGTAGATCGAGATCTTAGCCTGAAGAGAGTTTAGCGTCGGGCATCCCAAGAGGATGTTGTAGGACGAAGGGATCCCGGCAACGATGAATTCCAACGGTACGGTCTTCGTATGGCTTGCTTCCCTTATGTTAAGGAGGAGGGTAACCACTCTCTCGGCCGGGATGGAGTGGTTGGTAAACCCCGATAGGATGTGGACGGTTGGCCGCAGGTCTGATGGGGCGAGCCCCGTACGCTGGAAGCAATCATAGAAAATGATGTATGCCGAGCTTCCTGAGTCGACTAATATCCTTTGAACCTCGTAGCGGTAGACCCGGGCCGTAAGCACAAGAGGGGTCGTTATGAGGCAAGGATATACCATGGAGGTCTTCTTCAGTGAACGTGATGGGCTCGGTGGCCTTGCATTTCTTCCGGGGCTAGTCGCCGGTTCCCTCGACAGGTAGGAGGCGACGAATATCGCCGGCTCCATATGCACACCCCGAAGAAACGACCATGATTTGGCCGATTGTTAATTCGCCGGGAGGGGGATGGTTGTTGTGCTCCCTGTCTGCCTGTCGTTTTTCCCGCAGGTATTTCGCCAGGTGGCCTGAGCGCAATGTAATCGCAGAGTTGCTTACAGTTCTCAATCGGGCGCCCCTGCGACCTATGGAAGGCGCAGTATGGGCCCCGGGTTTGTTTAGCCGCTCTATTGGTGACCGGAGGGAGCTTGAAGAATCGCTCGCCCTTCGTCTCCTCTAACAGCTCGGTCTGAGAGATGTTGAGTGGAGTATACTCCTGGAACTTCGGGGAGTATGGCTTTGGCCGGTCGACCTTCTTCTTCTCTTCCCTGCCCCTCTTCTTTTAGTCGGCCTGGTCGCCTCGGGGTAGGTTTGGGTTAACCTCATACTCGAGTTGGATTTCCTGTTCGGTCCAAGCTTTTACCTCAGCCATGGTCTTAGGTTGCGTTAATGTAAAGGAGCGGAGCAACTCCTTATGCCTAAGACCTGACCTCAGAGCTGTGATGACAGTTTCGTCCCGGTGCTCGGGAACCTCAAGAAGAGCGTTGTAGAAGCGAGTGATGTATCCTTTAAAGGATTCCTTGTCCCCACTCTTTATAGTGAAGAGGTAATCGACGGTCTGCTTCTGTCGTCTGTTCTCAAAGAAATGTCCGAGGAACTGGGTGGCCAGCTCATCAAAGGTAGCGATGGAGCATGGCATTAGTCCTCGGAACCAGTCTTGTCCGGCCCGGATGAGAGTGGCGGGAAATGCTCGGCATTGGGCAGGGTCGGAATTGTCCTGGAAGCTCATGCCTGCCGTGAATGCGTCCAGATTGTCTTTCGGGTCGGACTTCCCGTCAAAGAGGGCCACTTTGGGAGGTTTTTTTCTGGAAGAGACGCGGACAACGAGCAGCTCTTCAGTGAAGGGCTTTGTGAGCGAGTCTGCAGCATACCTAGCCCCCTCGTTCGATGGATGACCCTCCTGATGTATACCCTCAATTTTCTTTTCGAGAGCATCGAGACGGTTGTAATACCCCGAGGATTCGACATAGTCGGAGTAGTGGCCATTCCCGCTTGTAGCCTGCGCCCGGCTGCGACTCCGGTTCCATTCTATCAGGTTCCTCAGGTCCCCCGGCGAGGTCCTTCTTGAAGCCTCGCGTCGAGTGCCATTCGTGCAATCCCGTCGAGGGAAGGGGTTTCGGTCATACCTGGGTGCAGGCGAGCCGACCGATACCTCCTCGGGAGGGACAGGAATGCGACGGGCCTCAGGGCGATGGGCTCTTTCACGAGACCGCAGTGTGGGGCCATGTGGTGCCCAGCGGTTCATAGAATCGGTCGCCGTGGGGGATTTGTAGTCGCCGGAGTGAGCAAGACGTTGTTCAGTGGTGCCAGCGTGGGCGGCGTCATCTCCCCTTGCGAAGGTCGTGATCCTCGGGCGGAGGAACGGTGACCTGGGGGCTGGGCCCGCTGTTTCGACGCGGAAAAGGGCATCCACTATGGATGCGAGCTTATCGATCCTTGCCGAGAGGGCGTGGATGGCATTCGGTGGGGGAGTAGATCCGTCCGCACCTCTGTTATGGGGAGGGCGGCGGCTTGTGCTGGGATCACCATGGTCTTCGCTCGCTATATAGTCGAGGGCGGAAGTTCAACTTTTGATAGGTGGAAAATTTTCTAGGGTTCCCACAGACGGCGCCAACTGATGGAGGTATGGATCTCCTTCAGATGTTGTCCTCCGTCGATCTATCGCGGGCGTTAATGAACGGCTGAGATTGGATTTGAGGGTCGCCTCCTTGTTCGTGTGGATCTCAGTGGGCTTGTTGTAAGGCAAAGCCGAGCTATCTGCAAAAGAAGTCCCGGGGTGGTTGTACTACCATAGACCCTCCGCTAATGATAATGCTCATAATTGGGAACTCCTTAGATTATGACATATGGTAGATGACGTGTCACGAGGCTCACGGGACAAGAGCAAACACAATGCATTGAAGGCATTTCCCGGGCTATCGTCCCGAGGCATGACCCGACCTTCGATGGATCCCTAAACACTCCTGTGCTCGCCTTACGAATAACCGTCGGCTCGCCTCCGAGCCCTCCTACACGCTGAGCTTTCTGAGCCCTCCCTGGTCACATCCGAGCTATCACAGAGAAGAGCTTCCTCGGTGTAACAATCTCAAATTTCCTATACAAATTTTTTCAAAATATTTTTTTTCAACAATCCATAAAGGAGTATTTATTGCCTGAGCACAAGACTTAAGTAATTAATTAGCAATTTAATTACAAGAAGGAGCTTGTGGCTCATTGGTAATACCTTGCACTGTTGAACCAAGCCACCAGAGTTCAAATCCCCTGCCCCACATTATTTTTAATATTATTTTGTTTTAAATTTTATAGAAGCCCAACAATCCACACACAATAACTCCCAAATTTCCCACTACACCCACTAATCTAAATACACCAGAGGCCCCACTTGACGACCCCCCACCTCCTGCCATCCTGACTCGGCCAGACTCGGGCCAACGCCGCCGGACGGCCGAGTCGCCAACTAAAATATTGTGTCTTTTCCTCTACCCTACCTCCCTGCACACTCTAATTTATGAGATCGTTTCTAGAGAGCTATGAATACCTGAATTACTTCAAGTTTTAATGATTTTCACATTTCTTTTTACAATTTTTAATTAAAAACCCTACACCTACCCTAATCTTAGCCTAACCCTATAAATACAGCCCTACCCTCTACCCTCTCACCCCAAAATTCTGAACCCACTCTCTCAAAATTCCAAGAATCGTGTGTACTTTGGAAACGAGCGAAAGGCGGAGCTCCGGCGAAATCTACGGTGAACCTCCAGCGATCGTTTTAGGAACTACCGGCGACGACGCAACACATCGGCGATTCCCCTACTTTCATTTCACTCTCTTGTGTGACCTGAAACCCGTAAGTCCCATATTCTTCCTCTCTTTTCTATTCTCAAAATACGGATTTACAAAACCCGACGGAATCGGAACAAATTCGATTTCCGACTCGGTTTCTTATAAAACTTCACTTCTCGTTAATACAATTATGCTTAAACTCTCTCATATTGACTATTAAACACTAATCAACCAAATTGATCAAGTTTCATTTCATAAAATGATGGCTATTTCAATTTATCGTATTTTTCACTTAAATACCACATTGTTTCAATTCTACATTTAACTCCATTAAACTTGCTATACATTTAAGTAGATCACGAGGTAACGACTTACCTCCTCACACAGTCATATGCAATATAACAAGATACCCTCGAGAACTTAGAACACGGGAAAACAAACATTTTCATTTAAATACCCTTATTTAATAAAACCATTTCTAAAAGATTTAGTATGGATACATATTTACAACTAAATAACCTTTGAGATAATAATAAAAATACATAGACTCGGCCAATTAAGGACTGTCGAAGATTGTGGGCATTCAGTCGTTTATCTAAACCTGAATTTTTGGTGTCTAGGCTAGGCAAGTGAGAAAGGTAACTTTAAAAGGCCCGTCTCACGTGATTCGTGAGCGGATCTCTCTTTTCTTCACTTGTACATACATGGCCACAATTGGCGGTGAAGAGGCGATTTGATGAATATCTCACAACTTGTCTCCAACTAGGAACAATCTAAACCATAAAATACTGGAAATCGACATCTATTGCAAATAAATACCATTAACTTAATAAAACCGTTTTTTCTTTAAAGATTAGTATTTAAACAAATCTTTGCAAAGCGCCGCTACAACCCATTTTGGGGAACCCGTTCGGGATGGTGCGGATTATCGCACATCCTCGGGCTTAGTAGTGCGAGATGCAGAACTCCACAAGGAGCATTCGGTCTTGAAAGATTTAAATACGACATCTTAAGAAAAATGAGATTCTAGATTATATTAAATATATAAAAAATTATTTTCATATAAATATATGTATATGTAACTCCAGAATATCTACTTTGAATTATTATGAATATTCAACCTTTTTCTAAAAATGGCACAAGAATCGGTTTACACTAAAATACCATGAAATCCATTTAAACAATATTTACACAAATATCTTTATTTATGGAATTAAGTTATTCTCATTAGAAATATCACTAATATAAAATCTACAATTATTAGAACTCTAAAGACGATAATAATTACTTGGGGTTTATCTTGAAAACTATATAAAAATATTTTTACATAAAACCCCCTCAAGTGTTATAAATTACCCTAAGGAACCTAGTAAATATAGGTTTAAGAAATAATCAAGACTTCGATTTACATTTCTAATTGTCTGACTCGGATTTGAGTCTCATTATAATCTGACTTGAATATGATTCAAGTACAATCTACAATCTACAATTTGCAATATTTTAATTCAACATGAATCCATGAATCCATTATTTCATATATTCAATCTATCAACTTGACCGAACCGAACCATGGATATACATCCATTTACATGATTCTACAGTTATTCCGTTTACATGATTCTACAGTTACATCCGTTTACTGATATCATGGTTTCGGCAAGTCATCCAATTATACAATTCAATTTACAAGACATTATAATGCAATACAGTACTATCAATACAATAACTACACGGGGTATTGGGGTAGTTCATTCGTGAATCCAACATAATCTCAAGAGTCCCCCGAGATTATGAATCCATGTCTACTAACAGAAGCAAGCAATCATGAAGGCCCGTGTTTCCATGCTCCTGGACTGTGGCCTGTTGAGTTTGGAATACTTCGGTGACGGTCGAAGTCCCGTTACTAACATATCATTCGGGCCCGTGATTCCCTACCCCTGAACTGTGGCCTGTTGGGTTTGAGAACACTCTTGAGATTAGTTGACATTCACCCTTGAACTTACGATAATAACAACATTAACATTATAACAATATAATACAAGTTTAAAAGCTACACTCTCTCTTTCTTCTCTTCTACTTCTTCCTTATCTTTGGGACTTACCGAGCGATTTGTTCGCTGACGATATTCTCCTTCTTTCTTTTTTGAATGTCGTCAGGTGATTTGGACCCGTCGGAGATAGAGCCAACTGCAGAAGACTTGGATCAGTACAGCGAAGACCCTGAGCTCTAGACATTGTACATTTTCTATTCAGTACCTTTAATTTCTTGTCATGCCATTGTTTAGGCATTGTTTTTATTTCAGTTGTATTTCCTTTTCATGCATTGTACAAAAGAATGTTAATAAATAAAGTTGTTGTTCAATTTTTATCTTGTCTCTTGTGTATTTACTTTTATATTGCTTAGATACGCTTAGCGTATTCACTTCTGAGTAAATACGTAGCGGACCAGTCGCGTCCCCTTCGCCATATTCCGGGAAGCGGAGCGTGACAGGTTTTGTTGGTAGCCCATGCAGGTCGGAGTTGTATGGAACACTGCCATGCAATTCTGTTTTGCGTGAACAACCTAAGCAATATAACACAAGAACCAGCAACTAAAACATTCTTTACAATCATGTTCCTTGAATCCCATCATTTCTTATTCTTTGAATCATATACTTTGAATCTGTCCTAACCTAAAAATTTTCATTCAAGGTTATGGATTCACCAAACAACACCAGCACCAATATCAACAACACACCTCCACCTCCACTACTCACACCTGCCGTTCCTGCTCCACTCAACGAGCAAACAGTTCTGCTTGAGGCAATCCGCAGCCTCCTAAAGGGACAGCAGCAGCTCTTGAACCGTCCCGAAACTGACGCACCTGGGATAAAACAATTCAGAGCTTTGCATCCCAAACATTTCTCCGGAAAGGGAAGACCACTTGAAGCTGAGGAATGGGCACAGAGCATAGAAGATGATCTGGCAGCGGCACAAGTGCCAGATATAGCTTGGGTTCGTGTGGCAAAATTACAGCTCACGGACAATGCACGAAGGCGGAAGAAAGCCGTCTTGAACAGCCCATTGAATGGAAGACTTTTCGCGATAAATTCGACGCGAAGTACTTCCCTGTGACTGCCAGGTTTGCCATGGAACAGTAGTTCATTCATCTACAACAAGGTTCTATGTGGGTCAAGTCTGTAAATGAATATGACGCTGAGTTCACCATGCTCAGTCGGTAAGATATGTCACGGTATTTTAAATTTTTAATATCATATACTACACAGCTAACACAAGACCGTAACAGATTTGCGGCACACCTGATACCGACGGACGAGATCAGAGCCCGTCACTTTCAACAAGGTTTGGACACGGAAATTCAGGCTGCACTAGCCACAGGGAAATTTCCACCTCATGAAGATGCTCTGGAAGCTGACCGCGGTTATGATGCAGTGATAAAAGCGAGGGGCAGACCTCAGTCTGCAGGAGTTAAGCGCCCTGCCAACCAGATAGCAGGAGAAGCCACATCAGGACCACCATTTGTACCAAGAAAACTGGGAGTACCAATCAACAGGCCCAGCCCAGCCTGTTGTACCTACTGCAAGAGAGCTGGATATCTGATGGAAGTTTGAACGGTTTTTGCCTGATATGTGGATCATCCTCACATACCATAGGAACTTGTCCACACAACCAAACTAATCCTAATTCTACAGCTAGAACAGCTTTACATGCCCCACCTACCCGGTTAACTCTTCCTGCACCACCTCCACGTGGACCACCTTTACCTCGACAATCAGCATTGTACCAGCTTGCACGAAGAAACGTGTCGAGATGCCAGGCTTACAATTTGGCGGCCGTAGAAGCTGATACGGTTGGTCAGGATAACCCTGGTAATTCTCTTCAACCTTTTGCACACCTTTGTATCACTTTGTTATTATTCACACACTATCACCAAACTTTCATTGAATCTGTTACACTTTTCTTTTACAAATTTCGAGGACGAAATTTTTATAAGGAGGGTAGAATGTAACAACCTCAAATTTCCTATACAAATTTTTTCAAAAATCCATAAAGGGGTATTTATTGCCTAAGCACAAAACTTAAGTAATTAATTAGCAATTTAATTATAAGAAGGAGCTTGTGGCTCATTGGTAATACCTTGCACTGCTGAACCAAGCCACCAGAGTTCAAATCCCCTGCCCCATATTATTTTTAATATTATTTTGTTTTAAATATTATAGAAGCCCAACAGTCCACACACAATAACTCCCAAATTTCCCACTACACACACTAATCTAAATACACCAGAGGCCCCACCTGACGACCCCCCACCTCGTGCCACCCTGACTCGGCCAGACTCGGCCGAGTCGGCCGGCGGACCGGCCGACTCTGGCCGGCGCCGCCAGCCGGACTCGGCCGGACAGCCGAGTCTCCAACTACAATATTGTGTCTTTTCCTCTACCCTACCTCCCTGCACACTCCAATTTATGAGATCGTTTCCAGAGAGCTATGAATACCTCAATTACTCCAATTTTTAAAGATTTTCACATTTCTTTTTACAATTTTTAATTAAAAACCCTACACCTACCCTAACCCTAGCCTAACCCTATAAATACACCCCTACCCTCTACCCTCTCACCCCAAAATTCTGAGCCCACTCTTTCAAAATTCTAAGAATCGTGTGTACTTTGGAAACGAGCGAAAGGCGAAGCTCCGGCGAAATCTACGGCAAATCTCCGGCGATCGTTTTAGGAACTACCGGCGACGACGCAACACATCGGCGATTCCCCTACCACTCTCTTGTGTGACCTGAAACCCGTAATTCCCATATTCTACCTCTCTTTTCTATTCTCAAAATACGGATTTACAAAACCCGACGGAATCGGAACAAATCCGATTTCCGACTCGGTTTCTTATAAAACTTCACTTCTCGTTAATACAATTATGCTTAAACTCTCTCATGTTGACTATTAAACACTAATCAACCAAATTGATCAAGTTTCATTTCATAAAATGATGGCTATTTCAATTTATCGTATTTTTCACTTAAATACCATATTGTTTCAATTCTACATTTAACTCCATTAAACTTGCTATACATTTAAGTAGATCACGAGGTAACGACCTACCTCCTCACACACTCATATGCAACATAACACGATACCCTCGAGAACTTAGAACACGGGAAAACAAACATTTTCATTTAAATACCCTTATTTAATAAAACCATTTCTAAAAGATTTAGTATGGATACATCTTTACAACTAAATAACCTTTGAGCTAATAATAAAAATACCTAGTCTCGGCCAATTAAGGACTGTCGAAGGTTGTGGGGATTCAGTCGTTTATCTAAACCTGACTTTGTGGTGTCTAGGCTAGGCAAGTGAGAAAGGTAACTTTAAAAGGCCCGTCTCACGGCGATTCGTAAGCGGATCCCTTCTTTCTTCACTTGTACTTACATGGCCACAATTGGCGGTGAAGAGGCGATTTGATGAATATCTCACAACTTGTCGCCAACTAGGAACAATCTAAACTATAGAATACTGGAAATCAACATCTTTTGCAAATAAATACCATTAAATTAATAAAACCGTTTTTTCTTTAAAGATTAGTATTTAAACAAATCTTTGCAAAGCGCCGCTACAACCCATTTTGGGGAACCCGTTCGGGATGGTGCGGATTATCGCACATCCTCGGGCTTAGTAGTGTGAGATGCAAAACTCCACAAGGAGCATTCGGTCTCGAAAGATTTAAATACGTCATCTTAAGAAAAATGAGATTTCTAGATTATGTTAAATATATAAAAATTTATTTTCATATAAATATATGTATATGTAACTCCAAAATATCTACACTACCACAATATGGGGTTGCCCCTACGGACTCAGAAATCCGTAAGGGCAAATATTTCTTGCCCTTACGGATTTATCCGTAGGGCCACATCGTTGTCCCTACGGTGCCTTACGTTCTAATTTTTTGTTTGGTCCTACGGAGCCGCAAGCCGTGGACCTACGGTTATGTCCGTAGGGGCATCTAAATAGGTTATTAATAAAAAAAAAACACAGAAAAATTATTCATCGTTCCCAAAATTTCTCTCTCTCACTCCCGCGCCCTCATCGCCTGTTCCCGCGCCTCGTCGCCAGCTTCGTCGGTCGTTCCCACACCTTCGTCGACTTCCCGTGCCTCGTCGCCACCTTCGCCGATCATCGTCGACCACCAATTTCTACCGTCTCCTCCACCGCGCGCACGGTTTTTAAGTAAATCTTAAATAATTTTTAATTTTGACGTTGTATTCTAGGGTTCAGGCCAGGTTCGGGTAGGGGTGAGGGTTTGGCATCGGCGTCGGCGTCGGCATCGGGTTCGGTTAAGGTTAGGGTTAGGGTTAGGGTTCGGTTGTGGGGTTCGGTTGGGGTTGGGGTTGGGGTTGGGGTTGGAGTTGGGGATGGGGCTGGGGATGGGCTGGGGCTGGGGCTAGGGTTTGGTTGGGGTTGAGGTTGGGGCTGGGCTGGGGCTGGGGCTAGGGTTCGGTTGGGGTGGGGCTGGGTTGGGGCTGGGGTTGGAGCTGGGCTGGGGCTAGGGCTAGGGTTCGGTTGGGGTTGGGGCTGGGCTGGGGCTGGGGCTAGGTTGGGGTGAGGCTGGGGATATTGCTATATGGGATAAACTAAAAGGGGGTTTTGTGCAATTAACAGAAAACAAGAAAGATGTGAGAAAATAACAATATGTAATATTACAACTATCCAATCCAAATTTCTCGTTTTCCTTATCCTAATATAAATATATATTTATTGATTACCTTGACATTTCCAGCTTCTTTAATAGCCTCTATGATTTTAACTTGATCAACCAACTGCTCATGATATTTTTAGCCCAGCATAGAGATCACCACATCAACTTTCTTTATTGCATCCACCAAGCTCTTGTGATCATGCATATCACCCTATATATATTCAACATATATATCATCTGGTCTTTCTAAAATCAATGACCTTTAATTCAAAAAAACAAACACACACACAGGGAGTGAATTAATGAAGAAAAGAGGGTCCACTTTTCGTTAGGTGTCGTCAAAAGTTTATATCCTCCATCTATTATCAAGCTACCGAGGACGAAAAGCCACCTTTGTTAGTCGTGAGTCATGGTAATAGACTTGTCATTATAGATCATAGTCAATTGTTTTTCCTATCATTTTCTTGATCCAGATGCTAATCAACTTGTTAATTGGTTACTGTTTTTATGACGTATTTGTCTATATTTGTTGACAGTGGCCTTTCTTTTGGATGAACATATTTTTTTGATGCATGTTTCAGTCATGTGAATTCATATGTTGCGTATAACGCTTTATGATATCAGTATCCTACATTTGTAGTTTTAATTGTTGATTGTTATAGATGAATGCCTTTGCAATAATAGTTTTTGGTAGATGAATGTCATTGCAATGTAGGATGATCAGTTCTATTAATCTTGATCTCAATGGTTTAAAATCATGTTACACATACAACACAAATGCACAACAAACACATAATTAGAGAGTGATTCAAGATGTTCAAGTTAAAACCAATATATGATACTCGATGATAATATGAAACTTCATATTCTCATCGATACTTATATATGAAACTAAAAGCGCCACTTAGTCCCCGTCTATCGGTTAACATACGTGCGATATTCATCGTGACATAGAACTATACGAAGGTTGTTAAATATCGGACGGTATATCTCAATACTAACAACTGTCGTATAGTCTATGTGACGAGAAAATTCAATCGTATGGTAACCGATAGATTTGTCCCGTGTGGACAAGTTAGGAATGTATAAAGCAAACACATTCATTCACTTGTGTTTTCATCCGTTTCGAGATATTTCGTCGGTACCTTTCCGCTGGTTCTCCGTGTACAAAGATAGATTAGATGTTCATTTCAACGTTGTTTCACAGCTTTGAAATGATTATCTATTCTATTACAGTGTACTCGGAGAACAGCGGGGAGGTGCTGCCGAAATTTACTCGAAACGGTTGAAAGCACAAGTGATGGGTGTTCGCTCTATACATTCTTAATGAGATAGAAGCCTTACCCCCGACAGCCGGAACACACACATACAACAAGAATACACAACAATCGCATAATTAGAGAGTGATTCGAGATGTTCAAGTTAAAACCAATATATGATACTCGATGATAATATGAAACCTTCATATTCTCATCGATACTCATATATGAAACTAAAAGCGCCACTTAGTCCCCGTCTATCGGTTAACATACGTGCGATGTTCGTCGTGACATAGAACTATATGAAGGTTGTTAAATATCGGATGATATAGCTCGATACTAACAACAGTCGTATAGTCTATGCGACGAGAAAATTCAATCGTATGGTAACCGATAGATTTGTCCCGTGTGGACAAGTTAAGAATGTATAAAGCAAACACCTTCATTCACTTGTGTTTTCATCTGTTTCGAGATATTTCGTCGGTACCTTTCCGCTGGTTCTCCGTGTACAAAGATAGATTAGATGTTCATTTCAACGTTGTTTCACAGTTTTGAAATGATTATCTATTCTATTACAGTGTACTCGGAGAACAGCGGGGAGGTGCTGCCGAAATTTACTCGAAACGGTTGAAAGCACAAGTGATGGGTGTTCGCTCTATACATTCTTAATGGGATAGAAACCTTACCCCTGACAGCCGGAACACACACATACAACAAGAATACACAACAATCGCATAATTAGAGAGTGATTCGAGATGTTCAAGTTAAAACCAATATATGATACTCGATGATAATATGAAACCTTCATATTCTCATCGATACTCATATATGAAACTAAAAGCGGCACTTAGTCCCCGTCTATCGGTTAACATACGTGCGATGTTCGTCGCCGGCTCCTATAGCTTCTATAGCTCCACCGCCGGCTCAGACTCCCGCAGCCGTGGCTCCGCAAGCCACTACCTCGACGGCGGCTGCGCAGACCACATCGCCAGCTCCACAGCCCGCTCAGACTCCCGCACGCGCCGAATTGCATGGTTTATTGACCGAGGAGCAGGCGCGCCGGATTCTAGCGTTTATCAGAGGTGGAGCTGGACCGAGCTAGGGTAGCTTTTTGATTCTTATTTTTTGAAACATATATTTATTTATATGATACATATTGTACTACATTTTGAAACATTTTGGACGATATTGATATTGGTTTATATTTATATCATATTCAGTTTTTTGGTTTCTTTTGTATATTATATGCATGAGATGTGATTATGAATACTGCGATATATGTTGTGTGATGATTAATTTTATATTTGATTGATGTATATATTATTGTGCACAGGGCGAGAAAAAATCAGGCAGCCCTTTTTAAAAAAAAAACAACAGATAATATGTACCTACGGATTAATCCGTAGGTACACATGTTGCCCCTACGGATTAAACCGTAGGGGCAAAATATCAGAATAACTGATATTTTCCCCCCTGATCTCAGTATCAGGGGGTTGGGAGTGCCCCTACGGATATATCCGTAGGGGCAAACAAATGCCCCTACGGAGTTATCCGTAGGGGCAAAATACCAGGATTTCTGACATTTTGCCCCTACGGATATGTACCTATGCATGTATCCGTAGGGGCTATTACTTGGCCCTACGGATTAATCCGTAGGTACAAGTAATATATTTTAAAAAACCGTAAATAAAATATTTTTTTTGCCCCTATGGTCTACTCCGTAGGTGAAACGGGACCTACACAGAACTCCGTAGGGGCAAGTTTTTGTCCGTAGGGGCAAGTTCAGGGCTTCAACTTGCACCTACGGCGTTTGTACCTACAGGGTATTTTATTGTCCCTGCGGATATATCCGTAGGGGCAGTGGTTTGCCCCTACGGGTAAATCTGTAGGGGCAACCCTTATTTGCAGTAGTGCTACTTTGAATTATTATGAATATTCAACCTTTTTTTAAAAATAGCACAAGAATCGGTTTACACTAAAATACCATGAATTCCATTTAAACAATATTTACACATAAATACCTTTATTTATGGAATTAAGTTATTCTCATTAGAAATATCACTAATATAAAATCTACAATTATTAGAACTCTAAAGACGATAATAATTACTTGGGGTTTATCTTGAAAACTATATAAAAATATTTTTACATAAAACCCCCTCAAGTGTTATAAATTACCCTAAGGAACCTAGTAAATATAGGTTTAAGAAATAATCAAGACTTCAATTTACATTTCTAATTATCTGACTCGGGTTTGAGTCTCATTATAATCTGACTTGAATATGATTTAAGTACAATCTACAATTTACAATCCACAATCTACAATATTACAATTCAACATGAATCCATGAATCCATTATTCCATATATTCAATCTATCAATTTGACCGAACCGAACCATGGATATACATCCATTTACATGATTCTACAGTTATTCCATTTACATGATTCTACAGTTACATCCGTTTACTGATATCATAGTTTCAGCAAGTCATCCAATTATACAATTCAATTTACAAGACATTACAATGCAATACAGTACTATCAATACAATAACTATACAGGGTATTGGGGTAGTTCATTTGTGAATCCAACATAATCTCAAGAGTCCCCCTAGATCATGAATCCATGTCTACTAACACAAGAAAGCAATCATGAGGGCCCGTGTTTCCATGTTCCTGGACTGTGGCCTGTTGAGTTTGGAATACTTCGGCGACGGTCGAAGTCCCGCTACTAACATATCATTCGGGCCCGTGGTTCCCTACCCCTGGACTGTGGCCTGTTGGGTTTGAGAACACTCTTGAGATTAGTTGACATTCACCATTGAACTTACGATAATAACAGCATTAACATTATAACAATATAATACAACTTTAAAAGCTACACTCTCTTTTTCTTCTTTTCTACTTCTCCCTTATTTTTGGGACTTACCGACCGATTTGTTCACTGACGACATTCTCCTTCTTTCTTTTTTGAATGTAGTCAGGTGATTTGGACCCGTCGGAGATAGAGCCAACTGCAGAAGACTTGGATCAGTACAGCGAAAACCCTGAGCTCTAGACATCGTACATTTTCTATTCAGTACCTTTAATTTCCTGTCATGCTATTGTTTAGGCATTGTTTTTATTTCAGTTGTATTTCTTTTTCATGTATTGTACAAAAGAATGTTAATAAATAAAGTTGTTGTTCAATTTATATCTTATCTCTTGTGTATTTACTTTTATATTGCTTAGATACGCTTAGCGTATTCACTTCTGAGTAAATACGTAGTGGACCAGTCGCGTCCCCTTCACCGTATTCCGGGAAGCGGGGCGTGACACTCGGCCTCCCGCTCGCCTCCGAGCCTCCCGCCGAGCTAAGCCTTCCCGGTTCTGCCGAGCAACCAAGAACACAGAGTCCAAGCGCCTCCGCCACAGCTCCGCGTATCTCGCCAGGAGCGAGATATCCGCCGCCTCACGATCCTGCGTTCCACGCCGTCGTATCACCCATTAACGAGCGTATCTCGTCACTCACGCAGGCGTAACTCCAGGGGCGTAACCGACGGCGGATATCCCGTGCCAGCTCGCTCCATGCGACCGCTATAAAATCCCCTCTCCCAGACGACTCAGGTAAGGCAATTTCATTCCAATAAGCCACTACTCTGCTCAAATATCTCGGCTAACTTGATCGTCGAAGGGTCCACGGTTGTACAACCACTCCAGGACTTCTTTGTCTCCGTATATGTATCCGTCACTATAAAGTTAAGGGAAAATTACTTTCAAGCCCAGTTTTGAAAAGTGACTTGTTTCTAAATCCAGGTATTTTCAAAATTGTTATAAAAAAAACCCAATACCTAGAATACACGGATCTTTCAAACCCAAACATATTCTATTTGTTTTAAAATCCTTAAAATGCCCTATCTTCTACATCCTCAAGCCCTAGTATTAACCCTAACCCTAACATGGCTAACATTCTCACAGTCGCTACCTCTCCCTCTTTCATCTTTTCCAATTTCCTCATCAAAAACTTAACCCTAATTACCACCATATCCCTTAGCAATCGTCTCCCTCCTCCTCCTCCATCTTTGTCTTCTCCCTCCTCCTCCATCTTTTCCCTACACAAACCCTAACCAAGCTTCTGCCTTTTCTTCTCTTTCTTTGTGTCAAATATTTGATCCTTGTTCCTCCCTCCATCCCCATCATATCCAGCCCCTAACTTCGCCTAAAGTTATATCTCTGCCCCCGTCCACAAATCTGGCTTCTACACCTCCACCTCTGTCATATCTCATCCGTCTTATTCTCCTCCATCACAACTTCTCACCATCTCCGCTGTCTTCCACCGGCCTTCCCATCCACGGCCATCGTCGCTGCTGATCCATCTACATTTTATTCATTCATTTTTTTAACTTGTCCTAATTCTAATCCTAGCCGACTTCGGCCATCTCCTCCTCACCACTGCCGGTCTACCGCCTCCCACCACCCCTTCCTCAACATCAAACCGATAGTGCTGAACTATTAAAAATCTTAAGAAAATAATTAATTCTTAATTTAATTTAATTAATAAAAGGGGACAAAAATATTTTTAATGTTATTAACTGCTGACTTGAGTAATTGTTATCTATGTCGGTTTATTGTGACTTAAATTTTTTTTGGGTAGTTTATGAGGAATTTCATAAAGTTATTGGTGGTTTTGTGAATCTAACCCTCAAATCATAAGACATTAATTTATCAAACATAAAATTTTAATAAATCCTAAAATGGTACTATCGTTAATCCATACACAAATCCGTATACGAATAAAAGTTTGGATTTAAAAGAAATTATATACATACTCTTGGGGTTTTCCACAATTTTTGAACTTCTTGGGTTTAAAAGTAACTCAAGTTAAAAGACTGGGCCTAAAAACAATTTTCCCTAAAGTAAATAGTGATATGGATGTGCTTATATCGCGGATTTGCAAATAGGTGCCTTTATTGGCTATATTTACAAAAAACTATTTACAGATAGATAAAAATCTGGTAAAAAGATACAGGAAAAGCCTAGTTAACAGCACACAGGATCTTAGACTACACCATAACTTTACCCAAAAACTATATTTATTTCTTTATTTATTTTTCTAGGTTCAATTAACTTGTTTGTACTTTGGAATGCAACCCCATTTAGCTGGCACTAGAAAAAGACCTGACTCATCAACTGTTACAAAAAATAAAAATAAAGAAATTAAAAAAATCATGTCTTATTTATCTTGGAAATAGGTCAGTCAAACATTACCTATCATAATATTACAGTAGTAACTGACCTTTTTAGGACTCTTTTAACTGGTTTAACTGAAGTAACTTGTAGAAAAGATCACTGCAGTTTCAACCAGAATAGATAATTCATGGGGATAGAAGAAAAAAATTGAAAATTAATTCAAAAATCTTGTGAAAGCTAATCCAGTTAAAATCTCTAATTTCACACTAATTCATTTGCCTTTTTGTTTATTTTAAATAATAGGCCGTTACCGATACAAGTATGAGTTTGAATTCTACGCCTTCCGCTCAACCGTAACCCTTTGCTACAAGGTCACTCATCATTATTTCATTTGTAGAAAGCTTTGTAAGTTGTTTACTTCTTTCACGCAATCATCAAGCATGATTAGATACTTATGCATAACAAAATATTACTGTTTTCTCTCTTTGGAAAAAAAAAAGCTCAAAGTCTATCAAACTAACGACAAATTAACAATGCAACCATCATCATCATCATGATTTCACAAAAAAAAAAAAAAAAACATTGCAATCATCTACTTGAGAAGTATTAAATTCCAGAAGAAAAAACAAATTAGTATCTATAGCAATATTCAATCTCTATTCTACTAGTATTTAAAGCACATTCAAAATAAACAACAAAAGAAGAAATTTCACTTCTTAAAATCCCACTATAAAATGTATTAATATTAGCAAAACATACCAATCCACTCCCATACATTTGCTTTTCCATTCTCAACATAAACCTGACAATACAATCTAGGGTACACTTGGTGGCAACTAGCAGAATCTTAAGAAACAATAAAGATTGCATGCATACAAATGCACATGCAAACCACAAAAAAATACATGCAAGCTAGCATAACATTTGGGCACAAATACTATCTTGGAATATATATATATCATTACCACTCCAGCTATTAGTAAGTTTGTAGCAAAAGGCATGGGCAAAACTAATTAAGCGATTTAATTATCGCATGAGCAAACCCCTAATTATTGCGGTTTGAGCGCTGTCGGTGGTGGCTAATAGTTCAGAGAGCCTCTCACTTAGATCATCAACTTCTTGATGCAAGCTCTTGATGTAGTTGCATGTGTCTTGTAAAACCCTAGCCGCCGACACCTGCACCAGATATCATTAGCTCAAATGATATTATCTTGAGAATTAAATAAAAGTTTACTGCCTACTTATTATTTTTGATGGAATCTAAGCTTTGTTTGTTTGTCGAAAACTATGATAATTGTAAACTATGAGAACATTAAACTATATATATTAGACATTTATAAGTGGCAAAAGGGCCAAAAATGGCTTCGTTTGCGCAAACTGCCAACTTTCCAAAACATTAAACATATTGCTTTTTTATGAAACTGTATAGAGTCAATATGATCATAGCCCAATAAAGTAGACATATGAGCCCTGAAAATATGATAAAAAGAAGCATTTGAAAGCATAAACTATATCCTAAAGATATATAATAAGCATAATCAAGAAAGTAAGTAGACAAAGAGCTCCATATATTTATTGGATTCAACAAACAAGCTTCTTTCAACATTTGGCAGCAAGAAAACTAGGTACAGCTTTATGCATTATCAGATATACCAATAAGTATCCCTGTGCTTATTATTGTATCTATATCTTCTTTGCTGGTTCTGTTTTTAGTTATATATATGACCTGATATGCTTGGAGTATGCAGGATAAGTAGGAAAAAAAGTCATGCATGCATCTCTAAGTGCTTACCCTATCATTAATCTGAGTCCTAGCTTCAGGGAGCAAGGCTTGCAACTTTGAGACTAAGTCGACGATTTGGTCTTCACTGATCTGCGAAGAAGAACTCGACTGCCTCGATCGAGATCTTCGGCTAGACATAGTGGCTTTTGGTTTGTAGGTTAAGTGAAAAAACTAAAGAAAGAAAAGTCTGAGCTAGAGGGGATAGAGCAATGGAGGAAGACAAAATGATAGTGAAGAAGAGAAAGAGACAAGTGCATGGGAGAACAAAATATAGGCAACCTTGTTGTATTTAAATAGGATTTCTGTGTACAGAGAGTAAGAGTAGTGAAAGGGAATCAAATCTAGGGATGCCACTACACATTGTCTTCTAGTTTGAGGAGGGAAATATATTTATTTCAAAGGGTTTTGTTTGTGGAGGAAAAAGGCTGGGCTCTCGAGAGCAGGAGAGTGTCAGTTAACAACACGCAGTGCCATGTTATCTTAACATCTAAAATATATGTACAGGTCAATTGGAGATATATAATATCGTTTAGAGATTGCATGAAATGAATGGGAGATTTGAGAAATGATTCCAGTGACCATACAGATTAGTTTTCCATATCTTATTTGTCTTCATTACTGATTTTAAGATGATTAGGGGGCATCTAAGCTAAGCTTGAACCTCGAAGGATAAAAATAGAAAAATAAGATCTAAAACAAGAGGAAGCTGCTTAAAAGGGCTAAAAAGTTTATTTTAACGAGGAAAGATTCCTTCATTCCACCTCTTTACCCAAAAGTTTAAGAACAAACATACATAACTGCATATTGTGCGTGTGTGCACGCAAGTGCATTAAAAATGTTACGAAGACAGGCACAATAGAATTGTTATGATATTCGTAAATCTTTCATATATTTTTTGATCTTCATCTCTTTTTATTTTCATCATTTTGTATAGGGATTTAATCTTATCTTTTAGTATTGTGATTTAATTAATCCTGTAGGTTATATATAAAGAGGCACATTGTATATTGTTTTTTCGATCAATCAATAATAATAATTCTCTTTTCCTAAATCTATGATTTGTAATATGATATCAGAGCATTTCGTCGCTATCGATTGATCCTTGTTGGTTTTCGTTGTTGATTCTTTCTCGTGGGCATGATTGCCGTCACGGAACGACATCGAGTCAGCCGGCATCATTGTCGTCACGGAACAACATCTTTGCGACGTTTTCGATCCCGGAAACCTAGACATCACTGACCTATCCCTCCAGCGCATCCTCGTGTCTCGCCGCAATTCGATCATCTTCGTCTTCCTTGCCTCCAATTGTCTTCGCCGCTTCCTCGTGCCTCGCATCGTCTTCGGTTAATCTCATATCTTTGCTTCCTCATGCATCACCTTATCGCCTTCTCATCTCCGATCTCCGATCTAACCTTGTCGTCGAAGCCCTCACCGTCGCCGGGACAGTCGAGGCCTTCGTCGTCGGGTGTCGACGCAGAAGAAGCCATCGAGCAGCAACAACAACCATCGTTTCTTGAAGTTCGAGGATTCTCGACCGTCAGATCCTCTTCATTATTTCTCCTCCGTTGGATGTAGCTGCTCGAGATCAAGCTGACTTGAGCCACTTCGAGCCGATCAAGCCGACGCAAGCCAGATCAAGCCGACTCGAGCCAACCAAGCCATATCGAGCATAGTCGAGCCAATCAAAATCGATTCGAGCCGCCAAGTCGACCCGAGCCGACTGTGCCATCACGGGCTGCCCCTGAGCCGATAGGTTTCAGAGCTGAATTTTTTTGCCTTTATAGGCTATTTCTGAGACGTTTTTGTCACGTCCTGCTTCCCGGTATACGGCGAAAGGGACGCGATGAGACCGCTACATATTTACTTTGAAATAAATACGCTAAACGTATCTAAGAAATATAAAAGAAATATACACAAGAGACAAATATAATGAACAACAAGTTTATTTATTAACATTTTTTTGTACAATGCATGGAAAGTAAATACATCTGAATGAAAACAATGCCGAAACAGTGGCATAACAAAAATGGAAAGTACTGAAATGAAATAGGTACGAGTGGCTACATCTCTGGGTCTTCGGTGTACTGCTCAAGGGCCTGCTCCGAATGCTCCTGAATAGTCTCGTGCTCTAGTGCGTTCGTGCTCTAGTGCGTCCGATCCACCTGAAAACATTCTAAAGAAGAAAGAGAAAAAATGTCGTCAGCAAACAATCACTCGGTAAGTCCCAAAGATAAAGGAGAAGTAGAATAGACACACACAGAGAGAGAGAGAGAGAGAGAGAGTAACTTTTAAAGTTGTATTATATTGTTATAATGTTTTATTTAGTATTAACGTTGTTATTTGTATCTTGGTACAGAAGAGACCAGTGTATACGAGAGGAGTCTCGGTATGCCAGAGACTAAGGCAACGGAATATAGAGTACAAGGCTCCGTTAGAATGTCCGGAACAACGGCGATTGAATTCAGATTAGATGTCTTAAATCTTGCAGTCTCATGCATTTTCTAACACCTTTCGTACCAATCTACCCCTTAAACCTCGCGATATCTTTATTGTATTGTTTGTATTGTATTGAAATTGTAATATCTTGTATTATAGATTGTACAGATGGATGACTTGCCGAAACCATGATATCAGTAAATGGATGTAACTGGAAAATCATGTAGTTGTATGAATCATGTAGATGGATATATATCCATGGTTCGGTTCAGTCAAGTTATATAAATTGATAGATTGAACAGATTGAATATATGGATTTATGGATTCATGTTGAATTGTAGTTTGTACTTGAATCATATTCAAGTCAGATTATTATAATGAAACTCGGTTTGAGTCAGAATAATTAAAAAAGAAATTGAAGTCCTTAATTAGGTTTTGGTGTTATCGGTAACCGCTGTATATGGGGGGCAGGATTTGAGTCTTTTTCAAAAACGATTACCGTGTTGATAACACCGTTTGTTAAGTTGTCTACTTTAAATAGGCAAGCACCCACTTCTCCGGCTCCCTGAGACTCAAGAGATTGGTCCCGCTTAAACCTATGTTTACTAGGGTCCTTAGGATAATTTATAGAACTTGAGGGGGTTTTATGTAAAAATAATTTTGTATAATTTTCGAAATACATCTTAAGTAATTAATTATCGTTTTCAGAGTTGTCATAGATGTAGATTTTATATATGTGACATTTCTAGTGAAATAAACATATTTTCATAATATAAGGTATTTAATTGTAAAGTATTGAACTTATATGGAATTGCATGGTATTTTCATGTAAAGTGATTCTTTTGATTTAGAAAAGTTGGAATATTTATATTATCACAAAAATAGATATTTTGATATATATAACACACACACACACAGATATATATATATATATATATATATATATAATTTTTATATATTATATTTCCAGAAATCTCATTTTTTAAAGATATTTGTATTTTTAAAACTCTCGAGACTGAATGCTCCTTGCGGAGGTCTGCATCTCGCACTACTAAAGCCGAGGATGTGCGATAATCCGCACCATCCCGAACGAGTTCCCCAAATGGGTTGTAGCGGCGCTATGTAAAGACTTGTTTAAAATACATAATCTTGTGAAAATGATTTTTATAAGTTTAAGATAGTTTTGTGTAAAACGGTATTTTCCCGAATCTATATTTCCCAAAAGGTATTGTACTATATTGCATATGAGTGTTGTGAAGAGCTAGGTCATTATCTCGTGATCTATCTAAAGGTATAGCAAGATTAATGATGTTTTAAAGACGAAACTAAACTACATGGTATTTTACTGAAAAAGTACGATAAAAATTGCAATATGAGATATTTTGCTATGGAACTTTTCATGATGTTTTGTTAATGATTAATGGTCATGATGTGCAAGTTTGGTATTGTTGTATTTTAAGAAAATTGGAATTTTTTAAAGAAAATCGAATCGGAAATCGGATTAACTCCGCTTCCATTGGATTTTAGAATTATGAGTTTTAAGAATAGAAAATAGAAGAGAGAGGAGGGACTTACTGGCTTTTGGTTTAGAGGAGAGGAAGTGGGAGTGGAAATAGGTTCCGGTGCGTCGTTTCGTCGCCGGGAACTCCTAGGGTCGTCGTCGGAATTTCGCTGGAGTTTCGCCCTTCGCTAACTCTACTTGTACACAAAAATTCTAGAGAGTTTTCTTGAGAGTTTAGACATAATTTGTGAGTGAGGGGTGTGTGTTTAGGGGTGGTATTTATAGGAAAAGATTAAGGTTAGCATAGATGAAAGGGTGTAAAAGAAAAATTTATTTAATTTTGTATTAAAAAGAGTTTTAATTGAATTTTAAATTCTCTGTAATAATGCAGGGTTTTTAAAGTATATAAGGGTTTAGGGAAGATCAAGAGACACAACTTTCCTGTAAGAGACTTGGCGATCCGACTCGCTCGGAACGGCGGCGCTGGCCCGAGTCGACCGAGTCAGGGGTGCCACGTGTCCCTCGTCTGGTTATCCTCCTGGGCCAGTTTGTTTTATTTATGACTTTTGGTTTTACGGGTTTAGCACGTGTAGGCTCTTGGAATTCTAAAAATTTAAAGAAAACAATATTAAAAAACAAAACAAACTTATAATTTGTGCTCAGGTGATGGGATTTGAACTCTGGTGCTTTGGTTCAGCAGTGCAAGGTCTTACCAGTGAGCTACAAGCTCTTTCTTACTGTTAAAAAACAAAACAAACTTATAATTTGTGCTCAGGCACAAGTACCCCTTTCTGAATTTTTTAAAAAATTATACAGAAAGTTGTACGGAATGTTTAGGGTTGTTACATTCTACCATCCTTATAAAAATTTCGTCCTCGAAATTTGTAAAAGAAAAGTGTAACAAATTTAAGAAAAGTTTGGTAGTGTATGAAGAATAACAAAGTGATACAAAGATTTGAGAATGTGAAAGAGAATTACCAGTGTTATCTTGACCTACAACCTCGGCTTCTACGGCTGCTAATGTGAAAGTCTGACGCCGTGGTACATTCCTCCTAGTTGGAGGCGTACATTCTGTCCTTGGGGCATGTTTCTTTGCTCTCGAGGTATGTCTCTCATTGCTTGATGGAATTGGCGAGTTGGCGGCCCATGCAGGTCAGAGCTGTATGAAACCCTACCATGCAATTTAATTCTGCGTGAACAACCTAAGCAATATAATACAAGAACCAGCAACTGAAAATATTCCCAGTATACGGGCAGAGGACGCGACGAGGCCGCTACGTATTTACTCAGAAGTAAATACGCTAAGCGTAACTAAGCAATATAAAAGAAATATACACAAGAGACAAATGTAATAAAACAGCAACTTTATTTATTAACATTCTTTTGTACAATGCATGGAAAGTAAATACATCTGAAAGAAAGCGATGCCTAAACAGTGGCATAACAGAAATGGAAAGTACTGAAATGAAATAGGTATAAGTGGCTACAGCTCTGGGTCTTCGGTGTACTGCTCAAGGGCCTGTTCCGGATGCTCCTGAATGGTCTCGTGCTCTAGTGCGTCCGATCCACCTGACAACATTCCAAAGAAAAAAGAGAAGAAATATCGTCAGCGAACAAATCGCTCGGTAAGTCCCAAAGACAAGGAAGAAGTAGAAAAGACAGAAAGAGAGAGAGTGTGTGTAATTTTTAAAGTTGTATTATATTATTATACTGTTGTATTTATTAACGTTGTTGTTTGTACCTTGGTACAGAAGAATGCCAGTGTATACGAGAACAGTCTCTATATGCCAGAGACTAAAGGCAAATGGAAGTACAAGGCTCCGTTAGAATGCTCGGAACAACGACGATTGTATTCAGGTTAGGTGTCTTAAATCTTGCAGTCTCGTGCCACTTTTAACACCTTTCGTACCAATCTACCTCTTAAACCCCGCGATGTCTTGTTTGTATTATTTGTATTGTATTAAAACTTATATTGTCTTGTAATATAGATTGTATAATTGGATGACTTGCCGAAACCATGATATCAGTAAATGGATGTAACTGGAGAATCATGGATGTAACTGGAGAATCATGTAAATGGAAGTATATCTATGGTTCGGTTCAGTCAATACAGATTGAATAGATTGAATATTTGGATTCATGGATTCATATTGGATTGTAGATTGTAGATTGTACTTGAATCATATTCAAGTCGGATTATTTATAATGAGAATCGGTCTGAGTCCGAACAATTAGAAAGAGAAATGAAGTCCTGAATTAGGTTTTGATGTTATCGGTAACCGCTGCACATGGGCGGCAGGATTTGTGTATTTTTCAAAGACGATTACCGTGTTGATAACACCGTTTGTTAAGTTGTCTGCCTTAAAAAGGAAAGCACCCATATCTCCGGCTCCCTGAGGCTCAAGAGACCGGTTCCGCTTAAATCTATATTTACTAGGATCCTTATTGTAATTTATAAAACTTGAGGGGGGTTTATGTAAAAATAACTTTTTATAGTTTTCAAAATACATCTCAAGTATTTAATTATTGTCTTTAGAGTTTTCATAGTTCTGGATTTTATATTTGTGACATTTCTAGTGAATAAACCCATTTTTCATAATATAGGGTATTTAATTGTAATATTGAACTTGTATAAAATTTCATGGTATTTTCTTGTAAAATGATCCTTTTGATTTAGAAAAGTAGGAATATTTATATTATATCAAAAATAGGTATTTTGATAATATATATATATATATATATATATATATAATTTTATTATTTTCTAGAAATCTCATTTTCTTAAGATATTTGTATTTCAAATCTTTCGAAACCGAATGCTCCTTGCGGAGGTCTGCATCTCGCACTACTAAGCCCAGAGATGTGCGATAATCCACACCATCCTAGTCGGGTTCCCCAAAATGGGTTGTAGCGGCGCTTTGCAAAGATTTGTAAAAATACGTAATCTTGTAGAAAATGGTTTTAATAGTAAATGGTATTTATATGTAAAGTTTCGTTTTCCTATATTCTATGTTCCCGAAAGGTATTGTGCTATGTTGCATATGAGTGTTGTGAGGAGGTAGGTCATTACCTCGTGATCTAATTAAAGGTATATCAAGATTAATGATGTTTTAAAGTCGAAACTAAAGTACATGGTATTTTACTGAAAAAGAGCGGTAAAAGTTACAAAATTAAATGTTTTGCTATGAAACTTGTTCAACATATTTTGTTAATGATTAATAGTCAAGATGTAAGAGTTTAGTATGGTTGTGTTAAGAAAAATTGAACTTTATAAAGAAAACCGAATCGGAAGTCGGATTTAACTCCGCTTCCGTCGGGTTTTAGTAAAAAAAGTTTTAAAGATAGATTAAAGAGGGAGGTGGGACTTACAGGATTAGAGTCAAGAGAAGAAGGAGAGGAGGACGTAGGAGTTTCCAGTGCGTCGTTTCGTCGTCGGGAGCTCCTCAGATCGTCGTCGGAAAATCGCCGGAACTTCGCCCTTTGCTAACTCCAATTGCACACTAAAATTCTATAGAGTTTTCTTGAGAGTTTGGACAGAATTGTGAGTGAGGGAGGTGTGTTTAGGGGTGGTATTTATAGGGTAAAACTAGGGTTAGGGTAGATGAAAAGTTGTATTAAAAATGTATTAAAAATATGGTTTAATGGGGTTTTAAAGAGTTCTGTTCATGTGCAGGAAATTTAAAGTATACAGAAGTTTTCAGAAGACAAGAGGCACAAGTTTCATGAAGGGTCAACTCGAATTCAGCCGAGTCAACCCGGCCTCGCCGGCCGAGTCGCCGGCCCGAGTTGGCCGAGTCGGGTCGGGGCTCGCCGTCGAAGGTCCGTCGTCGTCTGGTTAGCACAGTGGGGTAGTTTGTTTTTAGTTTAACCTTTGGTTTTACGGATTTAGCACGTGTAAACTCTTGGAATTCTAAAAATTTAAAAAGAAATCAATATTAAAAATAATGTGGGTGATGGGATTTGAACTCTGGTACTTTGGTTCAGCAGTGCAAGGTCTTGCCAATGAGCTACAAGCTCTTTCTTGATATTAAAAAGTAAAAAAAGTTATAACTTGTGCTCAGGCAAAATTACATTTTTCTGTATTTTTGAAAAAAAATTGTACAGAAAGTTGTACAGAAAGTTTAGGGTTGTTACATTCTACCCTCCTTATAAAAATTTCGTCCTCGAAATTTGTAAAAGGAAAGTGTAACAGATTCAAGAAAAGTTTGGTGATATAACTATTGGTAGTGTATAAAAAATATATGAAAGAACGAAAGAATGCGAAGGTTTTGGTAAGATTGTAAAAGAGGTGAGGGAATTTTGGGTTAGGACAGATTCAAAGTATATGAAATGATAAGATTCAAGAAATATGAATTGTAAAGAATGTTTTAGTTGCTGGTTCTTGTGTTATATTTCTTAGATTGTTCACGCAGAGAAGAACTGCATGGTAGGGTTCCATACAGCTCTGACCTGCATGGGCCGCCAACAAAACCTGTCACGTCCCACTTTCCGGTGTACGGTGAAGGGGACGCGACGAGGCCGCTACGTATTTACTCTAAAGTAAACACGCTAAGCGTATCTAGGCAATATAAATAATAAATACACAAGAGACAAAAGATATAACTGAACAGCAACTTTATTTATTAACATTCTTTTGTACAATACATGGAAAAGTAAATATATCTGAATGAAAGCATTGCCTAAACAGTGGCATAACAGCAATGGAAAATACAGAATGTAAAGGAAATGCATAAGTGTAACTACAGTTCGGGATCTTCAATAAACTGGTCCAATTCTTCAATGCTAGGTTCGATCTCTGGAAGGTCCGTATCACCTGACGACATTCAAATTCGAGCCATTTTTAAGTAAATTTCATTTTTTATTAAGCTATATACGAACGTGGATTTTATTCTTTTCCCCAAATTGACACTCTTCTCACCAAATCTGCTGATTATATGGATGACCCCTCACTATACAGTATAATCTTCGAGTTTTGGTATTATGGAGCTATATTGATGGCACACTTGTTTGCCCTACTTCTACCGTCATCACAACTATGCCTAAGACTCCTTCAGCCACTATTTCCATTGACAATTCAGGCTTCTGCATTCTAACTCATGATCGTTGGATTCAAACGGATCATCATATTATGGCATATATTGTACGTTCAGTTGTGACTCATATCCGTCTGTCTATTGGACGTCTGACCACCTCTCGTCAGCAGTGGATTGCTCGTAGCCGCATGTTTGTTCAGACATGTGCCGCTCATGAATACCAGCTGCATCAGGCCCTCCAGGATGCTCGACAGGGAGATCATTTTGTTTAGGATTTTTACTCTCTTCTATCAAGGTATTGGGAGGAATTACACCTGATAAAGCTTCAGATTCCAGTATCATTGGAAGATGTCTCTATCGAGTACTACAAGCAACGTGATCATCAGCATTTATACCACTTTGCTATGCATCTTCGACCGGAGCTTGAAGGACTACGCAGTCAGATACTCTATCGTGTTCCTTTACCTAGCATTGAGACTGTAGTAGCTGAGTTCATCTCTAAGGAGACCCGCCTCCAGATGTTGATAGTTACATCTACTAGTATTCGTGATACAGGCTTATCTGTGGCACCATTGGATACTATTTTTGCTGCACAAACCATACTCGTCGCAGCTCCACCACTGCCTTTCTTTCCTTTTACAGAACGCGTTTGTGTATACTGCAAGAAATATGGACATCATATCTCTCAGTGCTGGTATTTAAGAACAAGTTGACAAATACTCAAATTAGTTCAGCTACTCGCTACCGCAATCGCCCTCCAACTGTGTCTACTGCAACTTCAGATTCATTCTCCTCCACACAGATTGCAAAGATTACAAATATTGTTCAATAGAGTCTTCGTGTCAGTGGAACTTCTGCACCTTCTACCTACACGGCCTTAACTACTTATTAGATATAGGCGCCCTCAAGGCAATTATCGTAATTGTAGAAATACAATTACTGAAATCATGAGGACCTATACAGAGAACAGTCTTACTCGAGATGATATTATACTATCTGGTTTGTCTTTATCTGTCATGTGTATACATTTTACTCGTTATCACGTATCACTAATATATGAGATAAAGCCCATAGGATCTTTACTTGATTACCAGGATTGATGATAGGGATCGTACTAGTGAAGCCTGGTAGTCTATAAGCACATGCTTAAATGTCCCTAGCCGTAGGAGTATCGAGACTGGACATCGGTATTCCAGTTTAGACTAGTGTATACGTTTCATGATCCTGTACAGGGTGATGGCAGATCCCATAGCCATTGGTGTTTGACACCAATGATTGTATACATATGCTCATTGGATGAGTTACACTGGACGGACTCACCGAGAACTCCAATATGGTATTATACCAATTTTCAGATAGCGGTTCTCTGGTGACGATAGTACGGGGTAGTCCCTTGACCTGACATCGCCATAATGTCTTGTGTGTGTTCTCACTATATTTTGATTACTACCCTACCACGGTTCTATTGAGTCATGTAAACAGGTTTTAATTAGGTATAGTCCCGAAGCATATGGAGGCAGTGAGCGGTCGAAGGAATTCGTCTCTCCCGGTATAGGGAGTCGATATCACACAATACAGTGTAGGGTTGCTAGGCACACGCACAAGGGTCTACGAGGCATCAACCATGCCCGATTAAAAATTTAGCCGTGCCGAACAACCCAAAGCCGGATCTTTAAACTAGAGTTTATGCAAAAACAAGCATGTTAAACACTTTAACACTATGTGAGAGGGATTACAACCTTTGTAGATCCGGTCCTTCACTTCTTAAGCTCCGTGTTGAGGTCCCTTCGCTGCGATCATCGAGTTCCGGACTCTCGAGAGGCTCCACGAAGAGAAAGATGCAAGCTTGCTTCCGATCTTCGATAACAAAGATGATCTACCTTGAAATTTCATTAACACAAGCTCTCACTCACTAAATGAAGTGAACACTCTCATCTAAAGGGCAAGGGTAGATGAGGATGATGAAGTAGGATTTTTGCTCTCATTTATAATCTTTTTCTCACACATAATCATCACTTAGAAAAAGCTAGAAAGATTTTTCCATGAAGCTCAAGGAAGAAGATGAAATGAATAATTAGAATCCTTTTGTGATGAATAATGAAAGTTATGATAAGGTTAGAAATGAAACCATGGTTCAAGTAACCATTGTAGAGATTTTACTAGGGTTAAGGGTTTGGGTTGAGTTAAAGAAATATCTTGCGAAATATCTTTTCCAAAACAAAAAATGAAAGCTTCTAGAAACTTCTAGAAAAGCTTAACCCAAATCAAACCCTAACCATGTTTGAAATAGGATTTTTGCTCTCATTTATAATCTTTTTCTCACACATAATCATCACTTAGAAAAAGCTAAAAAGATTTTTCCATGAAGCTCAAGGAAGAAGATGAAATGAATAATTAGAATCCTTTTGTGATGAATAATGAAAGTTATGATAAGGTTAGAAATGAAACCAAGGTTCAAGTAACCATTGTAGAGATTTTACTAGGGTTAAGGGTTTGGGTTGAGTTAAAGAAATATCTTGCAAAATATTTTTTCCAAAACAAAAAAATGAAAGCTTCTAGAAAATTCTAGAAAAGCTTAACCCAAATCAAACCCTAACCATGTTTAATCTCCACTAAACATGTTGCATTAATAACCACATCATGTTACAATATTATATATCACATATATAATATTTATTGTAACAAAATAAAATAATACAATTAACATATATCGCATATATATCAATGTATTACCCGAGTGAGAAAAAGAATCTTTTAGTGAGCTAATATTAGTTAATGTAATTTAATATATCATATATATTATTATACATTAAATTATCGAATCAACATTTGATCCGACAATCCGGCTATATCGCATACAACCGACTAATATCTCATTTTACCGATTCATCGAATCAACACTTCATCCGATGACCCGGCTGATATCAAATATCACGAGAATGGAATACGGTATCTCATATCGCATCATCCTCGGTCCTGCACATATCACATATGTGCCCCTACTCCGTTTTTCCTGAGTCAAGAAACCTCTGTGTAGAACTCTAAAGAATCGTCAATACGCCGGCAGTAGGTGATGATCATATCAAACACCCACAAGCTACAAGCGGTCAGCTAAACGTAACAGCTACCCAGGTATTGAGCGCTCAGAAGATCAACAAGCCAGCCTGTACATTCTCCTGTGAATCCAATCAGTAACACTCCCGTACAGTCCGGTCTCGTCGTCTGATATGTCGCATATCTCTCCTAGGGGTGGTAAACGTCAGACCGCAGTAGCTCGATAAATCGTGTCGATATGAGGTCTATAAAAGTTCGAGAAACTACTGATAACACTTACCAGTAAATCTCAGCAACCCTGGCCAGGGATTTCCAGTTATAGCCAATCGAACACAGCATAACATCAACTCCCTATACCGGGAGAGACGAATCCCCTCCTATCGCTCATTGCCTCCATGTGATTCGGGACTGTACCCAAAATCCACCTTTTTGCACGCCCTCTTGGACGTGGTATGATGGAAATCAAAGCACAGCGGGAATCACACAAGACTCTATGACGATCTCGGGTCAACAGACTACTCTGTACCAGTGTCACCGGAGAACTGCCATCTGACGTGAGGTATAATACCATCTGGGAGTTCTCGGTGAGTCCGTCCAGTGTACCCAGTCTCTACTGAGCACCCGTACACCATCCTTGATGTCAAACACCGATGGATATGGGATCATCCATCGCCCATCATATGGGTCAAGATGCGTATACGCTAGTCTACTCTGGTGTATCGATACCCTGTCTCGATACACCCTCGACTAGGAACAGTTATAGGATGTACTCGTCGACTACCGTGGCCCCACTAGTATGATATCATCATAGTCCCAGCAGTCGAGTACATATCCTAAGGGCTTTATCAACATGTAACATAGAGACAATCAGACTACATGTTAAGATAAAGTACAACCAGATAGCATACTATCATGTCGAGCAAGAAAGTCCTCCCTATATATGTCCAAGCATCCATTACAATATACATCGTATGTACAGTAATGGCCTCTAGGGCATACATATAACTAACAATCTCCCACTTGCACTAGGGCCATCTGTTGTGGTATCGCATACCCAACAATTAGATGTGGTTGAAGTATCTCATACTCAACCATCCCATAAAAGTCTCTACTGGGAAAAAGGCCTTTGTGAATGGATTCGCGCTGTTGTTCTCTGTGTCTACCCTCCTAATCTCGATCTTCCTGGAGATCAACCATCTCCATGATCAGGTGATACTGCCTAAGAATTATATCTGGATGTCTGATGGAACGGGGGATTCCTTGGCAAAAACCACAACTCCGTTGTCATACAATGGTAGGAACGAAGTTCATCTCATGAACTTATATATCCAGACTGCCTCTTTGGTAGCATCCTTGGTAACGATGTATCTTGCCTTTAATCGTCTAGTAAGTCACGGTATCTAGCTTAGAACTCTTCCAACATACCGTCCCTCTACTAAGGGTAAAGAAAATGCCTGCGACTGACATTCAGTCGTCCTTATCACTCTGGAACTTTTCCAGTGATTCACCCCAGGATCGATTGATACTATCTCACTACAACTAGTGAGAATCCTAACATCCATTTAGATCTATCTCATAGATATAAAACCTAGGATTTAGGAGGTATCACCTTGATCCTATATGGAGAATCTTTGTGATAAGCGGAGATTGACCGAGCGTAGCATAGGAAACTCCTTCCCTATCAAGAGTATGTCATCCACGTACTCTACGAGGATCATCACCATGCTCCCTACTACCTTTTTGTATATACAAGGTTCATCTACCATTTTGATGAAGTCAAACTCTTTGACTACCACATCAAAACAGATGTTCCAACTCCGCGATGCCTGTTTTATCACATAAAACATCTTGCACACGTTTCCGCTGCTCCCACTGTCTACGAAGCCCTCTGGCTGTGTACTTATAGACGCTCTCTTCTAAAACATCATTTAGAAAAGCAGTCATGACACCCAACCACCAGATATCGTAGTCATGGTATGTAGCAGTGGCAAGTAGGATCTTGATGGACTTAAGCATAGCTTTGAAAGTCTCAACTTTTCCATGTACACCAAGTAATCTTCTCAAGATATACTTGCTCCTGATGGGGATTTAACCCTTCAGATAAAGCAACCAAAGTCCATACTTTGTTGGTGTACAAGGATTCCATCTCAGATCGCTAAGCATCCAGTCATTCTTACAGAGTCCTACTCCTGATGGCCAGCTCGAAACTAGTTGGGTCATCATCTCATGATGCAATCCTTGCTCCTATTGTCTTAGAGAAAACCGAAGTATCTCTCAGGTGGGTGAGGAACCCTACTAGATCGGCGGAGAGGCTGAGGTTCGTTGGAAACTATTGAATCTTTTGGTTCTACCAAATCATCAGCTACGGTTTATATAGCTGGAACCTTTCCAGTTCTACCTCATGTCCACTAATTTCTTCACAAGAAATTCCCTTTCACAAAGGTGGCATGCTGAGAAACAAAACAACTTTTGTTCCTCGGTTAGGTAGAAGATATTCCCTTGCGAATGCTTGGGATATCCAACAAACTTCCACAGAACTGACTTTGCCTCGAGCTTGTCCGGATTTTGCTTTTTAGACATAGGCCGGACAACCCCAAATCTTAACAAACTTAAGATATGGGCTCTTCCCTTTCCATATCACATATGAAGTGGTAGGCAACTGATTTGATTGGAACCCTATTCAATAGGTATGCAGCATCTCAAGTGAATAACTCCCAAAAGGAAATAGGAAACTCAGTAGTACTCATCATAGAGCGCACCATATCTAATAGGGTGATATTGCTCCGCCCCGATATACGATCGTGTTATGGTGTATACGGAGGAGTAATGCTGAGAGAGAATCTCATTCTCCTTTAGAATAGTCCAGAAATTTCGTGCTCAAGTATTCTCCTCTTTGATCTCATCAAAGGACATAATACTTATACCCGTTTTTGGTTCTCTACTTCTAACTTATATTCTGTGATTATCTTAAAAGTTTCGGACTTGTGTTTCAACAGGAACATATGTTTGAATCTTGAGAGATCATCAGTAAATGTAATGAAGTACAAAGAACCAGTCTTGGCATGTATAGACAGGGGACTTTCATATATCAGCATGTATCAATCCCAAGAGTTCACTAACTCTTTCTCTGTTTCCAATAAACAGAGCTATGGTCATCGTATCTTTGTGACATGACCGGCAAGTTTCACAAGATATAAATTCAAACTTATTTAAATATGCATCTATATGTAACTTCAGCTAGTCGGATCGCATTGATATGACCTAGTCTACAATACCTTAAAAAGGTTTCGTTCATTTCTGAACTCTTCCTCTTGTATGTGTTCTGTACGCTAAGAACTGTGGTTTGATTTAGAACGTCTATGTTTTTAGATAACGTATCTGAACCGATCAACTCTTGATATAGGAAATGTTCAAAACATTATCCAACAATACAAAATTATATCCTTTCTTTACTAATAAAGAGATTGATATGATGTTGTATATCAGGTTCGGTATCTAATAACATTCGTTCAGAATCAATGTATTCTGGTAATATAAGGTGATAGTGACCAACGGACTTGGCTGCAACACTTGCACCGTTTCTATCTCATGAAACTTATCACCCGTTCTCAGTTCTCTACCTATTTGTAGCCCATGTAATAAATTACATATATGGGATCCTGATCCGGTATCTCATACCCAGGACGTAAAGGATACTGAGAAACAATTCTGTGTAATGAACACACCCGAAGAAGATGCATCAACATGCACTTTCTTCGTTTGGGCGGCACGGTAAATCTGGTATTCCCCAATTTCCTGCTCTGTCTTATAACAATTATAAGTTGGAGCGGGACCAACGTTCCCCAGCATAGTATAACAGGCGGGTTCGATCAATATATCCGTTTTATTATCTTGATTAAGGCGTGACATGGTCGCTACCTGGAGAGAGAGAGAGAGAGAAGAAAACACTCAGCGTGCGCTTTTTACTAGATTAGATTAGTTATTAATTTATCTAATCAGGATGTCTCCCACTGTTTTAGTCAAATCTTCCTTCAAACCCTAAAAGGAAAGACTGGCCGGGATTAATTACACCCTGCAAGTTCGCCAATCTTTCAGCCAGGCCAGTGCCGGTACTTTGAGGGAGGTTCCCCGTGCTTTCGCACGAACCTAATTAAAGTAAACCTCGTTTTCCCACGGGCGTAACCCCGTTAACACCTTTCTAGACACCTACTTGATCGGCTAATTGTAATGTGTAAAACTCTCCCAGGAGTAACTCTTACTCGCAGCGGGTATCGGGATCCAACTATCTCATAGAAAGTATGCAATCTCATTGCAAATTTCAACACTTGAAATTTCCAATAATATTTTGCCCCAAGCGATCTATGACCTTGACTAAGTCAATAAACCATAGACCACAAGTAAAGTTCAACCCGTCATTTCCCGATTGAATTAAACCCACCCGCACGACCTTTGACTGAGTCAACAAGGCCGCACGACTACCCTAATCCAATCGCATCATATGCTTTGCAGATAAGCACTAATCAGCTACCGCACACTACGCCTTGACTAAGTCAACAAACGCAGCACGAATACTAAAAACTACTTATCTGAAATGAGGGAGGGCTACGACAGGTTTTTAAGAAAACCCTTTGCGTAATGAACTTTATATCGTTGTAGAATCGAGTGGTTTTAAAAAGGAATGTTTTTGAGGCCTTTTCTAGTTTTGCTAAAGAGGTCACTCCCGGTGAAGGGATCGTCGGCTCTTTCCTCATCGAATAAGGTGCAGGATATTTCACAAATATCACTATGCAAAGCAAAAACTATAGAAGCAATCAAAAGACAAACCGAGTTTGTAGCATCTGCTAGTTTCACTAAAGAGGTCACTCCCGGTGAAGAGATCTCGGCTCTTTCCTTATCGAATAAGGTGCTGAATGTTCTACAAGGAACACCGCTATGCAATGTAAGAACTAGAGCTACCAGTTTTTAAACAAGTTTCTACAACATCTTAGGTTTCTTTTATTTCATTAATCTCATTAATGAAGTCCTATTTTATTATGCTCCACAAGCATCTCATTTGAAACGAAATCTGCAATATAACATATATCTCATATATATAATATAAACATTCGTCCCAGGCAGTAATATGATCTCATCACAGAACATTGCAGCAGAAGAAACATATATGAAATATTGGATATACTAGGACGTCCGTGTTTTAGTACGAGCCTGTATAAAACACGGAATCAACGGTCGCGATGAATAGCCAAACCCACATCCCTAGACCCCTACGAGAGCGGCAAGCAACACTGCCAATTCTAGGGTTAGGAGACCGGGTCTCGACTCCTCGAGATGGTCTCCCACTGGACCCTAGAACCCCGTTACTTGTGCTCCTCGCCTTGGGTCTACCTAATGCGGAAAAGTAAATAATATACAATGGTGACATCATCCTCAGCCCGGAAGTGCCCCAATAAAATAATATTACATACAAATGAATTTTACATGAATGAAAAAGAAAAACTCTCATCTCACATAAAATCCCCGGCTATTCAAAACGCGACGATCCAATATAACATATCACAACAACACATAATATCTCATATCATCAACGTAAGCAAGTATGCGTATCCCGATTGTCGTTGATGTATAGCAACGAAGCCGGCGATACACCACATACTACGCTTACGGTCACAGAAAAGAAAGTGTAAAACTAAAACAGTTGGAATCCGCAACCTCCTTAGACATCGCATGCCTAACCAAATGAATTCCTTAGACATCGCATGCCTAACAATTATAAACCCAGCATTTTAGTCTCTTTATCGAAAACTCTTTTCAATATCAAGTCGGGCAATTCAACAAGATTCCCGACATCCTGATCGAATGCTCGTCGCAAACTTTAGTAGACGGCCGCACCCCCGGATGCCGTCGACGAAGTGCACTAAGGCGGAACACCGCTGCCGCGAGCACCCGAACGGATGCTTTTGGCGACGGGGTTCTCCTATAGTCACTTGGTCGGGGCTATGGGACGTGGCTGTCTATTAAGTTTACCCGGCGAGTATCCGCGTACGCTACGTGATTGCGACGAACTTTTGATCACATCAAAATTCCGTGGCAACCGATCATCTGAGACTGAATTGCTAGATTTATAACATTCAAATTAGTTATCTCATAACTACTTATGGATTCCAAATATTGTATCACATTCCAGATAAATAGACAATGTTAAACTTTCCGATCGAATAATAAAGTACTCAAGTTTTCCCAGATTGTTCTCAACACTTGAAATTAGTTTAAAAACATCCATCACATGCCACAGTACCAATGGTCCAGCCGTAGAAGGGTCACGCCAACGCCTCACATGTGGCACGCCGTACTTCCCCAAACCCTAAGGTTTAGAGGCAGTTCAAGACGGTCACATAATCGAGTTAAGGTTTGTTGTCTTCTAGAGGGTCCACCGCGTTATTTGCATGATTTTCCGGAAGTTTCAAACTCGAGAAAAAATCCAACTTTTGAAAAAAATTCCGACAGGGGAAAAAGTGAGTTATTGATATTCGTTCGAACTTTTTAACAGTTTCTAAAATTATCCGGAAAAACTTAAACGGAGTTAAATTATCTGATCGAATCAACGAGTCCCCAATACAACCCAGAAAACTCAACTCTTGAGTAGAATTAAAAATTCCAAGAAATATAAGGAAACACATACGGATGAAACTGTAGAAAGAAGAGCCCCTAATATGCAAATACGGCCGTGGAACCGCCGCCAAAAGCAGGGTACGGCCGCGGTTCCGCGGCGCTAAAGTGGATTTCGTTTGTCGTTTTCTGCAGTTATCCTTATATTTCCCTGCTCTATTTTCTGAGCATTTTTAATTCAGGAAAAATCACAGTTTTACAAAATTTCTAGAGAAGGGTATAATCGGGGGTTTCCGGGTTCGATCGGACTTTAAATTTCGTCTAGACTTCGCCTAAAGCTCTAGCTTGGCTCTGATACCACTGTAGGGTTGCTAGGCACACGCACAAGGGTCTACGAGGTATCAACCATGCCCGATTAAAAATTTAGCAGTGCCGAACAACCCAAAGCCGAATTTTTAAACTAGAGTTTATGCGAAAACAAGCATGTTAAACACTTTAACACTAAGTGATAGGAATTACAACCTTTGTAGATACGGTCCTTCACTTCTTAAGCTCCGTGTTGAGGTCCCTTCGCTGCGATCATCGTGTTCCGGACTCTCGAGAGGCTCCACGAAGAGAAAGATGCAAGCTTGCTTCCGATCTTCGATAACAAAGATGATCTACCTTGAAGTTTCATTAACACAAGCTCTCACTCACTAAATAAAGTGAACACTCTCATCTAAAGGGCAAAGGTAGATGAGGATGATGAAGTAGGATTTTTGCTCTCATTTATAATCTTTTTCTCACACATAATCATCACTTAGAAAAAGCTAGAAAGCTTTTTCCATGAAGCTCAAGGAAGAAGATGAAATGAATAATTAGAATCCTTTTGTGATGAATAATATGATAAGGTTAGAAATGCAACCATGGTTCAAGTAACCATTGTAGAGATTTTACTAGGGTTAAGGGTTTGGGTTGAGTTAAAGAAATATCTTGCAAAATATCTTTTCCAAAACAAAAAATGAAAGCTTCTAGAAACTTCTAGAAAAGCTTAACCCAAATCAAACTCTAACCATGTTTAATCTCCACAAAACATGTTGCATTAATAACCACATCATGTTACAATATTATATATCACATATATAATATTTATTGTAACAAAATAAAATAATACAATTAACATATATCGCATATATATCAATGTATTACCCGAGTGAGAAAAAGAATCTTTTAGTGAGCTAATATTAGTTAATGTAATTTAATATATCATATATATTATTATATATTAAATTATCGAATCAACACTTGATCCGACAATCCGGCTATATCGCATACAACCGACTAATATCTCAATTTACCGATTCATCGAATCAACACTTGATCCGATGACCCGGCTGATATCAAATATCGCGAGAATAGAATACGGTATCTCATATCGCATTATCCTCGGTCCTGCACATATCACATATGTGCCCCTACTCCATTTTGCCTGAGTCAAGAAACCTCTGTGTAGGACTCTAAAGAATCGTCAATACGCCGGCAGTAGGTGATGATCATATCAAACACCCACAAGCTTCAAGCGGTCAGCTAAACGTAACAGCTACCCAGGTATTGAGCGCTCAGAAGATCAACAAGCAAGCTTTTACATTCTCCTATGAATCCAATCAGTAACACTCCCGTACAGTCCGGTCTCGTCGTCTGATATGTCGCATATCTCGCCTAGGGGTGGTAAACGTTAGACCCCAGTAGCTCGATAAGTCGTATCGATATGAGGTCTATACCAGTTCGAGAAACTACTGATAACACTTACCAGTAAATCTCAGCAACCCTGGCCAGGTATTTCCAGTTATAGCCAATCGAACACAGCACAACATCAACTCCCTATACCGGGAGAGACGAATCCCCTCGTATCGCTCATTGCCTCCATGTGATTCGGGACTGTACCCAAAATCCACTTTTTTGCATGCCCTCTTGGACGTGGTATGATGGAAATCAAAGCACAGTGGGAATCACACAAGACTCTATGACGATCTCGGGTCAACAGACTACTCTGTAACAGTGTCACCGGAGAACTGCCATCTGACGTGAGGTATAATACCATCTGGGAGTTCTCGGCAAGTCCGTCCAGTGTACCCAGTCTCTACTGAGCACCCGTACACCATCCTTGATGTCAAACACCGATGGATATGGGATCATCCATCGCCCATCATATGGGTCAAGATGCGTATACGCTAGTCTACTCTGGTGTATCGATGCCCTGTCTCGATACACCCTCGATTAGGAACAGTTATAGGATGTACTCGTCGACTACCGTGGCCCCACTAGTATGATATCATCATAGTCCCAGCATTCGAGTACATATCCTAAGGGCTTTATCAACATGTAACATAGAGACAATCAGAGTACATGTTAAGATAAAGTACAACCAGATAGCATACTATCATGTCGAGCAAGAAAGTCCTCCCTATATATGTCCAAGCATCCATTACAATATACATCGTATGTACAGTAATGGCCTCTAGGTCATACATATAACTAAAAATCTTCCACTTGCACTAGGGCCATCTGTTGTGGTATCGCATACCCAACAATTAGCTGTGGTTGAAGTATCTCATACTTAATCATCCCATAAAAGTCTCTACTGGGAAAAGAAAGAAGGTTGGTTGGTGCAAGGATTTATTTTTGGCAAAAAGTTGCAATTTTTCTAAAAAAAACTTCCTTTTTCTTTTTTTTTCTTTTTATTTGGAAATTGTTGCAAAAAGATTTCGATAAAAGATATGCAACAGCTAAATATTACTTGCAATCAGTTTTTATTTTAAGCGGGGCCCAAAAATCCTGCACAAGATTGTTATTTTGGAAGGGAAAGATTTTTAAAGCGCACAAAATCCTGCGGGAATTTTCAGAAAAGCTATTTCTAAATGTACAGAGAAGAGACAGAAGATCTTACAGAAAAATTTTCGGAAAAAAATGCCTCCAGAGTGCCGCCCTTCCGCGGCAATAGAGCTCTAACACCGCGGTTCCGCGGTCTTCTTGATGGCTCAGAACCCCAGAATTTTTTTCCCGTGACGAATCGACAAGACGGCCGCGTTTCCGCGGCCTAAGGTGGGTTTTGGCCGCGGAAACGCGGCATGATAGGGGATTTAGAACTCCAGAAAAATTTCACTGTTCTGTTATTTAAAATCGCTTCTGTTCCGATATTTTGTTTCCTGTTTTGCTTTCTGGAAATCTCCAGATCCGAATTTGTATATCCTGCAAAAATTCAAACAACAAAGTATCCCTTCCAAAAATAACAGATGGAATATTTTTATATTTTTTTTTTGATTTTTCAGAATTTTATGATGATTTTTTTTTAAAATTTTGATTAACCCGAAATTGCGAAAAGGAAAGTTCTACGCCATCCCCGGCAACGGCGCCATTTGATTTGAATGTCAAAAACTATCTATTACCGCAATCAAGAACGGCGTCACATGAAGCTAGCCGGTGGGTACGGGTCGGTCTACAGGGATGTTGTGAATCTCCTAATCGCGCTTACGAGTTAATTCCGAAGGGTGTTCGGATTGATTATTAAATCTAAAATCAAAATCTATTTATCTACGATTATCTAGATCTAGTCTTGCTAGGGTTAGGTTTAGGGATAGTTTGGAAATGCAGGTAAATCTCAACGTTTTCTATACCCGAATGAAGATCTATGAGGAGTTATGGTAATTATCAATAAAGGGGATTAGATCCATTCGGGAAGGTGTAGGGTTCCAAGGCACACTAATGAGGTCTCACAAGGCATCAACCATGCCAATTTCAATTTTTACAAGTGCCGAGAAACCCTAATACGGATCGTTAACTAGATTTTAGGCGAAAAGAGCAACTAGTTAAAAACTTAACTAAATGAACGGAAATACAACCTTTGTAGATCCGGTCCTCCACCTCCATAGCTCTGCGATGAAGTCCCCTCGCTGCGATGATCGGATCCCGGGCTCTAGCGTCGGCTTCATCGGAGAAATGGGCGGGCTAGGTCGTCGACTTCGATGCCGAAGATGATCTACGTCGAGGCATCACAAGATCAAGCTCCCACTTCACCAATACATGAAACTTGTGAAGAAAACACCCTATACTACTTGGCAAGTGGTAGAGGATGAAGAAATAGGAAGTGGGTTCACTTTAGAATTAGATTTCTCACTCTTTTTCTCAAGTTGCCATTGATGGAGGCAAGCTTTCTTCATTGTTGAAGATGAAGAAGAAGGAGAAAGAATATGATAAGTATTACTTCAAAAAAGAAAATAATATGAATACTTATCATATACTAACCATGGTCAAGTGTAGAGAGTAAACTAGGGTTAGGTGAATGGTTAGGTTAAGGGAATAAAACAAAAATGGCCAAGCTTTCAACTCTTCATGAAGCTTCATGAAAGAAACAAAGAAAGCCACCATTTCCATTTTTGTTTTCCAAAATAAATAAACAAAATAAATAAATGAATAAGTAAACAAAACCCTAACCATTCATATAACCATGGTTTAATCTTTACACAAACACAAGTTAGCATGTATCATCAAACATGATACAATCAAGTGCACACAAAAATATATCACATATACAATGTGCACATCAAGTGAGAAAATCCTTTTAAAGTGAACCAATACTAGTTAATGCAAAGTAATATATCAAATATATAATTATACATTAAATCATTAAATCAACACTTGATTCAATGATCCGGTCATGTCGCACATAACCGACTAGTATCCAATGTATCGACTTATCGAATCAATCCTCGATTCGATAACTAGGTTATATCGCATACAACCAATCGATACATTCATCGCGAGAATAGAATACGGTATCACATACACGCATTATTCTCGGTCCCGCACATATCTCATATGCGCTTCTATTTCGTTTCGCTTGAGCCAGGAAACCTCTGTGTAGGACTCTAAAGACTCGTCAATACGCCGGCAGCAGATAATGATCATATCAAACACCCACAAGCCGCAAGCGGTCTGCTAAACGTAACGGCCACCCGGGTACTGAGCGATCAGAAGATCGACGAGCAAGCCCGCTCACACTCCTGTGAATCCAACCAGTAACACTTACCGTACAGTCCGGTCTCGTCGTCTGATATGTCGCATATCTCGCCTATGGGTGGTAAACGTCAGACCCCAATAGCTCGATAAGTCGTGTCGATATGAGGTCTATAACAGTTCGAGAAACTACTGGTAACACTTACCAGTAAATCTCAGCAACCCTGGCCAGGGATTTCTGGTTATAGCCAATCGAACACAGCGCAACATCAACTCCTTATACCGGGAGAGACTAATCCCCTCCTATCGCTCATTGCCTCCATGTGATTCGGGACTGTACCCAAAAACCACCGTTTTGCACGCCCTCTTGGACATGGTAAGGTGGAAATCAAAGCACGGTGGGAACCACACAAGACTCTATGACGATCTCGGGTCAACAGACTAACCTGTACCAGTGTCACCAGAGAACTGCCATCTGACGTAAGGTATAATACCATCTGGGAGTTCTCGGCGAGTCCGTCCAGTGTACCCAGTCTCCACTGAGCACCCGTATATCATCTCTGATGTCAAACACCAATGGATATGGGCTCATCCATCGCCCATCTGTATGGGTCGAGAAGATATACGCTAGTCTACTCTGGTATATCGATGCCCTGTCTCGATACACCCACGACTAGGGACCTTGAAGGATGTACTTATGGACTACCATGTCCCCACTAGTATGATCCGCATCATAGTCCAGGTAGTCAAGTACACATCCTAAGGGCTTTACCAACATGTAACAGAGAGACAATCAGTGTACACGTTAAGGTAAAGAGCAACCAGATAGCATACTATCATGTCGAGCAAGAAAGTCCTCCCTATATATGTCCCAGCATCCACTACAATATACATCCTATGTACAGTAATGGCCTCTAGGGCATACATATAACTAACAATCTCCCACTTGTACTAGGGCCATCTGTAGCAGTGGTTGTAGTATCTCATACTCAACCATCCCTTAAAAGTCTCTCTCTGGGAATAGGCCTTTGTGAGTGGATCCGCCGTGTTGTCCTCTGAGTCTTCTCTCCTTACCTCGATCACCTTGGAGATCAGTCATCTCCATGATCAGGTGATACTGCCTTAGAATATGTCTGGATCACTGATGGGACAGACGTTCCTTTGCAAAGGCCACAACTCCATTGTCACACAATGGGAGGAACTAAGTTCATCTCATGAACCATTATACATCCAGACTGCCTCTTTGGTAGTATCTTAAGTAGCGATGTATCTAGCCTTTATCGTCTAGTAAGCCACGGTATCTAGCTTGGAACTCTTCCAACATACCGTCCCTTCACTGAGGGTAAAGACAATGCCTGTGACTGACATTCAGTCGTCCTTATCACCCTGGAACACTTCCAGTGATTCTCCCCAGGATCGATTGATACCATCTCACTACATCTAGTGAGTATCCTAAGATCCAATTACATCTATCTCATAGATGAAAACTCAGGATTTAGGAGGTATCATTTTGATCCTATGTGGAGAATTATTGTGATAAGCGGAGATTGATCGAGCGTAGCATAGGAAACTCCTTCCCTATCAAGAGTATGTCATCCATGTACTCTACGAGGATCGTCACCATACTCCCTACTACCTTTTTGTTTATACAAGGTTCATCTACCATTTTGATGAAGTCAAACTCTTTGACTAACACATCAAAACAGACGTTCCAACTCCGCTATGCCTGCTTTATCACATAAAACATCTTGCACACGTTTCCGCTGCTCCTACTGTCTACGAGGCCCTCTGGCTGTGTACTTATAGACGCCCTTTTCTAAAACATCATTTAGAAAAGCAGTCATGACACCCAACCGCCAGATATCGTAGTCATGGTATGTAGCCGTGGCAAGTAGGATCTGGATGGACTTAAGCATAGCTCCTTAGAAAAGGTTTCATCATTATCCATGCTTGGTCGATGACGAAAACCTTTAACAAGTCTAGCTTTGAAAGTCTCAACTTTTCAATGTACACCAAGTAATCTTCTCAAGATATACTTGCTTCTGATGGGGATTTAACCCTTCAGATAGAGCAACCAAAGTCCATACTTTGTTGGTGTATAAGGATTCCATCTCAGATCGCTAAGCATCCAGCCATTCTTACAGAGTCCCTACTCTCGATGGCCTGCTCGAAACTAGTTGGGTCATCATCTCATGATGCAATCCTCGCTCCCACTGTCATAGAGAAACCAAAGTATCTCTCAGGTGGGTGAGGAACCCTACTAGATCGGCGGAGAGGCTGAGGTTCGTTGGTTATTATTGAATCCTTTGGTTCTACCAAATCATCAGCTGCAGTTTGTATAGCTGGAACATTTCCAGTTCTACATTACACACCTTGCCTCGAGCTTGTCCGGATATTGCTTTTAGACATAGCCCGGACAACCCTAAATCTTAACTTACTTAAGAGATAGGCTCTTCCCATACCATATCTTATATGGAGTGGTAGGCACTGATTTGAATCGAACCCTATTCAATAGGTATGCAACTTCATAAGTGCATAACTCCCAAAAGGAAATAGGTAACTCAGTAGTACTCATCATAGAGCACACCTTATCATATAGGGTGTTATTGCTCCGCCCCGATATACCATCGTGCTATGGTGTATACGGAGGAGTAATGCTGAGAGAGAATCTCATTCTCCTTTAGAAAAGTCCAAGAATTCCGTGCTCAAGTATTCTCCTCCTTGATCACATCAAAGGACATAATACTTATACCCGTTTTGGTTCTCTACTTCTAACTTATATTCCGTGAATATCTCAAAAGGTTCGGACTTGTGTTTCAACAGGAACATATGTCTGAATCTTGAGAGATCATCAGAGAATGTAACGAAGTACAAAGAACCGGTCTTGGCATGTGTAGACAGGGGACCTTTATACATCAACATGTATCATCCCAAGAGTTCACTAACTCTTTCTCTGTTTCCAGTAAATGGAGCTATGGTCATCTTATCTTTGTGACATGACTAGCAAGTTTCACAAGATGTAAATTCAAACAGATTTAAATATGCATCTATGTGCAACTTAGCTAGTCGGGTCGCATTGATATGACCTAGTCTACAATACCTCAAGAAGGATCCGTTCATTTCTGAACTCTTCCTTTTGTGTGTGTTCTGTATACTTAAAAACTGGAGTTTGATTTAGAACGTCAATGCTTTTAGATAACGTGCCTGAACCGATCAACTTTTGATATAGGAAATGTTCAAAACATTATCCAACAATACAAAATTTTATCGTTTCTTTACTAATAAAGAGACAGATATGATTTTGTATATCAGGTTCGGTATCTAATAGCATTTGTTCAGAATCAATGTATTGGTAATACAGGGTGACAGTGACCAACAGACTTGGCTGCAACTCTTGCCCCGTTTTCTGCCTCATGAAACTTATCACCCGTTCTCAGTTCTCTACCTTTCTGTAGCCCTATGTAACTGATTACATATCTGGGATCCTAATCGGGTATCAAATACCCAGGACGTAGAGGACACTGAGAAACAGTTCTTTGTAATGAACACACCCGAAGATGATGCATCAGCATGCACTTTCTTCGTTTGGGCGGCACGGGAAATCTGGTATTCCCCTATTTCCTGCTCGGTCTTATAACAATTATAAGTTGGAGCGGGACCAACGTTCCCCAGCTCAGTATAACAAGCGGGTTCGGTCAATATTCCGTATTATTATCTTGATTAAGGCGTGATATGGTCGCTACCAGGAGAGAGAGAGAAGAAAACACTCAGCGTGCGCTCTTGCAAGATCAAATTGGTTATTTATTTTATCTAATCAGGATGGCTCCCACTGTTTTTATCAAATCTTCCTTCAAACCCTAAAAGGAAAGACTAGCCGGGATTAATTACACACTACAAGTTCGCCAATCTTTCAGCCAGGCCAGTGTCGGTACTTTGAGGGAGGTCCCCCGTGCTTTCGCACGAACCTAATTAATGTAAACCTCGTTTTCCCAGAGGCGTAACCTCGTTAACACCTTTCTAGACACCTACTTGATCGGCTAATTGTAATGTGTAAAACTCTCCTAGGAGTAACTCTTACTCGCAGCGGGTATCGGGATCCAACTATCTCATAGAAGGTATGCAATCTCATTGCAAATTTCAACACTTGAAATTCCCGATAATAATTTGCCCCATGCGATCTATGACCTTGACTGAGTCAACAAACCATAGACCGCAAGTAAAGTTCAACCCGTCATTTCTCGATTAAATTAAACCCACCCGCACGACCCTTGACTGAGTCAACAAGGCCGCACGACTACCCTAATCCAATCGCATCATATGCTTTGCAGATAAGCACTAATCAGCTACCGCACACTACGCCTTGACTGAGTCAACAAACGCAGCACGAATACTAACTATTACCTATCTGAAATGACGGAGGGCTACGACAGGTTTTTAAGAAAACTTTTTGCGTAATGAACTTGATATCGTTGTAGAATCAAATGATTTTAAAATGGAGTGTTTTTTAGGCTTATCTAGTTTTGCTAAAGGAGTCACTCCCGGTGAAGGGATCGTCGGTCCTTTCCTCGTCGAATGAGGTGCGGGATATATCACATATATCACTGTGCAAAGCAGAAACTATAGAAGCAATCAAAAGACAAACCGAGAGTTGTAGCATCTGCCAGTTATTGCTAAAGGAGTCACTCCCGGTGAAGGGATCTCGGTCCTTTCCTCATCGAATAAGGTGCAGGATATATCATATATACCGCTGTGCAAAGCAAGAACTGTAGCTACCTGTTTTATTTTTTGAAATTCGATTCTACAACATCTTTAGGTTTCTTTTATTTCATTAATCTCATTAATGAAGTCCCATCATTTAAGTACCTAAACATCACAGATAAATACGACGTACACTTATGCCATCCGCATTCGCCTCGATGTCCCCTCGTTCACCGTTAGGTTAGGTAACTAACGGCAGAGCGGGGCAGGGCTAGCGCGGGTGTAAAACATAAGTAACGTCTATATAATATATCATATATACTATATACAGTATCTATCACAGAACATCACATGATCACATTACAGATATCGCAGCAGAAGAATCATATGAAACATTGGATATACTAGGACGTCCGTGTTTTCAATACGAGCTAGTATAAAACACGGATTCCACGGTCGCGATGAATAGCCAAACCCATACCCCTAGACCCCTACGAGAGCGGCAAGCAACCCTACCAATTCTAGGGTTAGGAGACCCGGACTCGACTCCTCGAGTTGGTCTCCCACTGGACCCTAGAACCCGGTCACTTATGCTCCCCTCCTTGGGTCTATCCTAGTGCGGAAAAGTAAATAATATACAAAAGGTGACATCTTCCGCAACCTGGAAGTGCCCCAATAAAAGAATATTACATACAAGTTTTTACATGAATGAAAATGAAAAACACTCATCTCACATAAAAACCCCCCGGCTATTCAAACACGACGATCCAATATAACATATCCAGCAACACATAACATCACATGTCATCAACGTAAGTAAATATGCCCATCCCAATTGTCGTTGACATATAGCAACGAAACCGGCGATATCACATATTACACTTACGGTCACAGAAAAGAAAGTGTAAAACTACAACAGTTGGAATCCGCAAGCTCTTTAGACATCACATGCCTAATCAAATGAATTCCTTAGACATCACATGCCTAACAATTATAAACCCCGCATTTTAGTCTCATTATCGAAAACTCTTTTCAATATCAAGTCGGGCAATTCAACAAGATTCCCGACATCCTGATCGAATGCTCGTCGCAAACTTCAGTAGACGGCTGCACCCCCGATACCGTCGACGAAGTGCACCAAGGTGGAACACCGCTACCGCGAGCACCCGGACGGATGCTTTCGGCGATGGGGTTCTCCTACAGTCACTTGGTCGGGGCTAAGGGGTGTAGCTGTCTATTAAGTTTATCCGGCGAGTATCCGCGTACGCTACGTGATTGCGACGGACTTTTGATCACATCAAAATTCCGTGGCAACCGATCAAGTGAGACTAAACTACTATGTTTATAACATTCATATTAGTTATCTCATAACTACTTGTGGATTCCAAGGATTGTATCACATTCCAGATAAAATAGAAAATGTTAAACTTTCCGATCGAACATTCAAACACCCAAGTTTTCCCGAAACAGCTCAACACATGAAACAAGTTTAAAAACATCGAGTTCATGCCTCAGTACCAACGGTCCAGCCGTAGAAGGGTCAAGCCAACGCCTCACATGTGGCACGCCGTACTGCCCCAAACCCGAAAGTTCAAAGGGCAGTTCAAGACGGTCACATAATCGAGTTAAGGTTTGTTGTCTTCTAGAGGGTCCATCGTGTTACTTGCACTACTTAGAACGTTATTAAACCACGGAAAGATCCAACACTTGGAAATTTCCCGACAGAGGAAAAAGTGGGTATTTATATCCGGTCGAACTTTTTAACATATTCAAAAATTATCCGGAAAACACATAGACAAAATTAGACAATCTGATCGAATAATCGAATCCCCAAATCAACCCCAGAAAAACTCAACTGTTGAGTAAAATATAAAAATTCCCAGAAGACTCAGCAATTCCAGACAAGAATTACTGTGCAAGCCACGTGGCCTAACTCACCAATATGGCCGCGGAACCGCCGCGAAACCCAGGATGGAGCCGCGGTTCCGCGGCGCTTTGGTCGAGTTAGCATCACGTGCTTCACAGTAACTCCTACAATTCCCTGCTGAATTTTTTGGCAATTTTTAATTCACAAAAATCCAAATTTTCAGAAAATTTCCAGAGAGCATTTTGGATTAGGGTTTCGATGTTCGTTCGGATTTCAAACGTCGTCTACACTTCGCCTAAGGCTCTAGCTAGTCTCTGATACCACTGTAGGGTTCCTAGGTACACTAATGAGGTCTCACAAGGCATCAACCATGCCAATTTCAATTTTTACAAGTGCCGAGAAACCCTAATACGGATCGTTAACTAGATTTTAGGCAAAAAGAGCAACTAGTTAACAACTTAACTAAATGAACGGAAATACAACCTTTGTAGATCCGGTCCTCCACCTCCATAGCTCTGCGATGAAGTCCCCTCGCTGCGATGATCGGATCCCGGGCTCTAGCGTCGGCTTCATCGGAGAAATGGGCGGGCTAGGTCGTCGACTTCGATGCCGAAGATGATCTACGTCGAGGCATCACAAGATCAAGCTCCCACTTCACCAATACATGAAACTTGTGAAGAAAACACCCTATACTACTTGGCAAGTGGTAGAGGATGAAGAAATAGGAAGTGGGTTCACTTTAGAATTAGATTTCTCACTCTTTTTCTCAAGTTGCCATTGATGGAGGCAAGCTTTCTTCATTGTTGAAGATGAAGAAGAAGGAGAAAGAATATGATAAGTATTACTTCAAAAAAGAAAATAATATGAATACTTATCATATACTAACCATGGTCAAGTGTAGAGAGTAAACTAGGGTTAGGTGAATGGTTAGGTTAAGGGAATAAAACAAAAATGGTCAAGCTTTCAACTCTTCATGAAGCTTCATGAAAGAAACAAAGAAAGCCACCATTTCCATTTTTGTTTTCCAAAATAAATAAACAAAATAAATAAATGAATAAGTAAACAAAACCCTAACCATTCATATAACCATGGTTTAATCTTTACACAAACACAAGTTAGCATGTATCATCAAACATGATACAATCAAGTGCACACAAAAATATATCACATATACAATGTGCACATCAAGTGAGAAAATCCTTTTAAAGTGAACCAATACTAGTTAATGCAAAGTAATATATCAAATATATAATTATACATTAAATCATTAAATCAACACTTGATTCAATGATCCGGTCATGTCGCACATAACCGACTAGTATCCAATGTATCGACTTATCGAATCAATCCTCGATTCGATAACTAGGTTATATCGCATACAACCAATCGATACATTCATCGCGAGAATAGAATACGGTATCACATACACGTATTATTCTCGGTCCCGCACATATCTCATATGCGCTCCTATTTCGTTTCGCTTGAGCCAGGAAACCTCTGTGTAGGACTCTAAAGACTCGTCAATACGCCGGCAGCAGATAATGATCATATCAAACACCCACAAGCCGCAAGCGGTCTGCTAAACATAACGGCCACCCGGGTATTGAGCGATCAGAAGATCGACGAACAAGCCCGCTCACACTCCTGTGAATCCAACCAGTAACACTTACCGTACAATCCGGTCTCGTCGTCTGATATGTCGCATATCTTGCCTAGGGGTGGTAAACGTCAGACCCCAATAGCTCGATAAGTCGTGTCGATATGAGGTCTATAACAGTTCGAGAAACTACTGGTAACACTTACCAGTAAATCTCAGCAACCCTGGCCAGGGATTTCTGGTTATAGCCAATCGAACACAGCGCAACATCAACTCCCTATACCGGGAGAGACGAATCCCCTCCTATCGCTCATTGCCTCCATGTGATTCGGGACTGTACCCAAAAACCACCGTTTTGCACGCCCTCTTGGACGTGGTAAGTTGGAAATCAAAGCACAGTGGGAACCACACAAGACTCTATGACGATCTCGGGTCAACAGACTAACCTGTACCAGTGTCACCAGAGAACTGCCATCTGACGTAAGGTATAATACCATCTGGGAGTTCTCGGCGAGTCCGTCCAGTGTACCCAGTCTCCACTGAGCACCCGTATATCATCTCTGATGTCAAATACCAATGGATATGGGATCATCCATCGCCCATCGGTATGGGTCGAGAAGATATACGCTAGTCTACTCTGGTATATCGATGCCCTGTCTCGATACACCCACAACTAGGGACCTTGAAGGATGTACTTATGGACTACCATGTCCCCACTAGTATGATCCGCATCATAGTCTAGGTAGTCAAGTACACATCCTAAGGGCTTTACCAATATGTAACAGAGAGACCATCAGTGTACACGTTAAGGTAAAGAGCAACCAGATAGCATACTATCATGTCGAGCAAGAAAGTCCTCCCTATATATATCCCAGCATCCACTACAATATACATCCTATGTACAGTAATGGCCTTTAGGGCATACATATAACTAACAGAAGGTGTTCCTTCCTTTAGGTTCTTGTCCTTCCTTTAGAGATCCTTACCCTAACCTCCATGGAAAACGCGCGCAACCGGGCCTTTATACTACGGTGTCATCGTTACCTCGAGGGGTAGGATGCCGTAGGGCGCGGTATGTGCGTGTATGCATGGAGTCCTATTGTAAATATATAATGGGCAAGAAAAGGATGAGAGATCTCATCTCTCAAAAGCCTTCCCCAAAGATAACTCTAAACAGTTATCTACGGCAAGAAATTAAATCTACCTAGGGCAAAGAATTGAAATCTAAAATAGAGCAAGGAATTAAATCTACTTACAGATGCATCTCTCCAATCATCAACGCAGGTTTGTCAGATCTGAATTCATGAATTGAAAAGAAACACCGATGCTCTCCATAAAGAGATCTGAATTTATTATTTAAAAGGAGGCATCAAAAAAATTACAATCTTTAGAGTTCTATTTATAGGAAATAGAAACCCTAGGTTACATTTTGATCCGCATGTCTAAAATTACAAATATACCCTTAGGAAATCTTTTCAGCGCCGCACCAAACTTTTGATAAAAAATTATTTTTATTTTGTCTTCTTCTGGCCGCGGAACCACGGCAATGGTGGGCTTGGGCCGCGGTTCTGCAGCCCTTTGGCAGGCTTGGATGCTGAAAATTCATGGTTTTGTTTTGGGTCTTTTTAAGCTTATGGTTCTTTGGTTCTTTTATCAATTGGGCTTCTACATTAGCTCCAGATCTTCAGTGAACCATTTGCAATGGATTTTTAACCGTCCGCTTTGTATTTTTGGACCTTGAGTTGCCATGTTAATTGTGAACTGTCTTTCGATGTAGGCTTGACTAAGATCCTCCCATTTGTTGGTCAAAAGTCCATATTTTCATCGTCTTTACATCGTTTTCACCGTTTCCTGTCCAAGAACCTGTAACATGTAGCAGACATGCATCAAAAGCACCTGTTTATTTATAAAAAGAATAAGAATGGGGAATATAATAATACAATATTATGGTGTGAACAAGTTACACTGGACAGACTCGTCGGGTACTGCTAGTTGGTACTATACCTATCGTCACGTAGCAGTCCCCAGGTGACATGAGTACAGCTTAGTCCATTAACTTGACACTGCTACTTCGCCTCAAGTGTGTTCCCGCTGTTCTTAGATTGCTACCCTACCACGGCTCTACTGAGTCATGCAAACAGGTAGTAGTTAGGTGCAGTCCCGAAGCACTTGGAGGCAGTAGCGGTTAGATAGGAATCGTCTCTTCCGGTATTGGGGGTTGATATCGCACTGTGTTTGGAGAGCCATTACACAAAGTCACTGGCCAGGGCAAGTGAGATTTACTGGTAGGTATTCCAGTAGTTTCTCAGGGTGTTCGAGCTACACTCCGACACGACTTATACCGCTATTAGGGGACTGACGTTTACCACCCCTAGGCCCGATATGCGATACTCTTAGATGAACAGACCGGACTGTACGGAGATTGTCACAGACAAGCTCAGTAGGAGTTTGGATGAGCTTGCTCATCGACCTTGTTATCGACAGATACATGGGTAGCCGTTACGCACAGCTAGTGCCGCTGATGTGCTTGTGGTTAAACCCACTGCCAGAGTACTGTCGAGTCTTTAGAGTCCCACACAGAGGGTTTCCCATCTTCGGGCGAAACGATGTAGAAGTCCTATGGTTTTTACGACAGGGTTTGATCGCATACGTGTACTTGTACGCGTGTGGTGTTCGAGCGGACAATACTAGTGGGCTTTGGTTTAAGCCGGATCCTAGTATTTTATTATTGGATTAGCTTTGTCTCATAGTATTCGTCTTTTTCGGAACACGGATGCCGGTATGTATATACAGATGAGAGGGGGTATAGAAGGAGATACCTCATTAGGGTTTTGACCATTGACTTGGTCAAAACACATATGAGATAAAGAAAAGACTTTGTTATTTTTGATAGATGATAATATTTTAGTGGCATGGCTACTTATGTTGACCTTTTGACTTGGCTTGACTTGTTGACTCTAGATATTTTGGTGAAATATTTTCATGCCATGCTTGAGGTTATATAAAAGATAGCCATTTCATTTTTTATTATCATTATCACAAATACTTTCTCTTTCTTCAATCTTTCTCTCTCCTTCTTCCTCTCTCAAACCCTAGTGTATCATGTGTTGATAATCAAGGGTTAGTGAGACTAAACCACTCTAAATCACACTCTACTCACTTTAGTCTACTTAGATTAGCAAGCTAAGTATTCTAGTTACCTCAACTTGGAGGTTTAGCTCAAGGTTGGAACTCTCGGGTGGATCATCGTTGACACGGAGGCCGAAGCTCAAGCACGATCCATACTTCCATCGAGGAGCTTAAGGAGAGGATCGAAGACCCGAAGGACTTGTTTTCTTTAGGTATACATTCTATCATAGTAGATAGAATCCTAATTTGCTAACTAGGTTTATGGTTAAAGATCCGGTTTAGGTTTATTCTAGCACCAAGTTTACGATCGTAGTAAAATTTTTGTTCCGCATTTGGCCACGGAAGTTGGCCGGGGCGCTAGCGTAACCCTTCATCGGATTGGCGGGTGGCTTTCCACACTCGTAAGAGTCTACTTTTAGCTACGCATGGGTTATTCACGCGACCAGGAAATGTCGCGTTTCGTTTGTAGCTCGAACGAAATGCGAGATTCCTAGAAAATCCTTCCATTCCTGTTCAGTGATTTTCATTACTTGCTTGTGATGTGATTACCTATCTGTGATGATATTTACCGCTTGCTATGATGTTGATTATATGCCATCGATGATATATAGATATATATAATATATGGTATATATTAATAAATGATATATATGTTTTGCATCCGCACTAGTCCTGTCCCCGCTCCGCCGTTAGTTAAGTAACCTAATGGTGAAGATGGGACCCTGTGGCGAATGAGAATGGTATACGTGCATTCTATTTTTCTTTTCATGCCATTTTCTGTGAATGTGTGAAAAAATGCCAGGTAACATGATTACCTATATGATGGGATTGCGTTGATAGGATTGATGCAAAGTGAAACAAGCATATACGTTGTAGAAACCAAATATGAGATTGTGGTGTTATAGTCGATTCTTTACTTTGCATAGAAATATTCAATTAGGAATATCCAACACCCCATTTAATCAGGAAAGAGCCTAAATTTCTTCATGGGGAGTTCGCTCTTGAGCAAAAGTTTATGATACTATAAGTTTGCAAATAGTATAGCTGTATTTCTTTTACTTTGCATAGAAGTATTCGGTTAGGAATATCCTGTACCTCATTCGATGAGGTAAGAGCCCTGACCCCTTCATAGGAAATCCGCACTTAAAAGAAAAGTCTATGTAACTATAAATTTTCAAAACCACTAGGTTCCTACGATGATATCAAGTTCATTACGTTATTGGTTTTCTTCAGCTGTAACCCCCTGTCATTTCAAGAAGTAGAGTACTTAGTATTCGTGTTGTGTTTGTCGGTATCTGTTAAGGCGTAGTGAACGGTATTTAAGTGATACTTCCTACTGATGCAATTAGCCGGGACAGCTGCACGACTTTGTTGGCATCCGTCAAGAGCTAGTGCGGGTGGGTTAGAATTAATCATGAAATGACGGGTAGAACTTGACTAGCGGCCTGTGATTTGTTGGCATCCATCAAGATTATAGGTTGTTAGGAGCAAAAACAAATATCGGGAGTTTCAAGTGTTAAAATTTGCAATGAGATTGCATACCTTCTATGGAGTGGGGTGACTTGTTGGAATCCGTCACGGTTACCACGCCATGATAATTTGGTCCCGATTCATATTGTTGGTAATAATTACTCCCGGGAGATTTTCAGATGACCTCGGCTAGTTCTCCTTTTAGGGTTTGAAGGAGGATTCGACAGAACAGTGGGAGCCATCCTGATTAGATGTATTAATAAACCAATCTAATTAAAATTAGAGTGCACGCTGAGTGTTTCTTCTCTCTCTGGCAGCGATCCATGATCGATCTTAAACTAAGACTCAAAAACCATGATTAACCGACCTTTTTACAATTGATAGTTTTGGTATGTCTGGATTGCCCTAATTCACAACAAACTTGTGTATGTCTTTTACCCTCCTACTTCCACTTTGTTTCTTATAAAACTCTTTTTATCAGATACAAAAATCCATATTATTTAGAAAGGCCTATCGTATAGTTAAATACGAACTCGAAGAAATTGTTTCAGTCCGAAAATGGCCACTAGTTCTGAAAGAAGTGAATTGTTCATTTGTCAATCCCCTCCACCTTATCTTACGTTCGAGAGCTCCTTAAATGTAAGGAGTTTATATCGGTTACGCTTATTAGATAGTCTTCTTCTAATTCTAAAGCAGGTGCTTAACGAATGGAAAGAAGAAAACCAACAAGCATAAGTTCGGTATACAGAAAGGTAAGATGGAGAGACATATAAAGGGGTTAAAGTGGATGGAATGGAAATTGTGGCTACTTTCATAAGCTTGGGCAATAAAAGAGGCATTACTAGGAATACTCGGCCACCCCTTGAAACATTTGATGTTTCAGTTTTCTTGTGTGGTTATAGTTGAAAACTATTTCTCAATTACTTCTGACTCCTGGGTATATGGATTCCGGATCAGAATCCCACATCTGTAAGATATTACAAATGGTGAAAGAGAGTAAAGTATTAGGAAATGATGATTTGATTTCCAATGTTGGAACTTGGAGCAATTGTTGCTATTGGGGAAATCATTAGGCTTTGCCTATCGGCAAACTTTTGGTTTTGAATAGCCATTACTTTACACCAACTTTTAAATATTCTTATATTCGTCTCTTTATTGGACAAAGTAGGATATAACTTTGAAAATCATGTCATTAACATTTACCTACATCAAGTGTTGATTAGGTAAGTTACAAAGGATAACGATATAGACATTATCAACCAAATAACAGTTCTTAAATAACAACACACAGAGTATGAGTTAGTGAACTCTAGAGATTTATACATAATGATGTATATGGCCCGTTGTTCTTCTGTACAACGGGATGATACTCCTACTTCATTCTGTTTTCTTTTGAGTACTCTAGTTTTGGACGCGCGTTCTTGTTGAAAAACAAAGTCCGAAACTATTGAGAACTTCATGGAGTATAAGGATAAAATAAAGAACCAGATATTAGAAGTATTGTGATTCTTCGAAGTGTTCGAAGATATGGATACTTAAGTCAGGTATTCCGTATTGAGAAAATGATTCTCTCTCAGATTACTCATCCGCGGGTGCTCTCCATGATGAATAATGCTCAATTGCCTTTTTCATATAAGGGGATGCAAGGGAAACAGATGTATATCAATTGATATTGGTTCCACCTAAATAAGTGCCTCTGATTCTATATGTGACATAGAATGGTTCTCATCTTAAGATTGTTTAGATGTTGAGTTATCCGGTTTGTGCTTAAAAATATAATCCGGACAAACTCGAGACACGTTTTGGAAACAACGGTTTGTAGGTTATCCCAAGTTTACGCGAGGGATAGTTTCTATCATTTTCAAGATCAAAAGTGTTTTTGTTATTGACTCGCCGCCTCCGTGGTAAAGGAATTCTTTGCAAAAGAAATTAGTGGAAGTATGGTAGAACTATAAGTGATTCCAGAACCGCAAACGGTTACTGATAATTTAGTAGAACCTGAAAATTCAAATGATCCTGACAGACCATAGTTACTCCGCAGATTTAGTAGGTGATCTCAGCCACCCAAGAGATATTTCGGTATTCTCATAGACAGTGACAAGGAGGCTTACATCATGTGATAATGATTCTACTAGTTATCAGTATACCATAGGAAGTGGTGATTTCTGACTAATGGTTGGATGCCAAGTTATCCAAGTTGAACTCTATGCACTATAACAAAGTATGGACTTTGTTGTGTACTCCTCAAAAGGGTAAAACCCATAAGGAGCTAGCAGATCTTTCGAGATCGGTGAAAATGGAAAGGTATTAACTTAATAAGGCTAGACTTGTAGTAAATGGTAATCATCAAATACCCGACGTATATTGTGATGATATTGTTATTTCAGTGTCTGTGCTAAAGTCCATATGGATAAAACTTGCCACTGTTGTCTTTCATGACTATAAAATCTGGCAGGTGGATGACTATAACGTCTTTTTAAATTGGATTTAGAAGTGTACGTGTATATGACTCTACCAAAGGGTTATCTTAGTCAGTGGGAGCAACGAAAAGTGTGCAAGTTGCTTAAATCTATTTATAAACTAAAGCAGGCATAGCGAAGATGGATCATCTGTTTTGATATTATGGTCAAAAGTGTTTGACTTCATCAAAATTAAAGATGAACCAAGTATTTGTAAGAAAACTGTGGGGAGTAATGTCAGGTTCCTCATATTGACGTGGATGACATATTCTTGATAGGAAGTGATGTTCCTATACTACAATAAGTTAAAATATGGTTGTCACAGATATTGGACCAATCCTTGAGAAATATAGAAAGCTGTGACGAACATATGAAATGTTCTTGGTGTATGGTAATGACAGCCTCTATTACAAGGCGGTTACCGATTTCGACTTCCAAGATGACATGGATGACAGACAGTCTGTCGTGAGTTATTAGTTTACCCTTTTTTGAGTAGCTATATATTAGAAGAGTTCCAAGAAAGATACTGAGGTGGTCAAGAAGCTTGATATTGATTGTGACTCAGCAAAGAATACATTCTAACTATTTGTTTGGATAAATATGTTCATTTATGAACTGGTCTGTCACGTCCCGCTTCCCAAAATACTCAAACGCGGCACGTAACAGAGCCAACCATACTACTTGTGGTTAAAAATCATCCCTCCACAGTCACATTACGGCCGTTTATCGAATATCAAGAACAGTAAAATATAAAAACTAACTAACACATGTCTATTTGCCATAATAATTAGAATCAAGAAAATGAATAAAGCGGAAATGAATCAAGATCCAATAAATAATAGTATGTGAATCACGTCCCAATATGGGTTTACATCAATAAAATAAAACTGTTGAAATAAATAAACTAAGGGTCTCTAAACTAAATAGCTAGCTCCTCATTACTCAGCTTGATTGCTAAAGTACTCCCGATCAGCCTGTGATAAAAATAGAGGAACCGGACCATGCAAAACCCAGACGTCAGGGCGTGATAATATCAAAATAATAGTAATCACCAGGATATGACGATATAATTAAACCGGAATATAAATAAATAACACAGATATAAATAGTGAGCTATATGTATATGATGTGTATACTAAAGTCTGTGCATCTTATCTATTCTAGAAGTCTTTGAAATCAATTAATATAATTCTCATCGTAACTCAACAGTATATATCCCGTTCATGCCCTATGGGACCACGATACAATATATCCCGTTCATTCCCTACGGGACCATGGTACAATATATCCCGTTCATTACTCATGGGACCATGGTACAATAAATAATGATTTATTCCGTAACGTCCGGAATCACGGCAAACAATAATAATATTCTCCTGAGTTACGTTTCGGTTACATTCTTGATTTCCCCTTTACTCCTAGGTTTTATGTTTAAGTCGGGTATTGATGATATAAATTTAATGCCAACACAGGATCAAGCAGGTACAGTTCTTTTTTATGCAGACAACAAGTCACGTCCATTAGGATAACAATCAGGATTGTTGGTATTAGCAATAAAATCCAAGTAACAAGTTTGGTAGTGTGTTGTGAACATGCCATGTACTGTATATTAACCAAAACAGATACCAATGTAAAACTGTAATCAATATCGAAACACAACTAATGCCAGGATGCATATGAATCTATCTGTAATAACCGTTATATATCTATTACCATGTATGATGCAATCTAGATAATCATATTGAACTGATATAGTAGTACGATATTATCGTGATGTGACAGCATGCAACTGGATAAGCTATTATCAGTACGGATACAGACGGATACTGTAAAACTGTAAATCGCTACTATTCGCTGAATATTAAAACGTATGCACTATAGTCGAGCATACGAATATCGATATAATAAAAATATCATGTTGCAAGTTTAGAACTTGCTTGATCGGATCTCATGTCGAGATACGGATGTCACGTTTCGACGTCGAAATAACATTACAACACAAACTTACTCATGCATGAATGGACCTGCCTGAGCAGCTGCATGACGTGGTGACTGGGCTAGATGACGATGGTGGCTGGGTCGTCTGGATCGTCGACGATGCGCAACTCCGGCGAGACGGCCGGAAAAAGAGAAAAGAAAGAAAGAAAGAAAGAAAAGAACAAGAGAGAAAAAAAAGTGTTGCTGTTAGGGTTACAGGTGTTCTATCGAGGACAGAAGAGATGGTGGCGATGAGGTGACGACAACGAGGCTAATGGCGAGGTGGCGAGGGTGTGGCTGTGAGCTTGGAGAGGTGATCGGGATTGGAGCAGGGTCGGTGGTGGTGGGGTATGGTGTTCGGGGTTGCTGGGGAGATGAGGAGGGTGAAGAGGTGGTCGGCGTTGATGGTTGGGTTTTGGCGAAGAGGTGTTGTCGGTGATAGGGGATTGGGTTCTTGGGTTGTGGTCGGGATTTGCAAAGGGAAGAAGCGGTGTGGTGGTGGTGGTGCTCTGGGTTGAAGGAGGTGAGGACGTCAACGAGGGAGACAGCGATGAGGGCTGCCGACGAGGTTGAAGGTGATGGGTTCTTGGGTCGGGGATGGTATATGGTCATCGGGAAGAGGAAGGAGGAGGCCTCGGGGGTAAGGAGGAGAAGAGGGTGAGGTCGAGAGGGAGACGGTGATGGTGAGGGGGATGAACGGCGACGAGGTGATGAGGGCATGGGTTAGGGTTCTAGGTTCGCAGCGGGGAGAAGAGAACGATGGAGGAGAGTGAAAGGTGTAGTTTTATTATAATAGGTTTTATAACAAATATATATAATATATGTATATATTAGAGAGAGAGAGAGAGACAGACAGAGAGAGGCGAGAGAAAGAGAGAGAGAGAAACGAGAGATTATATTATTAATTAATATTATATATATATATATTTATATTAGTTTAGTATTATATTAGTTATATAAATATAATATATATATATATATATTAGGATATTACAGATAATACCAGATTGCTCCGAATATTACCCGTAAATCTAGTTTTTAAATATGAAGAATATACGTAAAAATTTAAACTATAATGCGATATTCTACAATTAAAAACATATACCCCCAGTACGGATCTACGTAAATATACGTAGCGATAAAAAACGAGTCTGTTTTAACAATTTGGGTATGAACATGATATATGAGTGCAACCATATGATATGGGGTACTATGACATACAAGGCTAGATAACCAAATATGTTATTTGATTTTATATTGTATTTTAAAAGATATGCGGACATTAACATATATTATATATGTTTATAAACATCTCGTTTTGCATAGATCCTCTGTACTTGCAAATATTTGATATAATCTTGAACCATATTAGGTTCAACCATGCGGGTCGTGTCGGATAATAACCGCAATTGCCAATTGCACTATCCGCAACCCAAAAGCAACAATAGTAAGGAATTTACCGCAAGATTTGAAATACCCCAAATAATTATGTTATATTATACCCAACTAAAAAAGAATTTCGTTTTCGAAATTCACAGAACAAGAAAAGACAAGAAAACACGGATTTAAGAAAAGAGGTGTGGAAACTTCTGTCGGATCTCATCTTCGTATTCCCAAGTAGATTCTTCATGCGAACGATTCCCCCATGAAACAAGTACTAGTGGAATAACTTTATTCTTGAGGGCCTTTTCTCGTCGATCTACAATCGCCATTGGTCGCTCTTCATATGTTAAATCCTCCCTTACCATCAGTTCCGAGTGATCTAGGACGTGCGTCTCATCTCGAACACACTTGCGGAGTTATGAAACATGTCATGAACACCCGCCAAGGATGGTGGTAAAGCCAAGCGATATGCTACCTCTCTAACACGCTCGGTAATACCGAAAGGCCCCATGAATCGAGAACTAAGTTTGCCTCGACTACCAAATCGGATCACTCCTCTGGTCGGTGATATCTTTAAGAATACAAGATCATCAAATGTGAACTCCAGAGGTCTTCTTCCAGTATCGGCTCAGCTTTTCTGTCGATCTTGTGCCGCCTTCATATGATTTCGGATTAAGTTCACTTTCTCCACCATTTGCACAATAATATCCGGTCCCAATAATTTTCTTTCTCCAATATCATCCCAACAGACTGACGAGCGACACTTACGACCGTATAATACTTCAAATGGAGCTATCTGTATAGTCACCTGAAAACTGTTATTGTATGAAAACTCCACCAAGTGCAAATGATCCTCCCATGAACCCTTGAAGTCTAACACGCACGCTCTCAATATATTTTCAAGAGTTTGGATCGTTCTTTCAGAATAGCCATTTATCTGAGGATGATAGGCTGTGCCAAATTTCAAGCGAGTTCCCAAACTTTCCTGTAGGCTCATCCAAAAGTGAGATAGAAATCGAGTATCATGATCCGAAACGATACTCACGGGTACTCCATACAATCTTACAATCTCCTGCATGTACCGTTCTTCCAAACCTTCTGTCGACTGACCAACTCAAAACGGTATAAAATGAGCTGCCTTGGTCAATCGATCGATAATCACCCATACTACATTATTGCCTTTTGGACTCCGTGGTAAAACTGTCACAAAATCCATGGTTATATGTTCCCGCTTCTATTGAGGAATCGTAAGTGGTTGCAATAAACCAGCTACCCTTTGATATTCAGTCTTAACTTGCTGACACACCAAGCACTTTGATACGTAGCGAGCAATCTCCCTTTCATGCCTTCCCACCAGAAATGTTGTCGCAGATCTCCGTACATATTTGTGCCTCCCGGGTATACTGAATACACGGAACTATGAGCCTCCTTCATGAATTCTTCACGAACATCTCTTTTGGGCACACATACACGAATCCCATAACGTAACAAACCATCATCTTGAATTGACAAGTCTGTTCGAAGTCCCGCTTCTACTTGTTCTCAAAACTTCTGCAAGCTTGGATCGTGCGACTGCACTGCTTTAATATTATCGATCAAGGATGACTGTACTTGCAACTGCATCAACTATCCTGAAGAATTTGGTAGTACAATCTCCAAATCGAATCTCTGAAAATCAATTATAATCTCCTTTTGTACAGTCAATATCTGTATTGCTGGCAACCGACTTAGAGCATCCGGTACTATATTAACTTTTCCTGGATGGTATTTTAGATCAAGATCATAGTCAACCATCAGCTTTAACCATCTATGTTGCCTCATGTTGAGCTCTTTCTGTGTGAACACATATTTTAGGCTTTTGTGATTGGTAAATAGTTCTACCCTTTCGCCCAATAGTAGTGTCTCCAAATCTTCAGCGCGGAAATCACTGCTGCTAACTCCTAACTCCAGATCATGAGTTGGGTAGTTCTTCTCATGAGTCTTCAATTGTCTCAACGCATAATGTCACGCCCCGCTTTCTAGAGTACGCTAGATCAGGCACGTGACATAGCCAACCATGCTACCTGTGGGTAGGAAGTATCCATCCACAGTCACATTATGGCTGTAGAGATATCAAGAACAAGATAAAACTATCTAAAACATTTCCATAATCCAAGATAACATGAGTCAATAATAAATAAATGCGGAAGCAAATGATCCAATACAAATAACTGAAATGTATGTCCCATAATGCGGGCTCACATCTGGAAATAAATGCAGGAAATAAAACTAACTACTACTGACACCTCACAGCTCAGCCTGCTGGCTGAAGTACTCCTGCTCGGACTGCAACAGCGGTACGGAATCTGGGCCATGCAAAACCCAGACGTCAGCGCGTCATGTAATCAGGTAATATAATATGAACAGTGTAGCAGGCAATGCAATATAAACATGAATAAAACGAGAGTAACAATAATATGAATCAGCAGTGCAGGGTAGTGTGTAGTGGGTAAACTAAACTGTTTTATCAGGTTTTCTATTCTAATGTCTTTGAAACCAAATTGATGAATCATCGATGTAACTCAATAGTATCCCGTGCATGCCCGGGACCACGGTCAAGACTCTCGGGCTGAATCCGAGACGTTCCGCTAGGCAGTAACAGGTAGCAGGATGGGCGAGTGATGTCAGCATCATCACTCCGGGGCTGGCCTAGCCCATAAGACTGATCAGAACAGGTATCGAACTGTTGAGTTACAAGTCAGGTTTCACCTTTGATTTCCCCATACCCCCAAGTTATGTATGTCAAGTCAGGTATTCAGTAATCAAGAACTAATGCCAATACAGGATCAGGTAAAAGCAGGTTTGTCTGGATAGACAACAGGAACGGTCCATGAGGACTACATTTCAGGTTTGTTGGCATTAGACACAAGATCAGGTAACGGGTCAGGTCATGGTACATCAGGTCAAGTCAACAGTATACGGTATCATGTCAGGTATATCAATATATATATGAAGCAAGTTAGGTCAAGATGTAAACAATATCGTGGGTGTGCTCACAATCAGATATATAATCAAACATGGGTATTAACAACATGAGATAAGCAATGAATTAAGTAATAGGCAGTTTCATTCAATTTGCAATACAGTTATCAAATTTGTCACAGAGATGATTACAAGAGTGCAGTAAGACAAGTATAGCCGTTTAGTCATGTTAACAGGTTTAAGAACCCTTAGAGGTGCAATGATTTGTATACCGGTTCAGTACAACTATTTTAGGTTAAAAGCATACGAGTGTCCGAATGGAACAGAACTACAGAGATAAATGCCCTAAGCTACGTTAACATTAAAAATGTGGTTAAACAGGTAAATATGGTTATCAGGTTCAATTTGCAAACTGTAGGTTCCAAGTGTAGCGGTAAAATGATATAATGCGACACTGTACGCGAAAAATGAGAAATGATTGTACCAAAACTAAATCTACAGATTTAGGGTGTCACAGTATTTATGTAAATATTGTATAGCATATAGCAAGGGGTACTTTCCTCGACGGGTCGCGAACCGGGAAAAACGGGACGTAACGTCGGCGGGGAAAACTCGCGACGGGTGCACGGTTCACAGATTGAACCCAAACAACGAACGATGGAACCATGCGGGTCGGGATACCTCGCTGGAATGTCGGATCACGTCGTCGGTATTGCCGGATTCTGGAGAGAAGTGAACAGTGAATGTCAAGAACTTTGCAACAAGAAAGGAATAAAGAAGAAGAAGAGGAGGCTTACAAGGGCTGCTCTGTGGTTACAGAAAGGAGACGCGAGAACGACGACGAGGTCGACGGGCTCCGGCGGTGGCCAACAGTGACCGCGGGGAGAGGTCTGCAGATCAAGAATGCATTTAGCCGAGAATGAAAGAAGAAGGGAGGAGAGGAGGGAAGTTGTCTCACCGAGGAGCGTGCGAGGTCGTGGACAAGAGGACGGTGATCACCGGCGGCGACTCAGGCGACGCAAATGCGTGCAGGGAAGACTGCAGGCGGCCGCGGTTGGTGCGCAGGTGTCTGGGAACGCGGGGAAAGGAGGAAGAGGGGGCTTGGCTGCGATGAGGGCGACGAGACGACTAGCCCGGCGGTGTTGGTGCCAGTGACGGGGTTGTGGCGGCGACGGGGGACGAGGCGGCCGGGGGTTCGCTGGGCTCATGATGGGTCTTCTGCTTTTCTTTTAAAAAAAGAAGAGGAGGGAAAGTGTTTTTAAATAAAGGAGAGAGAGAAAGAGATTTGAGGGAGAGAGAGAGAGATATGAGAGAGAGAGAGATACGCAGAGGGTAGGAGAGAGAGAGAGAATGGGAAAGAGATAGAGAGAAGTGGAGAGGGGAGGTGGGGCCCGCGGGATAAAAGGAGGCTTGGTGATTGGCTGATAAAGAAATAGAGAAGGATTTAGGAAAGATTTTAAAGATTAAGGGGAAACAGTAATATATATAGTTATAGAAATATATCGATGGTTAATTATATATTAAAATTTGGGATTTTGGCGCCAAATAAAATATTTCCAAATCGCGCCCGGGTCGGGTCCAAAAATTTGAAATTGAAATAATAGGATTTTAAGCGGGTTCCAAATTTTAAAATTAAGTGTCCTATGATTAAAAAGCATATCCCCAAAACGGACACATGTGCGCGTGCGTACCCATCCAAACTCGCCCGTTTCACTGAACGGGACGAGAACACAATGTACGGACGCTACCACGGGGTTAGGGTTGTCAAGTAGGCCAAGATGGATATTTTTAATTTTATTTTAGATGCCAAAATTTGTTATATGCAGAAATGAATTTACCGGGTAAAATTTTACAGTAAGCAACAAACAAGCAAGATAAAGGAAATACGTGACACCCTACGCTCAAACAGTAACATAAATTAGTAGCATCGGGCTCGGGTGTTACATTATACCCAACTACAAAAGAATTTCGTCCTCGAAATTCCAAGAATACAAAGATAGAAAACTACAGGAAAAGGTGAGGAAACTTCTGCCGGATTTCATCTTCTCGTTCCCAAGTGGACTCTCCATGCGAGCGATTACCCCAAGAAACAAGTACAAGGGGGATAACCTTGTTCTTAAGAACCTTTTCCCTTCGATCCACAATTTCAACCGGTCGCTTCTCAAAAGTCAAGTCTTCTCGTACTGTTAACTCCGAATGATCCAATACGTGCGTTTCATCTCGAACATACCTTCGTAGTTGAGATACGTGAAACACATCGTGCACATTTGCCAAGGTCTGCGGTAACGCCAAACGGTACGCTACCTCACCAACACGCTCCAAGATCTCAAAGGGTCCAACGAATCGAGGACTAAGCTTTCCTCGACTCCCAAAACGAATCACCCCTCTAGTCCGTGATATCTTTAAGAACACCAAATCACCCACGGCGAACTCTAGAGGTCTTCTTGATGTGTCTGCCCAACTCTTCTGTCGGTCTTGAGCTGCCTTCATGTGATTTCTGATAGTGTTAACCTTCTCAACCGTCTGTATAACAAAATCTGGTCCCAATAATCTTCGTTCACCGACATCATCCCAACACACAGGTGAACGGCACTTACGGCCATACAAAGCTTCAAATGGAGCCATCTGGATAGTTGCTTGAAAACTGTTGTTGTAAGAAAACTCCACCAAGTGTAGATGATCCTCCCACGAACCCTTGAAATCCAACATGCATGCTCTCAACATATCTTCAAGAGTTTGGATCGTCCTTTCCGACTGACCATCATTTTGAGGATGATAAGCTGTGCTAAACTTTAATCGAGTCCCCAAACTTTCTTGTAAACTCCGCCAAAAGTATGATAAGAACCGAGTGTCACGATCGGACACGATGCTCACCGGTACTCCATGCAATCTTACAATCTCCTGTATGTACCGCTCCGCCAAGGTCTCTGTTGATTGACCAACCCGAAAAGGAATAAAGTGAGCCGCCTTGGTCAACCGATCAACAATCACCCATACAGCATTGTTGCCTTTTGGACTCCGCGGTAAAGCCATCACGAAATCCATGGTTATATGTTCCCACTTCCATTGAGGAATCGGAAGTGGTTGCAATAAACCAGCAACCCTTTGATGTTCAGCCTTAACTTGCTGACATACCAAGCACTTTGCCACAAAGCGAGCAATCTCCCGTTTCATGCCTTCCCACCAGAAATGCTGTCGAATATCTCGGTACATCTTTGTGCCTCCTGGATGTACAGAATAAGCTGAACTGTGTGCCTCCTTCATAAGCTCTTCACGAACATCACCCTTTGGCACACATAAACGGCTACCATACCTCAACGAACCATCTTCGTGGATCAATAAATCTGTTCGTAGTCCGGCTTCAACCTGTCCTCGAAACTTTTGCAGTCTAGGGTCCTGCGATTGTGCTGCTTTAATATTCTCGATCAATGATGACTGTACTTGCAGCTGCATCAACTGTCCCGTAGAACGCGGTAGCACAACCTCCAAGTCAAATCTTCAAAAATCTGCAACGATCTCCTTCTGTGTAGTTAACACCTGAATTGCTGGTAACCGACTAAGCGCATCCGGCACGACATTGACCTTCCCCGGATGGTACTTAAGATCAAGATCGTAGTCGGCCATCAGCTCCAACCATCTACGCTGCCTCATGTTAAGCTCCTTCTGTGTGAACACATACTTCAAGCTCTTATGATCTGTAAAAACTTCGACTCTTTCGCCCAAAAGGTAGTGTCTCCAAATCTTCAAAGCGAAAATCACAGCCGCAAGCTCCAAGTCATGAGTTGGATAATTCTTCTCATGGGTCTTCAATTGTCTCGATGCGTACGCTACAACCTTCTCATGCTGCATCAAAACACATCCCAGTCCTTTCCCAGATGCGTCGCTGTGAATCACCAATCCTCCGGAATTGTCTGGCACGGTCAGAATAGGGGCGGTTATCAACTTCTGCTTCAACGTCTCAAAAGCTAACGCACATTTATCCGTCCATACAAAAGGTACTTCCTTGCGCGTAAGCTTGGTCAACGGCTCCGCCAGACGAGCAAAGTTCTCCACAAATCTCCTGTAATATCCGGCGAGTCCAAGAAAACTTCTTATCTCCTCAACATTCCTTGGAATAGGCCAATCTCGAACTGCTGCAATCTTTTCTGGATCGACGGCAATTCCATCGCCAGACACAACATGCCCCAAAAACTTCACTTCCTCCAGCCAAAACTCGCACTTACTCATCTTCGCATACAATTTCTCCTGTCTCAACGTCTGCAGTGCGATGTTCAAATGCTCAGCATGCTCCTCAAAACTCTTCGAGTAAACCAGAATATCGTCAATGAATACCACAATAAACTGGTCCAAGAACGGTGAAAAGATTCGGTTCATCAAGTCCATGAATACTGCCGGCGCATTCGTTACTCCGAAGGGCATCACTAAGTACTCGTAATGTCCATACCGAGTTCGGAACGCCGTCTTGCAAATATCCTCTGCTTTCACTCGAACCTGATGATATCCGGATCGCAAATCCAGCTTCGAGAATACCCTTGCGCCACTAAGCTGCTCAAAAAGTTCTCCAATGCGAGGGATAGGGTACTTGTTCTTAATAGTCACCCGGTTAATTCTCGATAGTCGATGCACATTCTTCTTGTGCCATCCTTCTTCTTTACTAGAAGAACTGGAGCTCCCCAAGGCGAGTTACTGCTTCGAATCCAACCTTTCTCAAGCAATTCAGCAACCTGCTTCTTGACTTCTTCCAATTCTACTGGTCCCATTGGATAATACGCTTTAGATACTGCCGCCGCACCAGGAATAAGATCAATTGCGAACTCCACGTCTCGCTTCGGCGGTAAACCCGATATATCTTCAAACACATCCATAAAATCATGAACAACAGCCGGCTCTTCACTTTCATCAGCTTCCATTGCTGCAAGAATATCATTTGTCGGCCTAGCCCTAAACTCGACTGGCCCGACAGAACTGCTTCCTCCAGCGAAGGTAAACTCGGGATGTCCGGGAATCTGGAAAATTACTTTCTTTGCCCTACAATCAATGTGAGCGTGGAAAGTGCCAAGAAAATCCATTCCCAAGACGACTTCGTAGCTGCCCGTATCAATCACCAAGAAATCTGCAAAAAGCTCCCGTCCGCACACAACAACTGTACAATCTTTACATTCCCTACTAGATATGATTTTCCCATTCCCAATGTGTATGTCCCAGAAACCAGACAGGGTCGTGCAGGTAATCGAGTGTGTAATTATAAACTTGGATGACATAAAACAATGGGATGCACCAGAATCAAATAATGCCAATGCGGGAAAACCATGAACGAGTAGGATACCTGAAACGACTTCTCCTGACGCTTTAGCTTCCTCAGCTGTCAAGGTAAAAGCTCGAGCCTGATTAGGTCCTTGAGTCAGCTGTTTCTGCCCTTGGAACGGTTTCTGCGGAGGCTTCTGAATATCATCCCTCGTACAAAGCTTCGACGGACAAGCACCAACGGCGTGATCAGCCGCTCCACAAACCAAACAAAGTCCCAGCCTCCTTCGACACTCCTTCTGCATGTGCCCAGGTAAACGGCAGTAGTCACAAATCACGCTCTTTCTTCGATCAACGATCACAGGATTCTTCATGGGTGCTACACCTCGACGGTCCACTGGAATACCTCTGCGACCATGAGCTCGGTTAAGTACAAATGCGGGCTTCCTTGCCGCAACTGCTGTCTGCTGCAAGCTCCCTTTCATCCCAGATAAACTCTGCTGTTCCCGGGCTGCCGTAAGAACCTGTGAGAAAGTGGTCAAACCCAGGGAGACAATCTGCCTCTGGATGTCCACATCCAAACTGCGCATGAACCTCCGTGCCCTGTCTGCATCGTTGGCAACTAAAGGTCCAGCGAATCTGCTGAGTCTCGTCCATTCTGCTGCATGTACATCCACGGGTGCTCCATTCTGCCTTAGCCCAATAAACTTCTCTTCCATTTCCTCCCGTGCAGTTCGCGGGAAGAACTTCTCCAGGAAACTCTTAGAAAAATCCGCCCACTTGATCGGCTTGGGCAAGCGAGTCTCCTCCACAAGCCACCATTCTCGGGCGTAGTCCACTAACTGAATGCGTACCACATCCACTCTTTTGTCATCTGGAATCTGTGCCGCAATCAGCAAATTCTCCGTGTCAACTAGCCACTGCTCGGCTGGCAACGGCTCCTCCAAATCAGTAAATGTAGACGGACCCAAACGCCTGAAATCTGCCACGCTTCCAACTCGATCAACTGGTTTAGCTTCAACCTTATTTACGGACTGCTGAACGGTCCGCAAACCTTCCTGGAATGATTCTGCTTGCTGCTGATCAGCTCGGTCTGTCTCTTTTGATTTTCCAGCATTCCTCTTATCACTCCAAGCAAGGCGGCTTCGTCCACACGCCTCTGGTACGTCTTGAAATTCTTATCTGCCATATTCCTGAAATCAAAACACCCAACATTAGCATGATGATAGATTCAATATATAGATCAAGGCTAGAACTCCAAGATACTTAACTAGAGTACCGCATTGTAACTACGCCACGGTATCATAGCCACAATTACTTAACTCCACCCAAGTCGCCTAAGTCCCAGAGATAACAAGAAATCAGGTTTTTCGAGTAGATATGCAAAGGAAGTTTGCATATCGTAAAAGATATAATCAGGAAGAATGTGATTCAAGAATGGTAAACGGCAAAGTGGCAGGACATGTTTCCTAAACACGGGTATTCTGATTCGTGTATTGGGTACAATACCCAATTACAAAAGAATCAACCCAACTAACTTATGTCTCTGATACCAAAAGAACCATGTCACGCCCCGCTTCCCAGAGTACGCTAGATTGGGCACGTGACATAGCCATCCATGCTACCTGTGGGTAGGAAGTATCCATCCACAGTCACATTACGGCTGTAGAGATATCAAGAACAAGATAAAACTATCTAAAACATGTCCATAATCCAAGATAACATGAGTCAATAATAAATAAATACGGAAGCAAATGATCCAATACAAATAACTGAAATGTATGTCCCATAATGCGGGCTCACATCTGGAAATAAATGCAGGAAATAAAACTAACTACTACTGACACCTCACAGCTCAGCCTGCTGGCTGAAGTACTCCTGCTCGGACTGCAACAGCGGTACGGAATCTGGGCCATGCAAAACCCAGACGTCAGCGCGTCATGTCATCAAGTAATATAATATGAACAGTGTAGCAGGCTATGCTGTATAAACATGAATAAAACGAGAGTAACAATAATATGAATCAGCAGTGCAGGGTAGTGTGCAGTGGTAAACTAAACTGTTTTATCAGGTTTTCTATGCTAAAGTCTTTGAAACCAAATTGATGAATCGTCGATGTAACTCAATAGTATCCCGTGCATGCCTGGGACCACGGTCAAGACTCTCGGGCTGAATCCGAGACGTGCCGCTAGGCAGTAACAGGTAGCAGGATGGGCGAGTGATGTCAGCATCATCACTCCGGGGCTGGCCTAGCCCGTAAGACTGATCAGAACAGGTATCGAACTGTTGAGTTACAAGTCAGGTTTCACCTTTGATTTTCCCATACCCCCAAGTTATGTATGTCAAGTCAGGTATTCAGTAATCAAGAACTAATGCCAACACAGGATCAGGTAAAAGCAGATTTGTCTGGATAGACAACATGAACGGTCCATGAGGACTACATGTCAGGTTTGTTGGCATTAGACACAAGATCAGGTAACGGGTCAGGTCATGGAACATCAGGTCAAGTCAACAGTATACGGTATCATGTCAGGTATATCAATATATATATGTAGCAAGTCAGGTCAAGATGTAAACAATATCGTGGGTGTGCTCACAATCAGATATATAATCAAACATGGGTATTAACAACATGAGATAAGCAATGAATTAAGTAATAGGCAGTTTCATTCAATTTGCAATACAGTTATCAAATTTGTCACAGAGATGATTACAAGAGTGCAGTAAGACAAGTATAGCCGTTTAGTCATGTTAACAGGTTTAAGAACCCTTAGAGGTGCAATGATTTGTATACCGGTTCAGTACAGCTATTTTAGGTTAAAAGCATACGGGTGTCCGAATGGAACAGAACTACAAAGATAAATGCCCTAAGCTACGTTAACATTAAAAATGTGGTTAAACAGGTAAATATGGTTATCAGGTTCAATTTGCAAACTATAGGTTCCAAGTGTAGCGGTAAAATGATATAATGCAACACTGTACGCGAAAAATGAGAAATGATTGTACCAAAACTAAATCTACGGATTTAGGGTGTCACAGTATATATGTAAATATTGTATAGCATGTAGCAAGGGGTACTTGCCTCGACGGGTCGCGAACCGGGAAAAACGGGACGTAACGTTGATTGAGTGTATGTAGCGTGCTTGCGCTTTCTAAAAGATAGATAAAAAATATTTGTAACCGCAATCAAGAACGGCGTCGCATGAAGCTAGCTGGTGAGTACGGGTCGGTCCACAGGGATTTTGTCAATCTCCTAATCGCGCTAACGAGTTAATTCCGAAGGGTGTTCGGATTGGTTATTAAATCTAAAAACCTAATTATTCTATACTAATTATCTAGATCTATTCTTGCTAGGGCTAGGTTTAGGGATGGTTTGGAAATGCAATTAAATCTCACCGCTTTCTATACCCGAATGAAGATCTATGAGGAGTTATGGTAATTATCAATAAAGGGGATTAGATCCATTCGGGAAGGTGTTCCTTCCTCTAGGTTCTTGTCCTTCCTTTAGAGATCCTTACCCTAACCTCCATGGAAAACGCGCGCAACCGGGCCTTTACACTATGGTGTCATCGTTACCTCGAGGGGTAGGATGCCGTAGGACGCGGTGTGTGCGTGTATGCATGGAGTCCTATTGTAAATATTTGGTGGGTAAGAAAGGGATGAGAGATCTCATCTCTCAAAATCCTTCCCCAAAGCTAAACCCTAAACAAGTTCCTAGGGCATGAAATTAAATCTACCTAGGGCAAAGAATTGAAATCTAAACTAGGGCAAGAAATTAAATCTACTTACAGATGCATCCCTCCAATCATCCATGCAGGTTTGTCAGATTTGAATTTCTGAATGGAAAGGAAAACACCGATGCTCTCCAAAAAGAGATCTGAAATTTATTATTAAAAGGAGGCATAGGGAATTACAATGATTAGAGTTCCTATTTATAAAGAATAGGAAACCATAGGGTTACATTTGTTTCGCATGTCCACAATTACACAAATAGCCCTAGAAAGACTTAGTCAACGCCGCCACAAATTACTATAAAAATTTCAGCTTCTGATTGCTCAAGACCGCCGCGGAACCGCGGCCCCAGCAAGGGTTAGGCCGCGGTTCCGCGGCCCAATAGTTGACTTGGAAGCTTATTCTTTGTGGGCTGCTTCTCCTTGATTTTTACTTTCTGTTTTTACAGGTCTTTTCTCCTATTGACTTCTGTTTCTTCTTCAGATCTTCACAGTGAACATTGTAGCGGACTTTTACTGTTTCTTCGTGTCGCTGCCTTTATACTCAGTGAACTGTTGTTCATTGTTCCTCAAAATGTAGGCGCGATTAAGATTTCACCATTTATCATTCGTAGTCTCACTTTTGCATTGTCTTTTCATTGTTTTCACTGTTTTAGATCCAAGAACCTGTAACCTGTAACATGTAGCAGACATGCGTCAAAAGTACCTGTTTATTTATAAAAAGAATAAGAATGGGGAATATAATAATGCAATATTATGGTGTGAACAAATACCCCCAAACTTATCTTTTGCTCGTCCTCGAGCAAACTTATTTTTTATTCTCTACAAAAAACCTAACCGCACTTTCGCAGGGAAACGCGATTGCACTGAGCTCGTGCAATAAGCCGTTAAACCTCTAGGTGTCCCTAGTAGGAGGAGTGTTTTCTCCTGAGGGTTTTCAGCGGATTACACCCACAAAATCCAATCAATTTGGCTTTTCGACTTTAATTCTCCAATTAGGTTTTCTAACAAGGAATTCTATTATCTTCGACTCGTAAATTATCCACGCATATTCTTCACACTTCCTCATCATTTAACTTAAGATTATATATGTTCTGTAGACTTACATAGCTTTCGGCATCTCTTAAGTTTTCCTTCTAGGGTTCCATCTCCACTTAAGAATTTCTATCAACTATACTAAAGATACAAGTTCTATTCTTCACTCCTTTCTCTCATCTAAACTCCAATCACATATCCCCACGTGTGTGTATAAATCACCCCTACACTTGGAAATTCAAATCAAGCAATCATACCCTTGTCCGTTGTCCAAAGTACTTATTAGTTGGTGAATTTTTAATTGAATTTTGCTTACACATCCTTCATGTGACCGTTAGTACTTCTTGAGGTACCAACAACCGATTACAAGATGTGTTTGCACATTTAAGCGTAATTCCTAGTCTTGCAACACCCAAGGCTTTTAGCAGTGACTCCCAAACCAGTTGGTCTAAGGCACTAGGTGATGAAGCACCCTCGCTAAATATTTTTCTATTTTTGCAGCCTTAAGTAATCACAAAAACCAGTGCTCATTTTTTTTATTCTTTATTCACACATGTATTTTTTTATTTCATTTTCTTCGTACTAAGGACTTCAGACAAGAGCATTTCAAGGTCTCTTCTACTATTCCAAGTTTCAAGGTGCGTGATTGTGCAAATTGTAGGGTATACGTTTTCAGAATCTAGACTTAAGTTAGGAACTATTTTTTAAACTTATACTCTAATAAGAACATCAATACTTTTCTTTTGTTTTGACTTAGCCCAAGAAGTGAACCCAAAATTTGTCTATTTCTAAATAAACTACAAAGACATATACTCTCTACCGTTAAACTTTAAGAAAGGTTATTTTTAGGGTTTTTAATTTTCTAAATCTAAAATCTAGTTGTTCCTAGCCAGTTAACCTATTTGTCAAACTCTAGTCAAATAAGCCAAAATTGAATACAATAATTTTTATAATTTTTGAAATTTTCAAATTTTTATGGGTTTTTAAATAAGTATGCAAATGCAAAAATATGTACAAATGAATGCGAAGGAAGAAGACTTACCGAGCATACCCCCAAACTGAAACTTGACAGTGTCCTCACTGTCATGCTACACCAAGAGGGTCAAAATGCCGGCACTCCCCTGTTTATTTATTTATTTATTTTATTTTTTATTTTTTTGAATTTTTTTTATTTTTTATAAAAAAAGAAAACAAAAAAATATCTATACATATATACAACAAGGTTCCCCCCAAACTTAAGCTTGGCCTTACACAAGCCAAAGGTTAGCACCAACCATTCAAAAATCTTATCGTGGTAATGGTATAGTTGGTGCAAGAATGGGGTGTAGAAGAAAGAAATGAGAAACACGCGAGACCGTGTGGAAAGAAGAATGGTAGAATATGGTCTCGGTGGGGGAGAAGAATGGCGGAAAGGAAAAAGAAGTGGAGTACGATCTTGAGGGTGTAAATCGAGTGAATAAATTAGCGCAATTTGTGATGACCGATATGTGAAAACTGATTGTGCTAATCTATCAACTCGTCGTGCAATGGGGTCAAATCCCTCAAGATTCGCAAGAAAATATGGGTACGCCGAACTTGGTATAGGAGATGAAAGCGTAACGGTCACTTGTACGGTCGGAACAATAGGAACGACGAAAGGAAGTGAATTAGGGATAGTATCATTCTCACCGTAGTAAACTGTCTCGAACTTAAAAGATTCCATCAATGGTTCGAAACTACTGTAATCAACCGAGTCTGATGGTTCAACCAACTCATCAGAAAATGTAAAGGACTCAAACTCGGGCGGTGAGTCATCAATATCGTCCGAAAAAGTGAAACACTCGTAAGTGTTATCGTCTGTGAGAACTGTGTCAGATTCAAAGGAAAAGTTTTCAAGCTCACAGTCGTCAAGCGTGGTCGGAACGATGTAAAGGAGGGAGGGTGATATAACAGTCAAAGGTTCAGGAGGATGAATTGGAAAATCAGACACATCAAACAAAAACGATTCAACCTCAATATTATCCTCAAAACTCTCTTCAATACCATCCTTATAGTTCTCCTCAACATTTATCTCATCCATGCCATTATCATCAAAGTCGAGACGCATATGAAGTTCGGGAGAAACATTTAATAACTCAGGATGATGATTTGAACATAAAATTTCAATTAAATCGACAGGTTCATCATCCGAAATATTCCCGGCGTCTATATCCTCAATCAAGTGAAAATCAATTTTCTTAGACACCTCATCAAAAGCATGGATATCTATCGATTTAGGTTCTATATGGGAGGTGTAAAGATCGAAAGGATTAGGTGCGGTTTCACTCGAAAGGGGTTCCTCACAATTTGGCAAATCAAACACTACAAAATCACTCAACTCATCATTTTGGACACTTGTTTGAAAATTGGAGTTGTTGGATTCAATTGGGTATGGGTAGGTTTGATTTGGAAATCCTCTCTCATTCTCACTCTGTCCAACCGCCTCCTTATACATTGAAATTTTTTGAGCTAGCGGGAAACTAGCTACCGTTTCACTAGGTTGCATAAGGGCGGCCACGGACGCTTCCATATTCCTAGTCATTTTGTTTGTTGCTGCGATATATGCCTCCAACGACTCTTCCAAACTAGACTTGGGTGGTAAGGGGGTTTCGGTAAAAGATTCGAAATCGTGTGGATATGCAAAACTCCCTAATGGCTGTGTGGAAACAGTGTCTAGTGAGGGTGGTAAGGTCGGGTAGGACTGGTAGGAAGTGGGTGATTGGACAGGGGTAGGGTCAACATATGGATAAAACGGTGAATAATCGTGCGGATCCCTAAAACTAGATGAGTGGAGAGGGGTGAAAGATCGTCTGCGAGGTTGAGCAATATGCTCAGCAATGGACATCGGTTTAGGAGTTACAGCTGAACTTGAAAAAGTGGTGTCAACATACGAAGGTGGTGAATGTTGACTTGGTTGACACAAAGTGGGTTGAAAAGTCAAACTGTTTCTCCTAGACGCCTCTATTTGATCTTTCAAAGATTTTTTAGGCATGGAGGGATCGTCTTTAAATTGACCGAACAAATTGACGTACGACGCAAAATTAGGTTCGGGATACCAAAGTTCGGCTAATGATTTATTATGTGGGGTACCCATGTTGTAAGAAAGGGGGAAAGAAGGAAAGTTTATTGTGGTGCAAGGATTTATTTGCGGCTAAAAAAACTTTGCAAGTTTCTATAAAATTTTCCTTATTCTTTTTTTTTTATTCTTTTTCTCTTTATTTGGAAAAATTTGTTGCAAAAAGATTTTCAACACAAGATATGCAACAGCAAAATATTACTTGCAATCTAATTCCTAATTTAAGCGGGGCGTAAAAATCCTGCACAAAATTGTTATTTGAAAGCGGAAATATTTTTATAGCGCACGGAATCCTGCAGGAATTTTCAGAAAAGATATTTCAAAATGTATAGAGAAGAAACAGTGGGGCTTACAAAAAAAATTTCCTCAGATGAAGCCTCGAGATAGCCGCGTTTCCGCGGCAAATTCGCTCTAACACCGCGGTTCCACGGTCCCCTGAACTCTTTGGATCCCCAGAAAAATTTTGGTGCGACGACTCGACAAGAAGGCCGAGGTTCCGCGGCCTAAGGTGGGTTTTGGCCGCGGAATCGCGGCGGGTTGGGGGATTTGGGTCTCCAGAAAAATTCCACTATTCTGATTTTTAATTTCCCTTCTGTTTCGATATCTCGTTTTCTGTTTTGCTTTCTGGAAATTTCTAGATCCGAATTTGTATATCCTGCAAAAATTCAAACAACACAGTATCCCTTCCAAAAATAACAGATGAAATATTTTTATATTTTTTGTGTTTTTCAGATTTTTATGAATTTTTTTTATTAAGATTAACCCGAAATCGCAAAAAGAAAAGTTCTACGCCATCCCCGGCAACGGCGCCATTTGATTCGAATGATTTAGCGTGCTTGCGCTTTCTAAAAGATAGATAAAAAATATTTGTAACTGCAATCAAGAACGGTGTCGCATGAAGCTAGCCGGTGAGTACGGGTCGGTCCACAGGGATTTTGTGAATCTCCTAATCGTGCTAACGAGTTAATTCCGAAGGGTGTTTGGATTGGTTATTAAATCTAAAATCATAATTATTCTATACTAATTATCTAGATCTATTCTTGCTAGGGCTAGGTTTAGGGATGGTTTGGAAATGCAATTAAATCTCACCGCTTTCTATACCCGAATGAAGATCTATGAGGAGTTATGGTAATTATCAATAAAGGGGATTAGATCCATTCGGGAAGGTGTTCCTTCCTCTAGGTTCTTGTCCTTCCTTTAGAGATCCTTACCCTAACTTCCATGGAAAACGCGCGCAACCGGGCCTTTACACTACGGTGTCCTCGTTACCTCGAGGGGTAGGATGCCGTAGGACGCGGTGTGTGCGTGTATGCATGGAGTCCTATTGTAAATATTTGGTGGGTAAGAAAGGGATGAGAGATCTCATCTCTCAAAATCCTTCCCCAAAGCTAAACCCTAAACAAGTTCCTAGGGCATGAAATTAAATCTACCTAGGGCAAAGAATTGAAATCTAAACTAGGGCGAGAAATTAAATCTACTTACAGATGCATCCCTCCAATCATCCATGCAGGTTTGTCAGATCTGAATTTCTGAATGGAAAGGAAAACACCGATGCTCTCCAAAAAGAGATCTGAAATTTATTATTAAAAGGAGGCATAGGGAATTACAATGATTAGAGTTCCTATTTAGAAAGAATAGGAAACCCTAGGGTTACATTTGTTTCGCATGTCCACAATTACACAAATAGCCCTAGAAAGACTTAGTCAACGCCGCCAAAAATTACTATAAAAATTTCAGCTTCTGATTGCTCAAGACCGCCGCGGAACCGCGGCCCCAGCAAGGGTTGGGCCGTGGTTCCGCGGCCCAATAGTTGACTTGGAAGCTTATTCTTTGTGGGCTGCTTCTCCTTGATTTTTACTTTTTGCTTTTACAGGTCTCTTCTCCTATTGACTTCTGTTTCTTCTTCAGATCTTCACAGTGAACATTGTAGTGGACTTTTACTGTTTCTTCGTGTCGCTGCCTTTATACTCGGTGAACTGTTGTTCATTTTTCTTCAAAATGTAGGCGCGATTAAGATTTCACCATTTATCATTTGTAGTCTCACTTTTGCATTGTCTTTTCATTGTTTTCACTGTTTTAGATCCAAGAACCTGTAACCTGTAACATGTAGCAGACATGCGTCAAAAGTACCTGTTTATTTATAAAAAGAATAAGAATGGGGAATATAATAATGCAATATTATGGTGTGAACAAACGTCGGCGGGGAAAACTCGCGACGGGCGCACGGTTTACGGATTGAACCCAAACAACGAACGATGGAACCACGCGGGTCGGGGTACCTCGCTGGAATGTCGGATCACGTCGTCGGCATCGCCGGATTCCGGTGAGAAGTGAACAGTGAATGTTAAGAACTTTGCAACAAGAAAGGAATAAAGAAGAAGAAGAGGATGCTTACAAGGGCTGCTCTGTGGTTACAAAGAGGAGACGCGAGAACGACGACGAGGTCAACGGGCTCCGGCGGTGGCCAACAGTGACCGCGGGGAGAGGTCTGCAGATCAAGAATGCATTTAGCCGAGAATGAAAGAAGAAGGGAGGAGAGGAGGGAAGTTGTCTCACCGAGGAGCGTGCGAGGTCGTGGACAAGAGGACGATGATCACCGGCGGCGACTCAGGCGACGCAGATGCGTGCAGGGAAGACTGCAGGCGGCCGCGGTTGGTGCGCAGGTGTCTGGGAACGCGGGGAAAGGAGGAAGGGGAGCTTGGCTGCGATGAGGGCGACGAGACGACTAGCCCTGCGGTGTTTGTGCCGGTGAAGGGGTTGCGGCGGCGACGGGGGACGAGGCGGTCGGGGGTTCGCTGGGCTCGTGATGGGTCTTCTGCTTTTCTGTTAAAAAAAAGAAGAGGAGGGAAAGTGTTTTTAAATAAAGGAGAGAGAGAAAGAGATTTGAGGGGAAGAGAGAGAGAGAGATACGCAGAGGGTAGGAGAGAGAGAGAATGGGAAAGAGATAGAGAGAAGTGGAGAGAGGAGGTGGGGCCCGCGGGATAAAAGGAGGCTTGGTGATTGGCTGATAAAGAAATAGAGAAGGATTTAGGAAAGATTTTAAAGATTAAGGGGAAACAGTAATATATATAGTTATAGAAATATATCGATGGTTAATTATATATTAAAATTTGTGATTTTGGCGCCAAATAAAATATTTCCAAATCGCGCCCGGGTCGGGTCCAAAAATTTGAAATTGAAATAATAGGATTTTAAGCGGGTTCCAAATTTTAAAATTAAGTGTCCTATGATTAAAAAGCATACCCCCAAAACGGACACATGTGCGCGTGCGTAGCAATCCAAACTCGCCCGTTTTACTGAACGGGACGAGAACACAATGCACGGACGCTACCACGGGGTTAGGGGTGTCAAGTAGGACAAGTTGGATATTTTTAATTTTATTTTAGATGCCAAAATTTGTTATATGCAGAAATAAATTTACCGGGTAAAATTTTACAGTAAGCAACAAATAAAGGAAATACGTGAACCCTACGCTCAAACAGTAACAGAAATTAGTAGCATCGGGCTCGGGTGTTACACATAAGCTATGACCTTCCCATGCTGCATTAGAACATATCCGAAGCCTTTCCCAGATGCGTCGCTGTGAATAACCAACCCTCCGGAACCATTTGGCACTGTCAAAATAGGAGCGGTGGTTAATCTTTGCTTCAAGTCTTCAAAAACCGACGCACATTTCTCGGTCCATACGAGTGGTAGTTTCTTTCATGTTAGCTTGGTCATTGATTCTGCTATTCGAGTGAAGTTCTCCACAAACCTTCTATAGTATCCGGCAACCCCAAGAAAACTTCTGATCTCCCCTACGTTTTTTGGAATTGGCCAATCATGAACAGCTGCAATCTTTTCGGGGTCAACGGCAATTCCATCTCCGGATACAACATGACCCGAGAACTTCACTTCTTCGAGCCAAAACTCATACTTGCTCATTTTAACATATAACTTTTCTCGTCTCAACGTCTGCAGTGCAATTCTCAAATGTTCTGCATGCTTTTCTTTGCTCCTTGAATAGACTAGAATATCATTAATAAACACCACTACGAACTGGTCCAGATATGGTGAAAAGATTTGGTTCATCAATACCATAAATATTGCCGGTGCGTTAATTGCTCTAAATGGCATCACTAAATACTCGTAATGCCCATATCGAATTCGGAACGCTGTCTTGCAAATATCTTCTAATTTCATCCGAACTTGATGATATCCGGATTGCAAATCCAACTTTGAGAATACCTTCGTGCCACTGAGTTGATCGAATAATTCGCCGATGTGAGGAATTGGATACTTATTCTTAATAGTCACCCGATTTAATTCTTGATAATCAATGCACATCCTCCGCGTGTCATCCTTCTTCTTGACTAGAAGAACTGGAGTTCCCCATAGTGAACTACTGCTACGAATCCAACCTTTCTGCAGTAATTCGGCAACTTGTTTCTTTACCTCTTCCAGTTCTATCAGTGCCATCGGATAATAAGCCTTCGAAATTGGCGCTGCTACAGGAATAAGATCAATCGCGATCTCTACATCTCGTTTAGACGATACACCCGAGATTTCCTTAAATACTTCTATGAAATCCCGAACTGCTATCAGCGCTTCATCTGCAACTTGTTTACGAATTTCAGCTTTCAGTAAACGTTTTTCTTCATCATGAATTTGCAAGTTTGTTCTAAGACTTGTGGGTTATCAGCCCACCACTCTTCCGTTGTATTACTCTGATAAACTGAGGCGGGTTCGTCTGAACTTTTTTAATCAAAACATCTTACATCTGATCGGTCTTGAAGTAGTCTGTACTACTGCAATCATCATATGTTCTCCTTATTCTTCGAAATGCAAACGGATTGATCACTGCGGGATAAGGGGAAGATACAACGCGGTTGTTGGATTCAAGTTCGCGATAACACATAAACTCGTAAGCAATAACGCTGAGAGGAAACAAGGTAATACAAAGACCATAAGTCATGAAAATGAATCAAAATAGGACTCCAGATTAGTTAAATAGAGTACCGTATTATAACCATGCCACGGTACATAATTGCAATCACATAACTCTATTCAAGTCACTCAAATCCTATTATCAGAATCGAAGAAATAAGAAGGGAGAAACAATAAGGAATCAGGAGGATTCCAAATTGAGATGAAAAGTCATTTCCATATCGTCAAGATACAAGAGTTAAAGGAAAGATAAGATTCAAGAATTTGAATAACAAGACAATAATGTGGTAGGACATGTTCCTAATTCCGGGTTTCCTGGTTAGTGTATTAGGTTCAATAGCTAACTACAAAAGAACCAAACCTGACTAACCCTAAATCCTATGGCTCTGATACCAAACAAACGTTGTCATGCCCCGCTTCCGAAAATACTCAAACGCGGCACGTGACAGAGCCAACCATGCTACCTGTGGTTAGGAATCATCTCTCTACAGTCACATTACGGCCATCTATCGGATATTAAGAATAGTAAAATATAAAACTAACTAACTCATGTCCATCTGCTACAATAAATAAAATCAAGAAAATGCATTAAGCGGAAACGAATCAAGATCCAATAAACAATAGTATCTGAATCAGTCCCAATATGGGCTCACATCAATAGAAATAAAACTGCTGAAATAAATAAACTAAGAGTCTCTAAACTAAATAGCTAGCTCCTCATTTCTCGGCTTGATTGCTAAAGCACTCCTGATCTACCTGCGATAAAAGTAGAGGAACCGGGCCATGCAAAATCCAGACGTCAATACGTCATAGTATCAAAATAATATTAATCACCAGGATATGATGATATAATTAAACCAGAATATAAATAAATAACACAGACATAAATAGTGTGCTATATGTATGTGATGTATATCCTAAAGTTTGTGCATGTAGGTTATCTATTCTAAAAGTCTTTGAAATCAATTAATGTAATTCTCATCGTAACTTAACAGTATATATCCCGTTCATATCCTAAGGGATCACGGTACAATATATCATGTTCATTCCCCATGGGACCACGGTACAATATATCCCGTTCATTCCCCACGGGACCACGGTACAATATATCCCGTTCATTCCCCACGGGACCACGGTACAATATATCCCGTTCATTCCCTATGGGACCACAGTACAATAAACAATGATTTATTCCGTAACGCACGGAATCACGGCAAACAATAATAATATCCTCCTGAGTTATGTTTCGGTTACATTCTTGATTTCCCCTTTACCCCCAGGTTTTGTGTTCAAGTCAGGTATTGATGATATAAATCTAATGCCAACACAGTATCAAGCAGGTACAATTCTTATCTATGAAGAAAACAAGTCACGTCCATCAGGACAACAATTAGGATTATTTAAGATCCATGTAACAAGTCTGGTAGTGTGTCGTGAACATGCCATGTACTGTATATTAACCAAAACAGATACCAATGTAAAACTGTAATTAATATCGAAACACAACTAATGCGAGGATGCATATGAATCTATCTATAATAACCGTTATACATCTATTACCATGTATGATGCAATCTAGATAATCATATTGAACTGATATAGTAGTACCATATTATCATGATGTTCTGGCATGCAACTGGATAACCTATTATCAGTACGGATACAGACGGATACTGTAAAACTGTAAATCGCTGCTACTCACTGAATATTAAAACGTATTCACTATACTCAAGCATTTGAATATCGATATAATCAAAATAGCATGTTGCAAGTTTAGAACTTGCCTGATCTGATCTCACGTCGAGATACGGATCTCACGTTTCGACATCGAAATAACGTTACGGCACAAACTTATGCACGCAGGACTGGACCTGACTGATTAGCTGTGTGACGTGGTAACTAAGCTAGATGCCGACGGTGGATGGATCGTCTAGACCGTCGGTTACACGCAACTCCGGCAAGACGGCCGGAAAAAGAGAAAAGAAAGAAAAAAAAGAACAAGAGAGAAGAAGAAGAAGAAGTGTTGCTGTTAGAGTTATAGTTGTTCTATCAAGGACAGAGGAGATGGTGAAGAAGAGGTGATGGCAATGAGGATGACGACGAGGTGGCGAGGGTATGGTTGTAAGCTTGGAGAGGTGATCGGGATTGGAGCAAGGTCGGTGGTGGTGGGGTATGGTGTTCGGGGTTGCTAAGGAGATGAGGAGGGTGAAGAGGTGGTCGGCGTTGATGGTTGGGTTCTGGCGATGAGGTGTTGCCGGCGATGGGGGATTACGTTCTTGGGTTGTGGAGGTCGGGATTTGCAAAGGGGATAAGCGGTGTGGTAGTGGCGGTGCTTTGGGTTGCAGGAGGTGAGGACGTCGATGAAGGAGACAGCGACGAGGGTTGCCGGCGAGGTTGAGGGTGATGGGTTCTTGCGTCGGGGATGGTGTAGGGTCATCAGGAAGAGGAAGGAGGAGGTCTCGGGGGTGAAGAGAAGAAGAGGGTGAGGTTGATAGGGAGACGGTGATGGTGAGGGGGACAAACGGCGATGAGGTGATGAGGGCGTAGGTTAGGGTTCTGGGTTCGCCGGGGGGAAAAGAGAACGAGGGAGGAAGGTGAGAGGTGTGGTTTTATTATAATAGGTTTTATAATAAATATATATAATATATGTATATATTATAGAGAGAGACACGGAGAGAGAGAGAGGCGAGAGAAAGAGAGAAAGGAGAGATTATATTATTAATTAATATTATATATATATATATATATATATATTTATAAAAGTTTAGTATTATATTAGTGATATAAATATAATATATATTATAAGATATTACAGATAATACCAGATTGCTCCGAATATTACCCGTAACCATTCAAAAATCTAGTTGTTAAATATGGAGAATATATGTAAAAGTTTAAACTATAATGCGATATTTTACAATTAAAAACGTATACCCCCAGTACGGATCTACGTAAATATACTTAACGATTAAAAACGGGTCTGTTTTAATAATTAGGGTATGAACATGATATTTGGGCGCAACCACATGATATGGGGTACTATGATATGCAAGGCTAGATAACCAAATATGTTATTTGATTTTATATTGTATTTTAAAAAATATGCGGATACTAACATATATTATATATGTTTATAAAAATCTAGATTTGCATGGATTCTCTATACTAGCAAATATTTGATGTAATCTTGAACCATATTGGGTTCAACCATGCGGGTCGGGTTGAATAATAACCGCAACTGCCAATTGCACTATCCGCAACCCAAAAGCAACAATAGTAAAGAATTTTACCGCAAGATTTGAAATACCCCAAATGATTATATTATAACAGTACTAGGGTGTTACATGATCCTATCAATTATGCAAACAAAGTTCTAAAGAAGGTATTGATCATTTTGGGAGATAGTTAATCTCCGTGAAATTGAGATTCATTGAGATACAGATAGAAACATTGTAGCGGATCCACTCATTGAGGCTATTTCTTTAACACAATTTGCGAAACTGTCAGTACAGAAGTTGGGTATGTAGTAGCATATGAGATATGTGTATGCGATATCGTAATAATTGGTCTTAAGTGCAAGTGGGAGATTGTTGGATATAGATGCCTTCAAGGCAATTATCGTAACTGTAGGAATGCAATTACTGAATTTATGAGGAGCTATACAGAGAACATTCTTACTCGAGATGATAGTATGCTATCTGGTTTGTCTTTATCTATCATGTGTATACGTTTTACTCGATATCACGTATCTATACATAAGATAAAACTCATAAGATCTTTACTTGACTACTAGAATTGATGATAGGCATCATACTAGTGAGCCCTGGTAGTCTATAAGTACATCCTTAAATGTTCCTAATCGAAGGAGTATCGAGACTGGGCATCAGTATTCCAGTTTAGACTAGTGTATACATTTCATGACCCTGTACGAGGTGATGGCTGATCCCATAGCCATTGGTGTTTGACACCGATGATTGTATACATATACTCATTGGATGAGTTACACTGGATAGACACACCGAGAACTCATGAATGGTAGTATACCGATTGTAGATAGAAGTTCTCTCGTGACGATAGTACAAGCTAGTTCCTTGACCTGAGATCGCCATAGTGTCTTGTGTGTGTTCCCACTATATTTTGATTACTACCCTACCACGGTCTTACTGAGTCATATAAACAGGTTTTAGTTCGGTATAGTCCCAAAGCACATGAAGATAGTGAGCGGTCGAAGGAATTCGTCTCTTCCGATATAGGGAGGCAATATCGCACAATACATGAAGTGGCTATAACCAAAAGCTTGCGGCCGGAGCAGTTGAAATAAACTGATAAGTGTTATCAGTTGTATCTCGGATGGTTATGAGTCTATTGTCGCATGACTTATCCGGTTATTGGGGGTCTGACGGTTTCCAATCCCCAGACCAGATATGTGATACTCTTTGACGAAGAGACCAGACTGTATAGTATTTTTCGCTGGTAGACTTTTTCGGGTCCGGATGAGTTCGCTCATCGACCTGCCTTTATCTTGATCGTACTTGGATAGCTGTTACGTACAGCTAGTGCCACTGACGAGCTTATAGGTTAACCCATGAGGAGATTGAATCTGAAAGTATTTCATATTCAATCGGACATGATCATGTATAACCTACTGTCAGCGTATTGACAGGTCTTTAGAGTCCTGCAACGAAGGTGTCTGCCCGGGAAATTGTGATGTGGCGTGCGTATTGGATGTGTACGGGACTTCGATTAAATGGTTGATTTAATCGAATGTACGGATATACTAACCGGTCTAAAAGCCGGAATATCAAGTTAAGTGTTGACTTGATAACCGTATTTATGATACAGTTTCTACTATGGTGTATATGATACATACTCTCTGTAATATTCAATACGGAAATGATATAGATGGACGGTCATATATTTGATATATGACGGATATATGTAAGTGATACATATATTATTTCATCATTATAAAGATATATGTAAGTGATACATATATTATTTCATCATTATACACACACACACACATATATTTGTCACTCTTTAATGTTATAATAATAAATGTGTATGTGAGTGATATATTATGATAACATAATGGAGTAGGACCCTTCCATGTCTCTCAATGTATGACAACATATATGAGTGAGAGATGGAAAGTGGGAGGTGGCACATTAATATGTCATGTGAGAAAAGAAAGACTAATTCTAATTCATTATTTTTCATTCTCAACATATCATCTTTTTCTTCTTTCTTCAAGAGCTCAAGCTTGCTGCTCCAATAGCAACATGAGTGGCAACATGAGGATTGGTGAGGGAAATGAAAATCCGGAGAGTACCCATTATTCCACATCCCTCTACGATCATCTAGCAAGTCTCTTCATGAAATTTCTCCATCCGATGATGGAGATGGAGCTACGGGCATCCCACCTTCACCATGGATCATCTATGGTGAGACGGTCGGCTTGAGGAAGCATCCGAGAGCTTACGATGTCTAGAAAGAGTCCAAATTCATCAAAGGAGCATATGAAGATGCTACAAAGGTTGTAGCTTTTTACTTAGTGTCCTCTTGTTTAGTTTATTGCTTGTATTTATTGATCTTCATTTGTGAATTGGAGCTATATTTAGAAAAATTATAGTTTTCAAATGCCGCCGCGGCCACAATCGTTATGACCTTAGCCCCGGTCCACTAACACTACTAATTCTGGTATTTCTATTATTTGGATATTTAACTCAGGTGCCTCGTATTATATGACTTTTGATAAATCTTTTCTTACAAACTGTTCTACGGTTCCTATGTCATACATACATAATGCTAATGGCTCATCACTTGAAGTAAATTAATGTAGTGACATAACATCTACCACCCAATCTCCTGGCAATTTTAGTCTTTCATCTGTATTACATATACCTAAATTAATAATGAATCCTTTATCTGTTAGTCAGATTGCTGATTCTGATTGCACTATTAGCTTCTCATCCACTTTTTATATTGTGCAGGATTCAAGCACCTGTCAGAAGATTAGGGTAGGTCATAAAGTGAATGGGCTATACCAGTTAGAACATCTTCACTTACTTGCCTTTAATAAAACTGTAGCTGGCTTGGCCACTTCCGATCTGTGGTATCGTCGTTCAAGTCACATTTGGAGTTCTCATCTTAAACCTTTATCTGAGTCTAGAGTTTTAGGGTACCTTCATGTTAGTACTTTAAATAAGTGTGTTGGATGTCGTTTAGCAAAACAAACTGCATTACCTTTTATGTCTCATAATAAAACTTCATTAGAACCTTTTGATTTTATTCATTCTGATATTTAGGACCTGCACATGTTGTGCCCATATCTGGTTATCGATATTATGTTAGATTTATAGATGATTCCTCTCGTTATTCCTGGGTTTATCTTATGCATGCCAGATCTGAGATTCTTTCCATTTATACTGAATTTACAAATATGATTTATACTCAATTTCAAAAACGAATCAAAATTTTTAGATCTGACAATTCTTGTGAGTATATTTCGTCATCTTTGCAAACCATTCTTAAATCTTATGGTAAACTTCCACAACAGTCATACCCATATACTCATGAACAAAATGGTATAACCGAGAGAAAACATCGACGCATTTTAGAGACTATACGGGCCCTCATACTCTCTTCTTCAGTCCCTCGTTCTTATTGGGTTGAAACTTTGTTGGCATCTGTTCTTTTCATCAATATCACTCTATCTTCTATATTTTTAGATGCCACTCCATACTCAAGACTTTACAAATCCCCCCTTGACTATTCTATTCTGCACACTTTTAGTTGTGCCTGTTTTATTTTTCTACCTGCTCATGAACGAGATAAACTTTCTTTTCGCTCAGTGAGGTGTTTTTTGATAGAGTATAGTCCGTCTCATAAAGGATATAGATGTTATGATCCTATTAGTAGATGGCTTTACATTTCTCGAAACGTCACATTTTTCGAGAATGTGCTGTATTTTTCTCATTTCGATGTAGATGTGACCTTTCTTGATTCCTCTACCTCATTATCAGTTACACTCATTATTGTGCCTACATACACTCCCGTTCTACCTCCTGTTACACCTATTGATGCTTCTACGCTTTCTATTGTTCCCTCCACTAATACAGTGACGACAGAGTATTCATCTATGTATGTACCATCTTCTCTAAATGATATTTCTCTTCCTCCACATCGTCGGAATCCTCCGCGAGAAAGACGATCTTCTGCCTATTATAGCTTTTGCATGACTAACAATTATTCTCCTCACTTTGTATCTTTTCTTTCTGCTATTCATTCTATTCAGGAACCAAAGTCATATACTGAGGCAATGAAATATCCAGAATAGCAATAGGCTATGCAGGAAGAATTATAGGCTTTCCATGATACTCACACGTGAGATCTTGTTCCTTTACCATCAGCTGTCAAGCCTATTATCTACAAGTGGATTTACAAGGTCAAAATCGAGTCATATGGATCAGTCGAACGTTACAAGGAACGTCTTGTGGCTCTTGGGTTTTCTCAGGAATATGGCATTGATTATGAAGAGACTTTTGCTCCTATTGCCAAGATCACTTTCATTCATGTCCTCATTACAATTGTTGTAGCCAGTCGCTGGCCTATATTTCAGATAGAGATTAAGAATGCTTTTCTTAATGGTGATCTATCGGAGACGATTTATATGGAGCCTCCTTCTGGTGTCTCCACTTTTCCTGGGTATGCGTGCCGTCTGCGTCATGCTTTTTATGGTTTTAAGCAGGCACTATGCACTTGATTTGAGCAATTTCGTCAAACTCTTCTGACTACAGCATTCACCAAGAGGCTTGCTGATTATGCACTCTTCTATCGCTCTTCCTCCGAAGGCTAAACTCTTATCTTGATCTATATTGATGATATGATTATCATTGGTGATGAAATAATTATCACATATCTAAAAAAATATCTTCAGCAGCAGTTTGAGCTGAAGGATCTTAGATATTTACGCTTTTTATTGCGGATCGAAATTGGTTACTCATCCCGTGGTTATCTTTTGTCATAGCAGAACTATATTTCTGATTTTCTTGCAGGAGCCATGATTGATGATTCTACTATTACTACCAATACTTCAACAGCTACGCCGATAGAGCTTCATCTGAAACTTCGTTAAGCAGATGGAGCGACGTTAACAAATCTCACTCGGTATCGTGAGTTGGTTGGTGCTGTTTTACGGAAAAAAATCGTTATGGTCGAAGATTACGTATTTTCAACTCACTCTTTTATTGTTTTTTGTTTGTGGTGGGTGGTAGTGAGTGGAAAATGCGCATCACTGACTTTTGAATAAAAAATACAGATTTATAAGATATTTGGATGAAAATCAAAGTGTGAGCGCTAATCTCCGTAATGGAGTAGAGTGATAATAGTAGATATGCAATATGGTGCCAATCTTTAAGGGCGCTACCTAATAAAATAAGGCCATGATAGATAATTAATTAATCTCTATAATAGAGCAAGGCCTTTAGTAAAGTTGTGTAAGATAATTAACCAATCTCGACTTCAGTAGAGTTGCATAAGATAATTAGCCAATCTCAACATTAGTAGAGTTGCATAAGATAATTAGCCAATCTCTATAATAGAGAAAGGCTTTAGTAAAGTTGCATAAATCCGTATTCTTCGAAATTGAAAGAAATATGAAGGTTGGGTTGTGAACTTCTAAAACAATACGTAAATAGTGTTTACGTGTTGTTTTGTTAATGACATCTATAAAGATTATCTCCGATTAAGAGACATACAAGATTATCTCCGATTAAGAGACATAAAAAATAAAGATTATCTCCGATTAAGAGCCTAAACGCTTATTGCTTCTTACCGAGGATTGATTTATGTTTTTCGTCGCTGAACCACGTATTCATCTGAAACCGAACCGGGGCAATGTATTGCATGCTCGTATACTGACAGAGCAGACGCAGTTGTAATACGGGGCTCGTTTGAAATCGAGCAAATGTAATTGGAACGCCAATGTTGTGCGTACTCATATACTAACCGAGTAAAGTCATCACGTACTTGTATATAGATCGAGCAGAGGCATCGGGAACCGAATAGAGGCGTCGAGCATATTCGATAACTAGGAACCGAGCAGAGGCGTCAAGTGTGCATTTCGGGGATTAAATAGAGGCATGGCGTGCTAGACTATAGAAAGGTGTCTGTCGAAAGAACCCAAAAGTAGAAATTGCATGTGGGATACTTGTTGATAGTAAACCCGTATGAAAGTTGATTGCCGGGGATAAGAACCCGTGTAGAAGTAGCGATCGACGATTTGATAATATTGAACTTTTTCTGAAACTCGAGCGTTTGATACTCGAATATTGTGGTAAATAACCAATGGTAAGATCCCGGTGCAGAAGTAGTGGTCGAAGATTTTAATCTCGAACCTTTTCTGATATCTACAAATAGCCCCTACGTTTGGACTTGCATGTGTAATTTGTTTGTGCAAGTGAAACCGAGCGTAATTGTAATGACTCCTTATAGAATGGTGTTAAGAGGCACTTGTTGTTAAAGATAAATTAGAGTAGCACATGTAAGGAGTGTGACTTCGTCTTGCTCAGAAATATAATACTCCCGTCTTGCAGAGAATGTAACAGGGTGTAGATTCCTCTTGAAATGGTGTGACGATGGCCGTAGTCAGAGAGTGGCGTAAAGATAGCCATTAGTTGATGATATCGGCAAAGTCAGTGAAGTCAGCCAAGTCAGTGATGTCAGCAAAGTAACCATAAGCCCCCATTTGTGGAGACGTATATACTCACAATTTATACTCGTAGATCTTAGAGTATGTCAGTCAAACCGTTTGGGCATAGTATTTCTTTAGAAATTTGGTACTAATTGGAGAAGGTGAATATTCCCCGTCTGGTGAAACAATTTTGTAAGTTCTGCTAGAATAGACCTCTTATATAATGAAAGGTCCTTCCCATTTTGGTTTGAATTTGCTTCGAGTTTTGCGGGTAACGACAATAGGGCGTACTAAGGCCAGTACTAAATCCCCTGTCTTGAAAGATAAGAGATTAACTTTCTTGTCAAAGGCTCTGGAAATTCGTCCTTGATACATTTCAAGTATTTGTTTTGCATGAAGACGCTTTTCCTCCAATTGATCTAACGCTTTTAATTGAGCGATCGTGATTTGATCATCGATGAGTCCTTCATGAAATGCCACTCGATATGATGAAACTTGAATCTCCAATGGTAAAACCGCTTCGCCGATAAAGACCAAGGCATAAGGAGTATCCCCTGTTGACGTACGAATAGTGGTGCGATAAGCCCAAAGGCTTTCTAATAATTTCTCGTGATATTCCCGCTTGTTGCGGACGACTGTCTTCTTTAGTAATTTGCAGAGGGTCTTGTTGAAAACTTCTACGAGACCGTTGGCTGCCGCATTGTAAGCTGATGAGAAATAATGCTTGATATGGAACTTTGTGCAAAGTCATTCCACTTCTTAATTCTTGAATGGAGTTTTGTTGTCGGAGAGTATTTTCGCCGGTATACCAAAACGGTAAGTCAAGTGAGTGCAAATGAAATGAGTAGCATGTTCGCCTCGAACTTCCTTTAAAAGAATAGCTTCGGCCCACTTAGAGAAATAATCAGTGGCTGCTAAAATGTAAGCGTGACTCTTAGATGAAAGTGGTTGAATAAGGCCTATGATATCCATCCCCCATGCGTCAAACGGCCAAGATACATTGCTCTTATGAAGGGGGGCTCCGGAGGTTGATGTATAAAATTTGTGTGAATTTGGCAGAGGTAACACTGTTTAGAGAACTGCACTGCGTCTTATACCATAGCGGGCCAATAATACGCAAGATACTTGAGTTCTTGATAGAGTCTTTGACCAGACTGATTAGCGCCACATACACCAGTGTGTACTTCTTCTAAAGCAGCTTTTGTTTCATTCGGAGATAAACATCAGAGAAAGAGACCATTGAATGATCTTCTGAAAAGAATTCTTTCGATACATGTGTAATGTATAGCGTGCCTCCTTAGTTTTTTCTCTTGAGGGCTTGTAGGGAGAATCCGATTATTGATATAATCGATAAAAGGCCTTCTCCAATCTTCGTCCTGTTCGACGTAAGCGGAGATAACTTCTGATGTTACGAATTCTGATGGAGAATCCTTCGTAAGTGTAGAAGGCAATATTCGGTGACTCTCAATTTCTATATTGAGAATTACATCTGAAGGTGTAGCGAGAAAGGCTGCGAGACTTGCTAAAGTGTTGACCTGGTGATTGTAAGAGCGAGAAACATTCTCAATCTTTATTTCTTGGAACCGTTGCTTCAATTCTCGTGCCTTGATGAAGTAGGTGATCAATTCTTCCTTTTTGACAGCGTAGTATCCATTCAACTGATTGATGACTAGTTGTGAGTCACCATAGACCAATAGAGGATCGATGTGTAATTCGAGTCCAATGATGAAAGCTTCATACTCGGTTTCATTGTTTGATAATTTTGATGTCAATATGAATGCATAAGGTAGAACTTTCCCATTTGGAGTTACAAATACTATTCCAGCCCTCGCACCATTTCGTCGGCTTGCTCCATCGAAATACATGGTCCATAAAGGGGAAGTAAATATTGTCATGACTTCCTCATAAGGGAGATCGTCGCTAATAACTTTTTCACCTGGTAGTGCATGAGCGGCTAGAAACTCTGCGAGTGCTTGGCCCTTAACCGCCTTTTTAGAGGATGTAGACAATGTCGAATTATGTTAAGAATATCGCCCATTTCGCTAGTCAGTCAGAGAGTACTAATTTTCCCAAGATATGCTTCAGCGGATCCACTCGGGAAATTAGATGGATAGTGTGCTCCAACATGTAGTGTCTAAACTTCTAGCATGGAAATATCAAGGCAAGGCAAGCCTTCTCCATATCCGAGTAGTTGTATTCAGCCCCGACTGACGTGCGACTGATATAATGTAAAGCCATCTCTTTTCCTTCGTCTTTAACTTGGGCAAGTGCCCCCAGAGATGTGGGCAAAGTAGCAATATAAAGTATTAAGGGACGTCCTTTGATAGGGACTCCCAGAACTGGAGGACGTGTCAAATAATCCTTGATGCTATCAAATGCATTCTAGCATGCTCGATCCCACTCAAAAGCGGTATCTTTCTTCAGGAGTTTGGAAAATGGTTGACATCTTCCGGCTAAATTGTCTATGAATCGACAAATATATCCGAGATGTTTTTGGAGACTCTTTATTTCATGCAAGTTACGAGGTGGTTGAATGTTAATAATGGCCTTAATCTTATTTGGATCGATTTCTATACCACGTTTGCAAACTACAAACCACAGAAATTTCCCAGAGGATACGCTAAAAGCGCCTTTTGCAGGGTTCATCTTTAATTAGTGTTTTTGAAGGTATTCGAAAACCATAGACAAATCTTGCAAATGTTGTCATCGATCTTTGGTTTTTACCACCAAATCGTTGACATAGCATTCTACTTTATCGCATAGAAGCTTATTGAAAATCTTTGTCATCGCCCGATGATATATAGCGCCGGCGTTCTTCAACCCAAAAGGCATTACTTTGCAACAGAAGATACCCTCTGGCATTTGGCTCTTTGTCTTCTGGAGCCATGTGTATTTGATTATAACCGGATCAACCATTCGTGAAAGAGAGGGTGTGATACCTTATTGTAGAATCGATCATCAAATCCGAGATAGGGAGAGAAAAGTCGTCTTTCGGATATGCCTTGTTTAGATCCCGAAAGTCAATGCATATATGGATCTGCCTATTCTTCTCCTTTACTGAGACCATGTTAGCCAACCAGATTGGATATTTGACTTCTCTAATGAAGCCTGCCGTAAGAAGCTTATCCACTTCGGCAATAATTTGATGTAAAATTCTTGGGCGAAAATGGCGTTGGGGCTGTTTCACTAGCGTAATGTCCTTAGAGACTGCCAAATGGTGAACAGTCACGTTCGGATCGAGACCGGGAATCTCTCTGTAATTCCAAGAGAAAATATCTTTGTTTCTTGATAAAAATGATTTATATTCATCTTTTTCTTTATTGCTCAAGAAAGCGCTGACGAACGTAGAGCGAGGCTCTTTCAAAGTACCGAAGTTGATTTCCTCTAATTCATCGATCATGGCTTGTCCTCCATCCTTCAATTGATCAGGAGCGGGTTGAAGATCAAACAACCCTTGCAACGTTATAGGAGCCTCTTTATTTTAGTGATAAGTATCGTCATGTGACACAGCCATACAAACCTGATAACCTAAACCCTTCTTTGAGCGGGGCATTGGTTTATCCTGATAAAGTGCTTCCTTTCGTTCTTCGGAGAGCACATCTTCGAACGGTGTTGGCGATTGGATTATCCCAGAGTTAAGATTGAAACCCATCTTAACCATCATATCAATTGCCTTTGAATTGTAAAGATGCACCGGTAAACAGAAGTCCAACTCTTTTGTGTTGGTTAGTGAAACTAGCACGAAGGCAATAGAGTGTAGCGGATCATGATGATTTATCTTCTTACTTTTCTTCCCGGCTTTACATTTTTGAGGAAGCTCCTTTTAATTATCTGAAACATAGGGTCTCCTTCTCTCTTTTATTCATGAGGGACGTAGCGGTACACAAGGGCGTTCAAGGTCGTTTGAATATATTTGAATATGCACGGGCTCGCTTGAGGCACATCTGACATGCACAGGGTTGCTCCAGAACTTCGAGAGCCTGCTGCGGATATTTGTTGTCTTCAACGGACACTTGGGGTGAGCCCAAACACGTATTGCTTCTTACTAAGGATTGTTTTGTGTTTGTCGTCGCTGAACCACGTGTTTGTCTGAAACCGAACCGGGGCAATGTAGTGCATGATCGTATACTGATTGAGCAGACAGTTGTAATACGGGACTCGTTTGAAACCGAGCAAATGTAATTAAAACGGCAATGTAGTACGTACTCATATACTAACCGAGTAAAGGCATCGCGTACTCGTATACAGATCGAGTAGAGGCATCAGGAACCGAATAAAGACGTCGAGCGTATTTGATGACTAGGAACCAGCAGAGGCGTCAAGCATGCTTTTTAGGGATTCAACAGAGACATAGCGTGTTTTCCAAACGTCTGACGGAGGCTTGGTGTGCTAGACTGTAGAAAGGTGCCTGTCAAAAGAACCCAAAAGTAGAAATTTTCTGTGGGATAGTTATTAATAGTAAAACTATATGAAAGTTGATTGGTGGAGATAAGAACCCGTATAGAAGTAGCGATCGATGATTTGATAATCTTGAAACTTTTCTAAAACTCAAGCGTTTAATAGTCGAATGTTGTGGTAAATAACCGGTGGTAAATCCGGTGTAGAAATAGCAGTCGACGATTTTAACCTCGAACTTTTTCTGATGTCTACAGGTGTACTTATTTACCTCTTATCAGGCCAGACATTGCATATATTGTTCATGTTCTCGGCCAATTTATGAGTACTCCTACATCAGTTCACTATGCAACTTTCATATGGGTTCTTCAATACCTTCGTGGCACTCATACTCGGTCACTGTCGTTTCCTTCCGATCCGACCTTGCTTTACGCGCATACTCTGATACTGGATGTGCTGACGACCTTGATACTCGTCGATCTACCACTGGGTTCTGTGTCTTATTTGGTACATCATTGATTTCTTGGCGCAGCAAGCGTCAAGATACTGTTTCTCACTTCAGCACTGAAGCTGAGTATCGTGCAATGACTGATACTGCTACAAAGATTAAATCGTTTCGTAGTTTACTTGCTGATATGGGTATCGTCATTTCTTCTCACATTCCATTTTATTGTGACAACAAGTGTGTTGTTCGTATTGTTGAAAATCCAATTTTTCATGAACGTACTAAACATATTGAGGTGGATTGTCACATAGTTCGCCAAGAGTACGACCGAGGTCAGATTTTACTTGCTTGCATCCATTCCAATAATCAAATGGCCGATCTCTTCACGAAGTTTCAAACACGTACTCAACTTTCGCATTTCTTGTCCAAACTCTTGGTTTATGATCCATCGTGAGTTTGAAGGGGGCTGTTAAGATATTCATAAATCTTTCATATATCTTTTTATCTTTATCTCTTTATATAGAGATTTAATCTTATCTCTTAGTATTTGGATTTAATCTTGTAGGCTATATATAGAGAGAGACATTGTATATTGTTTTTTTCGATCAATCAATAATAATAATTCTCTTTTTTCAAATCTATGATTTGTAATAAGAAATATGAATTATGTGGCATAGCTATGATTAGCATTTTAACTCAAGCAGGATTGGATTCTATACTTTCTTTTAAGACCTGCGACATTGAGTTTAGATTGCATCGATATGATATTATAGGCATGCAATTATGGTTTGATTATTAATCAACCGATAAAGAAATTTTCTTCTAACATGATATCAACGCCTAGACCTTCTTCTCAAATCTTCTTTCATCCTCAAACAACAAGGGAATAAAAAAAATTGACTGAGCATCTTTAAACTAGAATTAAGATTCTTCGATAAAACTGTGATTGAAAATGCACCTGGTAAATCAGTTATCGGCCATGAAATCATATATATGTATCCATGATAAGATAACTTTCTACCGATAAAATAAAAATAATAAATGCATTAGGGAGTCAAAAACGAATCAACTGCAGGAAATTGGAGAGGCTATTAGTAAAATATTTCACTATGGAGAGGAGATCAGATAGATGATTCTAATAACATGTTTTCCACCCTCAACATACTTACCAAATGGAATTGATCTGCAAGTAATCATTTTGGATCAAATCTAGAGCACATGAGCCAATTGGGATGAACAGGTTGGACTGTGCCTGAGGTCATGTGGCCACATTAATTGATTCTTAATGAGTTTGATTCCAAATACTGTGGGCTCATACAAAATATTCACTAACCAAGAAAGATTTAGTCTCCTCCTCTGTTTCTTATGCCTTGTAATTTTATACTATTGGGGGTGTTTACTATATAAATTTATGCCAACTTTGAATCCACATCTGAGGGGAGAGAGCATCACATTCAAGCCATGTTGATGTTGGAATAAAAACATATTTAAGTAATTTTTTTATCAGAATTTCGAGTTTCAGGAGCAATGGCAAGCATTTTAAGATGATCTAAGAGATGCTCATCCACATGAATACAATGTGATGGAGCTCTGGATGATATCGAGCATCATCACAATGCAAAGAAGATTTTCATAAGAAAATAAAGCGTTATACATGACTAGTTATTGGTGACACGAAGCTGTTTATCAAGATAAAAGAGACCAGCATCAGGTGTCGTGAAAATGAAAAAAAAAATTCTATGATGGTTAAGAATCAAGTCTTCTCTACTTCACTGAGAAAGTGGTAATGCTACTCTCAGTCTTCATACCTAAAACACGGATCTCTCTCTCACAAACACACGCGTGCGTGTATAAGAATAATGTAGAAAAGAGTCCATAGGTCAAAAAAATACAACCTCCATCATTTTTCACGACGATCGGCACCTATCATCTTCATTTTTATCATTTATGATGTAAATACACAAAATTTCATGTGATTTTACAACTTTTTCACCGTTAATTTAGTGGGTGCAAAATTAACGGTTTACCGACAATATAGCTTTTTACATTGTTAATTCTACGGTGAAAAAAAGGTGGAATCACGTGAGATTTGGTATATCCATATTTTAGATGATAAAGATGATGGTGATAGACTTCGATCGTCGAAAAAGTCATAGATAGTGTATTTTTTCGATGCCATAGAAAAAAGTTCCCTCCAACGAGCCCTTCTCTCTCTCTCTCTCTCTACCCACACACACACGGCGTCGAAAAAGTACACCATCTACGATTTTTTTCGACGATCAACGTCCATCACCATCATCTTTATCATCTTCGATATGGATATACCAAATCTCATGTGATTCCACCACTTTTTCACCGTTGATTTAATGGGTGCAAAATTAACGATTTACCGATAATATAACTTTTCACAATGCCAATTCAACGGTGAAAATATAATAGAATCATATGAAATTTGGTGTATCCATATCTTACATGATAAAGATGATGATGGATTATGATCGTCAAATTTTTTTATAGAAGATATAGATATTTGACCCCACCAAACAAAAAAGCCTCGTTGGACCTATTTTCTTCGTTATTCTCATATATATATATATATAAGGTTAATGGAGGAAAGATGTCATAAGAGAGAATTTCCTCCTATGTCGTCGGAGGAATGCATCCTCTATGATTTTTTTCGACGATCGGCATACTTCACCTCCATCTTTATCATCTAAGATGTGGATACACCAAATTTCATGTGATTTTACCATTTTTTCACCGTTGATTTAGTTGGTGCAAAATCAATGGTTTACCGACAATAGAACTTTTTACATTGCTAATTCAGACTAAAAAAGTGGTGGAATGACAGGAAATTTGGTGTATGCACATCTTAGATGATCATGATGATGATGATGATGGATGCCGATCGTCGGAAAAAATGATGGCATAGGAGGAAATCCCCTCCTATGGCCTCTCTCTCTCTCTCTATATCTATCTATATATATATATATATATATATCTATATATAGATATATATATAAAGTGCCATATGACTGGAGATTCTTTATGTGATAGTTAGAAGTATAATTTTCCTTTTAAGAGATTTAATTGATACAGTTTGACTTGACACGCCAAATAGCATATAATTTCATGATGTTTGTTCATGATTAAACAGTATATATGTTTCATTATGCAAAAAAATGTTAGCCTGCAATTATCAGATAAAACAATTAACTAAGCTAGGTTATCAAGAGCAATATGGACGGTGTCAATTGTGTAAAATATTTGAAAGAGTCAGCTTCGGATATTAAATAAAATTAGGTCCTGTTTCATTATGGCACTCAGATCCTAACTCTTGCACACCATCTTGCCCTCGTGAGGGAAGAGTCCACACAATGAGAGTCCAAGCTATGCAATCATTTCCTTTTGCATGCAGTCTGAATGTGTGAGATGCACATTAATTAGGTAATGATTCAGCCACGTCCATTACTCCATTAATATTATCTCTTCTCACGTCAGATTTCTAAAAATATCCTGGTTATCTATAAATGATGCTTATAATATGCATCAAAGAAAACTACTAAAATAATGGATGTAGTATCTAGTAGGCCCAGCTAATGAACCGAATCAACGGCGAATCGATTCGCTTCGCCTTGTCACGAAGCTAATAAAATTCGCTTTGTGATGACAGCGGAGAATTTGGCGAATCGATTCGTCTCGCTGGCCGCGAATTAGCGAAGCAAACGGGTTCCCAACTTTTTCGACCGTGGTTTGTCGTATTTCATCTCGCAAAACTCGTTTCGTCTCGAGAATCGTCATGAATTGGTAAGACTCGCCTATTCGCTTCATCTCGCCTCGTTGACCGATTCGCCATGAATTCGCGTCTCGAACTCGTCGCCCAACGTTCACAAATGCATGCCTGCTTGACGAATCGCCTCACCTTGCCTCGGGTTTGCTTCGTCTTTGCTTGGAATTCCTATCCAACGGCTCTTAACGGTCGGATCTAGGCGAAGAGGGACGAACTTCAATTCGCCTCGCCTCGACTCGTCTCGTAACGGCTAGAAACGGGCAAAAAATTCAAAAAACCCCTAAAACCCTATAAATACCCCCCAAACCCCATTTCTTTTCATTCCAAACTCTTCTCTCTTCCAAAAAAATCCCTATCTCTCTAAAAAAAAATTAAATCTTCATCTCTATTATTATTGTGGCAATTTCCATCTCTCTAAAGAATAGAAGTTCTGATCCGAATCTCCGACAGTCCGACTCCGAGTTTTCGAAGTTCCGATCTACCCATTCTTCTCCCTTTCTTATTTCTTGTTTTTAATTTATTATTTCTAATTTTCTACTCTAACACACTTTTTTCTAATATTTAGTTAAAATATTGATATGAAGGGTTCATCCGGTATGCATGAAACCCAAATTTCTCATCTCGAACAACAAGCAGAAGGATCCATCCATATATCAAGAGAAACTAAAAAATGTGCGACTACTAGTGATGTTTGAGATCACTATAAAATTGAATTTAGGGACAATATCAGATATGTCGTTTGCAAATACTATGGTAATGCATATAAACACAAGGATAATGCCGGTACCGTTAGTTTGAATAAACATACAAAAAAACACTTAGAAAACCCAACCGGTTCCTCCACTATACAAGCACAAATTGGTTTCGCCGGTCAAGATCTTTTTCAATATAATCATGATTTAAATGTTTCAGAAATGGCAAGATATGTTATGGCAGATAAACAGGTTCTCGGATTCGGAGAAAGCATGGCTTTTGAGCGGTACGTTCAAACGGCGTTGCAACTGGCATTCAAAAGGGTTCCGATGACTACACTTAAAAATCGTTGTTTTAGCCTCTACAATAACGGTAAACGGGTATTAATTGTTACTCTTGCTTCTTTAGATACCGCTATTTCATTAACTTATGATATTTGATGGATAGAAGAGAACTTCTCTGGATCTGTGTTACTGCACATTGGATTGATTCTGGCTGGTTTTTGCAAAATAAAATTATTGAATTTAAAAAATTCCCATACTCGTACAGTGCTTTTTATATAACTTCTAAAATTAAATCTATTTTGAAGAACATCATTGTGTACATAATTATTTTTTTATTTCTTTCGATAATGCTAGCAACAATAATCCTGCTATTGCTGAATACTTTAAGCTATGCAAACCAATTTGCAGTTGTCGTTTTTCCATATTCATTGTGCATGTCATATACTTTACCTTCGTGTACATGATGCATATACCGTATATAATACAAATATTCAAACAATTAAAAATACATGTAGGTTTCGGAAAGTTTTGGAAAAATCAAAGTTGAATACAAAACTAGATGCCTACCTGTAGGTGTAAGGCCGTCTCTTAAAAAATATGTGGCCACTAGGTGAAATTGTACATATGACATGCTTCGTACTGCATTAAAGACCGCCGGAATTATTAGTAACATGTGAAATGAACAAATGTCTGGAGAAAACCACTTAACATCCGATCATTGGACGGTTGCAAATCCTATTAAAGATTTTCTTATGACTTTTAAAATAGCAATCGAACGATTTTCTGTTATTTATACCCCTACTTCTTATATTCTTGTCTCTAAATTGTATAATATACCTAATTATTTTGTTACTCACGTTGAAAATCCAGTACTTCACTATCCGATAATTACTATGCTAACTAAGATTTCTAAATATTTCTCTAAAATTCCAATTATTCATTGTTTATGTTCGGTAATGGACCTCTAAATTAAATTAGAAAGTTTGGAGGCTCTTTTAACCGGGTTCCATACGGCTATGGGATATAGTGTAGATATTGATGTCTATATTAATATCGTTAGAAGTAATTTAAATGAAATATTTGATTTGTATGTTACACGATTTTCTTCTGGTAGAACTAGGAGACCACTGCCCTCAACCAGTTCGCGTGCTTCGACTCCAGTTTTAGCGTTTATTCAATAGAAGAAAATGACAAAAGGCCCGGTTGCCTAATCATCGTCATCTTTAAATAAGTTATCAATATTTTTACAAACTGATTCAGATGTATATTTAACTATAGATGATTTTGATATTTTAGCCCGGTGGAAAAGCCACAGACATTTGTATCCGGTGCTTTCTATTATGACTCGTGATTTACCAACCATTCCAGTATCCACAGTAGCGTCGGAAAGTACTTTTAGTATAAGTAGCAGGATATTAAGCGAGAAGAGATGCAGTTTGGCGCATAACACAATGGAATGTATGATTTGCTCGCAAGATTGGAAAGCGACAGCCGCCAGAAAACAAAATGCAATCATTTTGGACTCGGATTATCTAGCTGAAGAGCTTACAGGATCGGACGGGACCAACACCGAAGGTGGAGGAACCACAACCGACGCCGACGAGTAGAGAGTAAAATCTGTAATAGTAGAAAAAGAGCTACGTAGATACGATTCTCTCTTATTGAGATCAATATTTGGAAGGGATATGTAGGCAGCCTGAGTGGCTTTGGTTTTTAATGTAGAAAAAAATAACAAATTGTATTATGAAATTATAATTTGATTAAGATTTTTGTTAATAAAAAAACTTGTTTAAATTTAAAAATTTTAAACCTAATTTTAATTTTTAATTTTTTTTTAAAAAAAAAATAGCAACAGCGCGCGTGGCTCGGCGAATTTGCTTCGTCTCTCCTCGCGAACCGGCAAGGTGAAGCGAGCGGGTTCTGGCTTCGTTACTATTGCTCTCGCCTCGTCTCGCCTAGCTGGCGAAGCGAGAAAAATTCGCTTCGCCGGCTAGACTAAGCAAACAAATTCCGAAACGAATTGCTTCGGCTCGCTTCATTAGCCACGCTTACGCCTAGTATCTAGCTAAGCAAAAATATAAAAGGCACAATAAGGTGCTCTAAGAACTTTGAATACTCTTGGGTTTTCATTTTTATCAAGGTAACTAAAATAAGAGCAAGAAGGGGTCCTTCAATCTTTTAGTATATGGTCAGAAGACTCTCTAAAAAGATTCAGGTTTGATTTGATTGGGTAATCTCAAATTATTTATTATTTTAATAAGATAAGCATAGCTCGAGCATAGGTGATGAGATTTCTTATTAGCCCACACACTAGCTAGAAATCAAAATGAAACCAATTTTTAATATATGTAATTTGCATTTATTTGTCCTAAAAGCTTAAGCTTGCATCATTGACGGCAAATATTTGCATATTCATTGGGGGCCATTGTGAACGGAACATCAGTTTCAGTTAATACAATTATCCAATCAACATCTTACAACATATATTAAAGTCATTCCTTTCATAATCTCTCACTCAAAGTAATGGCTTTTCTTGCCATCAATCATAATTTAAAATCTTGATAAATCTCAAGTCCATCACTTGTAACAATAGGAAAATTAGGATTTTATTCTTTCTTTATAAACATTTTTATATTTGAAGATGTGGGCCATTATGTCCGACATATCAATTTATATATGACAACTTTTAACACTAGACCTCATGACGCAAAGGTTGATATTATTATGTATAGCATTTTTGGTCCATATGTCAACTTAACCTAGCGTATTAACCTACATTGTTTTCCCCCCAACAAATCAATTTTGATGGTTTTAGAATTGTTTGGTCAAGTGTCCATTTACTAAATTTTGGAACCTATAATTTCTCATTCTGTCTGCTCACCTTTAACGAAGCAAAAACTATTGTTAAGCATCTGCCACAAATTAAAAACGACTCATTTGCAAATGAGTATTTTGTAAATCACGATCAATCTATGAGGTTGCAGTTTCAGGCTATTTGCTGCCATTTTATTAGGCTATTTGTTAACATGTGAATGCGGCAATTGTGTTAATTAACATCATGAATGGCTAGCTAATGGCTTTTAGATTTGTACTTCCACGTTATATGTTTCTTGTTTACAATGGAAATTATGTAAGACTAATAAAAATCATACTGCGTGAAGCTTTCATTATAGCTTAATGGCCTGATCTTGTAGAGGCTTAAGGTTTGATAACAATTTTACGTTCAATTTAGTTTTTGACTTCCAGGTTAAGAATCTGTAATGCTTGTGTGCCCAGAGGTTGTTGAAATTGAAGCATCATTTGGGATATGGTTGGATTTTTAACAAAAATAACATGTCGTTATTGGTCGGCTCTTCTAGATACAACACTAAGAAGATTAAAAGTCGTGATGAACACTGAATCGTCCAAGCTGATTAGATTGTGAAATTAGTAGAAAGATCAACTTTTTTTTGGAACACATTGATCTCAGCGGCCAAATAATTTGTATAGTTTAACTTCTGGGTTAAGGACTTAGAGAGACGTCCTCTCATTGTTGTTCTACTACTTGAAGATGCTTTGCAGAGAATAAATTTTGGCATCTTGTTTATGATTGCCTCATATGTGTGACGATTTGGTTGAGTATTTAGCCAATATATCAATGAATGGGAAATCCATTTTTATTTGCAAATATATATAGTTATATAGTTATAAATATTTCTCGAAAACGCTAACACCCCTCTTCTTGCTTCCAAGACTGCATATCTCAATAAAACAGACAGGAATAAAACTATTAAAGGCTCCCAACTCCTATCAACATTATTAGGCCTAGTTTGCCAAAGAGGTTAGGGTTTCCGAAACCGTGGTTTCATGGGGTTTCGAGGCTAAACTCTAAAATTTGTAAAGGTGGCCGTTTGGCAACCAAATTGAAGTTTCCCAAACTGCGGTTTCAAAAAGTTTCAAAGACTTGAAACCCCATTTTTCTAAACTCCAAAACTAAAGGATTTTCAGAAAGTTTCGTGTCATCTCTTTTATTCTCACTTTGTTCCTTGAAAAATAAGTTAAATTAAACGAAAACTTGGTTTAATAAACCGTGTTTCCAAACGACACTAAACTTTGCAAAACCCCCGTTTTATGAAACCACGGTTTGTATATGCAAACTGTGCTATTGGTTTATCTTAATGGAAACCAATTGTTTCAGAAACCTTGTTCCTAAACTTGGCCTTTAAGGTCTTGACCTTTTGTTCTGAAATATTCTAAGTTTATCTAAACTTAACCCTATACTCCAATGGGTTATGATGGAGGTCCTTTTCGGGTCTCCGTCAGATGTTGTCTTCCGTCGATCTCCCGATAGATTTTGGAGGTGATCTTTTATTGCGTGTGGGTCTCAATGGGTTTTGAGGAGGTTTGTAATTTTAGGAGCTTAGCGCCGAGTACCTGCAAGAAGTCCCGGAGTGGTTTGGTTCCACCGGGGACCCTCCAACGATAAAGTCAGCACGTGATTCGAGCAGAATAATGGCTAAGTTGAATCAAAAATGGCTTACTTGACCCCTCTGTGATGGGGGTTTATATAGCGGTGGTGGCACGCAGCAGCAGGCGCGAAAATCTCGCCGGCAGTTACGCTCCCGACGTCACGCCCGCTTAGAGAGCGGATTGCCCATTAATGGGGATCGTGATGCATGGAACGTGGGATGTTGCTGGCGGAGAATCCGCGCATGGCGAGATTTGCGGAGCGGCGGTTATGCCCGTTAGCGGTGGAGTTGGTCGGAGGACCGAGGAAGACGGCCTCGGCCGGGGGGGAGGGCTCGGGGAAGAGCGAGAAGGCCGAGGAGTCTTGATCTTGTGGCAGCTCGGGGCGAGCTGAGGGGCCGAGGAGGGCCAGCTTGTGCTTGTAGGTCGGGTACTGAGGTGGCCTGGTCGGCCTCTGTGGGCCCTTTCTTCTGAGTTCTGGGACACGCCATCTGCCACGTGTCCTGATCTTCGGGATCGCCAATATTGAGCATCATTATTAGCCTCACACTCTTGTCCCGACCAGCTAGCGGGTCGGGTCAGGAATGGACTACCGGGCCGCCCGGGGTGAGCTCCCTCCAAGGTTTCATTGGGACGCGTCCTCGGGCCGTGAGCTGTCTTTTCTGCCAGCGAATCAGGGAGAGATCTCCGCACTTAAGGAAGGTGCGCCGGTTCGTGCATCTTGCTTTTGAGGTGATGGTCCACGTGTCAAGCGTCGGTTGGCTAACGCGACGTATGCAGACCTGCGACGCCTGAAAGGGTGCGGTCCAATGTGGGAACAACAAGTGGAGCAATCGGAGACGTTGGACGTGAGAAGGCGCTTTGGTGGGAGATGAAGGGCGCCGTTGGATGAGGTCGCTCGTGCTGATAAATAGAGGTGGGGCCCGTTCCAGGGTCCCTACTCCTTCATATTTCCTTTCTTCTAAGTCTTGGCTGCTCGGCGCTCTTCTTCTTTGAGATACATGGTTCGTTCCCCCTCTCTGGGTCACTCGTTCCAGAGGGAGGCCAGCGACGCGGTCGCGCCCCTAGCTGGCCCATGTCCCGCGTCGAACGTTCTACCGGCGATAGGGCCGTCCGTTTCGTTGGCTGCTCCTGGTGATTGTTTTGGCTGTGGTCAGAGACGCCCACGGTCATCCGAGCCCCAGACGGGAGACGGAGGGGAGGGCGAGGACGGGGTCCCCCTTAAGAGGAAAAGGACAATTTCTCGTGCACCGCCGTCGATGGTCCCTGAGGGGATCCCCGTGCAGGAGGGTGATGTTGTCTTCATGGTTCCGTCTGGACTTTCCATCGTTGCCGGTCTGCTCGCTGGGACGGAAGAGTCGGCAGGAAGAAGACTTCCGTATGGCACCCCGAGGGCCTAAATGGAGGCCATAGCCCAAGGGGCGGTCCAGGTACGAACTCCTCCACGCGTTGTTTTTGGCCTTCCTTTCTTTGGCCCGAGCGCCTCCCAGTTTCTCATCCGCTTCCCGTCAGGTCCTTCAACACTGCGCCATCGCTACTCGTATGGAGGCCGAGGGAGCGTTCCACGCACCGAGGCCAGTGGAAGCATTTCCTTCGGAGGTCGAGGTCCTGCGTCGTGACCTGCGTCTGGAGAGGGCTAGGGCCGATATCCTGGCAGCCCGTGCGGAGGCTGCGGAGCTCGCCAACTCAGCGAATCGGGGCATCCACCATCGCCTGAGTGCATCCCCCGGGTTGCCGAGAGGAAGCTGGTGGATCTGGCAGATCGCTTCGCGGCCATGGAGAAGGAGAGAGATGCCAGCAGGAGGGACGCCGAGGCGGCACTTCTGGCGGCCCAGACTGCTGAGGCTCGGGCTAGGAAAGCCGTGGCCGATTACAAGGTGTTAGAGCAGTTTTACGTCGAACTTGGTGAGTATTCCGCCGTCGCGTGGAATAAGGCTCTGGATGCTGTGAAGGAGCAGCTTCCCGAGTTCGCCGATGGCGAGCTCCGTGCTCGGGTCCCACTCCCGGTGGCAAGGCCTCCGGCTAACAACAATGAGGGAAGTGAGGCGCGCCCCTAGTGGCGAAACCTCCGGTAGTAAACCCCCCAGTGATGAGGGAAGCGAGGCGCAGGGGGTGTTGCGACTTAGGCCTTTTTGATATTTCCTCGTCCCTCTTTTGTAAGACTATCTCAGTTGTAAGGCTGGGAAGCCCGAAATACCCTTTGTAAAGACTTTGCGTTTGATAATAAAACTTTTTCTTTGGTTTCATCGGTTTGCACTTTATCTTCTGTTTATGGTGGGTGAAGGGTTGTTCGCCGTATTTGTGCCGAGCATGAATGGGAAGATGCTCGGTTACCCCTTGTCGGGGGCTTTAGTCCTTAGCGTTGGAGGGGCTGTAAGAAGCCCACTAAGGATGAACGGACAGTGAAGCCGCACGGTTGCCTCTTGGCCAGGGCTTTGATCCCTGTCGGTTGTGGCGGGAAACTACCAGCCGGGGATAGCCGAGCAAGGACTCGACTGCTGATTGACACGAAAAAGTTGTGTTTGTAGTTTAACCGCAATCAGAACGGTGTCGCGTGTAGCTAGACCGAGGTGAGTACGGGTCGTCCTCAGGGAAACATGGAACCTTTTACTTTTACTTTAGATGTGTTGAGAAAGAGAGAAGGGATAAAGAATTTTATAGAATGGTTTCTATATCTACGTTAAATAAGAATGTAAAATATAGATCTAGATTATTTTAGAGACTTAGATAATATAATAAGAAGGCTTGTAGGGTTCGTTAGGATTTAGTAGTTATGGACGATTAATTAAAAGTTACCCTTTTTATCCATTAATAGATTTAGAACTAGAACGACGGTGATGCGTGTAGATTAGGGTTTCTGGAGGGAAAAGGAATCCCACTCTTAACCCTTATCTCGATACGGAACTCCGTTCATATCTAGCCTTTACCAAAACAATCATTAATTTAATCTCTAATCGCGGTCGGAACTAGCAAAGAATTGCTAGCGCGCCCGATTAGAATGTTAATGATTCTTTTGATAAAGTTCATAAACTTTATAGGACTTAAAAAAGGTTTAGAGATGTTCATCATCCATTAGCCTACCCTAATCCTACGAACCCTAACAAGCGGAGAATTACTCGCGCATGTTGGGAAAAGAAGATGAAAAGATAGAGAGGGAAAACATAATGTAAAATGCAAAAGAATTAAATAAAACAACTATCTTTATTAATCAACTTGAACAATCTACACTTTGATTCCTTAGAAAATGATTACAAAGACTAGTTTACTTCTCGATCTCTTCCAAGGAGGTAGACGAACAGTTGATGATCAGCCTGGATGCGTGAGCCGTCTTGGACTTCGTGATCTCGTCGGCTTGATAATTTTTTCAAGAGGCTCTCGGTCCTTATTTATAGTCACAGAGCCAGAACGCTCGTTTCCTAATATGGAAAATAGTTGTTAGGATCCTAACCACCACAATCCCATATCTCAACTCTTCAAATCCGCGGCGGAACCGCGGCCATTGGATAGGTTTGGCCACGGATCCGTCCCTTTTTGGTGAGATCATGGCCTTTAATTTTTGTAGCTTCATATCTGTAACACTTGGTAATCTTTTGAGTATCTATACTTTGAAAATCTTTTCTACATTTCTACCAGAATTAGTTTCTTGAATATCTTTGGTAGATTTGATTTGCCAACTTTGATTTTCTTGATTTTAGCCCTGAAAATTCTGCACAATAACTCAACAAACAATATTAGTAGAGTTTGTTTTATTGAGATATTAACTTAACCATTAAGAATTGGTCAAAGTTATTAATAAGGTAAGCATATTTAAATGGGCCAAATGTTACATGGATATTATATGCTTACTTTTCCTACAAAATGTTATTTGTAATATATAAACACATGAAAATAGTATTTTTACAGATAAACCCTCATATGTATCATATATTATAATAAACACCTTTTATTATATAGAAATAGTAGGAAAAATGTCATATTAAATATGCAGTTTTATCAACTGAACAAATACCTCCAAACTTATCTTTGATCGTCCCGAGCAAACTAGTTTATTCAAGAGGAGAAAAAGAAAGGAGAAAACTAAGCACACTTTCGTAGGCAGACACGATTGCACTGAGCACATGCAACAAGCCGTTAAACCTCTAGGTGTCCCTAGTAGGAGGAGTGTTGTCTCCTGAGGGTTTTCAGCGGATTACACCCACAAAATCCAATAACAAAAGAAAGATAGTGAAATTTACATATAAAGATAAGAACCATAAAAGAAAGGCCTTGAAAAGAAGAGTTTCCAACTATACTAGCTTTTCAGTTGTCATGAGCCCTATTTTAATAGTCATGAAAAAATATTAGAAATCACATCATCCCTCAATAAAACATCGTCTTTATTCTTCATTCCTACCTTTTATCCAAACATTGATCATATAACCCCACGTGTGTGTAAAGAACATCCCTACACTCAGAGAATTCAATTCAAACTATCATACTCTTGTCCATCTGCCTTAGTACTTTTTAATTTAATGAATATTAAGATTTGCTCACACATTTTCATGCGACCGTTAATACTTCTTGAGATACTAACAGACCGATTACTTATGTGCACACATTTTCATGCGACCGTTAATACTTCTTGAGGTACTAACAGACCGATTACTTATGTGCTTGCTGATTAGGTGATAATATTTTCCTCGTCTTGCACCACCTAAGGCTTAGCAGCGACTCCCAGACCAGTTGGTCTTAAGGCACTAGGTGAAGAGGCACCCTCGCTATATTTTTTTATTGCTGCCTTGGTGATAACAAAACCAGTGTTCATTTTTTCTTTTCACCATTTTTATATTTTCTTCATTTTTTATTTTTCATTTCCTTCATACTTTGGTTTTTAGACAAGAGCATTTCAAGGTATCCTCTACTATCCCGAGTTTCAAGACGTGTGTAAGTGCATATTGTAGGGTATCAACATTCAAATGTTTGGCTTCCAGAATAGAACTATTTTTCAGACTTATTTTTATCCTCAGATTAGTGACTTCCTTCATTTTACTAACCCTTGGGACAACAGCTCATAACTACTTATTACTAGTTCGTGTAAGAAAACTTCTAATTTTCTTGGTTTTCTTAAATTATTCTTATCTTTTGGATGTAATTTTTCACTTTCTACTCTTTTATTACAAAAGAAAATTTTTGAAATTTTTTTGAAAATATTGTGCTTATGCAAAATATGATGCAAATTGATGTGTAAATAAGCTTCGTGATCTCTTCGGCTTGATAATTTTTTCAAGAGGCTCTCGGTCCTTATTTATAGTCACAGAGCCAGAACGCTCGTTTCCTAATATAGAAAATAGTTGTTAGGATCCTAACCACCACAATCCCATATCTCAACTCTTCAAATCCGCGGTGGAACCGCGGCCATTGGATAGGTTTGGCCATGGATCCGCCCCATTTTGGTGAGATCATGGCCTTTAATTTTTGTAGCTTCATATCTGTAACACTTGGTAATCTTTTGAGTATCTATACTTTGAAAATCTTTTCTACATTTCTACCAGAATTAGTTTCTTGAATATCTTTGGTAGATTTGATTTGCCAACTTTGATTTCCTTGATTTTAGCCCTGAAAATTCTGCACAATAACTCAACAAACAATATTAGTAGAGTTTGTTTTATTGAGATATTAACTTAACCATTAAGAATTGGTCAAAGTTATTAATAAGGTAAGCATATTTAAATGGGCCAAATGTTACATGGATATTATATGCTTACTTTTTCCTACAAAATGTTATTTATAATATATAAACACATGAAAATAGTATTTTTACAGATAAACCCTCATATGTATCATATATTATAATAAACACCTTTTATTATATAGAAATAGTAGGAAAAATGTCATATTAAATATGCAGTTTTATCAACTGAACAAATACCCCCAAACTTATCTTTGATCGTCCCGAGCAAACTAGTTTATTCAAGAGGAGAAAAAGAAAGGAGAAAACTAAGCACACTTTCGTAGGCAGACACGATTGCACTGAGCACGTGCAACAAGCCGTTAAACCTCTAGGTGTCCCTAATAGGAGGAGTGTTGTCTTCTGAGGGTTTTCAGCGGATTACACCCACAAAATCCAATAACAAAAGAAAGATGGTGAAATTTACATATAAAGATAAGAACCATAAAAGAAAGGCCTTGAAAAGAAGAGTTTCCAACTATACTAGCTTTTCAGTTGTCATGAGCCCTATCTTAATAGTCATGAAAAAATATTAGAAATCACATCATCCCTCAATAAAACATCGTCTTTATTCTTCATTCCTACCTTTTATCCAAACATTGATCATATAACCCCACGTGTGTGTAAAGAACATTCCTACACTCAGAGAATTCAATTCAAACTATCATACTCTTGTCCATCTGCCTTAGTACTTTTTAATTTAATGAATATTAAGATTTGCTCACACATTTTCATGCGACCGTTAATACTTCTTGAGATACTAACAGACCGATTACTTATGTGCACACATTTTCATGCGACCGTTAATACTTCTTGAGGTACTAACAGACCGATTACTTATGTGCTTGCTGATTAGGTGATAATATTTTCCTCGTCTTGCACCACCTAAGGCTTAGCAGCGACTCCCAGACCAGTTGGTCTTAAGGCACTAGGTGAAGAGGCACCCTCGCTATATTTTTTTATTGCTGCCTTGGTGATAACAAAACCAGTGTTCATTTTTTATTTTCACCATTTTTATATTTTCTTCATTTTTTATTTTTCATTTCCTTCATACTTTGGCTTTTAGACAAGAGCATTTCAAGGTATTCTCTACCATCCCGAGTTTCAAGACATGTGTAAGTGCATATTATAGGGTATCAACATTCAAATGTTTGGCTTCCAGAATAGAAACTATTTTTCAGGCTTATTTTTATCCTCAGATTAGTGACTTCCTTCATTTTACTAACCCTTGGGACAACAGCTCATAACTACTTATTACTAGTTCGTGTAAGAAAACTTCTAATTTTCTTGGTTTTCTTAAATTATTCTTATCTTTTGGATGTAATTTTTCACTTTCTACTCTTTTATTACAAAAGAAAATTTTTGAAATTTTTTTGAAAATATTGTGCTTATGCAAAATATGATGCAAATTGATGTGTAAATAAGCTTCGTGATCTCTTCGGCTTGATAATTTTTTCAAGAGGCTCTCGGTCCTTATTTATAGTCACAGAGCCAGAACGCTCGTTTCCTAATATGGAAAATAGTTGTTAGGATCCTAACCACCACAATCCCATATCTCAACTCTTCAAATCCGCGGCGGAACCGCGGCCATTGGATAGGTTTGGCCACGGATCCGCCCCATTTTGGTGAGATCATGGCCTTTAATTTTTGTAGCTTCATATCTGTAACACTTGGTAATCTTTTGAGTATCTATAATTTGAAAATCTTTTCTACATTTCTACCAGAATTAGTTTCTTGAATATCTTTGGTAGATTCGATTTGCCAACTTTGATTTCCTTGATTTTAGCCCTGAAAATTCTGCACAATAACTCAACAAACAATATTAGTAGAGTTTGTTTTATTGAGATATTAACTTAACCATTAAGAATTGGTCAAAGTTATTAATAAGGTAAGCATATTTAAATGGGCCAAATGTTACATGGATATTATATGCTTACTTTTTCCTACAAAATGTTATTTATAATATATAAACACATGAAAATAGTATTTTTACAGATAAACCCTCATATGTATCATATATTATAATAAACACCTTTTATTATATAGAAATAGTAGGAAAAATGTCATATTAAATATGCAGTTTTATCAACTGAACAAATACCCCCAAACTTATCTTTGATCGTCCCGAGCAAACTAGTTTATTCCATAGTCACATAATTCGCGAATTATTCGCCGAATTCGCGAATAATTCGCGAATTTTTGATCAAACGAATTAATCTCCGAATTAATCGCCATTGCCGAGCTGGCCGAATAATTCGCGAATTATTCGCGAATAATTCGCGAATTATTCCCGAATTATGTGAAAAAACAACGAATAATTCAAAAAACAGCAAATAATTCACAAAATCAAAACCTAGCGTCTCATATATTAATTTATTGCTCGAAATCCTTCCCGAACATTTCCCGAACACTTACCGAATCTTTTCCGAATATCTGCCGATTTTTTCCGAATAGTTCTCCGAATCCGAATTTTCGACCTCGCCGAATTATTCCCGAACGACGAATTTGTGACTATGGTTTATTCAAGAGGAGAAAAAGAAAGGAGAAAACTAAGCACACTTTCGTAGGCAGACACGATTGCACTGAGCACGTGCAACAAGCCGTTAAACCTCTAGGTGTCCCTAGTAGGAGGAGTGTTGTCTCCTGAGGGTTTTTAGCGGATTACACCCACAAAATCCAATAACAAAAGAAAGATGGTGAAATTTACATATAAAGATAAGAACCATAAAAGAAAGGCCTTGAAAAGAAGAGTTTCCAACTATACTAGCTTTTCAGTTGTCATGAGCCCTTTCTTAATAGTCATGAAAAAATGTTAGAAATCACATCATCCATCAATAAAACATCGTCTTTATTCTTCATTCCTACCTTTTATCCAAACATTGATCATATAACCACACGTGTGTGTAAAGAACATCCCTACACTCAGAGAATTCAATTCAAACTATCATACTCTTGTCCATCTGCCTTAGTACTTTTTAATTTAATGAATATTAAGATTTGCTCACACATTTTCAAGCGACCGTTAATACTTCTTGAGATACTAACAGACCGATTACTTATGTGCACACATTTTCATGCGACCGTTAATACTTCTTGAGGTACTAACAGACCGATTACTTATGTGCTTGCTGATTAGGTGATAATATTTTCCTCGTCTCGCACCACCTAAGGCTTAGCAGCGACTCCCAGACCAGTTGGTCTTAAGGCACTAGGTGAAGAGGCACCCTCGCTATATTTTTTTATTGCTGCCTTGGTGATAACAAAACCAGTGTTCATTTTTTCTTTTCACCATTTTTATATTTTCTTCATTTTTTATTTTTCATTTCCTTCATACTTTGGCTTTTAGACAAGAGCATTTCAAGGTATCCTCTACTATCCCGAGTTTCAAGACGTGTGTAAGTGCATATTGTAGGGTATCAACATTCAAATGTTTGGCTTCCAGAATAGAAACTATTTTTCAGACTTATTTTTATCCTCAGATTAGTGACTTCCTTCATTTTACTAACCCTTGGGACAACAGCTCATAACTACTTATTACTAGTTCGTGTAAGAAAACTTCTAATTTTCTTGGTTTTCTTAAATTATTCTTATCTTTTGGATGTAATTTTTCACTTTCTACTCTTTTATTACAAAAGAAAATTTTTGAAATTTTTTTGAAAATATTTTGCTTATGCAAAATATGATGCAAATTGATGTGTAAATAAGCTTCGTGATCTCTTCGGCTTGATAATTTTTTCAAGAGGCTCTCGGTCCTTATTTATAGTCACAGAGCCAGAACGCTCGTTTCCTAATATGGAAAATAGTTGTTAGGATCCTAACCACCACAATCCCATATCTCAACTCTTCAAATCCGCGGCGGAACCGCGGCCATTGGATAGGTTTGGCCACGGATCCGCCCCTTTTTGGTGAGATCATGGCCTTTAATTTTTGTAGCTTCATATCTGTAACACTTGGTAATCTTTTGAGTATCTATACTTTGAAAATCTTTTCTACATTTCTACCAGAATTAGTTTCTTGAATATCTTTGGTAGATTTGATTTGCCAACTTTGATTTCCTTGATTTTAGCCCTGAAAATTCTGCACAATAACTCAACAAACAATATTAGTAGAGTTTGTTTTATTGAGATATTAACTTAACCATTAAGAATTGGTCAAAGTTATTAATAAGGTAAGCATATTTAAATGGGCCAAATGTTACATGGATATTATATGCTTACTTTTTCCTACAAAATGTTATTTATAATATATAAACACATGAAAATAGTATTTTTACAGATAAACCCTCATATGTATCATATATTATAATAAACACCTTTTATTATATAGAAATAGTAGGAAAAATGTCATATTAAATATGCAGTTTTATCAACTGAACAAATACCCCCAAACTTATCTTTGATCGTCCCGAACAAACTAGTTTATTCAAGAGGAGAAAAAGAAAGGAGAAAACTAAGCACACTTTCGTAGGCAGACATGATTGCACTGAGCACGTGCAACAAGCCGTTAAACCTCTAGGTGTCCCTAGTAGGAGGAGTGTTGTCTCCTGAGGGTTTTCAGCGGATTACACCCACAAAATCCAATAACAAAAGAAAGATGGTGAAATTTACATATAAAGATAAGAATCATAAAAGAAAGGCCTTGAAAAGAAGAGTTTCCAACTATACTAGCTTTTCAGTTGTCATGAGCCCTATCTTAATAGTCATGAAAAAATGTTAGAAATCACATCATCCCTCAATAAAACATCGTCTTTATTCTTCATTCCTACCTTTTATCCAAACATTGATCATATAACCCCACGTGTGTGTAAAGAACATCCCTACACTCAGAGAATTCAATTCAAACTATCATACTCTTGTCCATCTGCCTTAGTACTTTTTAATTTAATGAATATTAAGATTTGCTCACACATTTTCATGCGACCGTTAATACTTCTTGAGGTACTAACAGACCGATTACTTATGTGCTTGCTGATTAGGTGATAATATTTTCCTCGTCTTGCACCACCTAAGGCTTAGCAGCGACTCCCAGACCAGTTGGTCTTAAGGCACTAGGTGAAGAGGCACCCTCGCTATATTTTTTTATTGCTGCCTTGGTGATAACAAAACCAGTGTTCATTTTTTCTTTTCACCATTTTTATATTTTCTTCATTTTTTATTTTTCATTTCCTTCATACTTTGGCTTTTAGACAAGAGCATTTCAAGGTATCCTCTACTATCCCGAGTTTCAAGACGTGTGTAAGTGCATATTGTAGGGTATCAATATTCAAATGTTTGGCTTCCAGAATAGAAACTATTTTTCAGACTTATTTTTATCCTCAGATTAGTGACTTCCTTCATTTTACTAACCCTTGGGACAACAGCTCATAACTACTTATTACTAGTTCGTGTAAGAAAACTTCTAATTTTCTTGGTTTTCTTAAATTATTCTTATCTTTTGGATGTAATTTTTCACTTTCTACTCTTTTATTACAAAAGAAATTTTTTGAAATTTTTTTGAAAATATTGTGCTTATGCAAAATATGATGCAAATTGATGTGTAAATAAGCACAAACCTCCCCCAAACTTGTTTACAGCAGTGTCCTCACTGATGTCATCCGTTAAGCTCAAAAACCTGTAGACTTGGGAGGAAATTATTAATGGGGGCAAGAATTTATGAAAGTGAAAATCCTCCCACAAACTTATTTTAGGCTCACAATTTTGTAAAAATCATTTTCTTTCAAGAGCCAAAATATACCACCCCTCCCCCAAACTTGAGTTAAACAATTTTAATCTTTTAAAATCACATGAGGGGGTTAAGGTTATTGGTCAATGCCAAGCTTTGCAAAGACCGAAGGTCAACACCAACCATTCAAAAAATTTATCGATGAAGCACCAAGGTTGGTGGAAGAACATGTCACCTTTTGACGTGAAGAAGTGGGGAGGTGACAAGAGGTGTAATGGAAAAGGATTGCGTCTCAATTTGGAGAGACGACACAGTGATAGTAATGATGGATTACTCGCATTATCATGATTGTCCAAAAGAGGGGGTGGAGGTCCAATTTCTTCATCTTGGAGTTGATTCATCTCAACACCCGTGTCTTGTAAGAATGCGAGTTCATCCGCGAAAATTTCCTCAAAGCTTTCATCGATACCCCGAAGAATAATGTCATCAGAAAAAATGGGGTGATCGTCAGACTCTATAAAAAGTTCCTCATCAGCGTTAGATGTTGACCCGAACAACTCGGTGGAAGAGTACATGGTTGGGTCAAACAACAACATATGAAAAGAGTCAGTATCATGAGGTTGATCAAATTCGCTGCTGTCGACATCCATTAATTCGACAGAACACACATGAGCATAGGGTTCGGAGGGTTCACTTCCCAACTTGTAAATTTTAAGCTCAATTGACTTCTTTCCAAAGGATAGGGTCATAGAGCCGTTTCTACAATTGATTACTGCGTTGGAAGTGGCCAAAAAGGGTCGACCGAGTATCACCAGAATTTGATTGCGTGGGTTTGCCACAGGTTGTGTATCTATAACGATAAAGTCCACAGGGAATATGAATTCCCCGACTTTGATTAACACATCCTCTAGCTCACCCCTTGGTTGGGTGATAGATCGATCGGCCATCTGAAGAGTGCAATGTGCAGGTTTTAACTCTCCGATCCCTAATTGCTCATAAACAGAATACGGAAGCAAGTTAACACTAGCACCTAAATCGAGTAGAGCACGATTGATATTTTTACCCCCAATGGAAATAGAAATTGTTGGACTTCCGGGGTCCTTTCGTTTCTTGGGCAGTTGTTGTGTAAAAGCAGTGCTCACATTACTCGCAAGGAAAACTTTTTTAGGTACTTGAACTTTTCTCTTCCTAGTGCACAAGTCTTTTAGGATTTTCGCATAAGACGGAACTTGTTGAATAGCATCTAGGAGAGGAATGTTTATGTTAACTTGCTTAAAAATTTCCACAATCTTCTCCATTTGTGGACTTGGTCTGTTGCCCCTTAACCTGTTTGGATAATGTACTTTATCAATAAGGGTTTGGTCCAACATTGGAGAGGATTGTGGGGATGGAGTGGATCCCAGAATTGGAGTGGGGGTCGTTTTAGGTAGATTGGAGGAAATGGGCGAAGGGTTCGAGCCTTAGGGAAAACGGAGAATAGGCTCGGGTGAAGGTGGGAGACTAGACGAATTAGGGGAAGAAGAAGAAGCTGGGGTATCATTGGTGTCACTATCATCACACTGCTCACCCACTCGGTTATTCAGCTCTTTTCCCGATCTCAACGTGGTAACAACACTCACATTATAACTTTGTGAGTGGCCAGGATTAGATATGGGTTGAGATGGGAGTTTCCCTTTCTCTCTCGCACTCATTGCGGCGTTTAACTGTGCGATTTGGTTTTCTATTGATTTGATACTCTCACCATGGGAGGAGGAGTTTTTCGTTAGGGTATCAATAGAAGACCTCATCTCAGCCGAAATTTGCATGGATTGTTTCATGAACATATCCAAAGTTTGTGCAAGTGAGTTGTCAGTACCGGCCACTTGTGGTGTAGAAATGTTGGCCGGATTTTGGAAATTCTGTGACTGAAAGGGGGGCTGATTCTGTGGTTGTGGTTGCTGTGGAGGAGGTCTTTGATAATTACTTTGTTGGTTTTGACTCCAAGCAAAGTTAGGATGATTCCTCCATCCTTGATTGTACGTGGAAGAATAAGGGTCGTTTCTAGGTTGCTGTTGAAAAGCAGCATTAGCTTGAAACGATGCATTCATAGGACATTCTTCCGTTAAGTGTGAAGGATCCGAACAGCAACCACAGACGGTCTTAGGAAGCGTGACCTGATTTAGGGAGAATGATGAGAATTTGTTCTCAATAGCATCGAGTTTCTTCTGTATCGCTGCCATTTCGGCATTTACAGCGATAGAAACATTGAGCTGGTGAATACCTCCCTTAGTTGAAGGTGGTCTTACGATTTCCCACTGCAAAGTTCTTTCTGCGAGATCTTCCAGATATTTCCATGCTTCACCGTCATCTTTAGACATGAAATTGCATTGACACATTGTTTCAAGCATCTGCTTTGTCGCTGGATTAATGCCCTCATATATAATCTGACATAAATCCCATCTTTGTATTCCGTGATGGGGGCATTAGACAAGCAGATCTTTGAAACGTTCAAAACACTTCCAAAATGGTTCATTGGGAAGCTGGGTGAACTGGTTGATCTCGCTCCTAATGTGGGCAGTCTTATGATTTGGGTAAAACTTCTTAAGAAATGCTACGACGAATTTATCCCAATTAGTGATAGAGTGTGCGGCAGTATTGTAAAGCCATTTTTCTGCCAAGTCGCACAGTGTGAATGGGAGAAGACGTAAGCACATAGCATCTAAAGTCAATTGTGAAGTACCCATCATTGCGCATACGTTTTCGAATTTGGTGATGAAAACGTACGCGTCTTCCGACTCAAGCCCGTGAAATTTAGGCAGCAGGTTGATGTAGTGGGGTTTAATTTCGAAATTATCCCCGTTAGGTGGTGGAAGAGATAGACAAGTGGGAAGAGGACCACGGATAGGATAGCATCTCTTTTGGAGAGAGATGCGCGGTGAATTCTGCGCACCTACGGGCGGTGGCAGCGTGGTGTTATACTCTGATGGAGTGCCGTCCATCTCGGTTGATGTGGTGTGTGGTGGGGGAAAAGAAGATGAAGAAGTACCGATTTCGGCGTCGATAGCAGGAACGCGGACAAGACGGGCACTAGGATCCCGTGTCCAGCCGAGCATGCACTAAGCGGGTTTAGTGCAAGTGGCAGCGTGTGTGATTTAAAAATTGGCTTGTTTTTTAAAAAGTGGGACTCAAGACAAATCACCCTAAGATGCACAAGCAACCCTAGAACTAAGGTCACCTAGGTCCAGTCTCTAGACCGCTCCTAGACTTCCAAAGGACAAGCCGCAGGATAAATCCTCTACCGCCTCCATACTACCCTTGTAGCCAGGTAAGTGCCAGGTAAGTGGGAAGGAACCACGTCGTGGGCCTAATTAAAAACCACTAGCCTTTGTCACACTTGCCTAGGCACTACAAAAGTAATGCGGATAAACGATAGATTACCCACGACCTTCCTCTGTCCTTATTGAGCGCGACAGTCCTTAGAGTCTGGTCTAGATATTTTTTAAATTAATGAAGGGTTGATCTATATGCTCAGTTTGTGATTTGTGGGGCTTAGGAAGGGTGATGAAATCCCCACCTAATCTTGATTTGGTCTTTGCCCCTTAAAGTCCGTATTAAATATGCAAAACAAAACCAATCACAAAACTTTTGCAAAAAGATTTTTGAGCGGCGCGATTTTGCAAAGAATCCTGCAGAAAATAGATTTTATTGGATTTGAGGGGAGAGAGAAGGAGTTAAGAAAGATACCAGAGAAGATTGAAGCCCTAATTCCTCCAACTTGCCGCGATTCCGCCGCAGAAGGGGCACTTTAGCCGCGGTTCCGCCGCGTGGCAGAGGGATCACTTGATGAAAATTTTTGTATAGCCTTCTGTGCTCCTCTGGATCTCTAAAAATGTCTCTGTTCCCTGTTCCCCTTAATTTTGTGTCTCCAGATCTCCTTGCAAAAATTCACGCACAAATCGTTAAATATGCAATTTGCAGTTTTGTGTTAATAATGATATGACTCGTCTAAGAATTCAACACAAATAGTAAAAATAAAAAATTACGCACGTATCCCCGGCAACGGCGCCATTTGATTGACACGAAAAAGTTGTGTTTGTAGTTTAACCGCAATCAGAACGGTGTCGCATGTAGCTAGACCGAGGTGAGTACGGGTCGTCCTCAGGGAAACATGGAACCTTTTACTTTTACTTTAGATGTGTTGAGAAAGAGAGAAGGGATAAAGAATTTTATAGAATGGTTTCTATATCTACGTTAAATAAGAATGTAAAATATAGATCTAGATTATTTTAGAGACTTAGATAATATAATAAGAAGGCTTGTAGGGTTCGTTAGGATTTAGTAGTTATGGACGATTAATTAAAAGTTACCCTTTTTATCCATTAATAGATTTAGAACTAGAACGACGGTGATGCGTGTAGATTAGGGTTTCTGGAGGGAAAAGGAATCCCACTCTTAACCCTTATCTCGACACGGAACTCCGTTCATATCTAGCCTTTACCAAAACAATCATTAATCTAATCTCTAATCGCGGTCGGAACTAGCAAAGAATTGCTAGCGCGCCCGATTAGGATGTTAATGATTCTTTTGATAAAGTTCATAAACTTTATAGGACTTAAAAAAGGTTTAGAGATGTTCATCATCCATTAGCCTACCCTAATCCTACGAACCCTAACAAGCGGAGAATTACTCGCGCATGTTGGGAAAAGAAGATGAAAAGATAGAGAGGGAAAACATAATGTAAAATGCAAAAGAATTAAATAAAACAACTACCTTTATTAATCAACTTGAACAATCTACACTTTGATTCCTTAGAAAATGATTACAAAGACTAGTTTGCTTCTCGATCTCTTCCAAGGAGGTAGACGAACAGTTGATGATCAGCCTGGATGCGTGAGCCGTCTTGGACTTCGTGATCTCGTCGGCTTGATAATTTTTTCAAGAGGCTCTCGGTCCTTATTTATAGTCACAGAGCCAGAACGCTCGTTTCCTAATATGGAAAATAGTTGTTAGGATCCTAACTACCACAATCCCATATCTCAACTCTTCAAATCTGCGGCGGAACCGCGGCCATTGGATAGGTTTGGCCACGGATCCGCCCTTTTTTGGTGAGATCATGGCCTTTAATTTTTGTAGCTTCATATCTGTAATACTTGGTAATCTTTTGAGTATCTATACTTTGAAAATCTTTTCTACATTTTTACCAGAATTAGTTTCTTGAATATCTTTGGTAGATTTGATTTGCCAACTTTGATTTCCTTGATTTTAGCCCTGAAAATTCTGCACAATAACTCAACAAACAATATTAGTAGAGTTTGTTTTATTGAGATATTAACTTAACCATTAAGAATTGGTCAAAGTTATTAATAAGGTAAGCATATTTAAATGGGCCAAATGTTACATGGATATTATATGCTTACTTTTTCCTACAAAATGTTATTTATAATATATAAACACATGAAAATAGTATTTTTACAGATAAACCCTCATATGTATCATATATTATAATAAACACCTTTTATTATATAGAAATAGTAGGAAAAATGTCATATTAAATATGCAGTTTTATCAACTGAACAACTGCCTCTGGGAAGACTTTAGTCCTTAGCGCTGGAGGGGCTGTAGGAAGCCCACTAAGGGTGACCGGGCAGTGAAACTGCGCGGTTGACTCTTGGCGAGGGCTTTGATCTCTAGCGTCATGGGTAGGCAACTACCGGCCTGGGATGACCGAGCGGGGTAGCCGCTTGGATGCCTCTTGCGAGGGCTTCGATCCATGGCGTCATGGGTAGGGAGGTACCAGCCGGATATGACCGAGCGGGGCAGCCGCTCAGTTGCCTCTTGCGAGGGCTTTGATCCTTCAGGACGGGTACCGAGCAGGGTTACTGCCCAGTGCCTCTTGGCGAAGAATTTGATCCTTGTCGGTTGTGGTAGGAAGCTACCAGCCGGGGATAGCCGAGTAAGGACTCGACTGCCTCTGGGAGGACTTTGGTCCTTAGCGCGGGAGAGGCTATAAGAAGCCTACCAAGGACCCTTGGCCGGGTGGGGTCACCGCCTGGTGCCTCTGGGCGAGGGCATTTGTCCTGAAGGATAGCCGAGCGAGGGATCCTCGGGCTCGACTGCCTCTGGGAGAGATTTTGATCCCTATCGGTCGTGGTAGGAAGCTACCAGCCGGGGATAGCCGAGCAGGGTAGCTGCTGAGCTGCCTCTAAGGAGGACTTTGATCCTTAGTGTTGGAGGCGCCATGGGAGGCCTGCTAAGGATAACTGGGCAGTGAAACTGCGCGGTTGCCTCTTGGCGAGGGTTTTGATCCCTGGCGTTGTGAGTATGGAAGCTACCGGCCAGGGATAGCCGAGCAGGGTAGCTGCTGAGCTGCCTCTAAGGAGGACTTGGATCCTTAGCGTTGGAGGGGCCGTGGGAGGCTTGCTAAGGATAACTGAGCAGTGAAGCTGCGCGGCTGCCTCTTGGCGAGGGCTTTGAATTGTAAAGATAGAACTCTATTCGAGATGTTTCGACATTTCTTTATTCGAACGGACAGGATTTTTAGAGAACATTTACATCATCTTTGCGAAGAAAAAGGGGGGACACACACTTGCTGGTTTTGACCTCGTTGGTATAGCTTGAGCTTCTCGGCGTTGTAAGGCCGCGGGAGCTTGCGTCCGTCGCGTCTTGTAGACGGTAGGCTCCGCCGGGGAGCGCCTCAGAGACGAGGAAGGGACCGTCCCACTTCAGGGAGAACTTGTGAAGCCTTCCTTGATCAATGAACTCGTTTTGCCGTAGGACCAGATCCCCAGTCCTGAAGGAGCGGTGCTTGACCCGAGCGTTGTAGTATCGGGCCGTTTGTTGTTGATAAGGGGCAGCCCTGATCTGGGCCCGGTCTCTCTTCTCCAACAAGATGTCCAGGTTGGTCTGTAGCGCCGAGGTATTTGTATCATCATCGAAATGCTCGACCCGGTGACTGGGTAATCCGATCTCCGCTGGGACCATTGCTTCGGTCCCGTAGCAGAGGCTGAAGGGGGTCTCCCCGGTGGGAGTCTTCTTTGACGTGCGCAGGGCCCATAAGATCCGGGGTAGTTCTTCGACCCAACTGCCTTGTCGCCCTTCTAAGCGGGTCCGGAGGCTCCGGAGGACATCTCGGTTAGCGACTTCGGCCTGTCCATTGTATTGGGGATGCGCGACCGTGGAAAACTTCATGAGGATATGGTATTCTTTGCAGAAGTCCTTCACTTTCTCATTCTCGAAGTTCGTCCCGTAGTCGGTGATGATACATCTCGGGATGCCGAACCGGAGTATCAGATTGTTTTGCAGGAACTTGATGGTTGTGGCGGCATCCGGTTTCCTGATGGGGACGGCCTCGATCCATTTGGTGAAGTAGTTTACTGCGACGAGGACGTATTTTTGCCCGCCTGTACCGGTAGGGAACTGGCCGATCATATCCAATCCCCACTGGGCGAATGGCCATGGGGATGTTAGGGCAGTCACCTCGGTAGCGGGGAGGCGAGGGATGCTGCCGTGGAGCTGGCAGCTCCTGCATCTCTGGGCTAGCTTCTGGGCGTCCTCATGAATAGTGGGCCAGTAGTACCCCTGGAGCAATGCCTTTTGGATCAAGGTTCGGGCCCCTTGGTGCGCACTGCCAACCCCCTCATGGATTTCCTGAAGGACGTAGTCGGCTTCGTGGGGGTCAACGCACCGTAGCAGTGGCTGAGTGAAGGCCTTCTTGTAGAGGTTCCCATTTCTCCAGACGAAGTTGCGGTCTTTGGCGCGGAGACGGCGGGCGGCTTCCTGATCTTCTGGGAGCATACCGTCCTTCAGGAATTCCACGAGGGGCTTCCTTCAATCTTGGTCGCCCTCCCGCGCCGTGTATACATGGAGTGTTGTCGCTCCGTCTTCCACGCCGGGCTGAGGCAAGGTTTCGAAGAGGATAAACCGCTTATTGTTGGCCAAGTACGACGAAGCCAGCTTGCTCAGGGCGTCGGCTTGGACATTCAGCTGCCTGGGTATTTGTTCTACTTGGACTTCGTCAAATTTCCTTTGGAGTTTCCTCACCTCGTCCAGGTACTTCATCATCAGGGGCTTCCGAGCTTCAAAGCGGCCAGTCACTTGACCGACAACAAGGGCCGAGTCGCTGCGGATTTGAATTATCTTCATTCCCAGCCCGGCGGCCGTCCGCAGTCCGGCCAGGAAGGCCTCGTATTTTGCCGCGTTGTTCGAGGCCTTGAAACCGAGCATCAGAGAGTACTCCATTTTTCTTCGTTCGGGCCCCGGATAATGAGGCCGGCACTACAGCCTTCCTCGGTTGAAGACCCGTCGACGTAGATGACCCACTCAGGAACCGAGCCAGGCCTTTCCGCGATGGGACACTGAGTTGCCAAGGGCGGCGTGGACTCTGGTTTCTTGCTAGGGATGGTGCATTCAACGACGAAATCGGCCAGGGCCTGCGCTTTGATGGCCTGCCTTGGGCGATATTTTATATCAAACTGAGATAGTTCCCACCACTTTTCTAAGCGGCCCGAGGATTCTGGCGATGCAAGGATAGCCCCCAACGGGCGCTCGATGAGGACGATGATGGTGTGTGCTTGGAAGTAATGCCGCAGCTTCCTTGAGGCCACCACGAGGGCTAAGACAATCTTTTCTGTGGCTGGATAACTCGTTTCTGCGTCCTTAAATACGTGGCTCACATAGTACACCAGCTTCTGTGCTCCATCGGCTTCCCGGACGAGCACCGAGCCTGCTGCTTGGTCGGATACCGCCAGATACAGCGACAGCTCGTCTCTCTCAACTGGTCGAGTGAGCAGTGGTGGCGTCGCGAGGTACTTCTTCAATTGGTCGAAGGCGGCTTGGCACTCCTCCGACCACTCGAACCTCGGGATTTTCCTCAGAGCCTTAAAGAACGGGACGCATTTCTCCCCTGACATGGACATGAAATGGTTCAGAGCGGTGACTCGTCCCGTGAGCCGCATGATCTCGACGTTGGTCTTGGGCGCGACCATGTTGAGGATAGCGTGGATTTTTTCTGGGTTAGCTTCGATTCCACGGTGAGTGACCATGAACCTGAGGAACTTTCCCCCAGTGACTCCGAATGCGCACTTGGCGGGGTTTAGCTTCATCTTGAACTTGCGGAGCACTTCGAAGGCCTCGCCCAGATCCCTGGTATGGTCGGCCGATGAGACGGATTTGACGAGCATGTCGTTAACATAGACTTCCATATTCCTGCCGATCTGTGGCTTGAACATGCGATTGACCAACCGTTGGTACGTGGCCCCGGCATTCTTGAGGCCGAAGGGCATCACCCTATAGCAATATACCCCCCGGTCCATTGTGAATGCGGTGAGTTCTTCATCTTCCGAACTCATACGGATTTGGTTGTAGCCGGAGAAAGCATCCATGAAGCTCAATAGCTCGTGGCCGGCTGAGCTGTCGACGAGCTGATCTATCCGAGGGAGTGGATAGTTGTCCTTGGGGCAGGCCTTATTAAGGTCGGTGAAGTCGACGCACATGCGCCACTTCCCGCTTGACTTCTTGATCAGAACTACGTTCGCTAGCCACTCCGAGTAGGGTACATTCCAGATGAAGTTGGCGGCGAGAAGCCGATCAACCTCTTCTTCGATAGCCTTCTGTTTGACCGGGGCGAAGCTCCTCTTCTTCTGTCTGACGGGTCGGGCCGCAGGATCAACCCTGAGCTTGTGGGAGATGATTTTGGGATCAATCCCAGGCATGTCAGCAGGCACCCAGGCGAACACGTCGGAGTTATTTCTGAGGAATCTGACCAGGTCATCTCGCTGAGTCTCCGTCAGGAGTGATCCGACCTGGACGGTTTTTTCCTGGTCCCCTTCTGTCAGGGGCACCTCGGTCAGAGCTTCGACCGGCGTCCCCCGGACCTCTTTTCGCTCGTCTCGGGTGTCCAGGGAACCCTTGATGTCGTTATTTACCTCAACATCGTCGGCCGGCCGCTCGGACGAAGACGTTTCGGTAAGACATATTTTCGCGACCTGCTGGTTCCCGTAGACCTGACCTATCCCGCCCTGATCGAGAGGGAACTTCATCGCCAGATGGTAGGTCGATATCTGGGCCTGGAGGGAGTTCAGCATCGGACGGCCGAGGAGGACGTTGTAGGCCGATAGGACTTTTGCTACGATGAAGTCCACAGGCAACGTACGTGTGCGGCCGGGCTCCCCGACGTTGAACTGCAGGGTGACCACCCCGTGCGCCGGGATGGAGTGGTTGGTGAACCCTGAAAGGACGTGAGAGGTTGGTTTCAAGTCTGCTGGGGTGAGCCTCATGCGTAGAAAGTAGTCGTGGAAGAGGATGTCTGCCGAGCTGCCTGAGTCGACAAGTATCCGGTGGACCTCGTACCAGTGGATTCGGTCCGTGATCACCAGTGGGTCGTTGTGGGGAACAGTCCGTCGCCAAAGGTGATGGGCTCGTGGCCCCTAGCCTTTTTGCTCGGGCGGCCGTTGGCGTCTGTTGCCGGCGTGGGGTGCCGACCATACCCGTGACGAGACCTGAGGCGTGGCTCTCCGACGTGGGACTTGGAGGTTGAATGGGAAGTATCGAGGAGCCTGCGACCGCCGCAGTCCGCGAGGCGGCGGCCGGTGGAGGAGTCGATGAAATTCGGTTGAGGTTCGCCCGTGCCTCCGTTGAGGGGAAGGTGGCGGCTGGTATCTGGATTTTCAGAGCGATTACTTGCCATAGGGATGGAGATCGGAAGGCCAAGTTTGTTTTTGTGGAGTTTGCGATTCCCACAGACGGCGCCAACTGATGGAGGTCCTTTTCGGATCTCCGTCAGATGTTGTCTTCCGTCAATCTCCCGATGAATTTTGGAGGTGATCTCTTGTTGCGTGTGGGTCTCAATGGGTTTTGAGGAGGTTGGTAATTTGAGGAGCTTAGCGCCGAGTACCTGCAAAGAAGTCCCGGGATGGTTTGGTACCACCGGGGACCCTCCGACGATCAAGTCAGCACGAGATCCGAGCAGAGTAACGGCTAAGTTGAATCAAAAATAGCTTACTTGACCCCTCTGTGATAGGGGTTTATATAGCGGTGGTGGCACGCAGCTGCAGGCGCGAGAATCTCGCCGGCAGTTACGCTCCCGATGTCACGCCCGCGTAGAGAGCGGATTGCCCATTAATGGGGATCGTGATGGCGTAGAACGTGGGATGTTGTTGGCAGAGAATCCGCGTATGGGGAGATTTGCAGAGCGGTGGTTACGCCCGTTAGCGGTGGAGTTGATCGGAGGACCGAGGAAGACAGCCTCGGCCGGGGGGGGAGGAGGGGGCTCGAGGACGAGCGAGAAGGCCGAGGAGTCTTGGTCTTGTGGCAGCTCGGGGCGAGCTGAGGGGCCGAGAAGGCCAATTTGCAGGGGCTCCGAGGAGGGCGAGCTTGTGCTTGTAAGTCTGGTACTGGGGTGGCCTGGTCGGCCTCTGTGGGCCCTTTCTTCTGAGTTCTGGGACACGCCGTCTGCCACGTATCCTGATCTTAGGGATCGTCAATATTGAGCATCATCAGGTTATGATAACTACAGTTATCTTAACACCGAAACTGAGTTGATTGTGGTTATCTAAACTTGAATCCTATCTTTTCTTTCTTTTCAATTGCGAAGTTCAGCTAGGAAATGTTTGGCTTTTGAGGTAAATGAAAATCTAAAGTATGAATTCCAATGCAATGCCTGTAATGAATAGACGCAAACAAAGTAATAAAAAAATATAAAATTCACTCCTTTTGGTTCTCAATTGAGCCAATCGACACAACTCCCGTAGAAAAATTCAGAAGCTATACTAAAAATAATCATGCGAAGCGTCAATATTCACTCAAACCTAAATTGCAAATCACACTTTTCTAGTAAATCATATACTCCATATAAACTAACCCAAAGATGAAATTTTTGTTGTTACCTTGTGATTGTAGATGCTAGATAGGCTGTAGAGAACGACGGCGGTGGCGGTGGCGACGACGACGACGACGATGACGTGGTGATTCATCGGAGGCCTTCGTCTTGCTAAGGGTTTGAGATGGCAGTTCCGTAATAAGTTTGAAGTGCCGGCTGTGTGGATCTATCTACGGCTGAGATTTATTATTGGTGGATGGGTAATCGAAATGTTGTGGATAAAATAGCCACAGAGATAGACGATAGACGAAACAATGCTTACAACCAATCACGCAACAACACCGCGATACAACGAAAGATATAAAACGATAAATACACGAGAACAAGAGAATCAAACAAATCAGAGAGAGACACAATGATTTGTTAACGAAATTCACACACCGTATGGCTAGTCCCGACAAAGCGGAATCTATAAAACCTACTATATCCTTGAATCAAGTTTACACCAAACAATCCAAAGAAATTTCTCTCAAATCTCTCTAGATCTTAGCATTCACCCTCTCTCTCTATACAATAGTCTCTCAAATTGGCAGTACATATAACATATGAAAGGTCCCTATATATGGACAAACCCTAATCATACTTAAAATAAAAGATAAACTCAAATTACAAATATTCGGTTCGCACAAAAAACCCGTCGTCAGACGTCTGACCAAGGAATAGTCAGACGTTTGCCTCCTCTCTGTTAGGCTTCGTCTCCTTTGAGCAGACGTTTGCACCTTCTTGATCAAACGTCTGCCTTTTCTCTGGATTGGGCTTCATACTTCTCCAGACGTCTGCCACAGACGTCTGGCTATGCTTTGTTTTTTGGCTAAGACTCTCCAGACGTCTGCATCATTGCCTTCAAACGTCTGTCGTTGCTCTGTTTTTCCGACATTATTCTAGTGCACATCCAGACGTCTGAACCCCCTTTATCAAACGTCTGAGAAGGTAATCTCCACATATTAACATTCTTCCACTTGGAGATTCTTCCGCCTTGACTCCAAAAATAGTAGATTTCACATGATTCTGCTATATTCTTCCTCCTCATCAAATTTTCATGGAGAGCTTCACCAACCTGCAACAGAGATCCAGTTTATCTCAATCTACGATCTTGGTGAACCTGTCCGCAGGATTCTTTTCTCCCGCGATCTTTTGCAGCGTCAACTCATCATCTTCCAACGCTATGCATAAGAAATGGCACCGCATCTTGATGTGCTTCGTTTGAGAGTGATATACCGTATTCTTGGCAGAGTGTATCGCACTTTGGCTGTTGCTTCACAAAGTATTGAATCTTGCTTCTTACCCAACTCTTCGAGTAACCCTTGTAACCATATCATCTCCTTGCTGGCTTCCATGATGGCCACATATTCGGCCTCCGTCATTGAAAATTACACAACTTTCTGCAATTGAGAAATGCAACCGACCGTTGTTCTCCTAACCGTGAATACGTACTCTGTTGTGCTCTTCCCACTATCTCGATCACCCAAGTAGTCCGCATCAACATATCTTTGCATAATGAGAGAATCACCTCCGAAGCATCAACAATGACTGGATGTTCCCCTGAGATATCTCAATATCCACTTCACCGCATTCCAATGCTCCTTTCCTGAGTTTTGCATGTACCTGCTTATAACTCCCACTATATGTGCAATGTCTGGTCCCGTACTCACCATTGTATATATCAAACTCCACACCGCAGATGCATAAGGCACCCTTGCCAGGTCATCCATCGGATCTTGAGTTATCAAGCACAACTCCTTGCTGAGTTTGAAATGCTTCGCTAAAGGCGTACTCACCATCTTTGACTTGTCCATTTTGAACCGCTTCAAAACCTTTTCCACGTAGTATTTTTGCGATAGCCATAACTTTCGTTACTTTCTGTCTCTCATAATTTTCATTCCCAGAATTTACTTAGCTGCTCCTAAATTCTTCATGGAGAATTTTTCAGTTATCATCTTCTTCAGATTTTGAATTTTCTCGAAACTCGGACCCGCTACCAACATGTCATCCATGTAAAATGACATAAAAAAGGAAGTCTCCCTCCTTGAAAGTCTGAATGTAAACGCAATGATCTGAATCATAGTGCACAAATCTTGTCTCTAATATGAACCGATAGAATTTGAGATACCTCTGTCTTGGAGCTTGCTTGAGATCATACAAGCTCTTTCGCAGTCTACATATCATATTTTCTTTTCCCTTCATCTCGTATCGCGGTGGCTGCATCATATAGATCTCCTCCTTCAAATCTCCATGAAGGAATGCCATTTTCACATCCAGCTGATCTAAGTGCAAATCCTCCACCGCCACGATACCGAGTATCACCTGAATTGAAGTCATCTTCACAACTGGGGAAAATATCTCTTGATAGTCTATACCATGTTGTTGCGCATAACCCTTGACTACCAAGTGAGCCTTATACCGCTTCATGCGAGCAGTCTCATCCTTAATCCTATACATCCACTTATTTAGCAACGCCTTCCGACTCTTGGGTAGCTTCACTAAATCCCACGTACGGTTCTTCTTCAAAGAATCCATCTCTTCATTCATAACTTGCTCCCACTGCTTGCTAGCATTGTCTTGCATTGCCTCTGTAAGGGATTCGGACTCTCCTGAATCTGTATACAAATTGAAGTCGGTAAAAAGTCTTTCAGGTACCCTTCTTTCTCATATAGATCTCCTCGGAACTGGTAAATCTGGTTTCTGAACTCGGTATTCAACCCGTTCTTAAACCTAATCCTGCACTGCAGTGCTCGTCTCCTCCAAATTCTGATATCTACTTGTAAGCACCTAATTGCTCTCTTGAGTTCTATCGAACTCGACGAACTCAGATACTGCACCATCCTTGGCTTGCTTCGCTTCCTTATACAAGTGTTGCTCATCAAAAACGACATTCCGAGTTCGTATTACCTTCTTACTTGTGTAATCTCTCCACCATAGCCGATGAAAGCACGCTTCTTAGATTTGGAGTCAAGCTTATTCCTTTCCACCATATCAATCAAAGAATAAGAAATACAACCAAAAACTTTGAGGTGCGATTAGTTTATTGGTTTACCTGACCAAATTTCTTCCAGAATACCTCCTTCGAGAGCACTTCCCGGACTTCTGTTCATCAGATACACAGTAGCATCGACAGCTGATGTCCATAAAAATTTCGGCACATCCGCATCGAAGGTCATGCTTCTTACCCGCTCTAGGATTGTCCTGTTCATACTTTCACCGATGTCATTTTGTTGCGGAGTTCCCAGTACCGTTTTCAACCAACATATACTCTTTTGAGAGCAAAACCCCTCGAACTCTTGTGTGCAATATTCTCCGCCATTGTTGGACTTGAGGCAGTTAACCTTCATCCCCGCTTGATTCTCCACATGTGCAATCTAGTGTTTAAAGAGACCAAACACATCGGGTTTCTTCTTCATTGCATACACCCAGATCTTCCGGCTTGCATCATTAATGAACTTCACAAGATACTGATTTCCTCAATAAGACTCCTGTTCCAGCCAAAATTTGGCGTTCAGGCGCAAGCACACGTGCGAAGAATGTGGCGCAAGCGCCAAAACCTACTACGCCAGTGCCAAACGTGCAAAGCACAGGCGCTAGCGCCATGCGCAAGTGCGCCACGTGTGCACGTGGCGCAAGCGCCAACCCTTTGCGCCAAGCGCCAAACGTGCAAAGCACGTGGCTCATGCACATCTTTTTTTTTTGAAGCGTATGCTTCAGATTAAAGAAAATGCCCTATTTGGAAAAATATTTCCCTGAATCTTTCTAAAATAGAAAGATATTCTTTTAAAACAAGGAAAATCCCCTGAATCAAAGATCAAACGGTGCTTAAGTACCACAGATTGATCACAGATCAATTTGGAGATCTCTCAATGAGAGATTCTCTCTAACTTTTCCAACTATCTCCCCTCCTATAAATAGGAGTTTAGGAGATTAATCTACATATATACATATCCCCCACAAGATTAAAAAAGAGACAAAAAGCCTCTGCATGAAGAAAATTCTTCATCTCCTTCAAACCCTAGGTTAGGTAAAGAGAATTTTTTTTTTCTTTACCTTCCATTCTCCATCACCGAAGCTGAAGTTTAAACTCTCATGAGGGGTTTTATCTTATAATCTAATATCTCGAAGGGAAACTTTATTACCTCCTCCATCAGAAGAAGAAAAAAATCATCAAGATCACCAAAGATTGAAGTTTGGCTTCATGAAACCTAGGGAAAAAAATACCATCATTAAGATCAGGACCAAAAAATAGAACCCTAAGTCCCAAAATCATGAAAACTCTGATCATTTACCGATTTTTATGATCAAAAGATCATTTTACCGAAATTTAAGCTTCATGAAAACCATGTCTTGAAACCCAAGAAAGGTTAACTTTTCTGTTCCAAGGAGTAGATGGAGCTTAGGCTCCTAAAACCCTAGCGATGCACCAAACGTGCAATGCACGTTACGCCAGTGCCAACGATGTCTTTACCAAGATGCGCCAATATTATTTTTGCAAGATCGCACCAGAGCTTAAGCTCTCGATATTGCATTGCACCACGTACAATGCACGAGAGCGCCAACGCCAGCGCCAAAGCATCACCATGTCTCACCGAGTGCCATGTGTCATGCCCCGCTTCCTAGTAGACGAAAATGGTGATGTGGCAGGCCGCAACGTATTTACTAAAAAATAAATACGTTAAACGTAATTAAGCAATATGTAATTGTACAAGAATAACAAGAGTATAAAAATAAAAACAACTTTATTTAAATTCGTCTTTACATACAACTGTTTGAAAATAAAAGATACAATGAGTAAACCAGTGCCTATACAATGGCATACAGAAAAGTAAGAGCAAGGGAAACTAGAAGTCAGGCTGAGCGGTGAGCTGGTCCAAGTCCTCCTGGTTCAGCTCGATCTCTTCAGAGTCTGGTCTTCCTGACGAACACTCCAAAGAAAGAAAAAGAAAGGAATATCGTCAGCGAACTAACGCTCGGTAAGTCCCGTTCAGTCGAAAATATCGTACTTTTGATATAATATTTTCGTTACTTTTCTTAAATATCTAAAGGTGTTTATTATAAATATGATACATATGAGGGTTTATCTGTAAAAATATTATTTACCATATGTTTATATATTATAATTAATATTATGAAGGAAAATGTATGCATATAATATTTATACAATATTATGCATATCATATCAAAAATTCTAACCATGATTCATTAAAAGATATAATATCATATAAAATAGTTAGGATAATATCTCAAAAATACCAAATATTACTAACATTATTCATTGAGATATTTTGCAAGCTTTAGCTTAGGTCAGGAGATCGGGATATCGAGATGTCGGGAATAAAAAATCTGCCGATGAATTTAGATAAAATCGAAGAATCAATACTGGTAGAGACTAAGAGAAGATATGAAGATTCCAGATATCACAACTATCTGCAAGTGTCAACACCAGATACTACAGAAAATTTCATCACTAGACCCCACCAAAGTGCGGCCCTTCCGCGGAAATAAGGGCATTCTGGCGGCGGATCTGCGGCTATATGGAGGAGTTGGGATGTGGGATTTTATGTGTAGGATCTTCTCAACAAACCCTAATTCTTAAGATCTTTGGTTTCTGGTTTTGGGACTATATAAAGGACCGAGGGCTAAACTTAGAAATCACCACCTTTTACATGAAGCAAATCACCGTAAAAAAAAAGTGATCCAAGACAGGTCCGCGATTCGACGTGATAAGACGACGCGAGATTCGATAGAGTATCTACTTCCTACAAGGCAGAGATCGAGAGCAACTTCTTCTTCCTCTTTTAATCTAAACTTGAAGATTTTGTACTTGTGAAGTTGATTAATAAAGGTAGATCATTAGATTAATTATTTAGTATTTAATTTTTACATTATGATCTCATTCTCTTTCTGTTCTTCTTCTATCTCCATCATGCACGAGTAATTCTTCGCTTGATAGGGTTCGTAGGATTAGGGTAGAACAATGGATGAGAAAATACTTTAATTTCTTGTAAGTCTTATAAAGTTTATAAACTTTAGCAAAAGAATCATTAACATCCTAATCGGGCGCGCTACCAATTTATTGCTAGTCTCGACCGCGATTTGAGATCGGATTAACAATTGTTTTGTTAAGGGCTAGACATGAATAGAGATCAATGAAAGGAAAATGGTTAATAGTGAGAAAACCCTAGTTTCTTCCAAGAACCCTAATCCTCATTCATCACTATCAATCTAGTTTTAAATCTATCAATAGATAAAAGGAGTAATCTTTATTAGTCATCTATGACTACTAAATCCGAACGAACCCTACAAGCCTTCTTATAAAATCTATATCCGTATTTAAACTATATCTGTATTCTACATCCGTATTTCGAAATAGATCTAGAAACCATTCTCACTATTCTTCACTATTCTCTATTCTCCTTTCTCTTTTCTAATCAACATGTCTAAAGAAAAATTAAAAGATTCCACATATCCCTGAGGATGACCCGTACTCATCTCGGCTAGCTACACGTGACACTGTTATTGATTGTGGTTACTATCCACCGCCGAAAACAAAGACGATCCCGTGATGGGTCGTCTTGCCTGAATTTGGGGCAGTTGCTATTTGGGTTTATCCGTCCACCTCTCCGAAGATGCCAAGTTGATTTATGGCACCGTATATCGGAGGTTTGGACAGATGCGGTCGTTGTAGCTGATTTCGTCTGATTCCCCCTCATTTGGAAGGGGGTTTTGATTGTGGGGACGCACTTCCCTGCAGGCGCAATCCCCTGTAGTTAATTACGTTACCGCATCATGATAACCACTTTCTCCTTCTCCAGAAGTTCATTTCGTTTCATGTGTGTTTGTTTTATTTTTGGTTGCCCGTGGATTGTGTACGGAGACTAATTTATGTTGTCATCCATAGGGCGTGGATTAGTCTAAATCCGTATATCTTAAATTTAGGTTTGGGTTGATTTAAGGATCGTTAATCTTGTTTGAGATTAAGATCAACTTAAATTTTGGTTAAGAATACGTTAGTCCAGTTTGAGACTAAGATCTATTTAACGGGGTTTTAGGATCATTCAGATCCAACAAAAGAGCATTTGGGCTCCATTGTTTTAGTTTAAGGACGTTCTGGTCCGTTGTTAGTTTAAGGACATTTCGGTCCGTAGATCACCATTTTTGAGGTGAGGGTTTTTGTTTGAGGACGTTACGGTCCGTAGTAGTTTAAGGATGTTACAGTCCGTAGATCACCATTTTTGAGGTGAGGGTTTAGTTTAAGAACGTTACGGTCCGTAGTAGTTTGAGAACGTTACGGTCCATAGATCACCATTTTTGATGTGAGAGTTTAGTTTAAGGACGTTACGGTTCGTAGTAGTTTGAGGACGTTACGGTCCATAGATCACCATTTTATGCCCATGTATTTGTTACGTAGCGGGCTGTACGGCAATGATGTGGGATACACCTATTTGGGGTGTGTTTTGGTTTAAGGTGTGCACGTCAGTTTGGGAATTGCACCCAAAAGCAGTTGGTTGTCGGGACCCGCCATCTCTCTGAAGACGTTGATGAATTATAACGACATGCATCAGAGGTATGAAGAGATGTACCCTTGAACCAATTCCCGTGTCTGAGGGAAGAGATCATGGTGTACCATTTAAGAATCATTAACCATTTTTGGAGGACTAGGATTAACTTAGGAAATATGGGATGGATGTCATAAGTCATGTTTGAGAAGCAATGAACCCATGGGCTCAGTTGATCTGAATTAGGGGCCTAGCCAACTTGGGCTTGACCCACTCAATTTTCTTTTTATTTGAAAGAAGTGCTAAGCTCTGGTTTGGGCTCAGTCCCCTTTTTCTTGCAAAAAGTGCTGAGAAATTATGTGAGTTCTGATTCTCACACTTTACGCTCTATTTTCTTTGTCTTTATATGGAGTGCTGAGCACTCATTATGGCGCCCACGTGCGAAGCACGTGAGGCGCTAGGCGCTAGGCACTGAATGATGAGTGTCAAGCACTTTATGTTATGTGGCGCCCATGTGAGGGTCACGTGAGGCCCTGGGCGCTGAGCGCCAGCCACTGAGTGTTAAGCACTTTTTATTTTGTAGCGCCCATGTGAAGGGCACGTGGGGCATTAGGCGCTGAGCGCTAGCCACTGAGTGCTAACCATTCTTTATTTTATGGCGCCCGCGTGAGGGGCACGTAGAGCGCTGGGCATTGAGCGCCGCCTACTGAGTGCTAAGCACTCCCGAGTTCTCTCTCTTCATCTTTTTTTGAATGATCCACGGGATCATTATCTAATTTTATTTACCTAAAATTTTCAAGAAGAGAGTTCTTCTTCCTTGAGAATTTAATTCTATGTTCTTTCAAAGCTTTCTCCTTTTTTTAAAGCTTATGGGAGGGTTCTTCTGTGTTAGACTTGAAGTCTTGGGTCCTTAATATAGTAGATGTAGGTTTGTTGATTAGTTGAAGAAATCTCTCATTGAGAGATCTTAATTGATTTGGGGATTTTGCCCACCATTGGATGGCTTCTGTTTTACAGAAGGTATTTTTCTTATTCTTAACAAGATTAGGGAAATATTTTCCCATCCGGAATTTATTCTGTAGATCGGTGATTCTTTAATCACCATTGGATTTTTAATCCAACGGTACTCTGTTTTACAGAGAGTAATCTTTCTTGTTTAGAAAGATTTGAGGAATATTTCCTCAATCGAAATTTAATTCTGCATTCTGATGATTTATCATCTCCGTTAGATTTTTGATCCAACGGTCCTATTTAACATAGAGTAGAATTTAATTCTACTAGGCACCGGCGCTCACGTGTTATGCACGTGCGGCGCCAATAAGAGTTTTTAACTCTGGCGCCGGCGCCCTCATGGCAGACACGTAAGGCGCTGCCTCTTGAGTTTTGAACAGAGCTTTGCTCTTTTAAGAGTTTTTAACTTTGGCGTTGGCGCCCTCGTGGTAGACACGTGAGGCGCTGCTTATTGAGTTTGAAGAGAGCTTTGCTCTTTTATTGGGAAAATAAATGCCCCCACTGCTGCGCTCACGTGACTCACACGTGAGTGCAGCGGTGGCATCTTTTCCACCGTTGGATCTTCTCGGAAGTGGAACCATCTCCCTGTGCCTATAAGTAGGGACTTTGGTTCTTGAGATGACTGTTGTTCATCTTCTTTTTTCTGAGAATATAATTCTCTTTTCAGAGCTTAGATCTCTGCCTAAAGAAACTCTTTTAGAGTTAGAACTTTGCCAAAAACTTGGTAAGGATAATGATTGAACTCATTAACAGAGCTTTGCTCTTCTTAGATCGTAGATCTTAAAATGTGTTTTAGGGTTTCTTAGCCCGTTAATCAGAGCTTTGCTCATCTTTCATGAAGAACTCTTAGAGTTTTTAAGGATTTTTCTTGCAGATCTTAAAGATCTTGGGGATTTACCCTGTTAAAAAGCTTTGCTTTTGAGGGTTCTGGTAGATTACCCCATTGATGTGAAAATATTTTTACAGAGCACAGTTCTCGAGGGAGTTTAACTCCTTAGTCCAATGATATTTCTCATTAAATGAGAATCCTTTTAGGATTCCATTCTTATTGAGTAACTGCCCCATCAATGATGGGGCGTCACCTTAATTTTGTGGGCCCGATTTGTCCCTTTCTTTTGCACTGTAATGCAGCACAATTTTTTTTAAGTATCAAAGAACGTTAAAGTTATGAACATAACGTCAATAGCTGAACCTTTTCCTTTTATGCAGGTGCAATGGCCTTCGACTCTTCCTTCTCTTTCGTACGTTCAGAGAGCGACTTCGCCGATGCGCCTGTGGATTGAGAAGTCTTTGTGCTTATTAAAGATCATGACCCGGAGCAGAAATCTCTTCACCTGTGGGGGTCGTGGTATAATCAGATCATTCGAGGTCGGTGCAGTTTTTCTTATGCAGCGACCTCAGAGCCAATTTTAGCGATTCATTACGCTGACTCGCTTCAAGTGACTTATGCCGTAGAAAAGGTCAACTGGACCTCAGAGGGTCGCCTTCAGCCCTCTATGGCATCAATACCCGTACAACCACCGATGGGTTTGGACATTTTGGGCGGCGCATATACCAAGGCGAGTCGCACCCTTGGGGGCAAGTCTATATGATAGGGTTGACTCCTCACCATTCAGCCGGCTACCTGCAGTGGGCTCGGTATATCTTGTCGGCCAAGAAGTCGCTGCTGTTGAAGCTTGGGCTGTATCCTGCAATCTATGCGTCCCTTTTTCAATATCCCGCGCCTCATGTGTAGTGGGTCAAGGCTTTTCTGGAATAGTGGAACATCCCAACCCATACAATTCTTCTATCGGACCGGGAGGTCTCAATTTCCTTAGAGGAGTTTGCGGAAATTTCCGGCTTACCGGTCAGAGGGGAACATTACGAGGAGATACTTCCCCCAGATGAGTATATCTTTGCCACCAAATCAGTGGTGACTGGCCTTACTCCATAGAATACCATCCAACACCGATTCCCAAGCCTGATCAAGGTGTTGAATATTTATGAGAGTCTGTTCTTAGAGTTTGGAGGGCACGGAGTCGGCTTTGCAGACATCATCGCCCGCTTTCTTCGCCCAGAAGTCTTGTCAAAACAAGCCGTGAAATTCGCTAAGCTTGATGATCCGTTCGGTTTTGATTTGGATAATGTCACGCCCCGCTTCCCAGTGTACGACGAAGGGGACGCGACGAGGCCCGCTACGTATATACTCAGAAGTGCATACGCTAAGCGTATCTAAGCAATATAAAATAAATACACAAGAGACAAGAATTGAAAAGAACAGCAACTTTTATTTATTAACATTCTTTGTACAATGCATGAAAGAAAATACAACTGAAATAAAAAGATGCCTAAACAGTGGCATAACAGGAAATGAAAAGTACAGAAATGAAAAGTGTACAATGAAACTACAGTGCAGGGTCTTCAGTAAACTGCTCCAAGTCTTCTTGCCATGACTTAACCTCTGCCGGGTCCAAATCACCTGACGACATTCAAAGAAGAGAGAAACAGAATGTCGTCAGCGAACAGGTCGCTCGGTAAGTCCCAAAGGTAAGAGGGAAGTAGAAAAAGACAGAATAAGAAGATACATTTTAAAATTGTATACTATTGTTGTAATGTTATGTCAACGCTATTGTTTGTAGTTTGGTACAGAAGGATGCCAGTGTATACGAGGGGAGTCTCTATATGCCAGAGCCTAGGGGCACGTATAGTACAAGGAACTTTTTATGCCACGGTACAACAGCAACTGGATTCATGTTAGGTGTATTAGATCTGACCACCCGTGCCATCTTTAATACCTTCCGTACCAATCTACCCCTTAAACCCTGCGATGTCTTGTTTGTATTGTTATCATGTAAAATTGTATTGGTTGTATGATTGATTGACTGACAGACCGAAACCATGATATTAGGAAACAGTTGTAACCGTGGAGTCATGTAGGATACTGATAATCATGTAAAAGGAATATATATTCATGGTTCGGTTCAGTCAAGTTGTGTAAATTGATAATTGTATTCATGGATTCATGTGTTCATATTGACTTGGAATCTTGTAGTTTGTAGGTTGACTTGAGTCATATTCAAGTCAGATTAATCAGACTCAAACCCGAGTCAGACAATCAGAAATGTGAATCGAAGTCTTATAATTGCTCGAGTCCTTAGGGTAATTTATAAAACTTGAGAGGGTTTTATGTAAAAATACTTTTTATACTTTTCAAAATATACCTCAAGTATTTATTACTCGTCTTTAGAGTTGTAATGAGGGTGTGTTTTATGTTGTGACATTTCTAGTGAGAATATCCTAGTTTTAGGTATTTATCTGTAATCTTGATTATTTGAAGTGCATGGTATTTTAGTGTAAAATTTATTACTGTGATTTTTAGAAAACGGTGGAAAATTTATATTATAATAAAATAGATATTTAAATGATAAATATACATATGTTTATACGAAAATAATTTTAATAAATATTTTATATTCCAAAAATCTCATTTTCTTATGATGTCGTATTTTAAACCTTTCGAGACCGAATGCTCCTTGCGGAGGTCTGAATCTCGCACTACTAAGTCCGAGGGTGCACGATAAACCGTACTATCCCTAACGGGTTTCTCAAAGGTGGGTTGTAGCGGCGCTTTGCAAAGATTGTAAAATACTAATCCTTTAGAAAACAGTTTTATAAAGAAAAAGGTATTTATTTGCAAAAGTGTAATTTTCCGTATTTTAGATTCTAGAGTTTCCTAAGCCAACTAGCCTATTTCTAAATGGTCTAAATGACAGGTCGTTAGAAGCCTCAAATCGCCTCTTCATCGCCAATTGTGGCCAGGTAAGTACAAGTAAGGAAGGAGGGATCCGCTCACGAATCGTGAGACGGGCCTTTTAAAGTTACCTAAGCTCACTTGCCTAGCCTAGACACCACAAAGTCAGGTTTAGATAAACGATCGATATCCACAACTTATCGTATTTTCCTAATATGAGGTATTTATTTAACATTGTAACAAATCAAAAACTTTTAAGAATGGTTTTATTAAGAATATGGTATTTTAATAAAAGTTTCGTTTTATCGTATTCTAAGTTTTGATGATGTCTTTTTAGGGTTATATTTGCGTATGTGTGGAGGTAGGTCATTATCTCGTGCTCTACTTTAAATGTATAGTAAGATTAAGCGTTAAATGTGAAATCGAAACATGATGGTATTAAAGTGAAAAAATTCGGTAAATTGGAAAGGTTATCATTTCATGTGAGAAAACTTGTTCAAATTGATTTTTAAAAGTTTAATAGTCAAGATAAAGATGTTTAGGCATGATTGAATTGATTAGAAGTGAAATTTTATAGAAAACCGAGTCGGAAATCGGATTTGTTCCGATTCCGTCGGGTTTCGTAATTTTCGTATTTTAGAGAAATAGAAAGGGGGATAGAATGGGACTTACGGGTTTCGATTAGGCAAAGGAATGTAGGAGAAACTAGAGGGGTTGTCGAAGCGTTGTTTCGTCGCCGGTTGTTCCTCAAATCGTCGTCGGAATTCCCGCCGGAATTTCGTCAGAGCTTCGCCGTGAACTTGTTTTCAAAGTACACCCTTCTTGGAACAATTTTGAGAGAGTAAGCCTAGGGTTTTGGGATGAGAGGGTAGAGGGTAGGGGTGTATTTATATGGTAGGGTAGGGTAGGTGAAAGGTTTTTTATTTAAAAAATTGTGAAAATTAAAGAAAAACATTAAAATTTGTAGTAAATAGGGTGTATTTAACACTCGGAAACCGATCCAATAAAATGGTGTTTACAGGGGGTTAGAGAAGTCGAAGAGCCCCAACTTTCGTGTTGGGGACTCGGCCGTCCGGCCGAGTCCGGCCGGCGGCGCCGGACCGAGTCGGCCGGTCTGCCGGCCGACTCGGCCGATCCCGGCCGAGTCGGGGGTCCAATCGATGGGGGGTCTCATGGGGTACACTCTGGTATTTTTACATTTTAGGGTTCAGTTCAACTTTTGGGAGTTATGACCTGTGGACTGTTGGGCTTCCAAGAAATTTAAAAGAAAAATAATCTAAAAATAATGTGGGGCATGGGATTTGAACTCTGGTAGCTTGGTTCAGCAGTGCAAGGTATTACCAATGAGCTACAAGCTCTTTCTTGTAATTATTGTGGGAAAATAAATATTTAAAATGATAACAGCAACATTAAATACCCCAAGTATACTTCAAATTTAAATGAATTTTATGTATACAAAAATTGGAGTTGTTACAATCTACTCTCCTTACAAAAATTTCATCCTCGAAATTTACAACTTTTATTTGAGGACTAGTTTACAAAGATGTGAGGATATCTTGCACGCATTTCATCTTCCCTTTCCCAAGTGGATTCTCCTGGAGTGTCTTTTCCCCACATTACCCGGACCAAGTTAACTTCCTTGTTCCGAAGTGTCTTCACTTTCCTGTCCAGGATCTCCACAGGCTGTTGCTCACAAGACAAGTCGGGTTGTATAGTGAGCTCGGAATGATCAAGAACATGGCTGGGGTCACTCACATACTTTCTAAGTTGGGATATGTAGAACACGTTATGCACTCCTTTCAATGAGGGTGGAAGCGCAAAGCGGTATGCCACTTCACCGACTCGTTCGAGTATGTCGAACGGTCCAATGTATCTCGGACTCAATTTACCCCGTCTTCCAAATCAGATCACTCCGCGGTTTGAAGATATCTTCAAGAATACATGGTCTCCTGGCTGGAACTCCAAGTGTCGTCTCTTCGCATCAGCCCAGTGTTTCTGTCGATCTTGGGCTATGCGCATTCTTTTCCTGATAGTACGAACCACATCAACGGTCGCTACTATCATCTCTGGTCCAAGAAGTTCCCTATCTCCGATGTCGTCCCAACTTAATGGTGATCGACACTTCCTTCCATACAATGCTGCAAAAGGTGACATTCCTATGCTTGCTTGGTAGCTGTTATTGTACGCGAACTCCACAAGATGCAGGTGATCTTCCCACGATCCTTTGAAGTCTAGCATACACGCTCTGAGCATATCCTCCAAGATCTGAATAGTTCGTTCCGACTGACCATCTGTTTGTGGATGATAAGCCGTGCTGAAGTTCAGACTTGTTCCCAAGATAGCTTGCAGACTCTGCCAAAATTGCGATCGGAAACTGCTGTCACGATCGGAGACAATGCAGACCGGTACTCCATGAAGTCTCACAATTTCCTGTATGAGTTCATAGGTATCAGACATAGTACATTATGAAGATTTTAAATCTTAAATAGATTGTTACCTCCATGTACTTCTTTGCTAGTGTCTCGGTTGATTGGCCAATCCGAAATGGGATGAAGTGAGCCGACTTTGTGAGTCGATCCACAATGACCCATATAGCATCGTTACCCTTTGTGCTGCGAGGAAGAGCAGTCACAAAATCCATCGTGATGTGCTGCCACTTCCACTCTGGAATTGATAACGGTTGAAGTAGTCCAACTGTCCGGTGATGTTCAGCCTTTAGTTGCTGACACACCAAACATTTTGCGACGCTTCTGGCTACTTCACACTTCATTCCATGCCACCAATAATTCTGACGTAGATCTTTGTACATTTTGGTACCTCCAGGATGTACTGAGTAGGGAGAGCTGTGAGCTTCTTTCATTAACTCATCCCGAACAGGACCTTTTGGTACACACAATCTGCTGCCGTATCTCAAAGATCCGTCTTAATGGATGATGAAGTCTGTTATGAGTCCATTCTCCACTTGTTCTCTGATCTTTTGCAATTTAGCATCACTTGCTTGAGCTGCTTTGATCTGATTGACAATGGTTGATTGAACTTGTAGATCCATCAAACTTGAAGCATTACCTGGCATGACTACTTCAATCTCCATCTGATGCAAGTCTTAGTGAAACTTCCACTGAGCGGTGAGATTCATCGATAATGGTTGGCGACTAAGAGCATCAGGTACTACATTCACCTTCCCTGGGTGATATTGCAAGTTGATGTCAAAGTCCGCCATGAGTTCTAACCATCTTCTCTGGCGCATATTCAACTCCTTCTGAGTAAACACGTACTTCAGACTTTTATGATCTGTATAGATGTTCACTCGTTCACCAAGTAAATAATGACGCCAAATCTTGAGAGCAAAGATGACGGCTGCCAACTCCAAATCATGCGTCGGATAATTGCGCTCATGAGTCTTCAGTTGTCTCGAAGCATAAGCCACAACCTTACCGTGCTGATGTAGAACACATCCTAATCCCTTACCGGATGCATCACAATGCACCTCGAATCCTCCAGATTGATCCGATATTACGAGAATAGGTGATGATGTCAACCTTGACTTGAGTTCTACGAAAGCTTGTTCGCATGCTTCTGACCACGCAAATTCTTCATCTTTTCGTGTGAGCTTGGTCAGGGGTGTTGCTATCTTTGAGAATCCTTCAATGAATCTTCTGTAATATCCAGCTAGACCCAAGAAACTCTGAATTTCCTTCCCTGACTTTGGTGTAGGCCATTCGCTAACTGCTGAAACTTTGGCTGGATCCACAGAAATTCCTTCTCCTGATACGATATGTCCAAGAAAACCAACTTGATTTAGCCAAAACGCGCACTTGCTATACTTGGCATAAAGCTTATGTTGTCGAAGAGTTTCCAGGACAATTCATAGATGTTCTTCATGCTCTTTCCGATTCTTAGAATACACCAGGATGTCATCGATGAAGATGACAACAAACCTGTCTAAATACTCCCGGAAAACTTGATTCATTAGGTTCATGAATATTGCTGGTGCATTGGTCACTCCAAATGGCATCACTAAAAATTCGTAATGTCCAAAGCGAGTTCTGAAAGCTGTTTTGTGAATATCAGCTTCCTTGACCTTCACTTGATGATAACCTGAACGAAAATCCAATTTAGAGAAAACACAAGATCCACTTAGCTGATCGAATAAATCATCGATGCGCGGGAGTGGATACTTGTTCTTTATAGTGACTTCGTTCAAGGCTCTATAATCGATACACATTCTGTATGAACCTTCCTTCTTCTTCACCAGTAGTACAGTTGCTCCCCAACTTGAAGTGCTGGGACGAATCCATCCTTTCTCCAATAATTCGTCCAACTGTGTTCGGACTTCCTTCAAACCTTCCGGACTCAGTCTATAAGGTGCTTTGATTACTGGTTGAGCTCCTGGTACTAAATCAATACTGAATTCAAGAGCTCGATCGGGAGGCAAACCTGATATATCGTCAGGAAATACATCTTCGAACTCTCAAACTACCTCTGGTCTTAATTCTTCTTCTGCTTGAGCTGCTGCAACTACTGCTTCTCTTGGCTTCGCTTTGTAGGTACTTGGCTCCAGGGTACGGTCTCCGCTCTTGAAATAGAAGACCGGATGGTCTGGAATCTCGAATACTACCTTCCTTTGACGACAGTCGATAGTAGCACAAAAAGTTCCAAGCCAATCCATTCCTAGAACCACATCGAAGTTCGGTATGTCCAGTACTTTGAAGTTAGCATAAAACTCTCGGCTGCAAACGACGACTGGACACAAGCTGTATCCCATGGTTGCCTTTAGAACGCCATTTCCGGAACTGACATTCCAGCTGGATACAAGCGGTGAGACTGGAATCTCATGGATTCGAACAAACCGTTGCGACATAAAGCAGTGGGATGCTCCAGTATCAAATAGTGCAAGTGCAGGTAGTGAGTCTACTAGGATTGTACCTAAGGTATATGGGATATGTTTTAGGTATAGGGAAAGTGTGTAGATAACTAAGACTAAAAGATAAGTTTGAGAAGGAAAGTTTACCAGTAATGACTTGGCCAGTGGCTTCAGCTTCTTCCACAGACATCGTGAAAGCCTGGCGCTTGGGTACATTCCTCCTGGCCTGAGGAGCATTCCTCGGAACATTCCTTTGAGCTTGATGGAACTGACGAGGAGGTGGTGTAGCTTGTGGTCCTCTGGGTGGTGCAGGTAGTGCAAGTCTTGGAGCAGGTGCTTGGATAGCTGGACGCTGTGGATAATTGTTTGCTGGCCTGGGTGTAGCAACTGGATTTTGTTTATAAGGACAAGCCCCAATACCATGAGCAGCTGAGCCACAGATCAAGCAAATATTGTTCGCACGCTGGCAATCTCTCGCTAGATGCCCATTTCTCTTGCAGTAGTTACAAAAAGCTAGGCTGGGCCTGTTGATTGGCGCTCCAGGACGTCTTGGCACAAAAGGTGGTCTGGACGAGGCTCCACCTGCCATCTGGTTGGCAGGGCGCTTGACTCCTGCAGACTGAGGTCTGCCCCTTGCTTTTATCACTGCCTCATAACTGCGGGCAGCTTCCAGAGCATCCTCATGAGTCAAAAAATTTCCTGTGGCTAAAGCAGCCTGAATCTCCGTGTCCAGTCCTTGTTGAAAGCGACGGGCTCTGATCTCGTCCGTCGGTATCAAGTGTGCCGCGAATCTGTTCAAGGATAGTGTTAGCTGTGTAGTATGTGATATTTAAAAATTGAACTATTGCGACATATCTTACCGGCTTAATATGGTGAATTCAGCATCGTATTCATCTACCGATTTGTCCCACATCGATCCTTGCTGTAGATGAATGAACTGCTGCTCCATGGCAAACCTGGCAGTCACATGGAAGTATTTCGCGTCGAACTTCTCGCGAAAAGTTTTCCATTCAATAGGCTGTGCAAGACGGCTTTCTTCCGCCTTCCACCAGTTGCAAGCATTGTCCGTAAGCTGTAGTTTAGCCACACGGACCCAAGCTATGTCTGGCACTTGTGCTGCGGCCAGATCATCCTCGATACTTTGAGCCCATTCTTCAGCTTCCAGTGGGCTCCCCTTTCCTGAGAACTGCTTCGGATGTAAAGTCCTGAATTGCTTTACCCCCGGAGCGTCAGTCTAGGGACGGTTCAAGAGTTGTTGCTGTCCCTCAAGAAGGCTGCGGATTGCTTCAAGTAGCACTGTCTGCTCGGTGGGTGGCGCAGGAACAGCTGGTGTGAGAGGTAGTGCTGGAGGTGTGTTGTTGACATTGGTGCTGGTGTTGTTCGGAGAATCCATAACCCTGAAGAAAAATTTGGGTTAGGACAAATTCAAGTAATATGAAATGATAAGATTCAAGGAATATGAAATTGCAAGATTCAAGGAATATGAATTGTAAAGAATGTTTTAGTTGCTGGTTCTCATGTTATATTGCTTAGGTTGTTCACGCAGAACAGAACTGCATAATAGGGATTCATACAGCTCTGACCTGCATGGGCTACCAATAAAACCTGTCACGCCCCGCTTCCCAGTGTACGGCGAAGGGGACGCGACGAGGCCCGCTACGTATATACTCAGAAGTACATACGCTAAGCGTATTTAAGCAATATAAAATAAATACACAAGAGACAAGAATTGAAAAGAACAAAAACTTTTATTTATTAACATTCTTTGTACAATGCATGAAAGGAAATATAACTGAAATAAAAAGATGCCTAAACAGTGGCATAACAGGAAATGAAAAGTACAGAAAGGAAAAGTGTACAATGAAACTACAGTGCAGGGTCTTCAGTAACTGCTCCAAGTCTTCTTGCGATGGCTCAACCTCTGCCGGGTACAAATCACCTGACGACATTCAAAGAAGAGAGAAACAGAATGTCGTCAGCGAACAGGTCGCTCGGTAAGTCCCAAAGGTAAGAGGGAAGTAGAAAAAGACAGAATAAGAAGATACATTTTAAAATTGTATTCAAATTGATTTTTAAAAGTTTAATAGTCAAGATATAGATGTTTATGTAGGGTTCCTAGGCACACACTAGAGGTCTCACAAGGCATCAACCATGCCAATTTCAAATTTTAACGGTGCCGAGAAACCCTAGAACGGATCGTCGGCAAGATGTTTAGGCGAAAAAGAAACTAGTTAACAACTTAACTAAAGTTTAAACGGAAATACAACCTTTGTAGATCCGGTGCTCCACCTCCATAGCTCCGCAACGAAGTCCCCTTGCTGTCCAAATGAATTCCCGGGCTCTAGCGTCGGCTTCATCGGAGAAAAAGCGGGCTAGGTCATCGACGACGTGCCGAAGATGATCTACGTCGAGGCATCACTAGATCAAGCTCCACCTTCACCAAGCCTTGAAAACTTGTGAAGGAAACACACTCTACTACTTGGCAAGAGGTAGAGGATGAAGAAATAGGAAGTGGGTAGACTTTAGAATTGGATTTCTCACTCATTTTCATCAATCACCATTGATGAAGAAAGGTTTTCTTCAATGAAGAAGATGAAGAAGAAGAAGCTAGTATTATGATAAGTTCATTTTAAAATCAAAAGTAAATCAATACTTATCATAATAATAACCATGGTCAAGTGTAGAGAATGAATCATGGTTAGTGGGAATGGTTAGGGTTAAGCATGGAGACAAAATGGTCACTTGGTCAAAGCTTCATGAAGCTTCAACATCCATCCAAAGAAAGCCACATTTTGCACTTTATGCAAATTATTTTCCAAAAAGAAATGGATAAATAAATAAGTGAATAAAACAAAACCCTAACCATAATCATGTAACCATGGTTTGATCTTTACACAAAAAACCCTAGCAAACATGTATCATCAAACATGATACAATCAAGTGCACAAAACTATATCGAATATACAATGTGCACATCCGAGCGAGAAAATCCATTTAAAGTGAACCAATATTAGTTAATGCAAAGTAATATATCAAATATATAATTATACATTAAATCATTAAATCAACACTTGATTTAACGATCCGGTCATATCGCATATAACCGACTAATATCCAATGTATCGATTTATCGAATCAATGCTTGAATCGATAACTAGGTTATATCGCATACAACCAATCGATACATTTATCGCGAGAATGGAATACGGTATCACATACACGCATTATTCTCGGTCCCGCACATATCTCATATGCGCTCCTATTTCGTTTCGCTTGAGCCAGGAAACCTCTGTGTAGGACTCTAAAGACTCGTCAATACGCCGGCAGCAGATGATGATCATATCAAGCATCCACAAGCCGCAAGCGGTCTGCTAAACGTAACGGCCACCCGGGTATTGAGCGATCAGAAGATCGACGAGCAAGCCCGCTCACACTCCAGTGAATCCAACCAGTAACACTACCGTACAGTCCGGTCTGATCGTCTGATATGTCGCATATCTCGCCTAGGGGTGGTAAACGTCAGACCCCAATAGCTCGATAAGTCGTGTCGATATGAGGTCTATAACAGTTCGAGAAACTACTGGTAACACTTACCAGTATATCTCAGCAACCCAGGCCAGGGATTTCCGGTTATAGCCAATCGAACACAGCGCAACATCAACCCCCTATACCGGGAGAGACGAATCCCCTCCTATCGCTCATTGCCTCCATGTGACTCGGGACTGTACCCAAAAACCACCGTTTTGCACGCCCTCTTGGACGTGGTAAGATGGAAATCAAAGCACAGTGGGAACCACACGAGACTCTATGACGATCTCGGGTCAACAGACTACTCTGTACCAGTGTCACCAGAGAACTGCCATCTGACGTAAGGTATAATACCATCTGGGAGTTCTCGGCGAGTCCTTCCAGTGTACCCAGTCTCTACTGAGCACCCGTATATCATCTCTGATGTCAAACACCAATGGATATGGGATCATCCATCGCCCATCTGTATGGGTCGAGAAGGTATACGCTAGTCTACTCTGGTATATCGATGCCCCGTCTCGATATACCCACGACTAGGGACTTTGAAGGATGTACTTATGGACTACCATGTCCCCACTAGTATGATCCGCATCATAGTCCAGGTAGTCAAGCACACATCCTAAGGGCTTTACCAACATGTAACAGAGAGACAATCAGTGTACACGTTAAGGTAAAGAGCAACCAGATAGCATACTATCATGTCGAGCAAGAAAGTCCTCCCTATATATGTCCCAGTATCCACTACAATATACATCCAATGTACAGTAATGGCCTCTAGGGCATACATATAACTAACAATCTCCCACTTGCACTAGGGCCATCTGTAGCAGTGGTTGTAGTATCTCATACTCAACCATCCCATAAAAATCTCTCTCTGGGAATAGGCCTTTGTGAGTGGATCCGCTGTGTTGTCCTCTGAGTCTACTCTCCTGTCCTCGATCCCCTGGAGATCAACCATCTCCATGATCAGGTGATACTGCCTTAGAATATGTCTGGATCACTGATGGGACCTGCGTTCCTTGGCATAAGCCACAACTCCATTGTCACACAATGGGAGGAACATAGTTCATCTCATGAACCAATATACATCCAGACTACCTCTTTGGTAGCATCTTAAGTAGCGATGTATCGAGCCTTTATCGTCTAGTATGCCACGGTATCTAGCTTGGAACTCTTCCAACATACCGTCCCTTTACTGAGGGTGAAGACAATGCCTGTGATTGACATTCAGTCGTCTTTATCACCCTGGAACCCTTCCAGTGATTCTCCCCAGGATCGATTGATACCATCTCACTACAGCTAGTGAGTATTCTAACATCCAATTAAATCTATCTCATAGATCCAAAATCCAGGATTTAGTAGGTATCACTTTGATCCTATATGGAGAATCCTAGTGATAAGCGGAGATTGACCGAGCGTAGCATAAGAAACTCTTTTCTTATCAAGAGTATGTCATCCACGTACTCTACGAGGATCGTCACCATACTCCCTACTACCTTTTTGTTTATACAAGGTTCATCTACCATTTTGATGATGTCAACTTCTTTGACTAATTCATCAAAACAGATGTTCCAGCTCCGCGATGCCTGCTTTATCAAATAAAGCATCTTGCACACGTTTCCGCTGCTCCCACTGTCTACGAAGCCCTCTGGCTGTGTACTTATAGACGCTCTCTTCTAAATCATCATTTAGAAAAGCAGTCAAGACACCCAACCACCAGATATCGCAGTCATGGTATGTAGCCGTGACAAGTAGGATCTGGATGGACTTAAGCATAGCTACTTGAAAAGGTTTCATCATTATCCACACCTGGTCAATGATGCAAACTTTTAACAAGTCTAGCTTTGAAAGTCTCAACTTTTCCATGTACACCAAGTAATCTTCTCAAGATATACTTGCTCCTGATGGGAATTTAACCCTTCAGATATAGCAACCAAAGTCCATACTTTGTTGGTGTATAAGGATTCCATCTCAGATCGATAAACATCCAGCCATTCTCACAGAGTCCTACTCCTGATGGCCAGGTCGAAACTAGTTGGGTCATCATCTTATGATGCAATCCTCGCTCCCACTGTCATAGAGAAACAGAAGTATCTCTCAGGTGGGTGAGGAACCCTACTAGATCGGCGGAGAGGCTGAGGTTCGTTGGAATCTACTGAATCCTTTGGTTCTATCAAATCATCAGCTGCAGTTTGTATAGCTGGAACCTTTCCAGTTCTACATTACAGACTTTGCCTCGAGCTTGTCCGGATTTTGCTTTCAGATATAGGCCGGTCAACCCCAAATCTTAACTTGCTTAAGACATGGGCTCTTCCCTTTCCATATCAGATATGAAATGGTAGGAAACTGATTTGATTGGAACCCTATTCAATAGGTATGCATCTTCTTAAGTGCATAACTCCCCAAAAGGAAATAGGTAACTCAGTAGTACTCATCATAGAGCACACCTTATCATATAGGGTGAGATTGCTCCGCCCCGATATACCATCGTGCTATGGTGTATTCGGAGGAGTAATGCTGAGAGAGAATCTCATTCTCCTTTAGAATAGTCCAGGAATTCCATGTTCAAGTATTCTCCTCCTTGATCACATCAAAGGACATAATACTTATACCCGTATTTTGGTTCTCTACTTCTTACTTATATTCTGTGAATATCTCAAAAAGATTCGGACTTGTGTTTCAACAGGAACATAGGTCTGAAACTCGAAAGATCATCAGAGAACGTAATGAAGTAAAAGAACCGGTCTTGGCATGTGTAGACAGGGGACCTACATACATCAACATGTATCATCCCAAGAGTTCACTAACTCTTTCTCTGTTTCCAGTAAACGGAGCTATGGTCATCTCATTTTTGTGACATGACTGGCGAGTTTCAGAAGATGTAAATTCAAACTGATTTAAATATGCATCTATATGTAACTCTAGCTAGTCGGGTCACATTGATCTGACCTAGTCTACAATGCCTCAAGAAGAATTCGTTCATTTCTGAACTCTTCCTCTTATGTGTGATCCGTATACTAAGAACTGTAGTTTGATTTAGAACATCAATGCTTTTAGATAACGTGCCTGAACCGATCAACTTTTGATATATGAAATGTTCAAAATATTATCCAACAATACAAAATTATATCCTTTCTTTACGAATAAAGAGACTGATATGATTTTGTATATCAGGTTCGGTATCTAATAACATTCGTTCAGAATCAATGTATTGGTAATACAGGGTGACAGTGACCAACAGACTTGGCTGCAACATTTTCCCCGTTTTCTGCCTCATGAAACTTATCACCCGTTCTCAGTTCTCTACCTTTCTGTAGCCCTATGTAACAGATTACATATCTGGGATCCTGATCTGGTATCACATACCCAGGACGTAAAGGATACTGAGAAACAGTTCTCTGTAATGAACACACCCGAAGATGATGCATCAACATGCACTCTCTTCGTTTGGGCGGCACGGGAAATCTGGTATTCCCCAATTTCCTGCTCTGTCTTATAACAATTATAAGTTAGAGCGGGACCAACGTTCCCCAGCTCAGTATAACAAGTGGGTTCGGTCAATAATCCGTATTATTATCTTGATTAAGGCGTGATATGGTCGCTACCAGGAGAGAGAGAGAAGAAAACACTCAGCGTGCGCTCTTGCAAGAATAGATTGGTTATTAATTTATCTAATCAGGATGGCTCCCACTGCTTTTTATCAAATCTTCCTTCAAACCCTAAAAGGAAAGACTAGCCGGGATTAATTACACACTACAAGTTCGCCAATCTTTCAGCCAGGCCAGTGTCGGTACTTTGAGGGAGGTCCCCCGTGCTTTCGCACGAACCTAATTAATGTAAACCTCGTTTTCCCAGAGGCGTAACCCCGTTGACACCTTTCTAGACACCTACTTGATCGGCTAATTGTAATGTATAAAACTCTCCCAGGAGTAACTCTTACTCGCAGCGGGTATCGGGATCCAACTATCTCATAGAAGGTATGCAATCTCATTGCAAATTTCAACACTTGAAATTCCCGATAATATTTTGCCCCCAGCTCGCTATGGCCTTGACGCATGCCAAACAACCCATAGTCTGCTAGTCAAGTTCAACCCGTACATTTCTTGATTGAATTAAACCCACCCGCATGACCCTTGACGCATGCCAAACAACGCCGTACGAATACCCTAATCCAATCGCATCGTATGCTAACAGATAAGCACTAGTTAGCTACCGTACACTACGCCTTGACGCATGCCAAACAACCGCAGCACGAATACTAACTAGTACTTATCTGAAATGACGGAGGGCTACGACAGGTTTTTCTGAAAACCTATTGCGTAATGAACTTGATATCGTTGTAGGATCGAATGAATTTTGAAATGGAGTGTTTTTGAGGCTTTTCTAGTTTTGCTAAAGGAGTCACTCCCGGTGAAGGGATCGTCGGTCCTTTCCTCGTCGAATGAGGTGCGGGATATATCACATATATCACTGTGCAAAGCAAAAACTCTTAAAAGCAATCAAAAGACAAACCGAGTGTGTAGCATCTGCCAGTTATTGCTAAAGGAGTCACTCCCGGTGAAGGGATCTCGTCCTTTCCTCATCGAATAAGGTGCAGGATATATCACATATACCTCTGTGCAAAGCAAGAACTGTAGCTACCTGTTTTAATTTTGAAATTCGATTCTACAACATCTTAGGTTTCTTTTATTTCATTAATCACATTAATGAAGTCCCATCATTTAAGTACCTAAACATCACAGATAAATACGACGTACACTTATGCCATCCGCATTCGCTTCGATGTCCCCTCATGCACCGTTAGGTTAGGTGACTAACGGCAGAGCGGGGCAGGGCTAGCGCGGGTGTAAAACATAAGTAACGTCTATATAATATATCATATATACTATATACAGTATCTATCACAGAACATCACATGATCGCATCACAGATATCGCAGCAGAAGAAACATATGAAATATTGGATATACTAGGACGTCCGTGTTTTCAATACGAGCCAGTATAAAACACGGATTCCACGGTCGCGATGAATAGCCAAACCCACACCCCTAGACCCCTACGAGAGCGGCAAGCAACCCTACCAATTCTGGAGTTAGGAGACCCGGACTCGACTCCTCGAGTTGGTCTCCCACTGGACTCCAGAACCCGGTTACTTGTGCTCCCCTCCTTGGGTCTATCCTAGTGCGGAAAAATAAATAATATACAAAGGGTGACATCTTCCGCAACCTGAAAGTGCCCCAATAAAAGAATATTACATACAAGTTTTTACATGAATGAAAATGAAAAACACTCATCTCACAAAAAAAAACCCGGCTATTCAAACACGACGATCCAATATAACATATCCAGCAACACATAACATCACATGTCATCAACGTAAGTAAATATGCGCATCCCAATTGTCGTTGACATATAGCAACGAAACCGGCGATATCACATATTACACTTACGGTCACAGAAAAGAAAGTGTAAAACTACAACAGTTGGAATCCGCAACATCCTCAGACATCACATGCCTGACCAAATGAATTTCTTAGACATCGCATGTCTAACAATTATAAACCCCGCATTTTAGTCTCAAAATCGAAAACACTTTTCAATATAAAGTCGGGCAATTCAACAAGATTCCCGACATCCTGATCGAATGCTCGTCGCAAACTTCAGTAGACGGCCGCACCCCCGATACCGTCGACGAAGTGCACCAAGGCGGAACACCGCTACCGCGAGCACCCGGACGGATGCTTTCGGCGACGGGGTTCTCCTACAGTCACTTGGTCGGGGCTATGGAGCGAGGCTGTCTATTAAGTTTACCCGGCGAGTATCCGCGTACACTACGTGATTGCGACGGACTTTTGATCACATCAAAATTCCGTGGCAACCGATCAAGTGAGACTAAACTGCTATGTTTATAACATTCATACAGTTATCTCATAATTTCTTGTGAATTCCAATTATTGTATCCCATTCCAGATAATTAGAAAATGTTAAACTTTCCGATCGAACAGTCAAACACCCAAGTTTTCCCGATACTGATCAACACATGAAACAAGTCTAAAAACATTCAGTTCGTGCCTCAGTACCAACGGTCCAGCCGTAGAAGGGTCAAGCCAACGCCTCACATGTGGCACGCCGTACTGCCCCAAACCCGAAGGTTCAAAGGGCAGTTCAAGACGGTCACATAATCGAGTTAAGGTTTGTTGTCTTCTAGAGGGACCATCGTGTTACTTGCACTACTTAGAACGTCGTTAAACCACGGAAAAATCCAACACTTGGAAATTTCCCGACAGGGGAAAAGTTGGGTATTTATATCCGGTCGAACTTTTTAACATATCCATAAATTATCCGGAAAGCCACACAGACAAAATTTGATACTCCGATCGAAACACCGAAACCCCAAATCAACCCAGAAAATAAAACTCTGGAATAAATATTAAAATATTCCCAGGAAAACCAGCACTGACTATTATTGATTATGGTGCAAATTTCGATGAACAATACGACAAAACGGTCGCGGATCCGCCGCACGAGCCATGCTCGTGCCACGGATCCGCGGCGTAATGATGGAATTAGGTCATCAAAATTCACCGTAACTCTTAGATATCCCTGCTGGTTTTTCTGCATATTTTTAATTTGGAAAAAACCACGATTTTAGAAAAAGTCCAGAGAGCTATTTTGGGTTCTAATTTTCGGTTCGATTGGACTTCAAATTGCGTCTAGACTTCGCCTAAGGCTCTAGCTAGGCTCTGATACCACTGTAGGGTTCCTAGGCACACACTAGAGGTCTCACAAGGCATCAACCATGCCAATTTCAAATTTTAACGGTGCCGAGAAACCCTAGAACGGATCGTCGGCAAGATGTTTAGGCGAAAAAGAAACTAGTTAACAACTTAACTAAAGTTTAAACGGAAATACAACCTTTGTAGATCCGGTGCTCCACCTCCATAGCTCCGCAACGAAGTCCCCTTGCTGTCCAAATGAATTCCCGGGCTCTAGCGTCGGCTTCATCGGAGAAAAAGCGGGCTAGGTCATCGACGACGTGCCGAAGATGATCTACGTCGAGGCATCACCAGATCAAGCTCCACCTTCACTAAGCCTTGAAAACTTGTGAAGGAAACACACTCTACTACTTGGCAAGAGGTAGAGGATGAAGAAATAGGAAGTGGGTAGACTTTAGAATTGGATTTCTCACTCATTTTCATCAATCACCATTGATGAAGAAAGGTTTTCTTCAATGAAGAAGATGAAGAAGAAGAAGCTAGTATTATGATAAGTTCATTTTAAAATCAAAAGTAAATCAATACTTATCATAATAATAACCATGGTCAAGTGTAGAGAATGAATCATGGTTAGTGGGAATGGTTAGGGTTAAGCATGGAGACAAAATGGTCACTTGGTCAAAGCTTTATGAAGCTTCAACATCCATCCAAAGAAAGCCACCATTTTGCACTTTATGCAAATTATTTTCCAAAAAGAAATGGATAAATAAATAAGTGAATAAAACAAAACCCTAACCATAATCATGTAACCATGGTTTGATCTTTACACAAAAAACCCTAGCAAACATGTATCATCAAACATGATACAATCAAGTGCACAAAACTATATCGAATATACAATGTGCACATCCGAGCGAGAAAATCCATTTAAAGTGAACTAATATTAGTTAATGCAAAGTAATATATCAAATATATAATTATACATTAAATCATTAAATCAACACTTGATTTAACGATCCGGTCATATCGCATATAACCGACTAATATCCAATGTATCGATTTATCGAATCAATGCTTGAATCGATAACTAGGTTATATCGCATACAACCAATCGATACATTTATCGCGAGAATGGAATACGGTATCACATACACGCATTATTCTCGGTCCCGCACATATCTCATATGCGCTCCTATTTCGTTTCGCTTAAGCCAGGAAACCTCTGTGTAGGACTCTAAAGACTCGTCAATACGCCGGCAGCAGATGATGATCATATCAAGCATCCACAAGCCGCAAGCGGTCTGCTAAACGTAACGGCCACCCGGGTATTGAGCGATCAGAAGATCGACGAGAAAGCCCGCTCACACTCCAGTGAATCCAACCAGTAACACTACCGTACAGTCCGGTCTGATCGTCTGATATGTCGCATATATCGCCTAGGGGTGGTAAACGTCAGACTCCAATAGCTCGATAAGTCGTGTCGATATGAGGTCTATAACAGTTCGAGAAACTATTGGTAACACTTACCAGTATATCTCAGCAACCCTGGCCAGGGATTTCCGGTTATAGCCAATCGAACACAGCGCAACATCAACCCCCTATACCGGGTGAGACGAATCCCCTCCTATCGCTCATTGCCTCCATGTGACTCGGGACTGTACCTAAAAACCACCATTTTGCACGCCCACTTGGACGTGGTAAGATGGAAATCAAAGCACAGTGGGAACCACATGAGACTCTATGACGATCTCGGGTCAACAGACTACTCTGTACCAGTGTCACCAGAGAACTGCCATCTGACGTAAGGTATAATACCATCTGGGAGTTCTCGGCGAGTCCGTCCAGTGTACCCAGTCTCTACTGAGCACCCGTATATCATCTCTGATGTCAAACACCAATGGATATGGGATCATCCATCGCCCATCTGTATGGGTCGAGAAGGTATACGCTAGTCTACTCTGGTATATCGATGCCCCGTCTCGATATACCCACGACTAGGGACTTTGAAGGATGTACTTATGGACTACCATGTCCCCACTAGTATGATCCGCATCATAGTCCAGGTAGTCAAGCACACATCCTAAGGGCTTTACCAACATGTAACAGAGAGACAATCAGTGTACACGTTAAGGTAAAGAGCAACCAGATAGCATACTATCATGTCGAGCAAGAAAGTCCTCCCTATATATGTCCCAGCATCCACTACAATATACATCCAATGTACAGTAATGGCCTCTAGGGCATACATATAACTAACAGTTTAGGCATGATTGAATTGATTAGAAGTGAAATTTTATAGAAAACCGAGTCGGAAATCGGATTTGTTCCGATTCCGTTGGGTTTCGTAATTTTCGTATTTTAGAGAAATAGAAAGGGGGATAGAATGGGACTTACGGGTTTCGATTAGACAAAGGAATGTAGGGGAAACTAGAGGGGTTGTCGAAGCGTTGTTTCGTCGCTGGTTATTCCTCAAATCGTCGTCGGAATTCCTGCCGGAATTTCGTCAGAGCTTCGCCGTGAACTTGTTTTCAAAATACACCCTTCTTGGAACAATTTTGAGAGAGTAAGCCTAGGGTTTTGGGATGAGAGGGTAGAAGGTAGGGGGTGTATTTATATGGTAGGCTAGGGTAGGGTAGGTGAAAGGTTTTTTATTTAAAAAATTGTAAAAATTAAAGAAAAACATTAAAATTTGTAGTAAATAGGGTGTATTTAACACTCGGAAACCGATCCAATAAAATGGTGTATACAGGGGGTTAGAGAAGTCGAAGAGCCCCAACTTTCGTGTTGGGGACTCGGCCGTCCGGCCGAGTCCGGCCGGCGGTGCCGGACCAAGTCGGCCGGTCCGCCGGCCGACTCGGCCGATCCCGGTCGAGTCGGGGGTCCAATCGGTGGGGGGTCTTGTGGGGTACACTCTGGTATTTTTACATTTTAGGGTTCAGTTCAACTTTTGGGAGTTATGGCCTGTGGACTGTTGGGCTTCCAAGAAATTTAAAAGAAAAATAATCTAAAAATAATGTGGGGGCATGGGATTTGAACTCTGGTGGCTTGGTTCAGGAGTGCAAAGTATTACCACTGAGCTACAAGCCTCTTCTTGTAATTATTGTGGGAAAATAAGTACTTAAAGTGGTAACAGCAACATTAAATACCCCAAGTATACTTCAAATTTAAATGAATTTTATGTATACAAAAATTGGAGTTGTTACAGATAACTTGTTGATAACAGAGGCGGATTTGAAGAATTTCTTCATTCCAGATGTTCCGGTCATCCCTTTCGCAGAGCTCGCTGCTCCATACGTCGACGAAGAGACGTTCTTTCTGGGGTTCATCGGCCTGTGGTTGAATTGGTTTGTGCTTCCGATGCATCCTCGCTATATGAGGCCGTATGTCTTTTTCCGGCCCACCGAATGATCGCAGGGACGTGTGTGGCCATTGGGATCGCAGGGCTTGCTCATATATATCATGAACTGAGCTTAGCGGCAGACACTACTCAGCGGGGGTAAAGCCCGTACATCTTCGCAACGCGTTGCACCACTTTATGCGACTAAATACGCGGTCCAATTTTCTCATTAGCGAGCCGAGCTATGTGTCGAAAGCTTCAAACGCTTATGTGTCATGGTACCAGCATGCGAAGGGTGCTGTTATTAGGGAAGAAAGGCAGCTATTGCTCAATCATAAGGATGCAGTCCCCGCTGGTAATCCATCGGTCCCTTTAAAGCATTGGACTGTCGTTCGTCACTCCTTAAGAGAGGATATTACGGGTGTGGTTCCACGAGCTTTCCCTGAGAAGCTTCAATTGGGTGTTCCCGCAATTGTGGTAGCCGTGGCGTCCCTGAAATCTGGCGTTGGTTCGGAAATAGGGACCCACCGCCCGAAGATGCCTGTCAACTTCAAGCTCTTATCGTCGGCCGCTGGTGTCCGTTCGCAGAAAAAGAAGAAGTCTTTATTCTCTCCCTACGTCGTATTCATCCAAGAGCCCCATGCTCTCTACAGTGAGGGCTTGTGCGAATACGTCACCAATGAAGGTTTGTTCGACACGCCTGTGATCGATACTGATCTACAGGCTGCCCTCGCAGCTTTCGAGCGACTGGCTCGCGAGGAAGCGGCGTTAATCTCTATCGCGGAGTCAGGTATACTTCAGTTATATTCTTCAGCGTCTATCCATTCTCTCATGCTTTTATTAACGATTTCCTCTTCAACAGCTATTTCTGCCGAAGAGGCTCTCGTGGCTTCCCTCAGGATGTTCGAGGAGGAAGAGAGGCTCCGCTTTTCTTTGGGCTTTGGTATAATTCGTTTCATTACGCCTTTATTCTTTTTTTATTCATGATCTGACCCTTCTCTTCGCCTTATTGTAGGAACTACCGCAACTCAGGTCGTTCCAAGTGCAGTGCCAATCCCAAGTGGCGATGCAGCAAAGCTTCTAGAGCTAGCTACTATGGCCATGGCCATCCCAAAGTCACTACAGGAGACGTTGCTGAAGCAACCGATGATGGACGCCGTAGCGGCTCCGGAGGCTGAGCTCGGTTAGGACGACGACGTCCCCCTGTCGGAAGTCTTAAGGAGGTCAGTTCTCACTGTTCAGACTGAAAGGAAGTGCAGGAAGCATGCGGCGAGGGAATGCGATGCTGTTTTGGCCGCAGGTGCGGGCTCAAGCGGTATTCCGCCTGCTGACATTCCTTCGGCGGATGTTCCTTCCGCCATGTCTACTGCCCATAGACAGGTTACATGTGCAGCTCGAGAAGAAACTATAAAGCTACTTCAAAGTAACATAACGCCCGGTCCTTTATTAGAACTTAGTCCTCAAATTCTGACATACGTATTTTCTTTTAAGCAGGGCCGAGTCCTGGCGACGGTATGGCAGGTGAAACGCCGATGATTACAGAGCCCGAAGTGGCCACTCTTTCTTGGGAATCTGGGACTGTCCAGACTGCTGCTCTTTCTCCTTGTGGCTCCTTGGTATCGATGGGTGTCGCAAGCATTGCGAAGGCCCTCGTCGAGTCAGGGGATGAAGCTATGGGAGCAGAATCTATTCCCCCGAGAGAGAGTGAGGAAGCCGTTACACTTGGTGACGCTTCCGGCTCGGTTTCGGTTCCTGATCTATCAGGTAATCCTCGGGTTGTTATTTTTGAGTTTTTCAATCCTGTTAAGCCTTTCTAATGATATTTCATTTGTCTTGAGCATAGGCGCGGTAAATCCTGAGGCTTTGCCGGCTGAAAAAGTGTCGCCGTCCGCCACTTTGACGGTCGCTGTCCCTTTGCTTTCTTCTGCGCCTCCTCAAATCTTGGAAGGTATGGGTTTCTCACTTATTTACTTCACTGTGATACAATCCTCCTTGAATTGACTGTATATTGTCGTGAGTCTGCAGGAGTACTTTTCGACCATTTGTACCAGGTGTTAAACCCGCATTTTTCCTTTCAGTCGGAAATCATTCCGCCTTCTGGTATTGGTCAGTATATTCTTCACCTAATGTTTCTTCCCCCTTTTTTATGAATAGACTTATTGTTGCTAAGCCTTTCTTATATTGACCACAGTATCACGGGTCGGGGGAGGAAGCGAACGAATAGCCATGCCTCCGATACTCCCTGTTCTGCCGCCTATGACAGCTGGTACGATAGATTCCATCCCTCGGGTGTCTTCTTTGTTCCGAGTTGAAATTTGACCGTAATTCATTTTGCAGCGATTACACCGGCTCCAGCTCCTTTTGAGTCTCGCATTCTAATGCCCACGGGGCCCTTCGCTAAACGTACATCCTCCAGGGGCGCCGCGAATAGCCGGCAAACGTTAAGCGAGTTTATCAAAGATCTCAATGCCGATGCCCTCACTTCTGCTATGGATTTTGCCGAAGAAGTCAATCCAATGCTGGCGATGCTCGTGAACTTTCATAATGAAGATCTCGTCAGTTCTTGGGTTGATTATTGCAGGAAGATCGTGGCTTTCCTGCACGAGATTGAGCTTAAGTGTCTCGTTCCTGAGGTGTTGGCCTCGAACTCTTAGCGGGCTACATGGGTCGAGCAAAGTGTTCCTTTCATTCGCCATTTTGAACAAGAGGCGTCCCTGAGGTGAAAGGAACATGAGACGGCTTTCCGTGAATTCGTCCAATTGCGTGCCCAGGTTGAAGAGAATGCTACATAGCTAAAAACTATTTTTGACAACCTCCAACGATATATTTCGGATGGGTTGACGCTAAGGCGGAAGGTTGACTTCACCGAGCGAGTCACGCAAGATTGCGAAGCTGCCAAGCAAGAAATCGATGAAAAGCTTTCATCTTGTTTACAACAACGGACTCAAATCGAAGCGGAGTTGGCCGCTATAGCTGAACACGAGAAGGAATTACGGGGAGCGCGCAAACGGCTTGTCAGTTTGTTGAAGACACCTCCTCCTTAATAACTGTCATTCTACCCCTTTTTCTTGTACTGGTTGTAAACTTCTGATTCATGAATAACATGTATTCATTTTAATTCCTTTATGAAATGTATCTTGTATTCACTTGAATTCATGAATAAAGGACATATTTTATTTCATACTGGCATTTCTCTCTTTTTCGATGTCTTGATCTGATGTGATGTAGTTTATATACTCATTTTGAAGTTTGTAGTTTACTCACTCATCCCGGAGCCTCTAGTTTATGAACTCATTTCGGAGTTTGTAGTTTACCTTCCTTGGGCTTGTAAGCAAACCTGTCCTAACGTCACAGTTAACCACTGCTCTTTACGATAGAGGTTCGTTAGGGTCTATGGTACTAGGGTTTTTTCCGTCGTACCGTCGCATTGGCTGATGCATTCCTTGATATGCAGACTTTACGCTGCTGTTCGAGTAGCCCCGCGACTGTCGTGTCTCTGATCCCTTCGGGGGCTGGAAAAAACGTCTTCAAGTAATCTCTTTAGGTCATATTACCGTCGGAAAAGAAAACGTTAGGAATTTTCCATAACACTTTTTTCTTGAGGTTGGCTCGGTTTGGGAGCCCCGATGAGTCATAACCACTCCATGCTGGTGTGGGATGATCTCCGATAGTCCTTCAGATTTTATTTGAGTTTCTGTTAAGACCCTGAATCTAGGAATTTGGCCTTCGCTTCCTTTGTTGACACCGCGTTTGCTGTAATGAGACGAATGTCGAGGTGATCTCTAAGTTGTTTATAAACCATCGAGATTTGGAACTAGGGACTTTGCCATGGCTCCGTTTTGTTGACCCTGGGGTCACTTGTTGACGTCGCGTCTGTATCCTGCTGGAGTGAGAAGAAACACCGTTGTCGATCTCTAGGCCGTAGATATTGCCGTCAAGATCTGGCTCTCCTTCTGATGGAGCCTGGTGGGAAAATGTGGTTCCCTTTTCGTTTGTGCCCATGGATTGTATACAGGGGTCGATGTGGACTCACCTGTAGGGCAAAAGTTTCATTTTCATTCATTTTTTATTTCTTTCCAGGACGCTCTATCATTTCAGCTTTTTATATCAGGAAAGTTGCGATTGCCCAATTATTTTGGCCTTTATCGTGGTGCCCAATCATTTCGTCTATTTTTTTCTTTTTTACTCGCTATTTTTTATTGCGAGTTGCCCAAACATTTCGCCTGTTTTTATATGCATATTTCTTGCTCACTGATTTTATTGCGAGTTGCTCCATCATTTCGGCTATTTTTATATGCATTTATTTTTTTGCTCGCTGATTTTTATTGCGAGTATGGAACTTAAGATTTGATACCAATTTTAGCAGCAACATCACTGCGATTGGAATATTGTCAGGAGCGAATCATCATTTACCGTGAAAGGCCTTGGAATTTGATACTGATTTAGGCATCAACATCTGATACTGATTTAGGCATCAGCATCGCTACAAATAGGATATTGCCAGGAGCGAATCATCATTTGCCTTTGCTGATTTGAACAAATGTGTCTTAGTAGACAGGGTTAGGATCCTGTCGACTAAGGCTTTTTGACTTTACGAGCTATAAGTGTCTCATAAAAGTATTTCTCCCTATGAGTCGTGAGAATCTCGTAGGCGTATTTTCTCCTTAGGAATCGTGGGGATTCTTAAGTGTGTTCTCTTATAATTCGTAAGGATCTTACAAAAGTGTTTTCTCCTTATAAGTCGAGAGGACATACAAGTTTCGTTCACCGTATGAAGACATTCCTCTTGATTGGTGGAACTTGGTAGGGGAATCGTTTATTTGTGCCCATGGATTGTATACAACGGCCAATATCGGACCTCCTGTAGGGCAACTTGGGGAATATGACGGCTTAAGGAAATGTTTGGATCCCTGTAACTTAAGACTTTGAATCCTATGAGCCGTGAGGGTCTCATAGGGGGAGTTCTCCTTACGAGTCGAGATGATCTCGTAAGTGAAAATTTTACGAGATTGCGCCCTTTCGGGTTTTCACAAGGTCGCCGGTAGCCCTGCTGTTTTTACTCACGGCGCCTTTTCGAGTTTTCATCTGTGCCCATTTCGCTTGTGGACATACCTTTTTTTGACAACAAGATTGCGCCCTTTCAGGTTTTCATAAGCTCGCCGGTAGCCCTACTGTTTTTACTCACGGCGCCCTTTCGGGTTTTCATCCGTGCCCATTTCACTTGTGGACGTACCATTTTTTTATTCCTCTATTTGCCAATGGAACTTTAGGGGGACTTCGCCACCGGGGCAGCTGTGTAGCCAGTGGGACTTGAGTTGCAGTCTTCGCCGTTGGGACTTGTGGACTTGAATTCCATTATTTCAGTGATTGAGGTGACGAATTAGTTTAAGGACATTACGATCCTTTGTTAGTTTAGGGACATCTCGGTTCAGGGCCAGCTTCGAGGTGAAGTTTTGCCGGATACTACTTATAGTCTTGACTCAGGAAGACAGTGAGCGGACACAAGCATCGTCATCTATCATTAACCTGAGTTGTGACTTGTCAAGTATAGTATTTCTTAAGGGACCGACCGTTTATTGGCCGGAAGGGTCTTTCGCCATGCATATCCATGAGTAAATAGGCCCCACCGTGGTAGACCTTGTCTATGATGTATGAACCCTCGTAGTTCGGCTCGAATTTACCTTGCTTTGCATGGTTGGGGATCATAGGTCTTTTTACGACTAACACGAGTTCGCCTTGGCAGAATGTTCTTGGTCTGGTTAGTTTTTTGTATTAGCGCATCATCCTTGCTTTGTAAGCTTCCAGGTTTTGTTGCGCCATGAGACGAGTTTCATTGAGGGTATCGAGCTCCTCAAGCCGAAGATGGGCATTTTCTTCATCCGTCGTCTCGTATCGAACTGCCACTCGTAGAGAGGGTAGCTCTATCTCCAAGGGAAGTACCTCTTCCGTACCGAATACCAATGCGAATGGCGTTGTATTCGTGGCCGTTTTGAACATGGTTCGATATGCCCAGAGAGCTTCATGCAGTCTCTCGTGCCAATCCTTTTTGTTTCTGGACACCGTTTTCTTTATGATCTTCGTCAAGGTCTTGTTGAAACTCTCAGCTAGACCGTTATCTCGGGGATTATAGACTGAAGAGTATCTCCAGTCTATATTATGATACTGTGCGAAGCGGCTGATCTTATGGCACCTGTAAGCCGGCCCATTATCCGAGATGATTCGTCGCAGAGTGCCAAACCGGTAGATGACATGTGTCCTGAAGAAATGGAGGATGTTCTCCGTCTTCACTTCCTTTAGCCGTACTGCCTCTGCCCACTTAGAGAAGTAATCGGTCGTTGCCAGTATGAACCGATGTCCTTTGGATGATGCTGGTTCGATGGGCCTGATTATATCGGTTCTCCATATTTCGAACGGCCAGCTGGCTACCATTGGGTGTAGCAGATTTGGATGTTAGTGGATGAAGTCCCCATGAATTTGGCACGAGTGACATTGCTTCGCATATTCGAGCCAGTCATGAATCATCGTGAGCCAGTAGTGACCCATTCTCTTGATCTTCAGCTTCATATTTGGCCTGGCTTGATGAGAACCGCAGAGTCCGTCGTGGGTTTCTTGGACGACTTTCTTTGCTTCTCCTGGTACCAGGCACCTTAGCCACAAACTGTCGAACGATCTCTTATATAGAGTATCATTGACGAAGGCAAAAGACAGAGCTCGTTTCATGAGCTGATGTCTCAAAGATGCATTTTCAGGCATTTGATAGGATTTGAAGTAGTCTATGAAGACTTCTCTCCAATCCTTAGCCTTTTCTTCATCCTCTAATTGGAAGGCTACTTGTTCGGTCGCTTCCTTTCTTTTAGACGACACCGGAGGTATTTCCGCTGGCGTGAGAATCCGGCGGCTTTGCACAATGATCTTTACGTCATCGAGGTTTTCGTCGGCCAGTTCTTTAGCGAGGTTGGCTAACACATCCGCCTTGCTATTTTCCACCCGCGATATGCTTTGCAAGATGTAGGAGGGAATTTGAGTCGGCAGTTGCTGCACGCTTTCACCATATTTTACCAACTCCGATTTACACGTCCGATCGTCTCCATTTACTTAGCTAACGACTAGCTGGGAGTCTCCATATATGAGGAGATCTTCGATTCCCATGTTGACAGCAATCTCAAGACCCGCTATCAAAGCTTCATATTCAGCCTCGTTGTTTGTTCTTGGCTCTGTTAAGGAAAGGGCGAAACGCATTATCCCTCCTTGCGGAGTTACGAAGATAAGGCACACCCCAGCTTTGATTATGGGGGTGCTTTGCTTTCGCTTTTTCAAGGAGGACGCTCCGTCGAAGTAGAGTTCCTATTGGACATTATTTTCCTCCGTCTTCCCTTCGATTGTGTCGAATGCGTGTTCGTCTGGCAATTAGCAATTTAAGGGAGAATCGGCTGGTATCGTTTGCTCAACGAGAAAGTCGGCGATGGCCTGGCCTTTCACTACCTTGAGGGGTCGATGTGTTATCGAGAATTCTATCAAGAGGAGGGCCCATTTAGCAAGCCTTCCTATTAGTATGGCCCTTGACATCAGATATTTGAGAGGATCCACCTTCGATATGAGATGGACCTCATGTGCCAAGGCATAATGTCGAAGCTTCGTTATCGCGAAGATCAGTGCCAGGCGGTGTTTTTCAATGGGGGAGTAGTTGTTTTCTGCCTCCAGAAGAACTCGACTCAAATAGTATAGAGCTCTCTCCTTCCCTTGGTCGTTCTCCTGTGCCCATAGCGCACTTAAAGAACCTATAAGGGTTGTTGTGTACAGGATGAGAGGCTTCCCCTTGACCGGAGAGGTCAGTACTGGCGGGTTCTGCAGATATTACTTGATTTCTTCCAGTGCACTTTGGCATTTACGATCCTAAACGAACGGGGTCCCCTTCTTCATTAGATTACTGTAGGGGCGGCATTTGTCGGAGAGGTTGGTTATGAACCGCCGGATATACGTGAGCTTTCCTTGGAGAGACTGCAGTTGTTTGAGAGTTCTTAGCGCGGGCATTTCTATAATCGCCTTGATCTTTGATGGGTCTATTTCGATTCCTCGGTGTCGTACGATGAATCCTAGGAATTTTCCTCAGGAGACTCCAAACGCGCATTTCAGAGGGTTCATCTTCAGATTATATTTCCGAAGATGCTAGAACACTATTTTCAAATGCTCCCAGTGCTTCTCATACGATTTGCTTTTCATCACAAGGTCGTCGATATAACATTCGACAATCTCGTATATGAGGTCATCGAAGATCTTCATCATTGCCCTCTGCTGGGTAGCGCCAGCGTTCTTCAGACCGAAGGGCATCACTTTATAGCAGAATATGCCCAGCGAAGTTCGGAAGGCAGTATGCTTTTGGTGTTTGGGATGCATCTTTATTTGATTATACCCCGAAGATCTATCCATGAAGGAGAAGACCTCATGGGTGGATGTATTATCGATCATCAGCTCGGTAACAGGTACTGGGAAGTTATCCTTCGGACAAGATTTGTTGAGGTCTCGAAAGTCTACGCAGATGCGCAATGTTCCATTTTTCTTCATCACTGGAACAATGCCGGCAATCCAGTCGGGATATTGAACTTCTTGGATGAAGACGGAGTGAATTAGTTTCTTGACTTCGGCGTTGATACTCATTTCAAGTTCGAGTCGCATTCTTCTTGGCGTTTGCTTGACTGGCTTAACGTCCAGCGATATAACTAGTTTATGCACCGCTATTTCTGGATCTAATCCCGGCATCTCAGAATAGTTCCATGTGAAACGGTCTTTATACTACATAAGCACACCCTTTAGTGTGGCCACTTGTGTTTTAGACAACAGCTCACTGACGAACGTTGGACTTGGATCGTTTTCCTTCCCTAAGTCAATTTTCCTTCCATTGTTTGCCGTGGTGTATATCCCATCTTCCAGCTCTTTTGGCGCCTGATTGTCAGCGTATGTGCGTGTTCAAGTTCTAGTTTAAATACCGCAATCAAGACGGTTTCGCTTGTAGCTAGCCGGTTGAGTACGGGTCGTCCGCAGGGAGATGTGAGTCTTTTTCAAAGTGTTTTAACGAGTTAAGTCCTGTTTTCAGATTTTGTTGTGGTTATCTAAGTGTTAAGTTGATATTTAAAGAGAGCTTGTTAGGGTTAGGATTAGGTTAGTTTGAGTTAGGAGTCTCCTCATCTTTCGTTGCCCCTCTTAATATCGGTGTTACGGTAATCGGCAATAACGGGGATTAGCACGACTAGGAAGGACTTTGCGAGTATAAGCTAGGCTTTCCAACGCATAAGTCTTCCTTTTGGTGCTTGTCCGTCCGTTCTTGGCTCTTATCCATAACCTCCGGTTAATTCAACCACAACCGGTCTCACTACGGGATCACCGCTATCATGTAGGATAGGGTGCCGTAAGGAGCGGATTGTGGTTCAATTAACGGGAGTCGATTTAAGCTGTTGGGCAAGGAAAGAGTGAGAGAGATTTCCTTCTCTCAAACTTCCCTTATTCTACCCTAACAAGTATAAAACTACTCACACTTCATGATAAGGAAAAACAAAACAAAACAAAAGAGAAAGATAGAAAGAAGGAGATTAGAAGAATACGACTAGCTATTTGCGACCTCACCTTGGCGAGGATCGAGCGTAAGCATCATTGTCGTATGAATGATAAAGAAAAAGAGAGAAGAAAGAAACAACAAGGAAATAACAACAACTACTTAACGAATTAAAATTACAACAATTAACAAAGTAAAGAGATAAGCATGATAATAAATGGTTCTTCTTTATTCATCACTCTTCACTCAAAAGCTCACTACAAGTTTAATGGAGAAGAGGTGAGAAGAGGAAGAAGCAAAACACTAAACCTAGGCAAAAAATGAAAATACAAGAATGGACCCTTTCCTTCACAAAGTTCTGGGCTATTTATAGGCTGGAGAATGGAAACCTAGGGCAACCACCAGAACAAAAACGAAAAGACAAAAATACCCCCAAAGTTTCTGCGCATGCGGCGCCCGTACGGCCGCGGATCCGCGGCCTGGACTCCACTTTGGCCGCGGATCCGCGGCCCTGTTGATGAATTGGATCGTGGGCTTTCTTGTGGTCCCCTGGTTTGCTGTCCTCAGTTCTCTGGTTCATATATTTTCTGAAAATACTTCCACATTTCTTCCAGAATTTCTGTTGAGGGAAAGGTGGACTTTTTGTCAAGATTTTGTCATGATTGCCTCGAGCTCCGCGTAGATCTCTTGGATTTTGTGCTACCATTGAGCCTTGTGCATGAGAATGACATTGATTTGACATTTTGTCTTCCTAAACTGGTATCTGGCAACATACGGATGAAGAGCGGAGACCGTGTTTTTATCTGTGGTTGGCAGGAACCCGGATTTTTTCGTGTTTTCCATGAATTTCACCGTTTTAGAACCGAGAACCTGTATCCTGCAATTGACTAGCAAACACGGCTCAAGAGTATCTACCGATATGCAATGTGACAAAAATTGGGCGGTATGAAAATGCAAAAATCTGATATGAACAAATACCCTCAAACTTATCATTTGCTCGTCCCGAGCAAAGCCTATTTATTCACAAAAAATTTCCTAACCTCACTTTCGCAGGGAACGCGATTGCACTGAGCATGTGCAACAAGCCGTTAAACCTCTAGGTGTCCCTAGTAGGAGGAGTGTTGTCTCCTGAAGGTTTTCAGCGGATACTACCCACAAAATCCGGTCAAGTTGGTTTTGTAAAATAACTAAGCTTCAAACCCTAAAGTTTTGTTTTAGAAAATAACAATTCTATAATCCTAAGTCTAGACCATCGAACCTTTATTTTTCACACCTCGCTTCTTATTTAACTACAGATTTTACATGTCTTTACGTGCAGTGCAAATAGTGTCGTTAAGATCCCGAAAGGTCGAATAAAGTCATCATGTCGCACAATAAAGCCCAGATAACAATTTTAAAAGGATCACATAAGTTCTATAACGAGTTAAGCATTTTTCAAGTTTCGTTTTCCAGTAAGGTTTCAACTTCAGAATTTCCATCTTCCTTAACAGGAAACTAAGTCGTATTTTTCACTCCACCTTTTTCTTGTTTTCATTTCATACACACCTCTGTGAACGTGCAATAGTCTTTATCATAGAATAAAACCTTCATATCTCCGTTAAATTTTTTTTTAAAAGCCTGTCTTTTATCAAGATTATTCTCACACAAAGAACCGTTAGGAATTTTAACTCGGAGAGAACACTTGCTTGACTTTGTTTTAAACTGGACTTTCTAGGTTTCTTAGCGAGCTTTGGGCCAATGCACCCAAACCAGTTGGTTTTAGGGCATTAGGTGTAGAAACACCCCAGCGGACTTAATTACTCAAGTTACCTAGGTCCAAAAACAAAAGACAGTTTGTCGTGAAAATCAGATGATTTAATACGAACGGAGATATAACCGGCAGTTCAAATATTTTTTTGGATAAAAGACGTGTTTAGTGGGTTTGGTGTGTAATCATTCCAATCAAGTTTTAGATGGGTTATTTTTCAGACTTAGCTCCAATTACGGCATCAATAACATTCCTTCATATTCGCTTTACTTCATAAACTATTCTTGACATTACTTATTTCAGAACAAACCTATTTGATCCTCAGAAAATCATTTATCTGTTTAAAAGTTTAAACATGAAAGACTTGTCATCTAATTCCCAAAATCTTACGACACGTGTAGTGTGATGTAAAGACGTATATCAGCTATAGTTAACTTCAAAGGAGAGTTATCTTTCAGGTTTTCAAAATCCAAACATAAGATTTAGTTATTCCTATTTTTTTCAAACAAAAACCGTCGAATGTTGAATCAGAGTTATTCCACAAGCTAACTTGACAAAAAAGTTTTTATATTTTTTAAGAAAATTTTCAAATTTTTATGGATTTTATGGATATTAATATGCAGATGCAAAATATACATATGAATGCGAAGGTAAGAAATGCGTACCGAGCGTACCCCCAAACTTAAACTGGACAGTATCCTCACTGTCGTAGCATGAAGAGAGCAGTTGGAAGGTTCAAAATTGTCGGTTAGCGATACACCAAATTTTTTTTTTTTTTTAAAGAAAAGAAAAAGAATATACACAAATATAAACAAAATGGTTTATACATACCCCCAAACTTATTTGGAACAGTGTCCACTGTTCTTGGCTGGATAACCGAAGTTTGGAGGTAGGCAGAGGAAGATCATTCAGGGTAAACCGGCTCCTGTAGGAACAGGAGCTCCTCTGTTGGTTCGGCGCTAAGGTACGGTTTGTATCGGTGTCCGTTCACTTTGAAAAGTGAACCGTCCTTTGGATTTTCCAAATCCACAGCGCCTTGCGGATACACATTCCGCACAAAATACGGCCCTTTCCAGCGAGATCTGAGCTTTCCAGGATGGAAGTGAAGTCGGGTGTCGTAAAGCAGTACCTGCTGACCAGGTACGAAGGTTTTGCGCAAAAGGTGTTTATCGTGAAACACCTTCGTTCGATTCTTAACGACAACCGCGTTATCGTAAGCCTCATCCCTAAGCTCGTTCAGTTCGTTCAACTGCAGCTTTCGATGGCTGCCCGCATCTTCAAGAGACAGATTCAGCTCCTTTATCGCCCAAAATGCGCGATGCTCTATTTCGACAGGAAGGTGGCAGGCTTTTCCGTACACAAGCCGATAGGGAGACATGCGAAGGTCGGTCTTATAAGCGGTTCTAAATGCCCAAAGGGCATCAGTGAGTTTCAGCGACCAATCCTTACGGTTCTTGGAAACCGTCTTCTCCAGTATCTGCTTGATTTGCCGATTTGAAACTTCGGCCTGCCCGCAGGTTTGGGGGTGGTAGGGCGTAGACAGCTTATGATTTATGGAGTATTTCCGCATCAAGGCTTCGAAAGTTTTATTGCAGAAATGACTTCCATTGTCGCTAATGATCGCTCGGGGGTGCCCAAACCGTGAGAAAATGTTTTCTTTAAGGAACCTAACGACAACCTTGTTGTCGTTAGTTCGGCTGGGCACAGCCTCGACCCATTTAGAGACGTAATCAACAGCTAGAAGGATGTACAAGTTCCCAAAAGAGCTGGGAAACGGCCCCATGAAATCTATCCCCCAAACATCGAAAATCTCCACAACCAAGATCGGTTGGAGCGGCATCTCGTTCCTCCGGGATATCCGGCCCATGTGTTGGCACCGGGAGCAAGTCTTGCAATAGTCGTGAGTGTCTTTGAAAAGTTGTGGCCAGTAGAAACCACATTGCAAGATCTTCTCAGCTGTCTTTCTGGGCCCAAAATGCCCGCCACATGCTTGATCGTGGCAAAATGACAGCACACTCTTGAATTCCTCATCAGGGACACACCGACGAATAATCTGGTCGGGACAGTACTTGAACAAGTAGGGTTCGTCCCAGTAAAAGTGTTTTACTTGGGATAAGAAGCGAAGTCTGTCCTGACTCGACCATTCAGTCGGTAGTAATCCCGTGGCCAAATAGTTCACAATATCTGCGAACCAGGGTTCGCATGATACTGTCAAGAGCTGTTCATCCGGGAAAACGTCGTTGATCGGGATTGGAAGCGAAGGCGAAGAAGGAAGTCGTGAGAGATGGTCGGCAACTACGTTTTCACATCCTCGTTTGTCCTTAATGACAAGGTCAAACTCTTGAAGCAAGAGGATCCAACGTATTAACCGAGATTTTGCATCTTTCTTCGCAAAAAGATGGCGCAGAGCTGAATGGTCCGTGTAGACAATGACTGGAGAGCCGATGAGGTAGGGCCTGAACTTTTCTAAAGCAAATACAACAGCCAAGAATTCCTTCTCAGTTGTTGTATAATTGAGTTGGGCGTCGTTCAGGGTTCGGCTCGCGTAATAGATTACGTGCGGCATCTTGTTGATGTGTTGTCCAAGGACAGCACCAATGGCAAAGTCGGATGCATCGCACATAATCTCAAATGGGTGCGTCCAGTCAGGTGAAGAGAGAACGGGAGCAGAAGTGAGTGAGCGTTTCAGTGACTCGAAGGCAGTCACACAGCTCGAGTTGAAGTCGAATGGTGTGTCCTTGGCCAGCAAAAGAGTCAAAGGCCTAGCAATCTTGCTAAAGTCCTTGATAAACCGTCTATAGAAACCGGCATGGCCAAGGAAGGCTCGGATATCTCTGACGCATCGGGGAGGAGGCAGATTGGAAATGACCTCAATCTTTGCTTTGTTAACCTCTATGCCATTTTGCGAGATGATATGTCCTAAGACAATACCTTCGCGCACCATGAAGTGGCATTTCTCCCAGTTCAAAGTGAGATTCTTGTCCTTACATCGGGTAAGGACAGCGTCAAGATGCAGCAAACACTCGTTGAAGGAATCGCCGAAGATGGAGAAGTCATCCATGAAAATCTCCAGAAATTTTTCCACCATGTCTGAGAAAATTCCCATCATACACCGCTGGAAGGTAGCGGGCGCATTGCATAACCCAAAGGGCATGCGTCGATATGCAAACGTGCCGAAAGGACAAGTGAAAGTGGTCTTGTCCTGGTCTTTTTCGGCGATGGGAATTTGATTATAGCCGGAGTAGCCATCAAGAAAGCAGTAGTACTCGTGTCCGGCCAATCGTTCGAGCATCTGGTCAATGAAAGGTAGCGGAAAGTGGTCTTTCCGCGTTGCGGCGTTGAGTTTTCTGTAATCAATGCAAACTCGCCACCCAGTTTGGGTGCGAGTAGAGATTAACTCGTTCGCCTCGTTAGTGATGACCGTGATGCCCGACTTCTTGGGGACAACATGAATGGGGCTAACCCACTGGCTATCAGAGATAGGGTAAATGATACCACTATCTAGACATTTGACGATCTCCTTCTTCACAGCCTCCTTCATGACTGGATTAAGACGTCTTTGTGGATCCCGGGCTGGTTTGGCATCATCCATCAGATGAATGTGATGCTCAACGATCAGGGGACTAATCCCCTTGATGTCCGCCATGGACCAGCCAAAAGCTTGCCTGTTGCTGTGCAAGACCGCGAGAAGGGCTTTCTCTTGCTCGGGAGCGAGAGAAGCCGCGATGATGACAGGAAGGGTCTCGTTCTCACCTAAGTAAGCATACTTAAGGTGAGACGGCAACGGCTTGAGTTCGAGCGTTGGAGGTGAAATGATGGAAGGCAAGACTGGTGCAAAGGTCTCGAACTCAAAGGACTCCAGCAAAGGTTCAAAGCGAGTGTAAGCAACCGAGTTGGATGGTTCAGGTAACTCATCCGGAAAGTCGAAGGATTCAAACTCGGGTTGTGCGCGGCTAAGATCGTTCAAGAATGTGAAACACTCGTATTCGTTGTCGGGCGCAGAAACAGCAGCAGGTTCGAAGAGAAACGCACTAGCGGCGTCAAGATTATCGTGTTCAAACAGAAACTCCTCGAATTCACATTCTTCGGAGGTGATCTCCTGGATCGAGCAGACGTCCAGTATATGAGCATTAGGTTCGGCGGGCTGATTCCCCAACCTAAAAATGTTGAGTTCAATCGTCATATTTCCAAAAGAGAGGTTCATCGAACCATTACGACAATTGATCACAGCATTTGAGGTTGCGAGAAATGGTCGACCGAGTATCACCGGAATCTGATTCCGGGGGTTAGCTACAGGCTGTGTATCTAATACAATGAAGTCAACGGGGAATATGAAGTCCCCGACTCTTATCAACACATCCTCTAGCTCACCCCTAGCGTGGGTGATCGATCGGTCGGCCATTTGGAGAGTGCAGTGTGTGGGTTTCAACTCTCCGACGCCTAATTGCTCGTATACTGAATACGGAAGCAAGTTAACACTGGCACCAAGATCTAATAGTGCGCGGTTGATGTTCTTATCCCCAATAGTAATTGAAATCGTAGGACAGCCAGGGTCCTTCCGTTTTTGTGGTAAAGATTGGGTAAGGGCATCACTCACAGCACTAGCCAAGAAAACTTTCTTGGGTACCTGAGACTTCCTCTTTTTCGTGCACAAGTCCTTTAAGATTTTCGCGTAAGATGGGACTTGTTGGACAGCATCTAAAAGAGGAATGTTAATGTTAACTTGCTTGAATAACTCCAAAATCTTCTCCATTTGTGGATTTTGTTTGTTAGACCTCAACCGGTTTGGAAATGGAACATTTTGAAAATTGGTTGAGTCTAATGCTGGAGGAGGAGATTTTGGAGTTGGAACGGATCCCAGAATAGGTGTTTTCATGGAGTGAGAAGTGGGTCCGTTCAGAGCAGAAGAAGAGGAAGGAGAGCCTGTTGAAGAATGGAGAATAGGCTCAGAAGACGAAGAAGAAGAAGAAGAAGAAGAAGAAGAAGCGGCCGGGGTGTCATCGTTGATCCGTTTGCCAATGTTGTTTTGCAGCATCCTCCCCGATCTCAGTGTGGTCACGGCACTCACATTATGGTTTTGTTGTTCAAGAGCAACATGTGCATTATGTGGGTGACCGGGATTTGGAAGTGGCTGGGACGGGAGCTTCCCCTTTTCTCGCTCGCTCAAGGCCGCGTTCAGCTGTGCAATCTGGGCCTCGATGGTTTTGATGCTTTGCCCGTGTGCGGCAGTGTGTTGCACTAAGGATTGAATCGAAGACTGGATGTTGGCGGTGGATTGAGTCGATTATTTAACAAATGCCTCCAGACTACGCTCGAGCGAGGAAACCTTATCGTTGTTTGACGGAACAAAGTTGTTTGGTGGAAAAGAGTTGTTGGGTGCAAAGTTGTTCGTCTGGTTTTGGAAAGGCTGGGGTTGGAAGGGCTGCTGATATTGGTGTTGAGTTTGTTGCTGCGCTTGCTGTTGCGGCGGAGGGGCCCTTTGGAAATTGTTGCCCTGGAATTGATTCTGATTCTGATTCCAGGCGAAATTGGGATGGTTCCTCCAACCGGGATTATAGGTGGAAGAGTATGGATCATTTCTCGGTCTTTGCTGGAAGGCAGCATTAACCTGATCCTGTCCTTGCGGGGGTGGATTGTAAGGACACTCTTCGGTCAAGTGAGAAGGATCGGAACAACAAGCGCAGATGGTACGAAGGGGGAGAACAGGGGCGGGGGCAGGAGCAGAAAATTTGCTCTCTATTGCTTCAAGCTTTCTTGTTATAACAGCCATTTCAGCTTTCATCGCAATAGAGACGTCAAGTTGGTGGATTCCTACCCTAGACTGACCGGTAGAAGTAGAGGTAGAAGAAGAAGAAGTCGGTCTGGTGCTCTCCCACTGTAGCGTTTGCTCCGCAAGATCGTCAAAGAACTGCCACGCTTCCTCATCAGATTTCGATAGGAAGTGGCCCTGACAGATGGTTTCCAACAACTGCTTCGTTGCTGGGTTCAGTCCCTCGTATAAGGTTTGGCAGAGTTGCCATTTCTCTATACCGTGGTGAGGACACTGAACAAGAAGGTCTTTGTACCGGTCAAAGCACTTCCAGAAGGGTTCAGAAGGAAGCTGGGAGAATTGGTTGATTTCATTTCGAATTCTTGCGGTCTTATGATTTGGATAGAATTTTTTCAGAAACGCTTTAACAAACTCTTCCCAGCTGGTGATTGAGTGGGAAGCGGTGCTATACAGCCATTTTTCAGCGAGATCGCATAAAGTGAACGGAATGACCCGTAGACGTATAGCATCGTCCGACAGCTGGGTGGTTTTCATCATGGCACAGACATTTTGAAATTTGTTAATGAAGATATAGGCATCTTCAGATTCAAGCCCATGAAAACGTGGAAGCATGTTGATGAAATGGGGCTTAATTTCAAAGTTGTCCCCATTGGCCGGAGGAAGAGAAAGGCATGTGGGAAGTGCAGAACGGGTGGGGTAGAAACGATCCTGGAGCGCGATTCGCTGCGGCGCTACAACAGGCGGAGGTGGTGGGATATTGGTCTCCGTAGGAGGTGGAGCCAATCCAGCGGTGGTCAAAGAGATGTTCGGATTAAATCCCGACATCGCGGAAGAAGAGGTTGGTGAAGGTGAAGGTGAAGGTGAAGATGTATGAACAGAATTCCGGTCAACGTCGGAGTTGGCCGGCAAAGGAAGGGGTGAAAGAGGAGTGGACGGAGTATCGACTTCGGAGTCGATCGCGTAGTCGGTCGCGACTAACGTAACGCGGACTAGACGGGCGCTAGTGTCCCGAGTCCAAGCGGACATACACTAAACGAGTTTAGTATAGTCAAAGCGGAGAAGGTGAGGGTAAGGAAACGTCAATGGAGAAAGGCGATGGGTGGTGGGTGAAAATGGATTTGGCGACAAAAGGGCAAGTTTTTATAAAAGTTTTTGATTTTTTTTCTTTTTTTTTTTTAGAAAGATTTTTACAGAAATATGTACGGAAATACGGCTTAAGCAATCACAAACAAGATATGCACAATCACACCTAGATCTAGGGTAACCTAGGTCTACTAGACCTGCTCCTGAACTTGATTGTCGAAGTTAAACAGTGTCGAGAAACAGGCTTAAAAATACACTGATCACGAGGCCAGGTAAGTGCAGAGATAAGGGGAGGTTGTCCAACGCTTTCGCGAAGTTCCTTAATTAAATAACCCTTTCTCTTTCGGCGGTTGCGCCTTTAACACTTTCCTAGACACCCCGTAAACAATATACGGTTAAGCGAGGTTCTAAACACGGTTTATCTTCTCCTAATAAGCGCGAAGTCCTTAAGGCTGAAGTCTAGTATTTTTTAATTTACAATGGACAATGCATATGCTTTAGTGATTTTTGGGGTCCTGGGAAGGGTGATGAAATCCCCACCCAATCTGGATTGGTTTCAAGCCCCTTAAGTCCATATTAAAGAAATGCAAAGCAGTAACAAATCAACTGCAAACAATTTTTATTTTTGCGGCGCAAAGAATCCTGCACAAGTACAGTTTATTGGAAGGGGGAGAAGAATTTGCGCAAAGAAAGCTGCAGAAAACACAATTCAGTGGAGTTCAGAGGAGAGGGGAGAGGCAGAGGGACTTAGAGAGAGAATTTGGCAGCCCAAGGGCACCAAGTGGCCGCGGATCCGCGGCCTAAGCCCTCTATTGCCGCGGATCCGCGGCAGGAACAGGGACTTGGGGCTTCATCTTTTGTGTGGGTGCTTCTGTGGGTCTCCTCTGCTTGTCTGGATCTTTGGAATTTTTACTTGCTCACTGTAATAGCTCCAGATCTTGACAGTAGACCGTATGCTTCGTTTTGTCCGTCGCGGTGTAGCCGCGAGATGTGGGTCTATCTTCCCACGTCTTTGGCACTGTACTTGAACTCCGTATTTTCAACGTCTTGGCCACTGAACTCGAACCTTGTATTTTCCTGCACACTTGCACAAAAGCTAATCAAGAATAACAAGATGTTTTTTTTACAAAGTATATTTTTTTTTTGTTTTTCGGTTGTTTTTATATTCACAAATTAACCCGAAATTACACAAGGAAATAAACTACCGTCTCCCCGGCAACGGCGCCATTTGATTGTCAGCGTATGTGCGTGTTCAAGTTCTAGTTTAAATACCGCAATCAAGACGGTTTCGCTTGTAGCTAGCCGGTTGAGTACGGGTCGTCCGCAGGGAGATGGGAGTCTTTTTCAAAGTGTTTTAACGAGTTAAGTCCTGTTTTCAGATTTTGTTGTGGTTATCTAAGTGTTAAGTTGATATTTAAAGAGAGCTTGTTAGGGTTAGGATTAGGTTAGTTTGAGTTAGGAGTCTCCTCATCTTTCGTTGCCCCTCTTAATATCGGTGTTACGGTAATCGGCAACAACGGGGATTAGCACGACTAGGAAGGACTTTGCGAGTATAAGCTAGGCTTTCCAACGCATAAGTCTTCCTTTTGGTGCTTGTCCGTCCGTTCTTGGCTCTTATCCATAACCTCCGGTTAATTCAACCACAACCGGTCTCACTACGGAATCACCGCTATCATGTAGGATAGGGTGCCGTAAGGAGCGGATTGTGGTTCAATTAACGGGAGTCGATTTAAGCTGTTGGGCAAGGAAAGAGTGAGAGAGATTTCCTTCTCTCAAACTTCCCTTATCCTACCCTAACAAGTATAAAACTACTCACACTTCATGATAAGGAAAAACAAAACAAAACAAAAGAGGAAGATAGAAAGAAGGAGATTAGAAGAATACGAGACCTCACCTTGGCGAGGATCGAGCATAAGCATCATTGTCGTATGAATGATAAAGAAAAAGAGAGAAGAAAGAAACAACAAGGAAATAAGAACAACTACTTAACGAATTAAAATTACAACAATTAACAAAGTAAAGAGACAAGCATGATAATAAATGGTTCTTCTTTATTCATCACTCTTCACTCAAAATCTCACTACAAGTTTAATGGAGAAGAGGTGAGAAGAGGAAGAAGCAAAACACTAAACCTAGGCAAAAAATGAAAATACAAGAATGGACCCTTTCCTTCACAAAGTTCTGGGCTATTTATAGGCTGGAGAATGGAAACCTAGGGCAACCACCAGAACAAAAACGAAAAGACAAAAATACCCCCAAAGTTTCTGCGCATGCGGCGCCCGTACGGCCGCGGATCCGCGGCCTGGACCCCACTTTGGCCGCGGATCCGCGGCCCTGTTGATGAATTGGATCGTGGGCTTTCTTGTGGTCCCCTGGTTTGCTGTCCTCAGTTCTCTGGTTCATATATTTTCTGAAAATACTTCCACATTTCTTCCAGAATTTCTGTTGAGGGAAAGGTGGACTTTTTGTCAAGATTTTGTCATGATTGCCTCGAGCTCCGCGTAGATCTCTTGGATTTTGTGCTACCATTGAGCCTTGTGCATGAGAATGACATTGATTTGACATTTTGTCTTCCTAAACTGGTATCTGGCAACATACGGATGAAGAGCGGAGACCGTGTTTTTATCTGTGGTTGGCAGGAACCCGGATTTTTTCGTGTTTTCCATGAATTTCACCGTTTTAGAACCGAGAACCTGTATCCTGCAATTGACTAGCAAACACGGCTCAAGAGTATCTACCGATATGCAATGTGACAAAAATTGGGCGGTATGAAAATGCAAAAATCTGATATGAACAGCGCCAGTGGAAATTCTGAGATCATCTCGTCATCATCCTCATCTGTGAAGCACTGAGAGAGATCATCCATATTCTCGTGCTCCCCTCCTTTGAGAATGTTATCACGTGGCAGGTACGAGTTCGTTTCCAAGCTCGATGTTGATCTGGATTTACCCTCGCAATACAGGTTGCTTTTGGCTCATGCTTTCGTGGTGGGGCTACCCTCCAACTGTCGGATAGAGCAAACCTTCCTTGCTGATACTGGTTTTCGACCCAGTCTTTGAAGGTGAAGCAGTCTTCAAGAGGATGTCCTACTACTCGGTAGTAGGAGCAATAAGCCGGGTGATGGACCTCGTTTATTTGTTCGGGGTGCCGAGACTCTGGGAGCGTCATCATTTGATGTTTAATGATAAGGTCGAATATTTTCCTTGTCTTGTCTCGAGGGAAAGAATATTTCCAACCCATCTTATTCATAAAAGACGGATTCCAGATGACTCTTTCTCGATTGCGTGGCTTCTTGGATCCGCTTCGCTGTTTTAGAACGTCATTCTCGTTCTTCACCTTGTTTTTGCCTTTAAGTCGGGCTTTTTCCTTGTCATGAAAGCGCACAACGGGCTGAGGGTGAAGGGCATCGTAGTCTTCTCTTTCCGCATATTGTTGAGTATGACGCTGCGTCCTGGCTTTCTCGTAAATAGTCATTTCGCGGCTGTGGTTATCCCGGACCTTTTGGCCTGCTTCTCTTATTAGCTTGTCAATTTGTTCTTCGAATGATGGACTTGGCATTCTTACAGCGAGATCTCGCTCTGGTTCAATATCAGCGCTATCTGGAAAAGCATTTCCTTCTCCACCAGAGTTATTTATGACACGGCAGCCATAGAATCGCTCCTGTTTCTTAGACCAAACGTATCCAAGTCCAGTCATCCCCATCTTCCAGTTGGGCATCTTTCGCTGAGTCCCGGGGATATCCCAAATCTTGATTTAGAACTGGGCTTGTTACGCGGTTTGCTTAAAGGGTACGCCTTAGCATCTTAATAGCCTTTTCAATCCCTCTACGTAATATCTGGACAGACGGATTGATTGAAGCATGTCAAGCACAAGTTTGGCACCATGCCAGACTTTTTTTTCCACTTTGGTCTTCGTAGATTGGTAGAAGAGGATCTCCTTTTCACTTCTTCGCTTAGGAGGGATGTAGAAGGTCTGCAGCTCTTGCACGCCGTATGTATCGAGCGCATCAAGTTCCCTGTAATGCCGCCGCAGAACCATGGTAATTTATAAACATTGATCAGCTCCAGTGAAGGTCTGCTTTGACGGGAGGACGGAGAACACTGCGTTGGCCTCATCCTCAGAGGTACTGCCGAGGACCAAAATAAGGGCAGATGGTCCAGGCCTGTTGCCTTGGAATTGCCTCGATTAGACTATCTCTTCATCTTCCTCGGTATCGCTCCCAAAGACCGGAATAGTGGCGATAGCTTTTTGTTGATTCTCCGGTTTACGACATCTTTCCGTGTCTTCGAAGTCTGGTAGGAAGTACTTACCGTCTTCATATTTGCGGACTTCATTTACGGAGAACGAGTTTAGCTCCCCTGTAACTGTGTACTCGAGGCCGTCTTTGAAATACTTCATACACTGATGTTGTGTAGAATGGATGATGTTGTACTCATGTAACCAAGGCCGGCCGAGCAAGGCGTTGTAGCAGGTCTTGGCGTCATTGACATGGAATTTGATGTCGGTGACGAACATCCCAAAGCGTAATGTCAATATCAAGGACCCAAGCATCCGTGATAACTACGAGTCAAAGCTGGAGATGGTAATTTTTTCCCGGGCCAGGTGCTGAACGTTCATGCAAATCTCCTTCAGCACCTTCACGTTGAGAAAGTTGACGGAGGACCCGTTGTCGACCAGGATCTTCCCTATCTTAATGTCATGGCAGCACCCTGTGACATATAAAGGACGGTTGTGCTCGCACGTCCCAAGGAGGAGATCTTCATCGCCGAATGTGATGTCGGCTGTATGAACCTCGGCCAGCTCGTCTTTCATCTTTCCTTCTGCAAGGAAAGCTTGGAACTGATCAGGCTCTTGTAGTGCCTTGATCAGAGAATCTCGTGCCTCTTTAGATAGGAAGAGAGCATCCAGTATACTCAGTTGTGAGGGTATCTTCCACAAATGTGCCAGGATATTGTAATCCACCTTTTTTTTCTTAGGCAGGTCTTTGGCCGCGAGCTCTTTGACGACTCTACCGTCGATGGCAATTTCATCAGGTACTTTCTCTTTCCCTTTGTCTCTTTTGTTAGAACCCTTGTTTGCCAGTCCGAGATTCTTTTCAGGAAACGTACGGTTACGCAGCTGAATATTCTCGCAGTTCTTATCCTCTTCTTCTTTTCCAGAGGTGGATTCTTTGAAGAGAGGGCCGAGAATTATTTCTTCCTCAGATTTGCTCCCGAATGTAAGAACTTGAGATTTTCCTTTTGTCGAAATAGTATCAACCATATGACAGTTGCCAACCGTTCCTTCATGCTCGTCTGTCGTGCTCCTTTGTTGTCGGCGGGTTTTGCACTTTATCCGCTTAAAGTTTTGCCGGTGAGCAACGTATCCTTGCCACCACTTCTTGAAAGCATTGCACTCTTCGGTGGGGTATGTGACCCTCCAATGGTATAAGCAGTTTTTCGGATGTACATTCGCCTCGTCGAGGCCCGTACTCCTGGGAGTGTTTTCCATGAGAGAAGATAGCTTCATTTCCATTAACTGGGCTTTGGCGAACTGCTTCTCTGCTTCGATCATGCCCTTGTTTGTAGCAGGTGTACTTTGGCTTGGGTGGAGCATTTTACGACTCATCCTTACCACAGCTTCTTCATCCTGACGCCGACGCTTGGCCTTTTCGTATATACTGTTTCACATTCTCGGTCAGCTTTGCTCTTTTGAAGGGCTTCGTTCAACAGCCTGTCAATTGAGTCTTCTGATAGTTCCAGGGATTCTGGTGCCGGTCCTGCCCCTAGTTCCTTTGCATTACTTTCCGATGCCGAGGGAGTTTCTTCGTCTTTTAACGACGAGTGAGAGACTATGTGGCAACTCGCTACATAATCCTCCGGTTCTTCTGACGAGCTGTTTCACTCATCAATGTCACTATCTTTGTTCTCAAGTATGTGGTTGAGAAACTCTTCGAGTGTGAATGGGATCCGTGCCTTTTGGTTGTATTCCTCCAGTGCGTCGATGTATTTTTGCAGGTCCATACGATTGTCGTCGGGCTTCACGGGTTTCTTGGTCTTCTTATTTTTCTTTGAAGACTTCGAAGGCTTGGCTTGGAGGTCTTTCCCATCGTTAGTAGTTTTCGGTGTTGGGCGCGATTTAAGCATTTCCTCAATGATCTCGGGCTCCAGCGGGCTTTTCCACTTGATCGCCGGACATGCTTGAAGGTCCTTCGGCATTCTTTTAGTTTTAGCTGAAAGGACAATTTCCCACGAAACTTCTTCTACAAATGAGCATGATGCCCCCGGCGTGTCCACCTTTTTAGGAGCGTGCTTCTGAGGTGGGTTCACCCTCCAGTTTTCGGACAGCGCAAACTTCCCTTATTGGTATTGGTCCTTGACCCAGTTTTTGAAGACGTGGCAATCCTCAATTGGGTGGCCCACTACTCTGTGGTAGGAGCAGTAGTTGGGACTATTGGCATCACCAAGCTGCAGTGGACGTCTCGGATCCGGCAGAGTGATGAGTTTGTTGCGTATTGCCAGTTCGAACAGTCTCCTCGTTTTATCATGGGGAAACGAGTACGGACGTCCTAGTTTCTCCTCGAGGGATTGGCGTGGGCGCACGTTACTTTGGCAAACAACCGATTTCAAGTTGCTCGGCTTTTTTTGAGTGTTGGCAACGAAGGATGCTTTCCCTTTTCATTTTTCACTCTGAGGGTCCGTTTTTGAAGAAGACGGCCTGTGGCCTATCTGGTCCATTTAGACCAGCTTGTCGATCAAGGCCTGGAAGGTGGTCGGCTTGAAGAGCATCATAAACTGGGATATAGATGCCTGAGGATCGAGAGTCCCTATGAACATGCCCACGGCCGAAGCTTCCTCTATGCGTTGTTCGGATTTTGACCATAGGTTCCGCCACCGAATTGCGTATTGAACCCAGGTCTCTCCTGGCTTCACCCTGGCGTTGATTAACGCCGTGATCGGGGTGCGCTCGCGAACCACTGTGTGAACAGTAACTCCATCTCTGTGAATGTTTTGACGGAGTCATTTGGGAGCTTCGAGTACCATTCAAACGCCGTCTCTGATAAGCTGCCAACGAACTAGCGAAGCAGCAATTTGTCGTCGCCTCCAGTATTGCCGGATAAAGCTCTGAACTGGGTGACGTGCTAATGCGGGTTTCCTGTCCCTTTGTATACGTGGAATATGGGGATCGTATATCCTGGCAGGTACTTGATTTGATCGTACCAGCCTGGGTATGGTCGCCCAGTTCTGACGACTTGGCAAGCCGCTTCATTTGCCTGATGAGCTCATATTTGCTAAGCTATATAGTCATCGAGGGGATCTTTGGAGATTGTTTCCTCTCTGGCTGTTGATAAAGCCGGAAGAGAGTTTGATGTTTCCCCTATGTCGTCCTCGATAATTATCGGTGGATCTTCGGCTGGAGGTTCTGGCCGGATCATCATTCCAACCATGTCTTGAAACAGGAGCGCCGTCTATTTTATATTAGCCGCTTGCTCCGTGGCCTCCTTATATTTTCTCTCTAGCACCCTTCGCAAGAATTTCGTATCTGTCTCCTACTCATGGCGCTATGCAGATGCTGCCTCCGGGCTTTCTTTCTGTCCGGTAAGTGCTGCCATTTTCGTCAGCATCTCCTGGAGCTTTTATTGCTGCTCCTGAGCTTTCGTTAACAACCGAGTTTGCTGTCGATGGGCCACGGAAACACGACTCTCCTCTTTTCCGGAAGCTATGAACACCGTGTGCACGATCATGCCCCCAGACTTGGGGCTTTTTGATCCAGCACCCTTGGGATTTTCCGCCGACAGTGGGAGATTCTCCGGCCTTCTCTTTTTGTGAGAAGTCGAAGTTGAAGGAGCCATTGTAACTGGTGCCTTCCTAAAAGAAGTCCCTCATTGCATAGTGGAGGGAGGGTCCTCCTCTTGTCGAGCCTTTGTTTTCTTCAGTCGGCGAGAGTAGTCTTTATTGATCACAGATTCTTAGACCTTCCACCAGACCCTGTAAACTTGGGAGGACGGCCGCTGAGGGGGATGCTCCGGCTTCGCCTGTATAATATTTTCAACAGGTGGGGGCGATTTCTTCAGTACCACGGTTGGGGAGTTCCACTGCACCCTCCTTATAGGTTCAAAGCTTTTCCCGGTTGGAACAGCATCGTTAACTTCCACCATTAGAGCTGGTGGAGAAAATCCAGAGGGGGAGCTGCCCCCAGCTTTCCTCACTCGGCGCCAGTGGCGACGTCGAGCATGCCTTGCAGAAGGAATTGCCTCCATTGTGAGAGTGGCTTCTTCATGCCCCCTGCTTTGGTGAAGGGCTACTGCTGGTGCCAGCCTGTCGAAGACTGACGTCCGTTGAGAAGGGACGACCAATCTTTCGAAGGCCGGCCTTCTGGTAGGAGAAGCAGTCTTGATGACTTCGTCGGAAGCAGGAGTTGGAACGGCCAATCTTGCGAAGACCGATCCTTTAGTAGGAGAAGCCCCTTTAACGATTTCACCCGCCGGAGCTGGAACGGCTATCCGTTTCGGGATAACCCCTTCAGGTATTGTGAGCCTCTTTATGGGCCCACTTGAGCTTTGGTTTAGCCTGTTGAAGACTGAGGTGGCAGACTTGGACGACCCGTTGAGAGGGGCCATAGTGGTTGCAATTCGATCAAAGACCGACTTCCTTGGAGCTTCCTGTGATGGCACTGGGGTGCTGAAGCTTGCTGGCGGGAGCATGGTCCCGAAGAACAATCCAGTGGTGGCCTGAGTCACCTGTTCCACTGGCATTGAAAAGATACAGGCAGCATTTGGCCCGTATGTCACTCCTCTAGCGGGGACGGAGCAGGAGTTGCTATTGCAGGTACACTTGGAAGCCATTGATCTTATTTTCTCTGCACAGGAGCAAAACACCAAATATTAGTACCTCGAATTCAGGGGCAACCATAGTAAACAACAATTTGTTCACGAACACGACACACGATGTGTGGAGTGGAAAGAGGAAAAGGTCCCACCGGGCGTGCCAGAATCTGTTCACCGCCGAAAACAGAGACGAACCCGGGATGGGTCGTCGTTCATGAATTTAGGGGCAGATGCTATTTGGGTTTATCCGTCCACCTCTCCGAAGATGACAAGTTGATTTATGGCACCGTATATCGAAAGTTTAGACAGATGTGGCCGTTGTAACAGACTTCGACAGATTCCCTCTCGTTTGCGAGGGGTTTTTGATTGTGGGGATGCTCTTCCCTGCAGACGGATGCCCCTGCAGTTAATTACGTTACCGCATCACAATAACCACTTTCTCCTGCTCCAGAAGTTCACTTTGTATCGTGTTTGTTTTTTTATTTTTGGTTTCCCGTGGATTATATACAGAGACTAATTTATGTTGTCGCCCGTAGGGAGTGGATTAGTCCAAATCCGTATATCTTAGATTTGGATTTAGGTTGATTTAAGGATCGTTAATCTCGTTTGAGATTAAGATCAACTTAAATTTTTGTTAAGGATACGTTAGTCGAGTTTGAGACTAAGATCTACTTAACGGGGTTTTAGGATCATTCAGATCCAACAAAAGAGCATTTGGGCTCCATTGTTTTAGTTTAAGGATGTTACGGTCCGTTGTTAGTTTAAGAATGTTTCGGTCCGTAGATCACCATTTTTAAGGTGAGGGTTTTAGTTTGAGGACGTTACGGTCCGTAGTAGTTTGAGGACGTTACGGTCCGTAGATCACCATTTTTGAGGTGGGAGTTTAGTTTAAGGACGTTACGGTCCGTAGTAGTTTGAGGACGTTACAGTCCGTAGTAGTTTAAGGACGTTATGGTCCGTAGATCACCATTTTGAGGTGAGGGTTTAGTTTAAGGACGTTACGGTCCGTAGTAGTTTGAGGACGTTATGGTCCATAGATCACCATTTTATTCCCGTGTATTTGTTACGTGGCGGGGTGTATGATTTTAAGGGATTTTATAGATCAAAAATATTATGTTAACCGCAATCAAGAACGGCGTCGCTTGGTAGCTAGCCGGTGAGTACGGGTCGGTCCACAGGGATGTTGTGAATTTCCTAATCGCTCTTACGAGTTAATTCCGATGGGAGCCGGATTGATTATTAAATCTAAAAACTAAATTATTCTATACTAATATTATCTAGATCTAAGTCTTGCTAGGTTTAGGTCTAGGGTAGGTTTGGAAATGAAATAAATCTCAATGCTTTCTATACCCATATTAGGATCTGGTAGGAGTTATGGTAATTATTAACAAAAGGGATTAGAATCATCGGGGAGATATTTTCTTCCTCTAGTTTCTTGTCCTTCCTTTATCAATCCTTACCCTAACCTCCATGGAAAACACGCGCAACCGGGCCTTTATACTACGGTATCACCGCTATCTCGAGGGATAGGGTGCCGTAGGGCGCGGTGTGTGCGTGTATGTATGGAGTCCTATTGATTATATGTGATGGGTAAGAAAGGGATGAGAGATCTCATCTCTCAAAAGGCTTCCCCAAAGCTAACTCTAACAATTATCTAGAGTAAGAAATTAAATCTAAACTAGAGCAGAGAATGAAAAATTACCTATTTTATAGATGGCTCTCTCCAAACATCAACACAGGGTTGTCAGATCTGAATTCATGAAATGAAAAGAGGCACCAATGCTCTCCAAAAGAATTCTAAATTTTATTCATAGAAAGAGGCATAGGGAGGCATGACCTAATACAATCTTTAGAGTTCCTATTTATAGAGGATAGGAAATCCTAGGTTACAATTGACCCGCACGTCTGCATTTACAAGAATACCCCTAGGTTGACTAGTCAAAGCCGCAAAGATTTATGGTAAAATTTTGATCTCCCAATCGCGCATGCCTGCCGCGGAACCGCGGCCTGAGGCCTGGTTTGGCTGCGGTTCCACGGCCAAATAAGGGAATTGGCATCTTGAATTTCCTGTGCTGGCTCATGTCATTTTGGGCTTCCTTTTTCTTTGGTTGTTTCTTTAAAATAGCTTCTGGTTCTCTTCCAGATTTTCCAGTGAACATTGTAGTGGACTTCTAACCATTCACTTTGTGTCGACGTCTTGAACCTTGCTTTGTGAACTGATCTTTATATAGGCTTGATCAAGAGTCTTCTGTTTATTGGTCAAAGTCTCACTTTTGCATCATCTTTTATCTTTTTCACTGTTTTAGATCCAAGAACCTGTAACCTGTAATATGTAGCAGACATGCGTCAAAAGCACCTGTTTATTTATAAAACGATTAAGAATGGGGAATATAATAATGCAATATTATGGTATGAACAGTGTACGGCAATGATGTGGGATACACCCATTTGGGGTGTGTTTTGGTTTAAGGTGTACCGTCAGTTTGGGAAGTACACCAAAAAGAAGTTGATTGTTGGGACCCGCCACCTCTCTGAAGACGTTGAGGAATTACAACGAAATGCATCAGAGGTATGGAAAGATGTACCCTTGAACCAATTCCCGTGTCTGAGGGAAGAGATCATGGTGGACCGTCTAAGAATCATTAACCATTTTTGGGGGACTAAGATTAACTTAGGAAATATGGGATGAACATCATTTTGGATGTCATAAGTCATGTTTAAGAAGCAATAAACTCATGAGCTCAGTTGAACTGAATTAGGTACCTATCCAACTTGGGCTTGACCTACTCAATTTTCTTTTTATTTGAAAGAAGTGCTAAGCACTGGTTTGGGCTCAGTTCCCTTTTTCATGCGAAAAGTGCTGAGCACTTATGTGAGTTCCGACGCTCACACTTTACTCTTTCTTTAGTTTGTCTTTATATGGAGTGTTGAGCACTCTTTATGGCGCCCACGTGCGAAGCATGTAAGGCGCTAGGCGCTGAATGATGAGTGTCAAGCACTTTATGCTCTGTGGCGCCCACGTGAGGCGCTGGGCGCTGAGTTCCAGCCACTGTGTGCTAAGCACTCTTTATTTTGTAGTGTCCACGTGAGGGGCACGTGAGGCGCTGGGCGCTGAGCACCATCCACTGAGTGCTAAGCACTCTTTATTTTATGACGCCCACGTGAGGGGCATGTGGGGTGCTGGGCACAGAGCTCCGCCCACTGAGTGATAAGCACTCCTGATTTCTCTCTCTTCTTCTTCTTTTTGAATGATCCACAGGATCTTTATCTAATTTTATTTACCTAAAATTTCCAAGAAAAGAATTCTTCTTCCTCGAGAACTTAATTCTCTGTTCTTTCAAAACTTTCTCCTTTTTTTTAAAGCTTATGTGGGGGGTTCTTCTGTGTTAGACTTGAATTCTTGGGTCCTTTATATAGTAGAGATAGGTCTGTTGATTAGTTGAAGAAATCTCTCATTGAGAGATCTTAATTGATTTGGGGATTTTACCCGCTATTGGATCTTTGATCCAAGGGCTTCTGTTTTACAGAAGGTATTTTTCTTGTTCTTAACAAGATTAGGGAAATATTTTCCCATACAAAATTTATTCTGTAGATCGGTGATTCTTTAATCACCATTGGATTTTTAATCCAACGGTACTATGTTTTACAGAGAGTAATCTTTCTTGTTTAGAAAGATTTGAGGAATATTTCCTTAATCAGAATTTAATTCTGCATTCTGATGATTTCTCATCTCCGTTGGATCTTTGATCCAACGGCCCTATTTAGCAGAGAGTAGAATTTAATTCTACTAGACGCCGGCGCTCACATGCTGTGCACGTGCGGCGCCCATAAGAGTTTTTAACTCTGGCGCTGGCGCCCTCGTGACAGACACGTGAGGCGCTGCCTTTTGAGTTTTGAACAGAGCTTTACTCTTTTAAGAGTTTTTAACTCTGGCACTGGCGCCCTCATGGCAGACACGTGAGGCGCTACCTCTTGAGTTTTGAACAGAGCTTTGCTCTTTTATTGGGGAAACAGTTACAACTACACACTCTAAAATAGAATCAATCAAATGGCGCTGTTGCCGGGGATACGTGCGTAATTTTTTTATTCTTACTATTCGTGTTGAATTCTTATTCGATCTGTATCATACAAAAAACAAAACCACATCTTGCATATTTCATGATTAGTGTGCGATTTTTGCGAGGGAATCTTGAGTCACTGTAACGAGAAGATAAACATTCAGAGACATTCATCGAGACCCAGAGGAGCAAGGAAGGCCACCGTAGAAAAAAATTTCAAGCAAGCTCTCAACTCCGCGCCGGAAGCGCGGCAAGAATACCATTTTGGCGGCAGAACCGTGGCAAAGTTGGGGACTTAGGGTTCCAAACTTCTCTGGTAACTTCCTCTATACTTTCTCTCTCCTCTGTAAAATCCAATAATATATTTTTCTGCAAAATTCTTTGCAAAATATCGCCACTCAAAAATCTTTTTGCGTGTTTTTTTTGCGGGTTGTTTTTGCATATTTTAATACGGATTTTAAATGGAAAGACCACAATTCAGATTAGGTGGGGATTTCATCACCCTTTCTAGGCCCCACAAATCACAAAACGAGCATCCGTATCACCCTACATTAATTAAAAAATATCTAGACCAAGACTTTAAGAACCATCGCACTCATTTAGGACAGAGGAAGGTCATAGGTAATCTATCGCTTATTCGCATTTCTTTTGTGGTGTCTAGGAAAGTGTGTCTAGGCAAGTGGTTACTTAATTAGGCCCGCTATTTTCGGTGATTCATAAGCAGATACCTCCCACTTACCTGGCCACAAGAGTTAAAAAGAGGTGGTAGAGGATTGATCCTGCGGTTTGTCCTTTGGAAGTCTATGAGCGGTCTAGTGCTTGACCTGGGTAACCTTAGTTCTAGGGTTTGTTTGTGCATTTTGTGATTTGTCGAGTCAACCCTCAAGTCCCACTTTCAAAGCAAAACAATCCAAATAGAGCTTAAATCTTTCCCTTTTGACCCTCCTCCCTCTTTTCACCTTCTTATAATGGGTAACCCAAATAAAAGAACTCTTGCCGAGCATTTCTATCCAGAACCAGATATATCTTGTTATTGTAATCGCTTCGATATACCATCCGACTCTACCATGTCTTTAAGAGATAGGATAAAGCAAGCGGAAAGAAACAGTTGGCCACCTCACGCCAGGTCCTATCAACCTCATCAAAATTCTACATCTTTTTCGGTTGATACTCTATTTAAAGCGTGTGAGGGAACTCCTAAATGCATTTCCATCGCTGAGTATATAGTAAAGACTAATGGCCAAAGTTTCAATCCGGTCAAGCCGTTAGGAAAACAAACATCACCACTTTCTAAAGAAGATTTTACTACTCGGTTTTGTGGCGTATATGACATCTGTTGACAGTCGCCAACCAACCAACCAATATCAATATTCTTCTTATCAAAATGTTGATCCTACTCCTGCCCAATTTTCATAACCATTCGATTCCTATCAATCCTATCCGACTTTTACACCTTCTCTAGACATTCCTTATAATCAGTCATTTGGGAGTTTTACTTATCCACAAGAATTTCAATCTTATGCCGAAACCCCTTACCGACCCATGTCTAGTCTTGAACGGACCATGGAAGAATATCGGGTAGCGTCGCGCCGTCACATAGAGGAATTGAAGGCGTCCATGGCCGTCCTCAATAAATAATACGAACGAGCAACTAATTTCGAACCAGCTCAAAATTTTCCAATGTATGATACGGCAAAAGGACAAATTGAGAATTTGGGCAGTGCGAGAGAGCGGTACACCCTCCCAAATCAAACCTCCCCATACCAAATTGAAATCCACAACTTCAGTTTCACAGATCTATCGAGTACACCAAATGATTCACCAATTGAAGATAGAATGTCTGATGAGTTGTGCGACTTTGTTGTGCTTGATTTACCCGATTGTGAAGGGTCCATTTCAAGTGAAGCCATGCCCAATCCTTGTGATCTCTACACCTCCACTCTAGAACTACAATTGATTCAAAACCCTACTTTTGATGAGGTGTCTGAGAATTGTAACCTTCACTTGATTGAGGAGATTGACGTTGGGGATATATTGGATGATGAACCCAAAATTTTGGATGAGTTTGTCCCACCAATTCATCAGGTCATTTCACTCCCATGTGGTCATCATCTCGAACCTTTAATTGTTCTTCCCGAAACCCATATGCTTCTTGAAATTGATGATAAATGTATGACCGAAAAGCAGAACGAAATTCAGCCTTCATTTCTCACATCTGGTTCAGCAATACTCGACACACCAATTTGTTTACCCATTTCATCTCCCACTTTCTCTGGTTCTTCTTCTATTCTTCCTCTAACTTTAGAAAGTGTTGATGAATCACAATCCGATTTTTCGAGTTCAATAATTCTAGAAAGACAACTTGATTTAGATACTTTTGAGAATGGGGTATATATGTTTTTCGAGTCTCCTACCTCCATAATTTTTGACAAATCAAGTGTATTGAATTATGGCGCAACATTTATTGCCATTGAAACGTTCAATCGGACCATCGATGAAAGTTTCAAAAATATTTTCGCCGACGAACTCGCATTCCTAAATGACATGGATTCTGTGATTAATCAACCTCCACCTGAAGAAGTTGAACCACCACCATTTCTTCTTATCCCATACGAGAATGTGATTATTCTTCATATTCCTAATCATCCAAATTCTCGTTTCTGTTCACCATTATTGTTTCGTCTCTATCAACCGAGATGTAAACCATACCGTCTCTTATCTCCCTACTTCTTCAAATCTCTAATCTTCCACCAACCAGTGCATTATATCGATAAAATATTTTAATGGTTAGTGTTAACTTTTGGTCTTTGCAAGGCTTTACTCTCAATAACTTTAAACCCCCCCTAATTTTAAATGCTTAATACGGTTTTACTCAAGTTTGGGGAGGATATATTTTGGCTCTTGAAAGAAAATAATTTTTTTATAAAATTATGAGCCAAAAATAAGTTTGGGGGAGAATTTCACTTTCATTATTCATGTCCCCGTTACTAACTTTTCCTTCCAAGTCTGCATTTTTTTTAAAGCTTAATAGATGACATGCTGTAAACAGGTTTGGGGAGGTTTGTGCTTATTCACGTATTATTTTGCATTATACTATATATAAGCACAAAAAAAATTGACAATGAAAGTTTGAAAGTGAAAATTTACATATGAAAGATAGGAATAGTTTAAGAAAAGCAAGAAAATTAGATGTTTTCTTAAACGAAGCTAGTAATACGTAGTTATGAGCCGTTGTCCCAAGGATTAGTAAGATGAAGGAAATCACTAATCTGAGAATAAAAATAAGTCTGAAAAATAGTACCTATTCTTGAGGCCAAACATTTAAATGTTGATACCCTACTATACGCACTTACATATATCTTGAAACTTGGGATAGTAGATGATACCTTGAAATGCTCTTGTCTAAAAGCCTTAGTATGGAAAGAAAATAAAGAAGTATAAGTGGTGAAGAAAAAAAAAGAACACTGGTTTTGTAATTGCTTAAGGCAGCATAAAAAAATATAGCAAGGGTGTTTTATCACTTAGTGCCTTAGACCAACTGGTTTGGGAGCCACTACTAAGCCTTAGGTGTTGCAAGACAAGAATATTACGCCTAAATGCACGATCATATTTTGTAATCGGTTGGTTAGTACCTCAAAAAGTATTAACGGTCGCATGAAAGTTGTGTAAGCAATTTCATCGAAATTATTCACCGACTATAAAAAACTTTGGAAGATGGATAAGAGTATGATAGGTTGAATTGAATTCTCTAAGTGTAGGGATATCTTTTACATACACGTAGGGGTATATGATCGATATTTGGATGAATGGTAGGGAGGAAGAATAAAGATGATGTTTTATTGAGAGATGATGTGATTTCTAACATCTTTTCAAAACCATTAAGATAGGGCTCATGGCAGCCGAAAGGCTAGTGTAGTTGGAAACTTTTATTTTCAAATTCTTTCTTTTATAGTTCTTATCTTTATACGTAAATTTCATCTTCTTTCATTTATTATAGGATTTTGTGGGTGTAATCCGCTGAAAACTCTCTGAAGACAACACTCCTCCTATTAGGGACACCTAGAGATTTAAAGGCTTGTTGCACGTGCTCAGTGCAATCGTGTTGCCTACGAAAGTGTGTTACTTAGGTTTTTCTTTTTTTTCTTTTTCTCCCTCTCTTGAATAAATAGTTTGTTCGGGACGATCAAAATTAAGTTTGGGGGTATTTGTTCAGTTGAAAATATCGCACTTTTGATATAAAATTTTCCTTATTTTTCTTAAATATCTAAAGGTGCTTATTATAAATATGACACATATGAGGTTTTATCTGTAAAAATATTACTTACCATATATTTATATATTATAATTAACATTATGAAGGAAAATGTATGCATATAATATTTATATAATATTATGCATATCATATCAAATATTCTAACCATGATTCTTTAAAAGATATATTATCATATAAAATGGTTAGGATAATATCTCAAAAATACCAAATATTACTAACATTATTCATTGAGATATTGTGCAAGTTTTAGCTTAGGTCAGGCAATCGGGATATCGAGATGTCGGGAATCAAAAATCTGCCGATGAAGTTAGATAAAATCGAAGAATCAATACTGGAAGAGACTAAGAGAAAATATGAAGATTCCAGATATAACAACTATCTCCAAGTGCCAACACCAGAGACCACAGAAAATTTCATCACCTGACCCCACCAAAGTGTGGCCTTTTCGCGTCAATAAGGGCATTCTGGCAGCGGATCCGCGGCTATATGGAGGAGTTGGGATGTGCGATTTTATGTGTAGGATCTTCTCAACAAACCCTAATTCTTAGGATCTTTGGTTTCTGGTTTTGGGACTATATAAACGACCGAGGGCTAAATATAGAAATCATCACCTTTTACACGAAGAAAATCACCATCAAAGAACAAGTGATCCAAGACAGGTCCGCGATTCGACGTGATAAGGCGACGTGAGATTCAACGGAGCATCTACTTCCTACAAGGAAGAGATTGAGAGCAATTTCTTCTTCCTCTTGTAATCTAAACTTGAAGGTTTTGTACTTGTAAAGTTGATTAATAAAGGTAGATCATTAGATTAATTATTTAGTATTTAATTTTTACATTATGATCTCATTCTCTATCCGTTCTTCTTCTATCTCCATCATACGCGAGTAATTCTCCGCTTGATAGGGTTCGTAGGATTAGGGTAGAACAATGGATGAGAAAATACTTTAACTTCTTTTAAATCTTATGAAATTTATAAATTTTATCAAAAGAATCGTTAACATCCTGATCGGGCGCGCTACCAATTTATTGCTAGTCTCGACCGCGATTTGAGATCAGATTAACAATTGTTTTGTTAAGGACTAGACATGAATAGAGATCAATGAAAGGACAAGGGTCAATAGTGAGGAAACCCTAGTTTCTTTTAAGAAGCCTAATCCTCATTCATCACTATCAATCTATTTTTAAATCTATCAATAGATAAAGTGAGTAATTTTTATTAGTCATCCATGACTACTAAATCTGAACGAACTGTACAAGCCTTCTTCTTATAAAATCTATATCCGTATTTAAACTAGATCTGTATTCTACAGCCGTATTTAAAAATAGATCTAGAAACTATTATTCACTATTCTTTATTCTCCTTACTATTTTCTAATCAACACGTCTAAAGCAAAATTAAAATATTCCACATATCCCTGAGGACGACCCGTACTCATCTCAGCTAGCTACACGTGACACCGTTATTAATTGCGGTTACTACTACACACGCTAAAATAGAATCAATCAATTCCTGAAAGAAAAAAGAGAATATAACAAGTAATGTGAAATGAACAGAAGTTGTGTATAATTGATTACCGGTATATGATAGTTATTCTCACGTGCTTATTTGTAGCTTGATAAAGAAGATATTCATGTATACGAGAGGAGTCTATCTTACCCCATGGACTATGGTAACATGTAGTACAAGGCCCCGTCATAACCCATGGGACAACGGCACATGAATTCATGTAGGTGTCTTTTAAGTGACCTCTCGTGCCATGATATACGTTCCGTACCAATCTACCTATTTATCCTCGCGTAATGTATTGTATAGATTATTTTTACAAGTATTTCCGAAACCATGGATAAAAAATGTTCAAGTATTCATGTTCAGGATATGTCATGTATTCAAGTTATAACCCTAGTTCGGTCAAGTCAAGTCAGGTATACATGTTTGATATTGATATTTGAATTCGAGTATTCATGTTCATGTTCAAGTATTCATATTTGATTTTGGAGTCAGGTTTGAGATTGAACTCAGACTGAGTCAGACACTCGTAAACTGATTTAAATCTTGAATTTCTTTAGGTTCGGGAGTCATCGGCAACCGCTGCACATGGACGACAGGATTTGTGTCTTTTTTCAAGACAATTGCCATTGATAACACCGTTATGTTGTCTACTTTAAATAGGCAAGCACTCATTTTCTCCGGCACCCTAAGGCTCAAGAGAATTGATCCCGCTTAAACATATATTTACTAAAGTCCTTAAATATTGTTTTGTATATCTCGAGTGGGTTTTATGAAAAAATATCTTAATATAGTGAAAAGTAAAACCTCGAGGGTGATTAGTATTACTTAGAGTTTTCATGAGCATAGATTTTAAGTATCGAGTATTTTAGTGATAATTACTTAGCTTGGAAAGTTCATGGTATTTTATTGAAAAACTTGTCATTTTTGGTATCTTGATGGTATTTTATTGTCATTTGTTAATCTTTCATTTTTAGAAAAATATAGGTTTATTATATTTTGAAAATATGGATTTATAATTTTATATAATTTTTATAAAAATTAATTTTATTTTATTTAGAAAAATTCGTATTTCTTAAAAACGTATTTAAATCCTTTCGAGATCGAATGCTCCGTGAGGAGGTCTGCATCTCACTCTACTAGGCCAAGGATATGCGATAAACCGCACCATCCGTTAGCGGATCCACTAACAAGGGTTGTAAATGTATAATTGCAAAGGAAATGAAATACCGCTTTTAAAAGAAACCCGGTTTTAGAACTATGTGGTATTTTATTGTAATGCTATTCTTCGAACCAAAAATACATACAAATAGGAATCGTGCTATGAAACCAAGTTTGTGTGTGGGGTAGGTTGTTACCCCAAGAAGTTTTCCTAAATGTATTGTTAAGCAATATTGTCGAAATGATGTCATAACAAAGTTCGAGGTATTTTAATGTAAACGTTCAATTTTAATTGTTTTACATGAGATTCTTGATTTAAACTTGATTCTAAACATTGGTATTAAAATTACAAGTGAAGTGGTAAAATTGGTTTGGCCAAATGATAAAAGAAAATGGAGTTATAGGCTTTAGAAAAGATGATATCGGTAATAACTCCACTTTTACCGATTTTGATTAAAAATGAAATTCAATGAATAGAAAGGGACTTTGGAAGGGACTTACGGTTTAGAAACTTCAAAGAAAGGTTAAAGAAGAAAGGATGATCTTCGTGGCATCACGGGAGCTCCGGGATTGATTTTGATCTTTGCCGAAACCAACTTGCTCGCTAACTCCACTTTACTTCACATACAATAGGAACTTTTTAGAGATTTTTGGCTAGAATTTTCAGAATGGTGCTGAGCCAAACTGTGGGGTAGTATTTATAGTGGAGAGTTAGGGTTTGGGAATTAAAATTGTGGAGTAAAAAGCATTAATATGATGTTAAATTATGAAATGAAAGGTCTCTGTTTGATTGCAGGGAAATCAAACAGTACAGAGGAGTTAAGGGTAGCTGAAGAGGTGTGTGTACAAAGCACGGATTAATTTGGCCTTGATTCGACCGTCCCCGCCGGCCCAAACCTCATTTCCGCCGGTCGATTTATGACATCTGGCCTCGAGATTCGTGCCATACGATAAACTCTGTATTTACACCATTTTCTACATGTTTGATTTTTCTGAACTTTTCATTTCCTGTGTATTGCACGTGCAATCTTTTGGGTTTTCAAAATGTTAAAAAGAAAAATAAAAAAAAAATAATTGTGTCTGATAGGAATCGAACACAGGGGCTACGTCACAGCAGTGCAAGGACTTTACCAGTGAGCTACAAGTGGTTTCTTGCTTTTATTTAACAAAAGTGACTTATAATCCAAACTCAGGCTGTAATACTCTTTTCTTGTATATTAACAGAAAAATTTACGAACAAAGATTTCAGAGTCGTTACATTCAACCCTCCTTATAAAAATTTCGTCCTCGAAATTTACATTTACATATGAACTAATTTTCAAATAGATAAGGGTATCTAGCACGCATATCTTCTTCTCATTCCCATGTTGATTCTCCTAGCGAATCCTTTTTCCACATCACTCGGACCAAATTTACTTCCTTGTTCCGTAATGTCTTCACCTTTCGGTCTAGGATCTTAACTGGTTGTTGCTCGCAGTTTAGGTCAGTATGTACTGTGAGCTCTAAGTGATCGAGTATGTGGCTGGGGTTGCTCACATATCGTCGTAGCTGGGATATGTGGAACACATTATGCACTCCTTCCAATAAGGATGGTAGTGCAAAACGGTATGCCACTTCTCTAACTCGTTCGAGTATATCGAACAATCCTATGTATCTAGGACTGAGCTTACCCCTCTTTCCAAAGCGGACCACTCCTCGGTTTGGAGATATCTTTAGAAAAACATGGTCTCCAGGTTGGAACTCCAGATGTCGGCGCTTTGCATCTGCCCAAGGTTTCTGTCGGTCTTGGGCTATGCGCATCCTTTTCCTGATTATGCGAACTACATCTACAGTTACCACGATTATCTCTGGTCTAAGGAGTTCATGATCTCTGATGTCGTCCCAACTTAGTGGTGAACGACACTACCATCCATAGAGTGCTGCAAATGGTGTCATTCCAATACTTTCCTGATAACTGTTGTTGTATGAAAACTCCATATGGTGTAGATGATCTTCACACGAACCTCCGAAGTCTAACATACAAGCTTTTAGCATGTCCTCCAGAATCTGAATTGTTTGACTGTCCGTCCGTTTGTGGATGATAAGCCGTGCTGAAATTCAGACTCATTCCTAGGCTAGCTTGCAGACTCTGTCAAAACTGTGATCGAAATCTTGTATTACGATCGGAGACGGTGCAAACAGGTACTCCATATAATCTCACGATCTCCTCCATGTAATTCTTTGCTAACGTCTCGATTGACTAGCCAACTCGAAATGGAATAAAGTGAGCCGACTTTTTGAGTCGATCCACAATAACCCAAATTTCGTCGTTACCCTTCGTGCTGCGAGGAAGGACAGTCACGAAGTCCATGGTAATGTAATGCCATTTCCATTCTGGGATTTGTAACAGCTGAAGTAGACCAGCAGTTCTGTGATGTTCATCCTTCACTTGCTGACACACCAAACACTTGGCTACGCTCCTTGCTACTCGCGCTTCATTCCATGCCACCAGTAGTGTTACCGTAGATTTTTAAACATTTTTGTACCACTGGGGTGTACAGAATAAAGAGAGCTGTGAGTTTCTTTCATCAAATCTTCTCGAACAGGGCCGATTGGTATACATAAACGACTCCCATACCGCAAGGATCCCTCGTGGATGTTCGCCGCCGAAAACAGAGACGAAACCGTGTAGGTCGTCTTGCCTGAATTTGGGGGCAGATACTATTTGGTTTTATCCGTCCACCTCTCCGAGGATGCCAAGTTGATTTATGGCACCATGTATCGAAGGTTTAGACGGATGCGGCCGATGTAGCAGATTTCGTCAGATTCTCCCTCATTGTGAGGGGTTTTTTTATTGTGGGGACGCTCTTCCCTGCAGGCGCAAGCCCCAGCAATTTATTACGCTACCGCATCGCGGTAACCACTTTCTCCTTCTCTAGATGGTCACTTTGTGTCGTGTATGTTTGTTTTGTTTTTGGTTGCCCGTGGATTGTATACGGAGACTAATTTATGTTGTCGCCCCTAGGACGTGGATTAGTCCAAATACATATTTTCTTAGATTTGGGTTTGGGTTGGGTTTAAGGATCGTTAATCTCATTTGAAACTAAGATCAACTTAAACGTTTGTTAAGGATACGTTAGTCAAATTTTATACTAAGATCTACTTAACAGGATCATTTAGATCCAAAAAAGGAGCATTTCGACTCTATTGTTTTATTTTAGGGACATTGCAGTCCAAAAGTTTAAGGACATCATATCCATGACAGTTTAAAGACGTCATAGTCTGTAAAGTTTAAAAACATCATAGTCTATGAGTTTAAGGACTTCACAGTCCATAAAGTTTAAGGACATCATAGTCCATGAGTTTAAGGACCCCACATTCCGTAAAGTTTAAGGACATCATAGTATAGTTTAAAGACGTCATAGTCTGTGTGGTTTTGGTTCAACCGTTTGGGGATGCACCAAAAGTTATTGGTTATTGGGACCCTCCATCTCTCTGAAGACGTTGAAGAATTACAACGACATATATCAGAGGTATGAAGAGATGTACCCTTGAACCAATGTCGGTTGGGAGATCTGTAGTCAAGTTTGGGACTAAGATCAAAGATTTATGAGCATATGAGCTCAATTAGGGATCTGTGGCCAACTTGGGCTCGGCCCACTTAGTTAAAATATTGAACATTTAGCAATGCTGAGCATTAGTTTAGGTTCTGACAAACTTTTTGTCTTTTATTGAGTGTTGAGCACTCATTATAGCTCTGGGGCTTTTATTTAAAGAACAGTTTATGTTCCCTCAGCGCACTCGTGAGGAGCACGTGGTACGCTTGGCGCTGAGCGCCAGTTAATGAGTGCAGAGCACTCCTTATGAAATAGCGCACATGTGAGGAGCACGTGGCGCGCTTTAATGAGTGCAGAGCGCTCCTTGTAAAATAGCGCACACGTGAGGAGCACGTGGTGCACTTGGCACTGAGCGCCAACCTTGAAGGGCTTGGCACTTCTTTGAATTGGAGCGCTAGGAGCACTGTGGCGCTGTGCGCCAGTTTTAGAGCACTAAGGCACTTCTTTGAATTGGAACGCTATGAGCGCTGTGGCGCTGTGCGCTAATTTTAGAGCGCTGAGGCGCTTCTTTGAATTGGAGCGCTGGGAGCGCTGTGGCGCTATGCGCCAGACTTGGAGCACTGAGGCGCTTCTTTAAATTAGAGCGCTAGGAGTGCTGCGACGTTGTGCGCCAGCCTTGGAGCGCTAAGGCATTTATTTTTAATTTGGAGCGCTAAAGCTCTTTTTTAGGCAACTTTGATCAGTTCTGCGCTCTGAGAATTAAATTCTCGTTTATAAGAGACTTTGTCTCGTGGGTCTAAGAACAAAGTTCTTATTTTTATAGGAGATGTTACAATCTCTTTTTTTTGTGAAAATTTTTGCTTTTATGGATCTGTGATCTTAAGAGAATTGAATTCTTCTTCCCCCCCTTTTATGATGAGATATTATGATCTCTTTTGTGAAAGACGTCTGTCTCATAGATCTATGATCTAGAAAAAGAAACTAAGTTCCTCTTCATTTGATGAGATGATTTGATCTCTCTATTTTATTTACCTTGAAGAAATTCTTCTTCTTCCAAAAACTTGCTCTTCTCTATGAAATTTCTCAAAGTTTGTGTGTGTGTGGGGGGGGGTTCTCTATCTAAGACTTGAAGTCTTCGGTCCTTTATATAGGGGAGGCTGATTTGTTGAATCGGTTAAGGAAATCTTTCCTCTGATTGATTCGGGAATGTTTCATCTTTGATCCAAGGGCTTCTGTTTTACAGAAGGCAATTTTCTTGTTTTTAACAAGATTGGGAAAATATTTTCCCATACAGAACTTATTCTGTATTTTGGTGATTTTTTATCACCATTGGATCTTTGATCCAAGGGTGGGAGAACATTTAGTTCCAGCGCTAGCGCTCTCGTGCTTTGCACGTGAGCGCTGCATCAGAGTCTCTGATTCTTGGCGCTGGCGCTCTCGTGCTTTTGCACATGAGCGCTGCCTCAGAGTCTTTGACTCTTAGCGCTGGCGCACTTGGCGTGAGCACTCTCGTGCTTTGCACGTGAGCGCTGCCTCAGATTCATTGACTCTTAGCGCACTTCCTCAGAGTCTTTGACTCTTAGCGCTGGCGCTCTTGGTGCGAGCGCTTTTATGAAGCGCCGCATCATTTCAAATTTCAAAATTTGAATAGAGTTTTGCTCTGATTGGGGAAAACAAATGCCCCCCACCGTTGCGCTCACGTGGCTCACACGTGAGTGCAACGGTAGCAGCATCTCCACCGTTAGATCAACTTAGAAGTTGAAACGGCTCTCAGTGCCTATAAATAAGGCCTTTGGCCCTTGAGATGACCTCTGTTCATCTTCTTTCTTGTTTTTCTGAGAATTGATTCTCTTTTAGAGCATAGCACTCTGCCTTAGAAACTCCTTTAGTGTTAAGACTCTGTCAAATTTTTGGTAAAATTTGAACCCATTAACAGGGCTTTGCTCTACTTAGATCATAGATCTTTAAAGATTTTTAGGGTTTCTTAACCCGTTAATTAAAAAACAGAGTTTTGCTCTCTCTAGATCATGGATCAGAAAAAGAAATCCTTTTTAGGGTTCTTTTAACCCATTAACGAAGAGCTCTTAGAGTTCGCTTTGCAGATCTTAAAGATCCTGAATTTTTTACTTCTGTAAAAAGCTTTGCTTTTAGGGTTTTTGATGGATTATTCCATCTTCTTCACAGAGCATTGCCCTTTAGAAATTTTGGGGGAATTTTATTCCCTTCATGATTAATTATGACAGATGTCATATCTGTTGCAGAGCACTGCTCTCAAGGGAGATTTACTCCTTGGCCCAAGGGGCCTTCATTAAATGAGAATCCTTTTTTATGATTTTCTCATTTAATGACTGTCTCATCAAATGATGAGACTGTTTTATTAATAATGAACCATCATCTAGATTGTGTGGGTCCCCCT